>MU130237.1:0-683265 GCA_015039465.1 Phlegmacium glaucopus | reverse complement strand
CAATGTCAGATCAGCGTCTGTATCCAGATAAAAGGCAAAGGAACGGAACAACACCACAGAAACAAAAGTCAACTCAAAACTCTCGTCAAGCTCAAGGCTGGGGGTTAAGAAGGAGGGAGATATGCCACTGTCGCCGCCAGATGGCTTCGGCTCCACAAGATGTCATTGTCAGAGCTGTGCATTGGAGAACGAGGGGGTGGGACCAAAAAAGAGCCTTATCACATAATGAGTGGTTCACGCCACCCATTGTTATTTCCACCCACCCCTCCCCTCACTTCCCAATTGCATACCCTGCATAGTCGGCATAAATCCAGTAGGGTACAAGAAGACCGGGTACGCATTCATAGGATTATAACCCATGGGCATGGGCATGGGCATCAATCCATTTTGTGGAAGTGCAGGCCAAGGACTTGGTGATTGAAGGTATTGTGAAGGTGACGGCAAAGCCGGTCCTCCACGAGATAGGGAGGGTTGAGACCATGAAGAAGTTGGGATTGGTTGTTGTTGGTATTGTGTGGAATGAAGTGATAATGTTCTAGAATCGTTACTTGGCCTTCGTTCATGCGTAGGATGTTTGCTGCTCGATGATGGGACTGCTGTACTGGAATGATGGCGTGAAGAAGTGCGTGTTGTTTGGGGTGGATGGAGCTGATTCACGCGTTCACTACTAGAATGGAGCGACCCTGGTCTCGAACTTGGAGTTGAAGAAGGACCTGGACTCTTCGAGCTACGAGTGTACGAAGAACCCTTCATGAAAGGGGCTGTAGGCGGCAACAATGGCATATCGTGCACGAAGTCCGGCAAAGGAGGAACCTGGGGAATGCTCTGGCTGCTGCCTGATCGTGACGGATATGATGGAACCAGGGACGGTCGATGATACGATGATGGGCCACCGCCAACCGACGCCACCGAAACGGAATTCCGCTTGCTACCACGTTTCTGCCGGACCTCTTCGGAGGAAGAGGTGTGTGCAGAATACGTTGAAGGTGGCCGCGAGTGATGACTAGGAGACACGGGAGAATGTCCTATACTTGGAGGCCGCGAGCTACCGGGAGATGAATCAGACTGATGATGATAGTAGGTAGAATCCGAGTTGTCTCTCCGCGGGATTGACAAGGTTGCAGGTGAATCGAAGGGTGGCTTGGAAGAAAGCTTTCTAGGGTCCGTGAGCGGCTTATTACGTTCCGAGTTTCTTAAAGACGTGAAAGAAGGCGAGGAGGCGAGGGGATTAGAAGAATCAGTAGTATTTGAAGGAAGAATAGTTCCAGTTCGATGACCCTCCCGCCGCATCCTTGCTGCTACAATTGCCTCTGCATAAAGAGCTTTGTCCGCCTCTCTTTTTTCCTTCTCCTTTGCCAGTCTCCTGCGCTCCCTTTCCAATGCCTCTTGCTCTAGCAACTTTCGTTCTTCCTCCTCTTCCTTGGCCCTCTTCAATTGCTCCAGTTGCAAAAACTTGACCTTGTCTTCCCGTTTCTTCTTCATGCGAACCATGTGAAGCGGGATTCTGTCTTCTTCGTCATCTTCGGCAAAGCGAACGACGCGCTTGACGGTGCTTTTTGGGGCTGGGGTGACGACCATGTCCTTTTTGATGGGTGCAGTAATCGGCTGTGGTGGACTATGCTGAATACGCAAAGGTGACGGAATGGCCGTGGAAGAATTGCGCCAGTGGACAGGCGTGACTTGAAAGAGTGATTCGTAAGAATCTAAAATTAGGAATAAGGGGGATGTGAAAATACCTGTTGTCGGATTAGGTTCGGGAGAAGAGTCGTGGGATTGGATTGTTGGTAACGTGTGAGATGGATCAGCAGGGGCGTGGTGGTAGAAGTTGAACACGTTCCTCTCAGGATTTGGAGAAGATTGGTCGAAATCCGGATCGACCATGACATCTAAATACTCGGGGTATTCAAGGGCGGCTACAGGCATAGAAGAGGTGACTAGGCGGCACTGTATGCCAGAGTCAGTTGGAAGATAGACAGCGAATCTATCCTCAAAACATGGACGGGTGATCCAACGTTGAATGCCCAAACTTGCTGAGGTGATATGTGAGGATTTTGGGGGGCGAGAAATGTCCGAAGAAGGTAAGATTGAATGAGTAATGGTCAAGGGTGTCGACTTTGAAGCGAAAGAGATTATACTAGATAGTTCAGAATGGGAAAGGGTGGGGGAATTTAAGCGGGCGAGTAAACGAGAATTGAGCATGGATTTGCGTATAGAAGATGGTGGGGGGAGGGTGTTTGCATTATTTGATGAACGAGGAAAGATTGGTTGGTGAGGATCATAAACGAAAGGAGAGTTTGGTTGTGGATGTCCAACCAGAGCGTTTTGAATGTGAATACGAAGGTTGTTATGATCGTTTTCTTCTTCTTCCTCTTCCTCTTCTTGATCAGACTGTGAGTCTTCATCTATGTCATGATGTAGGGGCTGTAATGGTGGCTGTTTTTGAGATGGGCGTTTGGCTCCTATCCAAGATTTCCAGGACGAGGTTGAGGGGTGATCACTGTTACTTGACGATGAAGAAGAAGACAAGTCGCTGTTCTTGTCACGCTTGAATATAGAGGTAAACCGACGCATTGTCAAGGGAGGAGGGAGAGAGACGGGGGTGGGTTCTATTTTTAATTTCCACACGCCATCAGTCGTCGCTCGTAATGTTCAATGACAACTCCCAAATATTCCACGGGTACACCGACTACCTTCCCTCCTAAACAGAGCACTTTCCCATACTCATCCTCAACAATCCCACACACATCTCGTCCATTCAAAATATTGTAGCATGAACCAGGCAGTCCCTTCTCTTCTCCTATAAATTCAACCCCACATCCAATTCTTATCTCTTCCACTTCTTCTTCTCCTTCTTCTACGTCATCATCAGCTTCCATTACAAGCCATCCTTCATCTGCTTCAGCTGTCTTCACCAATACCCTTTTACAAAACTTCATATATTCATCCATGACACTTTCACTCATGTCGCCTACTTTTCTGTAAAAATAGAATATTCAAAAGCTTGCAATCGATCAAATGTAAAGCTTACAAGTCAATCTGCGAGTCAAACTTGACCTCTCTCTTCTTCCCTTCTATCCCTTTCAGGTATTCCTGTCCCTTTGGTAAGGCCCATGCAACATCACCCTCATCCCTAGGTTGTCTGATTCATTTATCTGTCAAATTTCTGCCGAACATCTCGCATCAATCAATTTACCTTTCACTTCCGTCCAGTCCGTACACCATCTTCAAAACAATCACCATCGCTGCTAACAATCCCACCTCAGTTGGTGCACTGTCACGTTGATGTCGATGCGGACCACCACTCCGCAATCTTGGTGCTAGACTCGAATGCAACGTCAGGGGTATTGACAACACATTCGCAACTCGTTTGCTCAGCATGTACAACATAGCTTCACGGCATATTAGCACATCCGACAATTCAAAACCAAAAAAAAAAAAACCACTTACGAGTACCTCCCATATCCTTCGTGATACGCCATAACACGCTCGAGGCATTTAGCTCAGGTGTATACACTCCGAATTTTGCGTAGATCTTCTTCGCAAATTTCGATGCAAGCGAGTGCATCGTCAACGTGCTCGGTGCATGCTAACTCATAATCAGCATGTCATACAAGAACCTCGATCTCTTCCTTACATGCGGTGATAACGCCCGTATATTATGCTTCGTCAGATGCAACACCATACTCTCGGGAAGAAGTTCAACAGCCTCCAAGTATGGCAGTTTATACATCTCGATGATCCTTTTCAATCGGTCTTCAATATGACGTTAATTCCTTCCGATAGTCATCCATCGCACCTCGAAAAGTTCCGGTACATCACCGGGATCCGTAATGTCCAACATCCAACAACTAATACAGCAATCGTACTCGCAGGACTTTCGTATGCCAATCCTCTTTTGTATTTGCCAGGTTTCGTATTGTCGGTTGTAATCAAATCCTCGCCATCCTCGTCTGAAGAATAAATATCTGAGTTTTCTTGCATAAGAGCTTCCAGTTCCAACTCGTTCTCGAGGTCTTCGTCGTTCACTTTGGATTCTTGAGGCTGATTAGCAGCCCCTATGTCTATGTCCTCATCGCCCTCTTGGTTTTCCTGAGCATGAAGATATGGCTCGGCAGGCGGAGGATTAGGCAACAGCGTAAGGTAAAGAGCCCAAAGATCTTTACAAATAACCTACCAAATTCCGTTAATAAGTAAGCGTTGTGGGACGATTGTCAAGAGTTACCTCGAATTCAGGTGGCAACTCCCATAATTTCGTCAAAGCAGCGATTTGATTTCGCAAAATCAACTGCAAGCAAAGAAAATAATGATATCTCCCTCTTGCTCCATGATAAACTGTCCTTTTCATCATCCAACATCAACGATCTTATCCTTCTCAAGCAGAAGAATGAATAAATCTTACGTTTAGGATCAGCCTGACTCTCCCTCCCTTTCTTCTTCTTATCACTCTTCAATGTCCGTTTTTTCATCAAATGCTGACCTGCTTCTTCCATTTCGATCGTTTCATTACGGTAATTCTAAGATATGGTTAGGATACACTTTGTCAAGTAAACCGAATGAACCAAAGTGGTGTTATTTTTTTTGGGTTGATAAGACTACTTACTTGGAGGACGTGACCTTCGCTGCATGCTATAAGCCCGCTTGAAGGTTCTTTGTGCCATTGTTTGGAGCCGCAGGTAGGACACCGTTGACGGGGTGCCATAAGTAGATGGTGATACTGACACAAATATAGAACATAATGATTTTCTCGGCCAAATTGCACAGCCACGCTTAGCCTCTCTGTCCACTGCCAGCGAAATTTCTTTTTCCTAGCTACAACTCTGTTTGTTGCGTAGGAGGTAGAGACAGATGAAATTGCTTTCTCTATTGTTCGCCATATTGGCTGTATTGATAACGACAGTCTTAGCGTGTGTTTTGTCGTTCTGTTTTCCTCTTCAAATTCTAATGGTGCTTACTCTTTTATGTATTCAATTCTAGTTGGGACAAGGTACATACACCCATAACCATGCACCAACGTACGGAATAATGAACCAAAGCTGACTCTTTGTCGACAGGAGGATCATGAAATATTTGATCTAGTTTCCGAGTTGGAAGCAGCCGAAGGGAAAGAAACGACATTCTACTCATGGCTTGAAGTACCTTTCACTGCCTCGACTAATGAAATTGCCAAGGCATATAGGAAAAAGAGTATGCAACTCCAGTCCGTTTTTTTTTTACTCCATGTGAGAGCGGACCGAAATGCTGATGCTTTTTTTTTCGGTTATGTAGCCCGGATAAAAACCCGAATGTGAAAGGCATACATGAACGATTTGCACGACTTGGTGTTATTTCTACTATCTTGAGGAATAAGGAGAGTCGGAAACGGTGTGTCCCTCAGGCCCTGCCCTTGTTAGCCTCACTGTTTCTAAGATATTGAAATGTTCGTTCTTTCTAGGTATGACTTCTTCTACAAAAATGGCGTACCAAAATGGAGAGGTACTGGGTACTATTATCAACGATTCCGACCTGGTCTCGGTGTGAGTTATCTTTTTTTGCTGATCCATTTTTCAAGAGGATGTTTTTCTGAGGAATTGATTTTTTCCAGTCTGTTTTCGTGTTCTTGACTATCTTAACATCTGGTCTGCAATATTTAGTCCAGCGCATCAACTACAAACGTGATCTTGAACGTATCGAGCGTATTGTCGGTAAAGCCAAAGCAGCTGCATGGGGTCCAAAGATGGTGCCTATCAATGGGAAACGCAAGGTCAGATCTACCTTACTCGATTGCGAGGCCCAACCATCAAACTTTTCCCTTTGATTCTTGTTTAGGTACGAGTCAACTTGGGTGATTCTCGTGATGGAGATGGAGAGTATACAGGTACAAAGTGGCTGGATATGGTCGTCCATGATTCACAAGTCTTTCTCGTAAGTACCAAAGTACAAAACAACCCAAACCGACTCATTCGTTACTTACCATACCAACCTCTTTCACCATTAAAATAAACAGCTCGATCCATCAGGCGAAATGCATCTCATAGATGCATCCACCGCCACCCACCCGGCAATAAGCAACACCTGGTTTGTCGCGCTCATCCGCTCTCTTGTGAACCGATTCACAGGTCCAAAACTGCCTCATACCGAGAAAGCATCCACCGCGCAGAATAGAGAGACGACAACGAACAATGATGTGGGACCGGACGTGGATAGTGATGACGGTACTTCTTCTATCACAGGCTCAGACGCTCATGATAGTGAAGCGTCGACAACGAAAAAGGGAAGGGCTCAAGTGAAGATGCCGACCGTTAAGGCAGGTGGGATGAGGAGGAAGAATTTGAGAAAACGGTAGTTATAGATCAAGGTTACAATAGACAGCGAGTGGGTGATACTACATGAATGAAACTAGTCGGGATTACTTATGTTATATATATAATCTTTTGATGCGTGTTGTCGGTGTTGCCTTCCGCAACGGATCCCCTGTCCTTATCACTGGAATATGACTCGATTCGAGGTGTGATAGGAAGCGACCTTATCTGGCGTGTATGACTGTCTCTTGACAACTTGACGGACAACTGGGTCGAGCTTTGCATACAGCAAATTCCTGATTCTGTCGGTGGTTTTGGCAGTGGTCTCCGCTGGGATGCAGACCGGTTGACGGGATGAGTGGGGTTTGAAACATTCGGTGGTTGTTTCGAAGAGAATGAACTGTGCCTTTTCTCAGGACCAAGGGAAGACTTTCGCGACGGTAGTTGTGAGTGAATAGTTGCCGTGTGGGGCTGATCATGCAGAAGTGGGAATTCATGTTGAGATGATGTGCTTGCTCTTGGTTGAACATTGGCAAACTGCGAGGGTATTGGAGGGACTGGGGGTATATTTTGTGAACTATGGATTAACGTTTTGACAGTGGGAGAGAGAGAATATTCAGGTGATGAGCTGGGCTTAATACTAGGTAACGGCGGCCAGTAGTCTCTGGACCAATCTTCCATTGGTAACGCAAAGGGCTCACTGTACCGCTTTGAAGCGTCTGATTCAAGATACGTTGGCGTTCGGGTGCCATATGGTTCCAGTGACCGAGGAAAAGCTGTCACCGATCGTGATACACTGGTGGCCAACGAAGTCAAGGAGATGTCACTAGGTGTTCTGCGTAGTTTTCCCGACGCCATGGCATATGGATGATTGTGAAACTTGGACACGTAATGTAGCTCCTCGTCGGCCGAGTCCGCGCCTTGACGAGATGGTATATCCTTCACATCATCAACTTTCTCTAGGAGCATCCAGGCCGCAACATCGGTCACACAAAGTAGAGCAGTGACTATCAGATGGTCCAAGAGAAGAATAGATACTCCCTTGTACGCTGAGAGTGCCTGAGGATCGTACTTGTCATACAAGGTCTCGTAAACTGCCAGTCTTATGGGCTCCAGACCCTTGGCTAAGTCCAAGATGGCGATAGGACCTTTAACGCCAGACGTTGTACACTGCTCTCTGGTTAATACATGTTGACAACGGCAAGTGGAAGTGTGGGAGATAAACCCACCCAGTATGAGGTACCATAACGCTTCCACTTCATAGAATGTGAGTAACTTGGGATGGAGAATTTGTGAGAACTATTGAGAATACGTTTGAAACCGTGATATAATATGGTGAGAATTATGGACATACTCTGAATGTGACCTCAGAAACGCTTGTCCATTACTCCAATGATAACCTGTCATCTTAATCAAGAAACCATCATTGTCGTCCGCCGGAACGACGGGCCACTTGATCACGGCAATTTTAATCAAATCTTCCTTGCCGTCACATCTCAGCACAGTGGTGGATGCCTCAGTTGTTTTGATGATGTAGACAGTGGCCGCTGACATGTTGTCTTCTATAGAGGAGTCCAGAAAAGAGTGTGACGATAACTTCAAACTGAGCAAAGGTGATTTATGATGCGTTGGGGTTTTGTCTCCATCCCACCAACGTGTAGGCAGAGAAAAATGGCCCTTGGAGAGACCGGACAACCATGACGGAAGCAGCGGCGATTCTGAGGAGCTCAGATGCCCGCGACGTATGACCTTCAACATGGCGGTTGGTTCGAACGATAGAGAAAACAAGAGCCTTCTCGTCGAGATCAAGGAGGTAGAAACAGTTATCGGGATCAGGCGGTTCTACAAACAAAAAAATGACCCACAGGAGCCGGACTTAACTACTGCATATGCGCTGATGCACGATGCACGGGCCTGATGATTCCAATCTCCACCAACATGGCTCTTTTTCCCCAGAAGGGTTCTTGAAAGCCCCTGACCATACGTGGTTATTTTCGTCCTCGTAGCCAACTGCTGCGATGTAGCGATGTGTTGAAGAAGACTCAAATCAGGTGATCGTAGACCGTTGATCGGTATCGCGCTTCAGGTTGTTGAACGGACGGCTTCAGTTTTGCTTCCAACCTGCCATTTGGCTGACCATTTTCCGTGAATCTATCAGACTATTACCACATGTTTCTTTGAAAAGAAAAAGAAAAGGCTCACCTAACAACATGCCATCCAAGTTTAAGCCAACTATCATTGTCCACCAAGGTCTTTTTTCCTTGTCGAAATGTTTTTCACACAACTGACAGAAACGCGTTGACAGATTTACTACAGCCCCGTAAGACTTTGGAGAAAGACGACTCTACAGACTCCATACCAATTTCCCGCCAGGTTTGTTCCTTTGTACGGCACTATTTCAAGCACACACTGCTTGATTGCTTGGTTGCTTTAACTGTGCGTGATTTTACTGACCCTTTTTTAGACCTCAAACTATGAATCTTTCGGCGATAATGATATAACCGATCTTATCATAGCCATGGAATGTAATTAGACCCCTTAATCTGCGTGAAAATGTATCTTCAATTTCACAACCTTTTTTTCTTGTTTCTAGGTACACAACCCGCCGAAGAAGAAAAACCACCACACTCAAATACCTCGTCGGAGAGTAGTTTAGGCAAGAGAAAAGGAAGCGATTTGTCGTCGATATCGTCGTCGTCGACGCTCTTCCGTCCATCGAAAATCTCCAGGCGAACCTTGGGCAAAGAGGACGAGGATAATCCTTTCTTGGAGAACTCCGAAATTCAAGTCGAAGATTCAACAGGGCCTATCTGCCTAGTATGTTCAATATCCTGAACAGTTCTTGTACGACGCTCAATAATGGCCTGACAGTCTCCAACTCAAGTTTTACAGAACCTATTCACTGCCAAGAAACTTCCGTATGGCGCTCAATACGAAATCAACCGGCTGGTTAGCATTGACAAAATCACGTACGACGATATCCTCGTTGAGGATGTTGACAAGCTGGGAAAGCTGGGAACGAATCGAGAAGCTGCCCCTGCGACTGCCAAGCTCATACTGAGGCATAGCTTTGAAGACGATGGTGCGCCAATATTATTCCAATAATTGGTCATTTCTGAACTTTTACTTACGCAGAGCACGAGAAAACTGCATTTGCCAAGGAGCGTGCTGCAAAAGTAAGGAATTTTGATTTACTCTGGGCTGTGTATGATTAACAAGAGCCTTTTTTGTGTTGTAAAGTCTCCTTGGGAAGAATTTGACAGAGAAGAGGAAGCTCTTCGGAAAAGTCCTTACGGAGGACTTGGATTCGACGAAAACAAAGAACTTTTGGGCTGGTACGGAGGCCAAGTCCTCTTCCACGCCAAACTTCACGATATGGCTCGCGACTGGAAATCACGTAACACTCCACAGTATAAACTTACCCTCGAACCAGCAGAACTATCATCTTCACATAGTTTTGCTCGTCGATTTGGCAGCAAGCACTTCTTGCGATTGAAGTTGACCAAAGCTGTTCTCAACAAAAACACTAGCCAACTATTGGATTACATCCGGAGGCCCTTGATTTTATGCGGAGGCGTCTTTCGAGCATTCTTCGCAAAGGAAAGCAATGTGTTTTATGTCAAAACAAACGAGGGTACAGATGGAAAGTTGATTTTGCCAAACTCACCAGTTCCCGATGTCATGTCGTTTTTGGACTTTATCAATTGGCACAACCCGATAGAGCTAAATTCTAAACAAGTGAGTAAAAATCATGGATCATCGTAGACTTGGTCCCCTGAACCTTTTGAATAGACGATGGCCAAATATGCTTCTCGATTTGCACTTGGCTTGTCCAATTCTGTGCCAGGCATCATGGTGGATAGCTCAAACCTCCATTTCATTGAAGATATCAGTTAGTTTCTAAGTCTAATAAATATACTTTTACTGACGGATTATTTAACACGCAAATGCAGTTAGTCCAGAAACCCAGTCAAACATGACAGATGGGGCAGGAAAGACCAACAGATGGACTTTGAAACAACTACGCCATCGCATTGAATGGGAGGACAAACCAACCGCAATTCAAACTCGTATCTATGGAACGAAAGTCAGTCTCCTCTTTTCTTATTTCAACGTGTAACTCACGCAAAACAGGGTCTTTTAGTCGAAGACATCAAAAACGCGGACGAATTTTCCTATGTGGAGCTCACACCTTCCCAAAGAAAAATTGTTTATCCTTCAGGAGTACCGCTGGATCCTGCGCATTGCATCATTGATGTCCTTCGCTCTTCACACGCTAAAAGTCCATGTCGTTTATCTGTCGAGACAATCATCAATCTCTGGGAGAATGGAGTGCCGAAGATAGTCTTCCTTGATTTGCTGCGCCAAGGGCTCAAGGCGTTGGTTGAACCCCTCCTTGAGTGGGAAGATCCAGATGCTATGCGTAATTTGTGGTGTAACATGCGTCGTCTTGGTGGTGTGATGTCCGCTCGTCGAGCGAGAGAAGATGCTGGTCTTGCACGAGTGAAAGGCTATTCGGAGTATGACTCAGAGGAGCTTGAATTGGAGGATGAGGACGGTTTCAAGCTTCTTGACACAGCTGAGCCAAAGTCATCAGCTTGGTGGAGGGACGAGATCAGCGGCTGCCCTTCTTCACTTGAAGAAACTGTAATGTGCTTAATTGACTCAGGATTCACCCCACAGAACTGTCCCGTTCTACGCAGTAAGCTGGAGAAGGTTGTGAAAGGTTATGTGAAGAACTACATCAAGTCATACAGGATAGATGTTCCTATGTCGGCCTCAGCTTTCATAATTCCAGGTAAGACGAGTGGTGTTGTTGCTTTGTCCAACGTTGAGGGCTTTATTCCCAGATACCCTCGGCATTCTGGAACCGGGTGAAATTTTCTTCAAGCACTCTAAGAAGAAATTCCAGACGATAGACGGCCTAGGAACGGATGTTTTATTGGGCGCTGTTCTTGTAACGCGACATCCTTGCAAGCTTCCGACCGATATCCAGAAGGTTTGTAGAAGTGTTTCGCGACTTTTTGTATATTGCTGAATGCAGCAACAGTGGAAGGCGGTTGACAAACCCGAGCTGCATCATCTCGTTGATGTGGTCATCTTGTCGACCAAAGGATCGCGTCGAGCCGCTGACCTGCTCTCTGGGGGTTTGAATTTCACTTTACCTGAGTCATACTTTGCTCTGATTCTTCAATTATAGGCGACTACGACGGTGATAAAGGGCTTGTCATTTTTCAGCCGGAGGTGGTAGAAGCGTTTAAAGAATCACCGTTGCATTACTCGGAGCCCCCATCAGACATCAAGTCGTATTTTAACCGCGAGAACGAGGAAGTCGTCTCGTTCCTAGCAAAAGTCGCCCCTTTGGACGATGCTTCCAAGATCTACAAACTGCAAGAATACTTACTTGGGGTCGTCCGTGACACGTCGGTCGTGGGGAAGTATTCAATCTTTCATGAAACTGCCATCTACACTTTGGGTTATACTCATCCCGAAACGATCCGTCTTGCTTACATGTATGCAAATTGTCGTCATTCATCAATCATCTTTTGTGAACATATCTAACTTTAGGTTTTGCATGACTCTCGATGGCTTCAAAACTGGCATGACTGTCCGGGACGAGATTCTGAAAAAAGATACCAAGACTTATCAGAAACGGCCACCTAAGTGGAAGGAAACCGAGGAGGAGCGAGACCGATTCCACGCCTCTGGTCAGAATGAACAGAACCTCCAACGCCCTAATTTCCTCGGGCGATTTATCATGGACGAATTGCACAAACAAGCTGAGGATGAGGGGAATCAGTGGCTCGCAAGGATTGAAAATCACTTTGAAGCACCCAACCGTTGTAAGGTTGATGAAGATCTCGTAGCTCCTTGGAACAAGGCGATGGAGTTGAGCAACAGATGGGCCACAGAAGAGAATAACTTCCGAATGAAACACGAGTTGGATGCGATTGCTGAACATGTCAGAGGAGTTTACACCGACCACCGAGGTTCATTAGCTTCTCCAATCAAAGCCTCAAGAACTTCCCCCAAAAAAGGTGCTCCTTTTAGTGGGCTGCCAATCGAGGTAAGGCAAGATGCGATCCGAAGAATATCCAGACAGTTTGTGTCTTTTCCTCCACCTGGGAAATTCCTCATGCAAGACGAAGAAATCGCTAGACTTAGAGCCTCATATGCCTACAAGTATGACCACGAGATACGGTCAGGCTGGACCCGCTTCCCCTGGGATGTTGCTATGCGCGAGCTGGGTGCTATCAAAGCTCGAGCGACTGGACGACACAAAACAATTGCCAGTGAATTTTACGACCATTTCAACATGAAACACTCAAGAGATTACCACATGTAATAATCAATAACGCACAACACCAGTCTTTGTATACTACAACAACGATCTACCGCCGCAGCTCAATTACATGACACTCTACATATACAACAACAATCTTCTCATCAATGAATCAATTTCTTGTCATCTCTGGAATTTCACGTGTAAGATCAGGCTACATGTTCTTCAAAGTTTACCCTTCGGCTTTCAGGCTATTGCCTCCAAAATTAGTCGTTCCTGTGGCTCAACTTTAAAATGTCAAGCAAGGTTCACTGCATGCTTAAAAAAAAGGTTGAAAAAAGTAAGCTGTACTCTCTGCGCCTT
Organism: Phlegmacium glaucopus; assembly: GCA_015039465.1. Taxonomy (NCBI): domain Eukaryota; kingdom Fungi; phylum Basidiomycota; class Agaricomycetes; order Agaricales; family Cortinariaceae; genus Phlegmacium; species Phlegmacium glaucopus. The sequence continues at coordinate 670,341 of MU130237.1, read as the reverse complement.
CTGGCTTTCGATCCGAGTGTCTGTGCCACAGAAAAACACGCCTCAAACTGTCCGTTTTGCCTCCGACTAGACCCCTAAGTTTCAAGATTTCTATCCGAATTGAAGTTTTTGGAGGTTTTTAGGGGGTCCTTGCAGAAATCACTCCACTACCATCAACAGATCTTCAAGATGTGCGAAGATCGCGAGTGAGAAGGTTCCACATGTCAAGAGTGTCCAAGGCCCAAAGATAGCCCAAGATGAGAGTTCCCCTTCAACTTTTTCGGACCGTCCTTATGTAAACCCGGTCACGAGTCCGTTGTTCGATAAGAGTTTTTCTGCAAGCCTGCTGCCTGTGTATCTGTTCTAAAAAATACTGAATACATGTCATCGCGATGTCATATGTTCATTGTCCATATGATAACTTTGTGGTTTTGTGGCGTAACTATACCACACATCAGTTAATTTGCATCACAGCTCCTGATTGGCTCAAACCCTGGTTAGACATGTATTTGCAGTAAAATCTGCCAAATGAAAGACGGTAAACTACGGAGCGGTCTTACTAAACGGCCAAATGGCAAATCCACAACCGAGGCGTGGCCGAAGCGCTCCGAAGCGTAACTGTAAGGCAACTGTACCCAAATAGGCCAACTAAGATGTGGCTGTGTAATATTTCCTTATGATCAACTACATCCTCCTCGTTTCGCGGCAAGGTCGGTTTTGTATTATAACCCAATGAATACCAAATTAAATAGTCTTCATCAGGTAAAGTCCGCCTCGCTAAATGGTTCACAACCATGGCCCCAAAAGTCAAGGCAAAGATCGTAAAGGACGTCACGCAACTTGTCTTAGCTCGACGAACAAAAATGTGTAATTTCCTTGAGTACAAGGGTGTGTTTGTGTGGAAATTGAATCCAAAACTCATCTTCGTGTGATACTAACAAATATGCTACATATCTTTGAATAGATTCTAAGGTTGTATACCGAAGATATGCTTCACTGTTCTTCGTCTGCGGCATTGGGTCTTCCGATAATGAGCTGGTGACTCTGGAGATTATCCATCGATATGTGGAGGTCCTAGATCGATATTTCGGGAATGTAAGTTAAAAATGGCCTCAAGACTTTGTCATGTTGTCTAAATGAGACTCAGGTTTGCGAGCTGGACCTGTAAGTGTCTAGTGGACAAGAAGGAAGAATAATCGCCTGATAGTACTGCAGAATATTCAACTTCCAAAAGGCCTACGCAGTATATTTCACTCCCCGCCAACTTGTTTCAGGATGGCTGATTCCGTGTTCCTACAGATCTTAGATGAGCTGATTATCGCAGGTGAACTGCAAGAATCGTCGAAGAAGTCGGTTTTAAGAGTGGTGAGTTGAAACGAAAGCTGATTGCGTGGCTGATGGATGAGCTATTTGTAGGTTACTCAATCGGATAGTGTTGAAGAACAAGAAAATGCAGAAGATACGATGGCTCGAATTGGATCACGAAGCGGTTAGACTCTTTCATCTTTCTGTTGCCATGAGATATAGATCTCGACGATTTTTGTAAGGTCCGATGATGTAAATACTAAATATGTGTTGGCAGTTTGTTAGCAGGACTCCGTAACTGACCAAATTAGTTACCGGGGATTGGAGAGATAAACAAATGACAACAGGGGTACTAATAAAGACCTGAGCGATCTCCCTTTTTTTTCACACCAACATTATCATGGCCTCCAAGTACAACAACGAACTCCTAGGACCTTATCTCGCCCTTTCTCAAGGAGATAAGATACAGGCAGAATGTTCGTTTTCCCTTTTTTCTTTCGTTCATTTTCTCCTGCTCATCGTCATCCATAGATGTCTGGATCGATGGTGATAGCGGTCTTCGTTCAAAGACTACCGTCAGTCAACTTTCTGTACCCTCCCCCATTGACCGTATTTACCCAATTTTATTGTAGACCGTAGCCAAAAAAGTTACAGATATTGGCCAACTCCGTGTCTGGGACTTTGATGGCTCTTCTACTAACCAAGCTCCGGGTCATGACTCCGACGTTTACCTCCGACCAGCCGCCATCTTCAAAGACCCCTTCCGTGGCGGCGACAACATCCTGGTCCTCGCTGAGACTTACAACAATGATGGTACACCCAACAGGACAAACTTCCGTCATCACGCAGCCAAGGTCATGGACCAAGCCAAGGAGGAAGTTCCATGGTTTGGTCTTGAACAGGAGTACACTCTGTTCGATGCCGACGACGCTCCTTACGGCTGGCCCAAGGGAGGTTTCCCTGGTCCCCAGGGGCCTTATTACTGCGGTGCTGGTTAGTTTCGTAATCTATCATCCGATCAGTTCAGTTTTGACCCAAATATAGGTACTGGGAAGGTTTTCGCTCGTGATCTCATCGAAGCTCACTACCGTGCTTGTCTTTACGCTGGCGTCAATATTAGCGGCATTAACGCGGAGGTGATGCCATCTCAGTGGGAATTCCAAGTTGGTCCTTGCGAAGGCATTTCCATGGGTGACCATCTCTGGATGGCTCGCTATCTTCTCGTTCGAATTGCTGAGCAATGGGGTGTCAAAGTTTCTTTCCATCCCAAACCCCTCAAGGGTGATTGGAATGGCGCCGGCTGCCACACCAACTACAGCACCAAGGCGATGCGTGAACCCGGCGGTATGAAATACATTGAAGCAGCCATCGAGAAGCTGAGCAAGAGGCACGATGAGCACATTGCCGTTTACGGCGAAGACAACGATCTTCGACTTACTGGTCGCCACGAGACTGGTCATATTAGCAACTTCAGCTCAGGTGTCGCTAACCGTGGCGCTTCAATTCGTGTACCCAGGCATGTCGCTGCCCAAGGATACGGTTACCTTGAGGACAGGCGCCCAGCTTCCAACATAGGTCTGTAACTTTCAGCGTCCTCATTGTGATATCAGCTTTAAAATTTGTTTTTCCCCCCCAGATCCATACCGTGTCACAGGCATCATGGTCGAAACAACTCTCCTTGATGCCTAAAGTTGTATATCGTTTTAGTTACCACTGACAGTTACGGGACACCTAATTCACAGACTGAAGGTCTTGGCGGGTGGTTGTTATGAAATCTGAAAAGAGTAACTATATTCGTTGAAGAGATAGCCCCCTGTAACGCCGAGTTCTTATAATATCCTTTCTTCCTTGTCCATTGGTTGAACAATGCCTGATTACGATTTGAGCTTCTCCCCCTCTTCCTCTCACGAGTTAGGCTCATATAAACTCCTCCAACTGACGCCAGACCTCACCAGTCTGATTGAAAATGCCCTCAAGAATGGGGAAGATCTCAGGTAGTTGGAATCTCCTCTGTTTTCCGATAGTTAACCTTGGAAGCACAGACTCACAATCAAAGGCGACCCAAACGAAGACGCTGTACTGTGTAGCGCAGAGAAAACCTATGGCATGCGGTCCATTGGCTTGTCAAACACACTACTTGTTGTTACACCTGTCCCAGACGAATGCGCCTCCAAATTTGCGGACGACGCGGTCGTGATTCGGGACCAACTAAAGGAGATCATCGAGCTGACCCCTTCTGTGCCGAAACTGCACAAGTTATCTAGACTCCTAAAAGATCGACAGTACGATGAAGGACTTGAGGATGATGATGATGATGATGATGATGATGATGATGATGACAGCGTGGTAAGGCTTTCCAAGTAAAACGTATCCAGGCTCTTCATTATTGAAATAACGTATTAGAAACGCTACACTCATCAAGATGCAAGAAGGGATTTACAGGCGAGCGATGCAGAACTCGGAAAAGCCTTAATGGATAGAAGAATCCTCATCGTAAACAGTAAGGATGTACGCGTCTGCCTCCCAGCCTCGATCTAATCAAAGCAACAAAAAAAAAGATGAACTTCGACCAATAGCCCCTTCATACCTCAACACACTCCTCGAACTCATGCTTAATCTTCTTGTATCTCTCTCAATGAAACATACGTCTGCTTCAGTGGAAGCCCTCTGTGCTGCGCTTGCGGACGGCCACGAGATTTCGAGGGCAGTCTCAACACAGATCATGTCCTGGTTCGGTGAGATCAAGGATGGCAAGTGGAAGATGGACGTTAATGCCGTTGTGAGAGAGGTAGGACTCGGGGTATTGAGAAATCACAGGGTACTTTTTCATGTCTCTCCTCATACGGTATGAGAAATGATGCACTTTCTGAAATAGCATGACCCCATAGTAAAGGACTCACTGCTCCAGAAATGGAGATCCTTGGTTGGGGACAAGTTTGAAGATATCGTGTGCCTGCAGCTGCTCGAGGTAAGCGATCTTGAATTGCCCACAACTTGTAAATGTCTCATCCCTAGATTCCTAGGGGAATTACCTTGAATCGGAGTTATTTGGAAGTGATTTGACAACCTTGAAATACTTTCCAGCGTCGGCCCTCCCAGTTGACCCCGCCGCTCGGTTCTCGGATCTGTTTCTTACACGATCGAAGTGGAAGGGTGAAGAAATCGCACCTTTTCTTTCGGACATCGCTGTTAATTCCAAGGAACGAGACAAACTTCTCCTCAAGTATTGTAGGACAGTGACGGAGCCCCAAGGAGTACGATATGCTGCTCGAGCACAATACACTGGTTAACTTGATGGCTGTCCAAATGCAATAACCGGAAAATTACGAACAATTGTAGATGTGTTTAAAAGCTAATAATAACGCGTGCACAAGGAGCTATCGTAACAGTACTGTAACTGGAGGAGTAACATAACTATATAATTATGGGGTATATATACATTTAATCCCCTTTCACACGTTTCGCTCGAGTCCTCAGAGGCTTTCCGAGAGATGTGATTGGAGTAGGTCGATATTCATCGTCTGCTTCGTTGTCTTTGTCCGCCTTCCTTTTACCTTTACCTTTGGTCGTAACGGATGTGTTGGGAGTTAACCAAACAGTAGGCCTTATTCGCAAATTGTTGATATGCATCCACAACGATCGGCCAACCCCTGTGTTATTCCGGATGTCCTTGAACTCTTGACGGATGGTGTGACGAAGAATGTAGGCGGCCCTGCCTTGATTTTCTAAGCTATCTCCACGCAGTCGATACAGAAGGACACCTTGACATTATCAGAGAAAGAGGAATCAGTACAGTTGAAACATTCTGTGTGGTTCGCAGCTTACCGATGAAGATGAATTCTACAGGTGCAATTCGTTGTGAAATTTTCGTAAAGGCTTCATTGTACTTTTTACTCGATGCAATCCTCCAAAAGGCTGTGAGAACCTCTTCAATATCTGCCTTGAATTGCTCGGGGGGGTTGTCGACGCGTGATATCCATTTCTCTATTTTTTGTGCAGTTGGCAGTAGCTCTTCAGGAAGGCCATCGCAACAGAAGACCATATGTGCGATGTTTTGAAAATCTCGGCCTCGTTTGGTATCCCATTCTAGCACATCTGAGAGTCCACCGTCCACAGCGACATGGCGAGCTTCTAATTGAGTAATCCACCTTATCATGGTTAAGTACAGGGATAAAAGTAACAGGAAGTCTTTAACTTACTCAGCCCATGGGGAAGAGATGGCCTGCAACTTCTCTGGATCGAAATCGTGAAAAGTTTGTCCGGAGATCTAACAAAATACCCAACAAACTTGCCTGCAGCCGTCAGAGTCATTCCAAGCTGGACTCGTTGAAAAATTTCTCGTTCAGATCCAGGTGTAAGACCAATATACTCAACTGCATAAAATAAATAAAATAAACGGGTATAAGTAATATGACCTACCACAAGTGATTTGCTTCTCCGAAAAATCTCTTTTATAATTTTCTGGCACCTCATTTCTAATTCCTTTCCATGATTCGGATGTTGTATACCAAAAGGTTTTTTTGGTTTTCACGTCTTTATCTATTCGCAATGGTAGGTGAGAAGAAGGACCAAAAGAGTGGATAGTTGGCGTTTGAAAATTTCACATACGAGGAATCTAAAAGTAGTCATTAGCAGAAACGACATAACGGGAATAATGCACGCACTTGACCGTCAAAGAACTTCTGTATTGACGTTAGGCGCTATTAAATGGATATTATGTCAGGCAATCTACCGACAAGTTACAGATATTGTTGAGCTACAAACCTGTTTTCCGTCCACGCAGATACGAACTTCCTCACCTTCTTCATCCCGTTGCACCGCGAAGACAATAGGTGGGATATAGAAGTTTCGAAAGATAGAATCAATGAGACCGATCTGTTTAGACTCGGGCCAGACAACATCTAAGAACCTCGGTGAGTTCGAGCACTTTACTATTAACACGATTGATTGGGGCGCTACCTCTTTGATATGAAGGATTCAAGTCTATCACGCCTTCATGGATCATACCTTAATATTCATTTTCATATAGTCCACAGTAGAATATTACGACAAAAACCAACATACTGTGTAGAATTTGTGTGGAAAATAGGTGGGCTTGTGGGGGTTGAAGGGGCTCGTGGATTCTGAACGCGTTTGGATCAGTATCCTCGTCGTCTGATTCAAATTCATCCTCCAATTCATCAACTTCTTGAACTTTCACTGAATCGACTTCCATTTTACTTGATACATCTAGCGACATGATAGAACGAGCGGTGTTGTTGGTTCGTTGAGGATGTTCTACACTTAACTTAAAGTGGTTGTTTGTATCGGAGGTCATCGTAGATATGAAGTAAACAACGGCTCTGAGAGAGCTTTCTTTGACATGAATTCCGACGAAGTTAAAGATGTAAAGCTCCCATTACCAAAATTCCTGAAACTGTTTACGAACAACAATGTTCCCATTCCGAAAGCTATGGCTATCGCTTCCAAAATGTTCGTGGTGATCCAAAGTCCTCGACGCCCTGCATTTTGTCCTGACGGTACTACATCAGTTACAAAGAATATAACACCCCTTTGAAGCTCGGACAGCTAAGCGAAGTAAAGCTTAAAGCGGCAGGCATAGAGGACAAAGACGATCGTAGTCTAATCATGCAAACTTTGCGCAAAGTTGGATATGCATATAAAGGGGAATCACTGAAGAGAACAAAGGACTCACCTGCATTGACCGCGACGTCTTCTGAATCATCTGTGTCCGCATCTGGATCTCAATCTGCTGCTGTAAATGCTCTGGTACGTGATAATCGATAATGGCCTATATAATTATTCGGGTATTGAACAGATGTGTGCGGTGTAGACAACCCCACCTAAGCGTAAACGAGGGCGAGCTGGAGGCGAGTCCAATGAATTTTTGCCAGAGGGATCCCCAGATGAAGCGGCAAATTTCAGTAGCTTGAGTTTCAACGAAATAGTTGATGAAAAGGTTGCATTTTCATCGTCACAACTTTGACTCATACTGATGCGAATCATCTCGTAGATCCTTATGACTAAATCGACCGTTATCAATCGTGCACCGGTCATGACAGCGTGGGCTACTTTTGTCGCGGAACGTATGCACTTCACAAGAGAAGAAGCGCTAAGCATTGGTATGTAGGGCTTCGCATAATAGAAGATTATGTTTATCTCTCTGGCCTAATGGTTTCATAGCTTCTGTGTACACCGAGTTGAATGCAGTATCGAAAGGTACCTCATTGGGTATCTTTAAAAAAGACGATGACAGAGGAGTAGAGGCAGCAAAAGATGGCTCGCAGCCCTACGTAGAATTAATGGGTCGAAGGTGAGCCAACACAGCCTGACTACACTCTGACATATAGAACTCACGTTTTCCATCCATTTGGCAGAGTGTAAGCACTTGCTTAACCAGATACATCAATCTAACTCCGACTGGCAGACCTCTCTACCGAAGTCAGAATGGCCAATGGCGCGCACTCAACAATGGCAGGCCCGTTCAGCCTAGTGCTGCGTTTTCGTATATATCTCGTGCATTTCGTCAGACTACATCCCACATTACGGGCGCCCTCAAACTTTTAGCGGAGAGCTATACACCAGAGGAACTCAACGCAAAGGCCTGGGCCCTATATGCCCAATTCAGACCAGAAGTTAACGAGTGGGGTAAACGGTCGGAAGTTTCCTGCAGCAGAATTCTGGCATTGCGAAAGCAACAAGCGGAATCGAGACCCTCGACGAAAACTAACGAACCCACACCCGCCATCAGTGGTTTGGAGGCGAGCGAAAGATCCGGTTCGGATGATGGGTCGCCTAGAAAGAAGGCAAGAGTCTTAATTGAAGAAATTGAACGTGAAGCTGCCTTGAATCAAAATACCATATGGGATGACATTGAGCCGGATTTTGATTTTATGGCTGAAACGCCTGAATATATATGATATCTTTTACATCTGATATACAACTTTTCAGCACTTGTCAATGTTTAAAATGAATTATCTGGGTCTAATTCCTGCTGTAACAACATGACTAATGTAACAAATCTAGATAGATAGATGGAAACCTCCAAGTGAAATATGGCGGAGCAATAATAGTGTTATAATCCGTAGCCAACGTGCTTCTTTCATCCATGGATATCGTGTACAGCTGAGCTCTATGCTCCAAGCTTTTTGATAATGGCAGCAGTAACTTCAGAGGTAGTTGCTGATCCTAAATATTGGTAGTATTGATCATGAGAACTATGATTACGGTTTCAATTTCGACTCACCTCCCATATCCGCTGTCCTGACTTGCTTCTCGTTGATGACATCAAAGGTGGCGCTAGCAATGTTGTTCGCGATAGTGTCAAGACTTACAGCCGTAAAGTAAGTATCTTGAGATACAAGACAAATTGACACGTCCTTACCCAAGGTGTCTGAGCATCATAGTTGCACTAAGAATCATGGCAGTGGGGTTGGCTCGGTTAGTTCCCATGATATCAGATGCCACATGACGACAGCCAGGCTCAAAAAGTGCATATTCCTTTCGAGACACGTCAGACACAGAAGGCAATGGACAGAGATATATAACTGACACGTCCAACGTTACAACCTGGAACTATTCCAGGTCCACCAACTAACGCAGCGCCGATGTTGGAGACAATGGCGCCGTACAAATTTGGCATCACCATAACATCGAATTGTCCGGGACGGGCGACAAGTTGCATAGAACTGGTAAAGAAGTTAACTAGCTTCGGAATAGTCAGGGGGTAGACATACGTGTTGTCTACAATCATATCATTATATTCGAGGCCGGAAGACCGATACTCTTCCGCGACCTTTCTGAAAGTATTCAGGAATAAGCCATCGCCGAGCTTCATGATGTTGGCTTTGTGCACACATGTCACTTTCTAAATCAATTTTGAGCACAGAAAAGATACTGGCTGCCATTAAAGCGTACTTTGCGGTTGTTTTTGAGAGCAAAGTCAAATGCAAAGCGCGAGATACGTTCCGCTTTCGCTCTTGTGGAGACTTTCAGGCTCTCGACGACACCGGGATAGCTTTGGTGCTCCAATCCAGAGTATTCTCCTTCAGTGTTCTCACGGATAATGGCAAAGTCGACGTTGGAGTGTCTAGTCGGAAACCCGGGGAGAGACTTGCAGACAACAACAGAGGCATAGATATCGAGTTGTTGTCGCATGGCGACGTTCCATGAGATATGACCCGACTGGGAGATGGGGGTGAAAAGGATGCCTGTATGGAAGTTGGTTAGATTTAGTATGGACTGGAAGGTCAAAAATACCCTTTAGGCCGACTTTGTTGCGCTTCAAGCTGTCCATGGCTTGCATGAAGAGGGCCTCGCCTGAGGAGGACATTCCAGAGACGTCATATTGCTCCCACTCAATAGGAGCATTGACGTATTCGAAGATTTCTTTTACGGAATCTGTGATTTCTGCTCCGATACCATCTCCTGGGATGAGGGTAACCTATTGGACAACATGTATTATGGCGGATAGATAGGTAAGACATTGACGAACGGTGTAAGTTCCGCCATACTTGGTAGCTGGCTGTGACGAAGCCAAGGCGTTAGGACGACGGAGCAGGTGAAAGGTGTAAGTCATACCCTCTCTGTCAAGGTGGCATATCTTTGGTAACTATTGCGCACCGAATGGGAGAAGAAAGGGCGAGAAACTTGGGTTAAAGCGTTGCGCAACATCACAGACGCTGGCGGTTAAATGAAAGGTCACGATGACAGAGTCAAAAAAAGGTTGAATTTGCAAGTTCCGCTGACTCCCGAGTCCGGTCTGTCGCGACGAGAAGGTTTGCACGTGTTGTGGGTGGTGGGACCAGAGAACCACTACTATGACCGCCGTCACCAATGATATTTCAGAAGACCCAGCGCCTCTTCGTTCAAAAACTTGGTCTTTCTATGTCGTACTCTTCATCGCCGTTATCCCTCTCTGGTCATCAGTTCCACTCGCTTGGATCTTTACCGCTCACTCGCTTATAACACACTCATTTTATAACCCCCTATTCTATATAGCACTTTGCGAGGTCACCTATATTTACTCCTCTGTATTTATTCTCGCTCATGGATTTCGCAGGTCTTCTTCAGTATCTATTATCTTTATCTCGCTCACCACGTATCTGGTCCCTCGCCCTGTGGACCAGGAAATCCTGAGGAAATTCAAGTTGCCTACATGCGTTTGCTGAAGGCAGGTTTAGCAGACCTTTCCCAAGATGGTGGTAATGTCGAGACTCTTATTACCAATAAACCAGGATCTCCAGCGGAGTCCATCAATCAGTTGGATCGACATGATCCTCGAGCCATTGACTTCCGCCACTGCCTTCGAACATGGTTTTGCAAAGTTCCCTGGTCCTCAATTAAGCTCGTCGAATTGCAGAAATGGCTTTATTGGGCTATGTATAATACAGAGCTACCCCCCTTAGAATCTCTACCAGACGACCAATGGACTAATCTAGAAGAAGCTTTAGAACTTTTACAAAGACGTCTCGGCTGCAAAGTAGAAGAAGGCTCAAATCCAAAAATTGTGCCAATGCGAATTACCATCGATAAAACCAGTATTATTTGGCGACCTTTGACTTACTATGTTCTCGTCTGTTCCGCCAACTGGGCTCTGAGACAACTGTACAAAGCTTGGTGGGACTTGCGTCATGGTCGTAGCAACGGCATAGAGTAAGTTCCTATTTCAGTTGAGGCATTGGTTCTCATTTAAATCTATTCATTAGATATTTGCTTCGTGTACCAGCTAAATGGGATCCCATGACTTCGCCTCGTCCAATAGTCTTTATTCATGGGCTTGGATTAGGCCTCATTCAATATCACATCCTCCTGTCTCATCTATTTGAAAAATTTGTAGATCGGCCTATCCTCGTACCTTTGCAACCCCATGTCAGTCAAAATATTTTTCATCCCTTTTTCTTGAAACCTCTGGACCGACATCAAATGGCCGATCGACTGGCCGGCTTGATCGAAGAACTTGGTTGGGCGACCTTACTTTCAAGGGATAAAAATGCCAAAGAAATGGGCTTCCAGGGGGAGAAGGTTGAATCCCCCCTAACTGGAAACACTAGAAGAGGGATCACTATGCTCAGTCATTCAAAGTATGTATCAGTTCCCATCAACCGCCTACTCTTCATTTCTAAGCTCTTTTATCTCAGTGGTTCTTATACGCACGCCTGGATGTTAAAAGAACATCCCAATATTATTACTCGATCCTGCTTTGTCGATCCCGTTACTTTCTGTTCATGGGAAGGAGGTCAGTCATTTCTTGTCTAACATGCCGCCGTCTCTAACTCCTTCCTTTGGTTAGACGTGTGTTATAATTTTTTCTACCGCCCGCCAACAACGGTAGGTTCTTCGGGGTTCTTCGTGCATTTAGGGGACTGGACAGTACTTATAATCAAGGACAGGGCATAGAACTATTGATGCGGTATTTTGTAGGATCTGAGCTCGGTGTCTCCAATCTTCTCCAACGACATTTTTGTTGGGCCTCAAATTCCCTATGGTTTGAAGAGATCCCAAACGCAAAGGATCAATCAAAGACCTTTTTCCTCATGGGTGGCAAAGATGAAATTGTTCATACCGAAGTCAGTGATATCCCTCATGTGTGCGCTATTTTATTAACTTTTGTAGCGTGTCAAACGTTATCTCACGTCACACGGCGTTCGAAAAAACCTCTGGTTTGATCCTCTGGGAAGACATGGACAGGCATTGAACAGAGGCAGCCCAGGGCTCAAGGAAATCCTCCGATGGTTGTCGGAATATGAGCATTGAAAACAAACAAAAATCATTCACTATGTGAATGTTGGATTCTTAAGCCTTTCTAGTATTTCAAGCGTTCAGTTCTTTCTCTCTCTTGCGGATATTTTAATCTATTACTCTGGTATTACATAACTCGGAATCCCGCACAACATTTTCACCACATTGCTACCCATCACACCTCGTAGATTTTGTTTGTCGTTAGAGTAATATACCTGGAGATTTTTCGTATACCAAGCCACCACTTCTTCGTTCACTGCTGTTGTAACAGCAAACATTATCGTTTTATAATTGGCAGATAGAATATAGAATTTTTACCCGGAAAATCTGTACCAAAAAAAATATGATCCTCTCGCACAAATTTTTGCATTGCTGCTAGATTGGCCTCGCACGCGCTCAGAGCGGTTTCGTAGTAGAATTTCGTTTGAAAGTCTTCCAAAATCTCAGCAGGGCTCAAAGAACATCCCATATAATTTGAAAGGACGGCAACGCGTGAAGCTAGAAATGGCGTGCTACCCCCAAGGTGAGCCAGGATAATGTTGACGTCAGGGAAATTCCGTCTATGACCAGTTACAACGAGGTGTGCTGCTGCTTTAAAAGTCTCGTTTGGAACCTGGATCGTGAGACGGGTATTACATGAGGGCACGGTGCGAGATCGATGTCCACCGGATCAAGTACTTACTTCTGTGATGGGAATACCTAAGGCGGGATGTGGATAAGGCGTTGAAGACGGCACTTGGCTGCCATGAAGGAAGACTACCGCTTTCCGTCTGTTAAGTTCGAGCCATATAGGATAATACCTCTCATCGCCTATATATGCTAAGTTTTGTATCAGGCAACAAGATTTTAGAACTGATTGCTTTTATGTAGTAGTACTTACTTGCGGCTGATCCTTGCCCGTAAGAAGATGCAATAGCTATCCCATTTGCGTGCAGGTGGTCGAGGGAGTATGCGATTTCCAGCAGGGAGCCTTCGAGTATGCATAATTGATGAAAATTCTTGTATTTCAAAGTGTACAAACCATACCTTCCACATCGTCCAAAAATGGCGGAGTAGCGAAAAACCCAAAACGATCTGGATATGTGCCACAAATGCCGGCTGCAAACTCGTTTCGTTTCCTCGCTATCAATCGATTTTCTTTATCAATGGAACCGCTAGAAATGGCAGGTAACGAAAGGATGGCAAAGTCAATATCCATCGCATCCATGGCTTGAAGGCTTTTTTCTGGTGTCCATGGTAAATTTTCTGGCGGTGTCCTCCATCCGAGGTGGGTGTTGCATTTCTCCTTGTTGAGATCTGTTGGGAAGAAGTGATGGTGGACATCTATCCTACGAATATGCGGCTGTAGAATCGACTGCGTAGGAGAGAGCTTCATCGACATTGGGTAGGCAGAATGGCAAAGAAGGGAAGCTTAGAGAAGGGGATATATAGCCTTCGTTTAGATAAGCTTTGGCCGTCAAAAGAAGGTTCACAAAATTCTTCTTCGCTATTATTAGGGTGGCGGGTTTAAACACAATGTACATACCCATAAAAAGAACTTTTATGTATTGCGATACGGTTCACATTCCTTCGAATCCCAACTGACAAACTGTCCAGTGAGCGACTTTGGTGCCTGCACAGACAAAGTTGCGATAACATGGGCGCAATCCTCGGGCTTAACAAGGTGGCCATTAGCGTGGGCCTCTACAAAAACTTTGTGCCCTTGTTCAGTCATGTGTGCATGACCGATGCTCCTCAGAGTGGCTTGCATCTAGGATGTCAAATTAAGTTGCTTGAGCAGCATGGAGGTATATAGCACTGACATCGGTATCTACCATTCCAGGCCGAACGGAGATACCAATAACGTTGGGTTCTTCTTCTGCTAGGGTCCTGCCAATACGATGTCACCACGAAGCCTACTTAGCATGGCATATGCCTACCTGCAAAGAGAATTCAGTGCTGCCTTCCCGGCACTATACGGGCCCCAGCCAGGGGTTCCTTTGACTGCAGCTCCAGAGCTCACGAAAACGACTCTACCGGTCAATTCGCTTTTACGCAAATAGGGTAACCCAATCTTTAGAGCGGTGACGAGAGAGAAGAAATTAATATCGAAATGTCTTTTCCAGGATTCCAGGGGAGTATCGTCCCCGATACGACAAAGAGGGTCAAGGGTTGCTGCATTGAGGACGAGACCATCAAGTCCTTTATAATGAGCTGCACCAAGAGCGATGGCATCAGATAAAGCCTTCTCGTCAGAGCTACGATTGAGGATATGAGGCATAGATCCACAAATGGATATAACAAGGCGACTGACATATCGCAGTTTACGATGAACAGTGACTCTGATAACAATTCGAGCAATTCTGGCGTGCGAGATCGCGATATGGCAACCACATTGGCGTTAAATTTATGAAGGAGATGACGAGTAACTGCTAATCCAATTCCTCTAACAAAAATATTTGTTATATTTTGAGAATAAGAATTGTAGGATAGGAACCCCGTACTTTGAAGCGCCTGTGACGACGATGATAGCCTTGTTCATCTTGCGGCTGTCTCCGGCACAATGTGTAAATTCTGAAAAAGGAAACGCCTTCCACCTGTCCATCGCTCTCAGAACGACCATGGTCTCTCGTCTGGCCCTCTCCCGACTCGCCCCTCTCCTCAACACTACTCGCACAACCTCATCAACCCTTTCACGGCGTGCTCTTTGTAAGGCTCGCTCGTATGCAACCTCAGACAATGACAACACAGTATGTCGTGAAAAACCGCTTTTGCACCCGCCACCTTATTCTTCAAATAGATGACTGTCCGTGATGCTCTCAATCTCGCCATGGAGGAGGAGATGACCCGTGACGAGACCGTGTTTATCCTCGGCGAAGAAGTCGCTCGTTACAATGGTGCCTACAAGGTCGCTCACTCTCCATTCAACGACTATGACGAATAAGGCACTCAAAATACTCATTTAGGTCACCAAAGGACTTATGGATAAGTTCGGCGAGAAGAGAGTCGTTGATACTCCCATCACAGAAATGGGTTTTGCTGGTTTGGCAGTTGGCGCTGCGCTCCAGGGCCTTCGTCCCATGTACGTTCTTAAAAACTCTGACTTTTTATTTGCCTTATCAGAAAAAAAACTAGTTGCGAGTTCATGACCTTTAACTTCGCGATGCAAGCTATTGACCAAATAGTCAACTCGGCCGGTAAAACTTACTACATGTCTGGTGGTAATGTCCCTTGTCCAGTCGTGTTTCGTGGACCCAACGGAGCTGCTGCTGGCGTTGCTGCTCAACATTCCCAGGATTATGCAGCCTGGTACGGTTCGATCCCCGGTCTGAAGGTCGTCAGCCCCTGGAGTGCAGAAGATTGCAAAGGATTGCTCAAAGTAAACGCGTCCCCCCTCCCTCTTTTTTAACCCCATACCTCATTACTTTTTCGTTAGTCAGCAATTCGTGATCCCAACCCCGTTGTCTTCCTGGAGAACGAGATGATGTACGGTGTTTCTTTCCCAATGTCACAGGAGGCTATGTCGGACAACTTCCTCCTTCCTATTGGAAAATGCAAAGTAGAGCGGGAAGGAAGCGACGTAACTATCGTCGCGCACAGCAAGATGGTCACACACAGTATGGAGGCTGCTGAGGCTCTTGCCAAGGAGGGCATTAAGGCTGAAGTCATCAACCTCCGAAGTATCCGTCCCCTTGACATCGACACGATCATCAAGTCTGTGAAAAAGACTAACCGGTACGATAAGCTCGTTTTATTAATTAAATGGCTCTCTAAAGTTGTGGGTATGTATAGCCTCGTCATCGTGGAAGGTGGCTTCCCAGCTTTCGGTGTCGGAAGCGAAATTTGCGCCCAAATTGTCGAGAGTGAAGCCTTTGACTACCTCGACGCCCCAGTCGAGCGGGTTACTGGTGCTGACGTTCCCACGCCTGTATGTTCCGTCCATATCCACATCTACGCCGCTACTGATCATGCATGTTATCTAGTATGCCACCAACCTGGAAACACTCGCTTTCCCTGATACACCTGTTATTATCAAGGTAGCAAAACGTGCGCTTTACCGCACGAACTAAATTTTAGGAGCCGTAAAAGGGTTGAAGGGCTATTTGCTATCGTTTAGAGACTTGTTGTTTTCTACTTGCTACGTCGTCGTACTCACACCCGCCCATAGACGCCTTAATATACCGCATATACCGGGCAGATTAATGCCTTATATCTGCGGAAGTTGGAGCCATATATTCATTTTACACTCTTGATTCGCGCAGACGAATTCGAACTGCGTTGGCATGAGCTTGCAGACCTTCGCAGTCAGCTAAGGTTGCAACGATAGGTCCAAGGCCTCCCAGACCAGCTGCTGTAATTTCTTGGGAAGTGATATGCTTTTGGAATGAGAGCGTGTTGACACCGCTGAACTGTCTGGCATAACCATTCGTAGGAAGAGTATGATTGGTTCCAGAAGCATAATCACCACAGCTATGGGAAGAAGTGAGCATTTCCGAGTGGATACATCTTAAAATAGCTGGTTACCTTTCAGGGGTGTAAGGTCCTACGAACACACTTCCAGCATTATCGATCAAAGCTACCTTTTGACTAGCATTTTCTAGGTGCAGAATAAGATGTTCGGGCGCGTAGTCGTTGGAAAAGGCAATCGCTTCATCAACAGTCGATGCTTTGACAGTGATACTTTTGCTAATAGACTGGCGGACGATGTCAACTCTTGGCAACGCGTGCGCCTGGTCGTCGACTTCTTTCTCGATGCATGCGAGATGCTCGGGCGTAAGGTTTACGGCGACCAACACGACTTGAGAGTCGACACCGTGTTCTGCCTGCGATAGTAGGTCTGCTGCCACGAAGGCAGGGTTGGCGGTATGATCAGCAATGACCTTGTCGTACCTTTGTATTAGATTTGGGGGGCGACAAACTCAAGATTGACCTAGGTAATACTCACAAGAACTTCCGAGGGCCCTGCCGGCATATCAATAGAAACCAGAGCATCCGTATCATTCTGTACAAACATCTTGGCAGCCGTTACCCATTGATTACCTGGTCCAAAAATCTTGTCCACCTTGGGGACAGTTTTGGTTCCATATGCCATGGCGGCGACCGCTTGAGCACCACCCGCTTTCAATATAGCCGACGCACCGACCAAATGTGCGACGTACATGACCTCTGGTGAGATGCTTCCGTCGGGTCTTGGTGGCGTGGCCAAGACCATTTCCTTACATCCCGCGACCTGCGCTGGGATTCCGAGCATGAGAGCAGTCGACGGAAGAATGGCGGTACCTCCAGGGACGTATAGGCCCACGCGGGCGATGGGACGGGCAAAGCGAGAACACACAACCCCAGGCATAGTCTCCACCACGAGCGTAGAACCATCCGCCTGTGCCTCATGGAATTTGCGAATATTGGCATACGCTACATCAATGGCCTTGCGTACATCTGTGTTTATCTGCATTGTTTCAGGCGCGAATGGCGGGAGGATGACGGTAGTCGTCATCTGTGCTTTATCGAACTTGGCGGTAAATTCGATGAGCGCTTCGTCTCCTCTTGTACGAACTGCATCCACAATGGGCTTTACTTTACTAATCATTTCATCTGATTTTAAGACAGGTCTACGGAGCAGTTGAGCGCGTGCCTCTGGCGAGGTAGTAGACAGATCCGAAGTGCGCATGCGAATTGGACCATCGTCTGGCTCTTGAGGGGGTCCGTTGCCGGGGGTAGAAACTATGCTTGGATCCTTCAATGTCCATTGTGGCTTCGCATTTCCAGGTCTCCTGGTAATTCTCTTTGCCTTTCGATCCAACGAACGTTCGATATCTGCAATGTTAACTCCAGTTGCAATGCATTTTGTCAAAGCAAAGTACAAAAGGTCGGCCGTTTCAAAAGTAACATCTTCCTTTGTCGATGCCTGGCACAATTCGTCGGCCTCCTCCATTATTTTTGATCGTAAGAGGTCAGCGTCATTAAAGAGGCGTTTAGTATACGAGCCTTCGGGAGCAGACTGTAAACGAGACTTCAAAACAGTTTCGAGGGCGGGAAGACCAGTGGATTCGCTGAAACACGATTGCCGATTAAGATGGCAGAAACCAGCACCATGCTGAATAACGCGAAACTCGAGACTGTCGGAATCACAGTCAAGTCGAATACGGGTAACATCCTGAGTCGCACCCGATGATTCACCTTTACGCCAAAGGCCATGCTTCCTGGACTGGTATACACCTTTTCCGGAGATGATACTTTCTTTGACTGACTCAAAAGAAGAGTAGACAAGTCCAAGTGTATGGCCCGTATGAGAAGAAACAACTGTGGGGAATAGACCATCGGAGCGATCGGATACTATGGGGGCAAGGAATGCGTCCGCAATGTTCAATGTAGAATTAGAACTCGAATCGAGAGTAAGCTGAGATTGGGGGAGGACGAGAGTGGCACCGATGGATCGGAATTCTCTGATATTTGCTAGGGTGGGTAGAGGCGACGCTGAATGAGAAAGAATGTATATTTCAGAGCCGGAAAAGAATTTGGAGACCGATGAAATAAAATCAAAGTCGATTGAAGGCGTCTTCAGTAGAACGCCCGACACTCCTTTTCGTACTTTGTCGGAAACGGCGCTGACGTTCCCGATGTCGAGGAGGAGGAGAAGACGTTCGGATGGGATTATGCCAGTAAGCTCTTTTACCCATGCCAGAGGCACAATGACCTTTTCCATTCCCTCATCAAGCCAGCCGGCTACAAGGTCGATGTCAAGTGGTGTAGTGTGGTCTACGAGTAGATAGGGATGCTGAGGGATTTCAGGAAGAGGGAAAGAGTTGTGAGCATCAATGATGATGGGTCCGATGCGATTTAGAGACTGGAACAGAGCTACGTTTTCCTCTGTGACAAGTGGTAAAAAGGTTGCCATTGTGGTCGACGAAAAAAAAGGGTTGATCATTTATTAGATTAGATTATGTATATTATATTAATATAGACTATTTATTAATTTTGTATCACCGGTACCAAGGCGCTGTAGTGTAGCGGTTATCACTCAAGATTCTGATTATCTCCGACTTCTTGTAACCCCGGTTCGATTCCGGGCAGTGCCTCTTCTTTTGATGACGCAACTACCACAATGACGTCATGGCTCACTTGAGGGTCTCATATCCTCCTCATCGTATTCCGACTTTGCACTCACTATTATGTCTGGTCTATTCATTCCCAATATTCTTCTTGCTGTCCCTCGCAACCCTATCACAGCCGTTGGTTTGCCCATCGCACTCGGATTTCTTAGCGGGTCTCCTGCTTCCAAGGTCGCCAACAGCAACTGGTACCATGTAAGATTGTAGTAACTTCTCTTCTTAGACTCGTATTTATTCCGTAGAATCTTTACAGTCCTCCTGGCCTTCCTCCTCGTGAGGTTTTCCCATATGTCTGGGCGTTATTATATTTGTCAATGGGATATGCATCTCACATCGCTGTCGATGCATTAGACAATACACTTCTTGAACAGAATAGGTACGTTCACATAGCCATCGAAGGTCTACAGTTGATGAATAAATTACAGGAAGGATCTGTCACTCGGATTAGCCCTCTACTTTGCGCAGCTTGGCTTGAATTGTATCTGGAGCCCCATTTTCTTTGGCGCTCATCAGGTATGGTCGTCACAAGTATTGGTGGCAGGCCCATCTTGAATAAATTCATCTCTGTGCAGCCTGGAATTGCCCTCGCAGATAGCGTCCTTCTGACGGGTACAGCATGGTATATGACAGTAAGTACTTTATTTAGCTGTCCTTTCGAATCTAATTATCGAGTTCTGGCAGAAAATGCTGGATGCCCCTACCAACGGGAAGGCCACTTATTTCCTCATCCCTTACTGTGCTTGGTTGGCATACGCAACCTACCTCAACGCTGGATCTTGGTGGTTAAACCGCGAGAGCAACACCACTCGTAAATAGAAATTGTGTTGCATATTTGGGTATCTCGGGGCTCGGGCTAAAAAACATTGAAGAGTATGTTAAAATCAGGATTCGAGTCCTGTGACACAGTGTTAAATGCTAACACGAAAGTAAGGCTAGAATTAAGCAGTACAGATCATCACAAAACATAAAAACGAGTTCGATAAACGGGGGTCGATATCAGGTTGGGCAGGTAATCCCGAATGTAAAACAACAAACAATGCAAAGGAATACGACACCAGGCGTACATTTGGAATTTTACTGCAACCATGAGAAATCATCAGTAAATGTGTTCGAGCAGGCGCGTATTATGTTACGTACAGAGAAATACATGAGGGCCTTTTGATTGGCATGCAAGGGCTTGAACGCTTGCTGGAATCGGTCAAGTTCTTTTCCAGGGTCCAGATAGCTTTCGCCGTCATCACCTGCCAAATCCCATCGACCTTGCGGATCATAATGATTCTTAGCTCGAGAGCAAACAATATCAGCGTCTAAAAGGTAATTTAGTAACAGCTATCTCGGGCAGGAAAATGCAATGCCTTACAATATACAGGAGCAGGAATAGATACAGAACGCGTGGACCGCGCATATACATGACATAACGCAAACGACAGCGATTGGAGAGCATCAGCACTTGAAAGCGACGTGATTGTCAGAGAGAAACCAAGACCTCTAAATGACCCCAAATACGCACTTGAAACCGGTTTCCTTCGCGAATACACAAAAAACATCAATTACTATCTAAATTCATATTGAAAATCAACTCACATCGTATAAAACCTGCATTTCAAGAATTAGGGAAAAGTAGCCGGAGATAATAATGACAACGCACTGAATAATGGGCGGGGCGACTGGTTCCCAGAAGACCTCCGTGACTTTGGAGATAAAAGTCAAATTCAGTAGGATGTGCTACCTCGCGATCGACGACCGTGCCAGCCGGGCAGTTACCGCTCTTATCAGCATCGCGCTCAGATTGCGGGAAGAACCTGAGGAAAGAAGAAACTGAGTCAACTTTGTTGAGCAATATAAATAAGCACGAATCGACGAGCCTGACGTGATGCCGCTTGCCAACAACAATGATAGTGATCTTAGGATCTATTCGTAAATCACTACAAGCCTCTGTAAGCAACACAGCAGTTAGCACCAAGGCATATCATAAGAAGAACAAGTACTCTTCAATAAAGGCAATTCTAAGGAGTTGTTATTATGGTCAATTGACGGCGAAGGAGAGATTGATGAAAAATGCGCACCTAGAGTTAGAACCTGCTTAAACTGTCCCTCCGAAACACCGTCTACAAAAGGTACAGATCAGACGAAATTCAAGGTATACACGGGGAAAGAGAGACGAACCACGGTAGAATATGATACGTTTGGGAGCCGCCGATGCCCCGACCTTTTTTTCCACGACCTCACGATACCGCATATACATACCCAAAACATGCTGCGAGCGGATAATGGTAAGTGGGGTACTAGTGTCCGTATCCTGGCAAAAAGGTATACTTTGCTCATAACTTCTAAATCTGCAATCATTTCTTGTCGTGAAGCCTGTACTCGTGAATCTGGACCAATTTAGGTATTTGGGCTCGATACAGTCATGGAAATCCCACCTGCAACATATTTCGCGGTATCTGAGTCAACGTTGCCGACCAACGCAGTAAAAGAGGGTCGACCATCGGCACCCGGTGAAGGATGGATAACATCAGCACCTGAAGAGAATGAGCAGTCAGTCCCTGATTGGGAGAGATTAGAGACAAATACATACCCATCACCATGGTTGGATAGTTAGGATCCGTCAGGACAGCTACAGAAGATGGGTCAGGAATAGTGTTGATTCCACCCAATTTAACATTGATCCTATCATGATAGACAAGTGAGATAGACTCGGAGAAGGAATGGAGAAATGTACTTTAAGCTAACGTTGGCAAAATATTGTTGCTTTGCTCGCGTACACTTTATACTCTTCATGCATTGAGTCGGGATTCCCATCTATAAAACCTAAGATTTTAGCGGGAGATGCCATGCATGCGGTTGTCCAAGACCGACCTCAATATCTCCAAAGCTAGTACAAAATGTCATAATTTTTTTTATAGAAAACAAAAAAAACAACGCACTGCTTCACGGCAGTATAGATGTCATTACCACCTTCCGGAAGGATGATCACATAAAGATTCGGAGGATGCTGATGTTTGGCAATGCATTCAGACCCGATACTACGAAGCTGGTCTCGAATATTAGCTTGCCCATTGACATATCGAACAATATTCGTCGGGGTAATGGTTATCCCTATGAACGAAGTTAACTTATGTTCCAATTCCGGAAGTGCGATGAATCCTTACCAACTTCTTGACAGCCGTCCATCAAACCTTTCATCATCTCGTTTACTGCTGGAGGAGGGAATCTCGCCTGCGACTCAAAAATGGCAACGACCCATCGATGGATTGGTTGAGGTTTGTAGAACCGTTTATCCATCCTGCACAAAAATAGACAATCAAAAATATCTACTCTACCTAGAAATGGTTGTAACCTACATGTTCCAAGATCCATTATTTGGTACCTTTTTTATTTATTGCCAATGAGAAGTAAAAGGCATGACACGAAGGGCCAATTAACTCACGATAGTAGGTTGTTTGCTGGTAGGTCCATATCTCAGCGTCGGAGGCTTCAAAACTCGAGCCTGCACTTTGAGCGGCCCGCTTGTATCGACATGCATGCCAAATTGGCGGACATACTCGGATTGTCCGTACGCCAGAACCTGTCACAACTTAATACAACATCACGCTCACAATCAATGAAGCTTACCGCCAATCCAGCTTTGATACTTTCAAGTCGATCACGTGGACGCTTGGTAGCAAAATCCAGGACGTCTTTGGTCCTCTCGGGAGGAATCTGTCTGCGCATTATTTGGCCTGGGGGAATAGTGCAAAGCTCAAGGGGGATGAGAGCTCCCGAACCAACCTAACACATGGTCAAACTATCATCGGGTTTCCTATTAAAAAAGGAACCAACCTCGACACAGCCAATATCTGGGAATTGTAAGGGTCGATTGTATGTTTTGTGGAAGTAATCTGCGACCGACATCGAGCCACCTTCCCGGAGTGTAAATCTAAGATTTTTAGCGGCAGTCGAATTCAATTTTCGGACGACGCGACCTATTTGGAGTCCAGTACTACTAGTCCCTGGTGGACCCGTGAGGACTCTCATGCCGCCGATGAACCTGTGGAGGCGCATGAATTCACGTTCACTCGTTTTGGGGGAGACGAGATGGGAAGGATGGTCTTTTCGGAGAAAATCAAGACATAGACGGAGAAGAGGTCCACTTTTGTACATGGTTGCAGTCGATATGTCGACATTGATGAGCATTTGGCCAATGGCTGGGCGGACAGATTGGAAGTACCCGCGCCACAATTGGATGCCCGATCCAATATCCTTGGTTTCCCGGTCTGTAAAGAAAGACCTCACGTTGAAGGGGTAGTTCATGGTGGGTTCCATGCGGATGACAACATTTAACGCCTACAATATATATGAGTAGCGAATACAGGAGAAATAACTTGGTTATATCTACAGTGATTGCAGTGAGAACACTATTGTCATGCGATTGTTCGCCTGAAATGAAGCGCCTGAGAACTCTGACCACCAAAAATTAGCACTACACAAAGGAAATGATAATGAGGGCGTACTCTGGGTTTATCTCGGCAACCTTTGTAATTTTCACTTCGTAGGTCTTAGGCGGTCGACCACTAGCATCCGACAAGGGAACTTCGAACTGAAGAAGAAAGATGAGATGGACGATGAAGCTACATCAGGTATTCCAGGATACCTCATGAGAGTTGCTAGGACCAAAGGGTAGTTGTCGAATAGCAAAGAGGTTTTTTCGGCCATCGTATACAGCACGAGGCGTGAAAATCTCGGGAGCCGTGAATAGCTGAAGCTGCTTGATGATCTCCATATTAACACGTATTGGTAGCTGCTTCTCGGCAGGGGGGATAACTAGAGACATGTCAGGGTTTCAGACAAGTGCATGCATTCAAGATATACACGGACCGACTAAAAAGAAAGCCAAAATGTTAGTTGCAATAGATTTCTACCATTGTTTCTAACTTACCGTCATAGTGATGTATGATACCTTCCGGTATAGTTGTCACGAAAGAGTTGACGAAAATTGGGAGTTCACGACCTCCTGTACCGAAGTTTGGTCTCTTGACGCCGATGGTGGTGATATGTGATCCTGCAGATGGTAATCCGACGGGTATAAGACCGCCGCCGCGTGGCGGACCCGCACCGCGACCACCTCGGGGGGGGCCTGTCCCACCACGAGCACCCCTAGCTGATGCTCTTGGAGGCATATGAGTGACTTATGGGAAGGGGCTTAGTATTGGACTTTTCATTAACCGCTTTTTATCTCATCGATAATGAAAGATCGTGTGGATCATATGATCGATCATTGCTTTCTCTGAATCTGATGCTCTACTAAGTTGCCTAGTCTGCATGGCAATGTGCATGTATATCGCGACCAAGCCGTTCTAAAACCAAACTAATCACGTGTTGCTTCCCACATCTCTTATCGTAGACTCGTTATCCATCTAATCTGACATGTCCAATGGAGCCGGCAGTCTTTTAGGGCCGTCATAAGGCCGTTTTTGGTCCGTTTTTTTTAGTGGACGTGGTGCGTAATTGTGTTTGGAGGTTGCTGGGGTCGATGAAACGAGCGTGGTGAAGTTGGATGAGTTGAGCGCTGTGAGCTGCTGTGCCATAGGATAGTGTTCGGATATATGTTTGTTGCCAGGTAGTAGACAATGTGGATGCTGTGCCCCGAAGAGGATAAATGCATATTTATTGTTTAGCAAAGTCACATGATATTTGAGAGCAGACTTCATCATCAACTGATTATCGATAGTTTACGAAGTCTGCCTTCGGGACTACTGCTTGCCTAACAGAATTAAAACATAATCTTGGCAGCATGGATACGGCGTGTTCTACTCACAGCCTATAACTGCGCTTTGAATGGGGTGGACGGCGTGCTAGCTTTCAGGCCAACAGGGCTTTGGCCACTGTGCCACTCGCTCACATCCCGAATTTAAGGGAGAATTTTGAGCCACACAAGCCTCAGCCCTTTTCTCTGTTAATATTTTACTACCCGCACTATAATGCAGCGCAGCATGAGCTACCGGAAGCCTGTCCCTACTTATGTTCCCTCGCCCCCTCCGTCCCCTCCTCAAGCTTCGTTTCTCTCATCCACACAACCAAATCTGGATCTAGAAGTTCCACCTGTTCGTATTTTTTGTGCTTTCTCCTCTTCCTGGAATCTTATTATGTCTCATTAGCTGCCACCCAATTGGCGCGAGGTTTTGGACCAAGTTGGCATGCCTCCTCCAAGGCTGACCGCTAGATCGAGTCATCTAATACCAATAGACACTGAGGAACGCATCGAAATGGACATGACAGAGCTGCCATCATCGATCATGGTAAATCTTATGTCACTGCTGTCCTCATGTTGCTTATCATGTTTTTTGGATCTCTTCTAGTCAGAATACCATGAGGGAGGCAACTTAACTCTCCGTGGTGACGAAGTGGCTTTCCTAAGGCCAGGCACCCAATCAACCTCGAATGTTCCGTGTCCACAAAAACGTCGTTTGCACCAAGTATGAACCGTCAGTATGCACCTCTGGTTTATCTGAATCCTCACGCTTCTAGCAATACCGTCCACCAACGCCGCCTATTCCGTCACAATACAAACCACGACATTCTTTACTGAATCTTGACAACTTAATTTCAGATGATGCAGATTCTGAGGTTACTCTGGCTCATGATGGTCATCGAATTGGCCATTTCGGACTGTATCATGATTACTCAAGAGGCGGGCCAGGTGTTTCTTCACTCAAAATCAGCTCTTCCTTCAGAACGGATAAAACAATGGGGTCATTCAATACATTGAATCCGTCTGTGGGTTGGTCTCAAGGCATGTCAACTAGAGGGTCATCTAATTGTCCATCTCTGTTAAATCACAAGCATAGCCATTATGTACACGGTGTCGCTGGCGATACGTCTGAATCAGTGAACCCATCTTGCTGGGAAAGCTTGGGAGCGTGGGCCACAAAAGTCTGGAACTTCGTAGTTATATGCAAGTAGAGACTTGTAAAATGTATTCCAAATACCTATGTTATTCTGCCTAGCTGTCGATACTTAAATACTAATTGTTATACAAAATGCGCGACGTTAGCGAGGTGGAGTCGCGGAGCCTTGCCTAATATTGGAGTTGGCTTTGTTGACCACATGTGGCTTATGTTGGCCTCTCCACCCTCTTCCGCTTTCAGCATTCTTGATGCTAGGAGAGCAGGGCTCTCTGGTCAGTCTTGACCGCTTTCGCCAGCTCTCATACCCACCGACTGTAGTCTGCACACTCTGAACTGCTCACAAACATGTCCAATTCCAAGGCCGTCGCAGTTAAGTCTACTTCTGGCGCACTCCAAGGCAAACCTGAAGATCTCTTAATTCCACCTGATCGTCCTTTCATACCCTACCTTCCGTCAGATGGACTAATACAATCTCCTCCACAATCTCTGCCCGAGTATCGTGAAATAGAGGGCAGAGATCACCGAAAACGTCGATTACTTCGAATATGGCAATCTCTTCCTGACATCCTAAAACAATCTCCTATGCCTCATAGTGCGTCGGTTAAGAATAGGGATGGGTGCCATATTACTTTTGAGAAGGTGGAATCACTCAAAGCTACGTATGACCGTGAGCTTCTGCTCTTATGCAAGATTCTAGCCTCCGCCGATTCCCGAGAGCCACATGTTGGTTGGAACGAGTTCAAGATCTATGCAGAGGCGAAGGAAGCTGGTTCGTCATCTGCCGCGAGGTGGGGTATTCTCACTGACATTACCATATCCTGCCACCCAGAGCTCTGGTGCATGTTTCATGATGAACTGGATCTAGATGGTAATGGACTCTTGGACCACAAAGAGTTGCATTCCGCCTTAAGTAGAGCAGGTATGGTCTTTCAATCTTCCAAAATACTTTTCGAACTTTAACTCGAATCACAGGCATAGAACTCTCGGCTTCAACAGTATCTGAATTTATCACGTCCCTGTCGACAGAACCCCATTCATCTCAAATCACCTTCAGAGATTTTCGTGATTTCTTTATTCTTTTACCTAGGAAAGTTTCACCAGCTGAGATATACCAGTACTATGAAGTAAAGAAGTATATTGGGGATGATGGACGCGGTCCCGCACGTGTTTACGTAGAAGGTATACGGTTTATATGGCTCATTGGAAATCTGCTGATGTCATTTTGACTCCGTATCAAGGTGATATCAGCCTTAGCGCAGGAAACAAGCCTCCGGATTCAGGTCCATTCATAGCGGTGCCTAAACAGCCACATGTATCCAAAGAGTTGAACCACGAGTATGCCCACGGCGAGGAAGAGGAAGAGGAAGAAGGCCATCACTTTCTTGAAGGTCATACTGCATTGAAATTCCTTTTGGCAGGTGGTGTTGCCGGTGCCGGTAAATTTCTTCTTTTGTGACATCAAGAATCTCCTATTTAGTCTTTTCAGTATCACGCAGTTGCACTGCACCCTTCGATCGGCTGAAAATCTTCCTTATCACAAGGCCTCCAGAATTAGGCGGCCTATCCACCGCCAATGCAAAAATAGCAGGCGTGAAAACCATTACGAATGCGGTTGCCCAAATATACTCGGAAGGCGGCCTTCTCGCTTTTTGGACAGGCAACGGCCTTTCTGTAGCCAAAATTTTCCCGGAATCAGCCATTAAATTCTTTGCCTATGAATCCTCTGTCAGTTGCTTGTTATCCTTTCCCTCACCCATGCATCGCCTTAGAGTGTGAGTTATCCTTTCTAATTTTTAAATAGAAACGTGCCTTTGCAAAATATTGGGACAAGGTGGAAGACTCCCGTGATATCAGTGGTATTAGTCGATTTCTTTCTGGTGGTATAGGTGGAATCAGCAGTCAACTCAGTTAGCAGATAACCAACTTGAATTATGTCTCCAACTCATCATATTTGGTCAGGTATATATCCAATTGAAACGTTAAAGGTCTGCACTGTCTCCCAACGAGACAACTACACTGATTGCTAACAGATTCTCTGAGACAGACACAAATGATGAGCAGTACTGGATCACAAAAACGGTCATTAGTGGCTGCTGTTCGTCACCTGTGGGCCGTCGGCGGTTTGCATGCGTACTATCGCGGTCTTTCGGTGAGAGCTTCCTACCATAGTGAAATACAAACTCATCAGTATTTTGTAGATTGGCTTAGTAGGCGTTTTCCCGTATGTCGTGCTCCCCGAGTAAAACGTAAACCCCGCTGACTACTTGTTCATAGATACTCAGCTATCGATATGAGTACCTTCGAAGCGCTTAAACTCGCATATCAGCGATCAACGGGAAAACAAGAACCAGGTGTACTGGCTTTACTCGCATTCGGTAGTATTTCAGGAAGTGTCGGTGCCACTAGCGTTTATCCTTTAAATCTCGTTCGTACACGATTGCAGGCTTCGGGTTCTTCGGGACATCCACAGATATACACGGGTGTGAGGGACGTTGCTGCTAAGACTTGGGAGCGGGAGGGTTGGAAAGGCTTCTATCGTGGTTTGTTCCCTACATTGGCAAAGGTGGGTGCATAATTTTTTGCCCTTGTTCCTTAATCATAGTTCTCAGGTTGTGCCTGCTGTATCTATTTCTTATGTCGTATACGAACATGCAAAACGGAGGTGTGTTCGTAGTGGTCTGATATCTATATTAGCCCTAAATGGACTTTCACAGACTTGGTGTTTAAAGCTTGCTTATTTGTTTTCTTGTTCGACCTCCTAGAGGACAGTTCCCCAACATGTATAGAATTCCACCATTTCTTACCCTCATATTTATCCCTACTTTACATCAGTCGAAATGCATGGAATGTTAAATATCTGGATTTCTGGTGAAATGATTTGATCATTATGTATAGATCCGGAGACTAGTTGAGTGTGTTTACGTAGATGAAAATTTACTAAAAAAAGTTACATTGTAGAACATTTGCAACATCCCAAATTGCATAATTTCATCAGCAGAAGCAAGTAATGAGGTTTCATGAGTATGAAGTTGTTTAAATGAACAGGTTTGGATCAGATTAAAGATTAGCTTGGAAGGCGGAGGTCGTCGAAAATAATTCATAAATGTATGACCATTCGTGAATGCGTCAGTGGTCAAGGCCGTAAGATTAAGTCTAGCGCGCGGGTGTACGAAATGGCAAGTTTTGCCAAGTCCGGGTTGTCGTCGGCTCATTAGTAGTTCATGAAGAATCCTTCTAGTCTTGACCCCTTTTCTCCTGAACAAGAATATTCATACTATGCTGATCCCGTTGACGTTGAGACGGCAGTCCGATTTTCGTTCGCCATTCATTTAGCCATGGCCACTTTATTTCTTGATCCTCTAAAAGTGGGGAGCGGGTGGAGATTGAGATCATTGTGCGTAAACGTGTGCGTCCTAGGATGGGTGCGAGTGATAGTACGGATAGAAAAACGAGTTTGAAGATGATCTCGGGAGATGCTAATAGAGAGGAAATAGTCTGAGGCGTTGATGTGGGTTTAGAAGCGACAGTTTGAAGGATATCCCCGATCTGATATTATGACTAAATGATTTTCGTTGTGCCGAGGTGACGAAGAACACATACCTGACACGTGACTGCGGTCCACGGCAGGCATCCGATGAAGGTTCCGAGCATGCAATCCGTAAG
Source organism: Phlegmacium glaucopus (assembly GCA_015039465.1). Taxonomy (NCBI): domain Eukaryota; kingdom Fungi; phylum Basidiomycota; class Agaricomycetes; order Agaricales; family Cortinariaceae; genus Phlegmacium; species Phlegmacium glaucopus. Next base: position 640,679 of record MU130237.1, on the reverse strand, counting down.
TGATACGCCGCAAACACCACAGGCTATGTTGATGCCTGACCAAGGGACGACACCTATGAGGCGCAAAACGGAGAGACGGACCCAAGGTGAAGACTTGGGTTTCAAATGATCGGAATCTGAATCTCCCCCTAAAGCATTACGCGTCAAATCCAACGCCCGAGGAAATAGGCCAGCAAGAAATGGTCCGAGGGGTGTGGAGAGAAGGGTGGCGCATAGGGAACCAAGCGTAGTTAGAGTGGTAAGGAGAATGGTCGCGTAGGCTGGTGAAAATAAAGCACCACCGAGAACATTCTAACATTGAAACACCCAAATCAAAGTGTGTTCAGTCAAATAAGAAAAAAAAAACGAACCCATAAGACGCTACCCGGGATAGACCAGGCATGTTTCCAGATAGCAGATATTGCCATAACACCAATGACATGAGCGAGGGGACCCGGTCCACTCTGTGAGTAACCGTGAAGGTCTCTGCCAAGTTGAGCCAGATCGGCAATGTTACGAGGCCATGAGACGGATATTGGAAGGGTGGATAGGCACCAAAGGACTAGTGCTGTTGAAATAGGTAGGGAAATTATGACGAGTAGAATGGGTACATGAACCTGTATAGGTTGTGTGAACTTGGGGGGGATTTGCGAGAGAAAGAAATGATGTCTTACAAATATAGACCGCCAGGTAATAATTTGAGAAGTTTTGTCAGCGACTGAGCCGGCAAGGGGTAGCGGGGAGTCATCGGTACTCGAACGAGGAGAAGAATTATTTGACCAAGAGTCTACATTTTTCTGTGGCAAATGTAGCCAGTCAAAGAAGGGGGAAAGAAAAAAGTCAAGCATGGTGGCAGGGCAAGAGAAGTAAAGATGACAAATCTTAAATAGATCTCACAACTCCGGCTCACAAATCGCATTACACATGAAATATTACTCATAATCAGCATCATCATTGGCATTTGACTAAGGCAAAACGAATACAAAAGATCAATGCGCCGCTCTCCTGCTCTCCTGGATAATCGTAGACAACTCCTCCAACTTTCGCTTTGAACGTAAAAGAGTCCCCAACTTTTTTAAATGTAATTTCAATCTTTTGTTCAATTTCATATAGCACTAGAAGAAAACTTACCCTCTTCTTGGTTAACTTCCTGGCTTTCTTGTCCTGTTTCATCCATGTTTATTATTACAAGGTTATGTCTGGAACTTGTGGTACATACCTTGGAGTTTCTTAACAATTCCATAACTCTTCGCTCGTACGCTGAGAACCCAGCAACCTCTCTAATCACAGACCGCACAAATTTGGTTTTGGTTGATTGCACACCCTTGCGTTGGCTCGGTCGGACGGCCTTGGGAATCGGCGTCGTAGGGTGGCCGTGGTTGGGCCCGTAGCGGAGATCTGTGGAGAGGTACATAGACGCCGTTGAAACAGTCCTTTTATCAAAGAAAACGCAGTCAAATACTCACTGGTGCGGGTCATTTTTTTCAAGTCTTGAGGCGGTTGTCTGCTGTGGAACTTCACAAAGCTATTTCTTGCACGTGCTTGAGTGGCTATGGTACTATACAGCTGACTTCCCACGTATTTGATGAAAGACCTTATGTTATCTAATCTATTTATCTAATCTTATCAAAAATTAGGAATTGGGAACGAGAATGGCAAAGTAAAAATACAAGAAATTCATATAGAAAAAAAAATTCACACTTGTGCCGTACTGCCAAACTCCGTCCTTGGTGCCCACTGTCTCACTGTTTTTACCTTGCCGCCTTCTGCTGCGCGGCCAAACCGTGGCAAGGCATACACAGAAAGATCAATCATCAAGTTGCTGTCGGGTTTACGTGGTACACCAACCGATGTAGGTGATGTGCGTGCCGAGTAATTGGATTTTAAGGATGATAGGACCGTTGACAACGCATGGCTAGCCTGATGACCAAGTGGCTGCTGGCCCGACATAGGGACGCCAGCGCCTGTTTCCTCCTCCTCTTCCTCCTCCTCTTCCTCCTCCTCCTCTCCCCCTACTACATCCTTCAAAAATATAGTAAGCATCCAGCAAATCAAAGTGTCATAAAGGAGTCTCACTGGATCAAAGTCTTCCATTTGTCGATCCTCTTCCTCCTCTTCCTCCTCGTCGTATTCATCGTCCTCATTGATCCACCGGCCACGCCAGTCTACCATGTCTAATTCCTCCGGGCTTTCAGGCCGCAACCGGAGCCATTGCATGCGTGGCCCACTCTTCGCTCTTTCATTGACTTTGAAACCATATATCCTAGGCACATAAACATACCCCGCTGCGCGTTTTTGACCACCGTGAGGGTTAGGATTCACGAAAGGAGAGGCCCGCGACCCATTACTACCCGCAGCACTTCTTGGGGACAAAGGAGATCCCCCTGAAGAAGGCGCTTTCCAGAAGGGTGCAGGCGCTAGCTCGCGGTAGGTTTGAAAGAAAAGATGGGCGAATGTGGTTCCGAAAAAGGCACCTATGGAAGGAGACGTCAATGAGCATCGACTGACCGATTCCGCGATTAAACTGACCGTCTACGCCCTGGAATCTGCTGCTTGGAGGGACATAGATATCGTTACAGTTAGGACAAAAGAGTTTCACGGTATCGGTCCCTGGGATGTCTACTCGTCCACAAGGTACAACATTGCACCCAACGCAATAGACGCGTGGACAAGTACCGAAAGTCCCAGTTTCATATTTCTCAGCCTGAAAAGTATCCACTATTTCACACTTCACGCATGGTATCCGCGACAAATGGACGTACCATTGCCTGCAGTCCAACACGCGTCAATATATATCGTTGATGAACCAATCCATATAACATTTCCGCAGATGATTCGACAATTGAAACATCTGGGATCTTAGAGGTATCTTCATCTTCAGTAAGGGAATAAGTATGACACTGGTTATTCAAAATTGAGAAAGAATCCACACCTGGTTCGACATCGAGAACCATTTCCATAGCTTCCTTCCAGAATGGTACCATTGCGTTTAGTCCTGTTAGATTGAAGTCGTCCTCAATAAATTCTTCTGTGACTTCGCAAAAGTATTCATGGCCGGGTAAAGAACAGAACCAACTGATCCATGTTAATGTGGATGTTGGTGTGGACGAGGCTGATTCATAGTATTTCGGTTAGTATTATCTTTCTTATGGATGAGAAGTAGAAAAAGGCGTGGATTATAAACGACAGGGTTTTGGATACGCACTGTAACCGTCTTCTTGTTCCTCCACTTCCTCCATGATCTCGTCACCTTCCCCAGCCCCGCTGACAATTTCTTCATCCTCAATCCCTTGCTGAGGATCGTCACTGGACGTTTTGTGTCTTGAGGCCATCTTCATAGGTGGGAGTTGTGCCTTCAGAATGGCAGTTCAAGTCCTTGCTTTCCAACTCCGATCGGGCAGCACATTGTCCAATCAACCAGTTGCAAGTTACGAATGCGTTCCGCGTTATAACAGTCTTTTTTGGTGATACAAAGCCATGGCATTATGATTTTCTACGAGTAAGTACAAGTAGCCTGTAACTGCTTGTTCACATGTCCTGTCCATATCGAAGACCCAAAAATCAAAACCATCATGACTTGCCCTAGACCCCAACTTATCATGATATATCTACACGCTTTCCAACCCCTTAGATCGCGCACCTCGGCAGCAAAAGTACTTACGGTGGTTAAACATCCACAATAACCATCGATTAGACCTTGTAGAAGAGAACAAGCATTCTGTGGAAGCGGGTGCGTCGTGCGTTGCAATACGTGGAAGGCTGCTAACAGGGCTGTGCCTAGAATATTGGCCGCAAGGGTTCCAGCTGGAAGAGATTTAAAGCGTTGATTGAGTGCGACGGATAATAGGTAGCGGGTGATGACACCCGGGAAGGAGAAGATAAGTGCGGCTGTGGCTTGATGACGGAAGGACGCGGGAAGGAGGAAATATGTCAGAAAGGTTGACGCATAAGTGAGCACCGAGAAAACGTTCCAGCTGTAACGAGTAACACGGCTTGGAAATTTAGGAAATGAGAAATGATCGACAAACGCAGAAGCGAGATGGTAGCCAAATACTAGAGAGCCAATGGACAATGAGAGTGTAATTGTTGTTATCCCGATACCGTCAACGAACTGTGTTGGTTAAAATTTAGTCTAGCACTCATAAAGGAAATAGAAAGCTAACATCTCTAAGTCCACCACGCTTAAATCGACCTGCATTAATCCAAGCGTTAAATACATCCAATTGCCAACTTGAAAATGTGGTTAGGGAGCCACAAAACCCTAGCAAAGATGAATGAAAATGCTCTCAGGCTTGAAGTCCAAAAATACCTGTTGTCAATGCAGTATAGAGAGGCGCATAACTGCCAGCAGTTGTAATTAGAATTAGTAACTTGGATGGCAAATGAAGTTAAACATACAATTGACCCAGTGGCTCCTTCAACCTCAAACAAAAGCCCATGATGAGGCAACCCAAAGCCTGAACATAAGCAAGAGGAAAAACGCTCTCCCCATTGTAAGTCATAAGAGCGACAAGGCCTAATCGCGCAAGGACGCCGAAAACAGCAGCAGGCATTAGAAGAGCGATGACTGGGAAAGAAAGAGGTTCATAGGTTTTGGATAAAGGTATTCGTTCTTCTGTGGTAGGTAATGCATCAACTCGATTTGCCTGGAGAGTACTTGAGTCTAAGTTGTCCCCGCCACGGTCCATCTGCCTGTGTACAAGGTGAAACAAAGCGTGGGCAAACGAAACAAAGTCGCCTGTTCTTCAAGTTCTTCTACTGTTCATCAATCTTTGTTTTCAGAGCAATCTACTTATTGATATATCACATTATACGTGTCAGAAAGAAGCGAAGCTCTGTCTGGACTATGGAATATTATTTAAAAAAATCCTCCAGCTGAGCATTATATCCTTCATCTGCGTTACAGAGTTGTCTTGGTCTTCGCCATTAGGGTAGTCAAAATGGGAGAACTTTTGCTAGCCTTGGTTTTCAAGATAGACCGTGTATGTAAGTTTTAAGAAAGCCAAGAAAAAGATGGTCACCAAAGTGATATACGCACTTGAGGGCCGGTGATCAGCGGGTCAGCTTTCAAAGGCGCAGCCATCCCCAGTCGTACTACTACTAGAAATGGCTAGATCTCCACCTAAAATAACACTCCTGACCTATCAGTAACGCTTCCCCCCTTTTCCGAGTTGACAATATCCATGCCGCCCAAGTCTGCAATACCGGACTTCTATTATTTCTGCTTCGGCGCATACGAGCCTTTTCTGACCACCGTTGGCTTCCTGGGAGCGTTGGTGTATGTCTGTCTCTTAAGCTCCAGATTAAGAGGAAATTTTTCTAACCTTATTTTTCTAGCGATCCTACTGGTGTGCGACTTCCTTCCCTTCTTTTGAAATTTCATTTTTATAGTTACTGATACGTATTTGTAGACCCATAATGCTCAGGCACCTTGGTCAAAGGACGTTCCTCCTTACAAGATACTACCACCAGCAACTCTTGTAACAATTGTACAGCTCTCCCACGTCTGCGCTCTCCTCGGCCTCGTCAATCTATTCCTTTTATCCGCCGCACGAACTCATCTTAAAGAGCAACCTGCTCTACAAGAGAAGATCGTCTTCTCACTGTTCACACCTCTCCTTATTGGCGATGTATTTCACCTTGGGGTTACCTTCTGGGCGTTGGGAGATCAGAAGTGGAATTTCAGCAACTGGACTCCCATGCTTTGGGTAACTTTTATTCTTGGATTGACGTTGATGGTACCTCGTATCTGCTGGCACTTGGGAATTGGACGATATGTGGATTTTAGGGACGGATCTTTCAGGAAAGCAAGATCAGAAAAAGAGTGATTCATCAACAGGGACTTATATTATATATAACAAGTAACCTTTGGATATAAGTAATTAAATTTTATTGGAGTGCTAGAATCCGGAAATACATGGATCGTCACATTTTACAAGCTATAAAATTTCCTCTTGATGCCTCTCAAATTCAACCAATGTATAATATGAACTTGTGCTATCCCTAATACGGAGCATTGACGATATTTGAATTGCTATGCAACGCTTTCGCTGGTGTGGAAAGGGAGTAGCGAGTGGGTTTCTTGAGATTTTTCTTGTTCACAGCCAAGACGTTGTTGTTCAAGGCAACAACCTATAGAGCACAAGTCGGTAAGAATACCAGATGGCCTCCTCGACAACCAAAACTTACAATTTGTTTATCATCCCCAAACTTGAAACTGTCTTGTACAACGTGATCTTCATATTTCTTGATTTCGTATTGACTGATTTGACCCTTCTTCACTTTGGCAAAATCCCAAGCAATGACGAACTGCCCGCTAGATGTTACAATCGCGTTCTCTTCTTGTCCCTCTCCTAGATTAAATCTGATCGAGAGGATAAATAAAAAGTGATTCTAGGCGAACCACACCAAAGAACTTACTTGGCAGGTGTGAATGAGATGCGACCCATGTATGCGACATGTTCTCCTCTCAAGAGGAGGCGGACGGGTTGTGGCTTCGCAGTTGCTGGGAAGCTACGATCGAAACCCAGCTGTCCTTGATATTTCCCTTCGCCGATCAGGGTGTCGATCAATAAAAGATATGTGCTGGTGGTCGCCACGATGTATCGTCCATCTGCGGTGACGTCAATACCGATAATGGGGTCACCCAGAGGTGGCAACGCTGTCTTTGCATTCTTCCCGATGGAGTCGAAAAGGCGAATGTCACCCTTTTCGCTTGCAACAGCGAGCTTGCCGGAAGACGTGGTAGCAACCCCAGAGAATTTATTCTTGCTCACGTACTGCTTGAATTGACTTTCAACCAGCTTGGTTCCAGATACACGAGGGTCGATACGGAAAAGAGAGTTATGAGACACACCCACAAGCGTTTGCTCACTTGTAGTGGGCGCAAATTTATTTTCTGGTGCAATGTGGTCGACGGTGATATGGTCGTGGACTTTCCACTCTTCCACAACTTTTCCTCGCTCGATGTCCATGCTATAGAGAGAGCTTGGATCGGTGGGATTCTGAAGGATCATCTTGGTATCTTGATCATGTAACATCACCTATTGGTAGAATATCCGTCAATTTCACCGAACAGTCGTCTTATTGAAAGACATGCATGCTTGGGCTTGAAACTTTTCCCTTTGGGTGTAGCAATATTGCCTATTGTCGCATAGTACTTGACTGAATTGTCAGAAGAGTGATTAAACACCCCAATGTTGTTTCCGCGGACAACGTATGAACGGTCTCCTTTGTAACCAACGGTGAGTTGTGAATTGCGATCGCCGGGAATGGGTTGAGGTGAATCTTCATCCTCTTCTTCTGATTCATCACTTGATTCTGCTCTTGCTCGTAAAAAACCCAGGAGGACAGGCCATAGAAGAACAAACCTTCATCGGGGTCCAACTCGGAAACGACTTCATCCTCATCCTCCTCTTCATCTTCAACGTCCTTCATTTCAACGTCTTCATTTGACCGAATCACGTAATTTTGCTCATCAGGCTAGAAGTATTTAGAGTCAGCGATCCTTTAAATAGACCATACCGTACTGCTTACCTTTATCTTACCCCAGGGCGTCTCATGAAGGGATTCCCATAGGCATTGGGTGAAGATTTGCAGAGCATTTCCAAAGTCTTCTTCACTATGAAACCGGAACAGCCAACTGCTCTGTGAATCATCATCACCCAAATGATTCCAAGTTAAGGAAAGCATCTTGGGAGAGAACCGCTGATTCATACTGGAGCAGATTCTGTGAGTTAAAAGGATGCCTTTATCGTTTGAGGCTGTTAGCCAATAGATATAATTCGCGTTAGTCTGTCTGAATAACTGAGCGATGACGACACCATCGTTCCGAAACTCCTGAATTTCTGAGTCCCAGAAATAGAGCTCGGCTTCTGCTGTGAAAAGAGGCGCCATAGAAGACAGGAAAGAATTGTCGACTTGAGTTCTCTCTGGCGTCGGCTGCCTAACTTCCGGGGCAACTGGCGCCGAAGGAGCTTTGACTGAAGACGAAGCTGTCTTGGAGACCTTACGCCTCGGATTAGGTTTAGGTGTTGCAGGTGGACTGACAAAAAAGATGGATCAAGTTCGACATGAAAAGAAGAGAGTAGTTGAGACAACATACCGCCATACAAATTCCTCCAAAGAAGTATCTTGGATATTTTCGGCGTTTCTCTTGTACTTGCGTTCGTACATGGCACGGTACATACATGTCTCAAAGAACGCGCATGTCGGCCCATTCGTACCTGATGCAACGAATTCAAAAAATTCATCTACATCCCCGTGCAGGTCACGCCAGACGAAATTGGGTTCTCCATCTGTCTCTCCGGCACGAAATTCGAGCTCCTCGCTGATCAAGAATACTTTCTCTTCGTCCGCTAACAAATAAAAGAACTCAATTGGGTTCACAGGATCATATTCACCTATAAACGCTTACTCTCATCTTCATCCTGCAACAAATCCTGATCTCCATCTTCATACACCTTTGTAATGACCAGCTGAAAGTTGTGTTCAACGGAAGGAAGGCGACGAACTGTCGCCATGCAATCATTGTAACTGAATGATAAGGGCAATAAGATGAGCAGGAAGCCAATATGCTTCGCGCGACATACATGCATTCTCGAGAAGTGCGAATGTTGCCTGGGCGCACAAGATATAGTTGGCCTGGATCAATGATTCAGCGATATCAAGAGACCCACAAGACTTGAAAGCGCACCAGAGGAGATCTTAACAACTTCAGCAGCATTTGGATCTTCTGTAATAAAAGTTAGTAGTAGTCCAGAACACGAGTGCTTTCACCAAATTACGAACGCCAAACTCTGCCAATAACTAGAGCGTACAGATTAGAAAAATAAGTCCTTTGTGATTGGGAAAAAATTATGCGAAGCTCACGACTTCGGAATATATTCATTTTTAGGTATTACCGCAACGTTCAAGAATGAGATTGATGAAGATCCAAGCAGAGCGGGAGTGCATTCCTTGTTCTGTTCACGTCGTGACCAACTCACGATATCAACCGTCACAGTCACCTTGAAAGAGAACGTCAATAATGTCACCTTCCAGTGAGTAGAATGGTCAACTTTTTTTATTAGCAACACTGAAGTTCCATCAGCACCTACGCCCATACATAGAATCGGTCAACCACTTATCAATGGAGAGGTTTGTTAGCCTACGTGTACTTTTCACGCGCTTGCTACATCATGCCGCTTACAGATGAACTCTCCAACGTCCGCAAAGGCCATCAGGCCCGAACTCTCATTGCGTTTCACTGGGACCCCGAATAATAGGCAAATACGCTCAGATGCATCTATATTGACATGTTTCGATCCTGTGGATAAAGAACTTTATGATCTCTGGGTACCCAGGAGATGATGCGGCGTCCGGAGGCAATGGGCTCCGGACCAGCCGCGTACATACGTAGGAGCGAATTGCTGTGTATTGACATGACCTTCGTAGCCCATAAACGAGCTGAAACGGCGACCGAGAGTCATGCGTAAGGCCGATGATGAGAGGGACTTATCTACCTTATGCGGGTAACGTCTGTAGCCGGGCATGGAGTTTCCGCAGTCATGACAAACTTGTTTTTTTTTGTGCAGATCCAACCTGGTTGGTGTACGGTAAATACCTACCGTGTACTTAATCAAGCTCGACATTTGGACTTTGTTCCCTCAGTCCTTTACACATGGTCTCTTTTCTTCAAAGCCGGGCTCTCTTCACTTTGATCTCGTTGATACACTCTGCGACTGCTGCCAGCCGTCCCTCAGATCCATTTACATTCACTGATCCAAAAGATGATCCTTTCAATCCTCTCAAGTACATTGCGTCAAATGTCTTGACGGGCGTTGCATTTTGTACGCTTGGATAATAGACTCCTTGCTAATGGCTGACGACTTGAATTGAATCTTTAACAGCTCTGATCATGCTAGTTGCTCTGCTACAAACATGGTGTATTGTGCGATGGGGTGCTAAATGGATGCTGTCAATGACGATAGGCGCTTACTGTGGGTGAAACTCACCTTCCCCTCCTCATTGGTGGGCATAACAATGCATCCAGTCTTCGCCTTAGGAATTGGCATCCGATTTGGCCTTCATTTACAACCTGATTCAAAAGGGTTTTATATCACTGAATATCTTTTCGTCGTATTGTCGGTGAGTGCTGAATCCGTGGCAATGAAGTAAAATACTGACCGAGCTTTGAAATTTCTCTCTAGCCCTGTGCCTTTATTGCGGCAGACTATGTACTTCTCGGTCGACTAGCAAAGCACCTAGGTGCAGATCAACATCTCATTATCTCCAGTCGGATAATCACTCGTGTGTATATTGCTTCTGATGTCATTACCTTCCTTATCCAAGTGAGTACATTCTTTTGGATCTTTAACTTGTAAACTCACAGTAACGGTAGGCGGTAGGTGGCGCAGTTTCTGCTGGAGCCACAGATTTAAAACATGGACTGCTAGGATCTCGTGTGGGTAGCATTTCTTCAGAATTGATGAAGTTGGTATCTGAATAGGATTCAGATCTTCCTAGCAGGTTTAGTTGCTCAGCTAGTTTCTTTCGCCTCGTTCTGGTTCATTTATTCGCTATTTCTCTACCGAATCTACAAGTATAGTCCAGAGATTTGGACCATGGACAAAGCAAAACCTTGGTACAACTCATGGCGTACACTAGGAACGGTACTGTTTATCAGTTGCATGGGGATCCTGGTATGTAAGAATCTTTTAGTTGTGAGATAATCACTCACCCTTCTTGTAGATACGTTCTGGGTTTAGGGTTTCTGAGTTATCTCAGGGATTTGATGGTCCTCTCACGAGATCTGAATCACTTTTCTATGGATTGGATACATTGCCTTTGTTCATTGCTGTCTTACTCTACATACCATTTTGGCCCGGGAGGTTCATAACCACACATACGGAGATTGTTACAGTCTCGCAGGACACTTTAGATGGAAATCAGGGTTTGGGGAGCATGAAAGCATAGAATGAATATTGACTGGAATTAGAAAACTGAAGTTATATCCTATTGTATTTTCGATGATTCTATGCATGGTTATAATGTGGTCAAAAATGCCGATAATCCTGGACACGTTTCCAGCATATTGGAACGTTTTTGTTCCTTTTCCCGGTTCTTTTTCAACATGTCATGTAGTCTGGATTTCTTGTTGTCTGCTTTGGTGCTCAGGGGTTTGCTTGGTTTAATAGAAGAACCGGAGCTAGCAGTTGTTCCTGAAGAGCTCGAGGCGAAGGATGACTGCAACCGTTGAAGGCTGTTCGGGTTCTCGATAGGATTAGAGGATACATGAAGCGTGCTAGTTTTTCGTTTCCTTGATGGAAAGATGGTAGCGTTTCCCTTTTGCAAAGGGGTTGAATGAACCCTTCCGCAGACGTTGCAGGTAGTTGTGACTCCACGCGATTGCCGGCGATTGCGCACGACTGTAACGTGAGTAGTGAGGTATGAGCCACAACTTTTGCATGAGTCAGGGACTGGAGATGACTGAGAGATTGCATGTAAAGCAGCAAGTTGAGATGATACTGGAAATACAGAGAAAGGCAAAGCTTGTTGAAATTTCACAGTGGCTGGATCCGATGCCATGGTGCTTCAACTTGAAAGAACAATAGCCACCACGTGATCTGATTCAAGCGCGTCTCATTGTTCTTACTTTTTAAAAATTATTATCTTGTCCTTCTACCACCACAATGACAATGCGTCGATCGACACAACCACGCGTATCCCACACTCCTCATCCTCGCCACACTATATCAAACTCAATATCTTCTCCAGAATCCTTCACACTTCAGTCCCACAAAGCACGAAGACCATCTATCTCAAACACAATGCACTGGTTGGCTCGTACCTCTACACAACCTTCTTCAAATGCCTCTTCTTATGCAGCTTCAAAACCCGTGCGCATTTCAGAACCAAAGCCCGTGCGCTCAATCGATATTCTATCCCCACCTCGAATTGGTACATTAGGTTCCGGGGCAATGGTTGTTCGGACCCCAGATGAAGCCCTTCGAGAAACCGGTGTGAGGCTCACTCATGAACCCCCAGGCAATAAAGAAGAATATCCTGTAAAACCTGTTGATGACGGAGTGACTTCTACTCCAGCAGAACAATCCCATACACCTTCAGGCGAACCGCTCTCCCCTCCAACGAGTCCTCCTTTACCTCCTTTGCCACTGCCTGATACGGCTGAAGAGAAAATTCTAGCACCAGAGAGCCCAAAGTTGCCTCTACGGCCAACTAGAGCCACACCGCCGACCCCTCCCTCTCGTCGTTCTTCCCTCAAGGCAAGATTGGTCCAAGTATCACAGGACCCACCAGCAGTTCCTGAAGTCCCTCCCCACTTCGCCGCATCCGCTCAACCTCCACCTTTCAGCGCTATCCTTATTTCTGATCCACCTTCTGTGAAAGTGGATCCATCAATGGCCATTGTCACCCTGGAAACATGCACAACGACGTATAGGACTACAGTTAATACAGTCAAGTCTCGACGGTCTCATTTGTCCGATTTTATATCCTCTCTTTGTGATCAATGCGAACCCAAGTCTTCCGTCTCATCTGTGTACTCGATATCAAGCGAGGACATGACCGCATATCACCACCATTTGACTTCCCAAGGTCTCTTTCCGCGGTCAACTAATATACATATATTCCTGGACCGTCCGAGCGCTCCGTAAGTTCTTTTGTTTTATTGTTGTCTATATTCACACCTAACAGTACAAAAAAACAATTAGATACAAGCATATATTAAATTATTTACGCTCACCCCCTTCGCCCTACCATCCAGACATCCTACCTCATTCCCTCCAATTTCTCACACAAAGCACGTCCTCAGAATCTCAACTCGAGAAGTTGATCGAAGTCCGGGACGAAGCTGCCTTCCTTAACCTTGACAGCTTGCACAAATTATGTGTAGACGAAATTCGTCTTCGATACGGACCCAAATTCCATACTCGCGACAACAGTGCAAGCTCGAGACTATCCATTCAATCTTTGCAAGCTTCAGTCCATAGTTTGCACACAGTCCTCGAACGCGTCGAAACAGACTTGCGAAACAATGTTTTACCTTATTCTTCGGACATCAGTCATCCGAGTCCTCAGGAGGCAGTAGGGAGATCGCCTCCAACTCCTCAGTCGTGGGACGGGCCTCTTATTCAACAGACTCAACAAAGCCGACAGGGCCTTAAATCACCTCCAGCGGGCTGGATTTAATTTTATGCTACCATAACGGATCAATCACCTCATGCTTAACCGTAATGGATACCTGCCATATTTACTCATCGCCTCTGAATTCACGACCTCGTAAACGTAGCAATATGACCTTAACTTTGCACTCCTCACTTATGCACATCTAGTGTTTGCTGGTACAACAATCAGACTCTTTTGTTGATTTCGTTAACAAGTTTATTCGTCACAGTTTACAGTGAAAGGTAGGTAACGCATAGGTAGAACATTATTCAAGCAAGATATCGGGGAAAACGTCAAGTCATAAGAGGGTTGTACAAGAGTATGAGAAGACGCCCGGGGATGAACCATACCATTAGACATCTTTGATTTGTAGCATGAGGTTAGCAAAAGGAAAAAAGGGCATAAAAAACAGCCTTGTGAACGGGAAGGTGAGTCAAATCAGGCTCTGGCATATGGATTGACGCTGTAGACTTTGATAACGGGCGGGCTTTTGGTTAGATCAGCCGTGACAATCACCTGGAATGACAGTCAGATTATAATATTTAATGGAAAGGAGAAACCACTCTGCTCACAGGAACGGTCATCAACTCCCTGATGTCTTGGATCTTATGCCCGGAAGGAGCGGTACGCAAGCCTTCAAATTCGGGCAGAGCTTTCGCTATTGAAAGCAAGCGCTGTTTCGAAGTCTCAGGTCCCTGAGCAACAGGGTCACTGCGTCCTAATACAATCTCGTCTTCATCTGCATCATCCTCGTCGAACAAAGCCTTCTCATCATGCACAGAACGGGAGGCTACTTCCATCTTCAACGCATGTTGTTCCGCATTCTGTTTAACCTTCTTCAAATGCTCATCATCACTGTTGTCGGCCAACCAAGTGATCACGTCTCGGTCAGACCAATAAATCTGAAGGGTGTGAGAATGTTCTTCGTAAACATGGTTCTAAGTTCAAACGTCAGTAAAGTAGACAACGAATGATGTATGAGTCAGTCACTGACATCGATAGGCATCTGGTCAACATGGACCCGCTTCTCAATGCCGAACTCGGGAACTAAAACGTCGAAGGCAGCATCGAGGACACCAACGACTTTGGCCTGACGGATGACAGGACCGTACCGTTGGGTGAGGTCAGAAACGAGGACACATAAGAAGAGATGAGCCGATTGCTCTTGAGCAAGAGTGGCGGAGTCGCGTTTGCTATCAAGCATGGTCAGCGTAAAGTGATGGATATTTTAAATTATGCGACAGACATGTTGCATTGTTGAGCTATCTTCGCTACGGCATCACGGTCCATGGTGAACTTGGTTTCAGCTATAAAGAAAATATATCAGGAAATTTTTGCTTAAATTATGTGAAAATCTTACCTCCGCCCTGCAAGACAGCTTCGAGCTGTCGATGGACAAGAATATCGGCGTAACGCCTGATTGGCGAGGTGAAGTGAGTGTAAAGGGGAACGTTTAGTGCATAATGTCCATATTTCGCGATATCTAACATTCCAGTGCAGAAATATTTGGCACGTTGAGTAGCTTTGAGTGACAGTAGTTCCAAAAGTCTTCGAGCTGTTGGATTATCGATTGCTTCAAATGATCGCATGAGTGCCCCAGAGGAGGATGTGTCCACCTTGTAACCAAGACGCGCCGCCCGCTCCATAAACGCGTTCTATGAAAATAACATGAGAGAAAGCCACCTACGAGCAATATGTACGTACCAGTCGCCGTTCCAAAGGAATGTCATGACGACGCAGAAGAGCTTGTTCAGGGAGATGCACGGCTATATGTTGGGCAATTGAGATATTGCTCAGTAACATAAACTTAGAGAATTAAACTGTCAGCAAGGTTTAATGTGATTGGTTGGCAGCCTACCTCTTCAACCAGGTAATTGGCTTCAGTATACTCATACTGGCCACAGTCAATCGGCAAACCGTTCTCGTCCAATTTGAACGAAAGAGAAAGACTTTCCGTACTGAGGGCCCCGTTTTGGAACCGTCGCGCCCTAAGTTTGCTCGCGAGACCTTGAAGAATATTGATATCTTTTTCAATATGTAAAGCATCATAGGCGACATCAACTTGTACATCTCCTAAAGGTTTGCCATCGATTACCCTTTGTGCGTCTTGATATGCTAGTTTGGCCGCAGAACTAGAAGGACCTATGAGACCAAGAAAACCTTATAATCGGGAAAGAAGCTGACCGAATTATAGTCTTGCCGTACCACTTCTTTTGCACTTTCGCATCTGCATCCATAGTAAAAATAATAGAGAAGGCAAGACGATCCTGCCCAGGAAGTAAGCTGCAAAGTTGTTCACTCAACGCAGGAGGTAACATTGGGACAGCTCGCTGTACCAGGTAGACGCTGGTAGCTCGTTTACGGGCATCACGGTCCAAGGCAGTATTTGGCTTCACGAAGAAGGACACATCTGTGATGTGTACACCTACATCATATGTGCCATCCTCATTCGATTGGACAGAGAAAGCATCATCAATATCCTTAGCTGTGTCAGGGTCGATGGTAAACACCCAGACATCGCGCAAATCCTTACGGGTCTCCAACTCGCGATCAGGAATTCTAGAAAGGACGCAGGTTGGAAATCAGGAAATCAGGAAATGAAAGGTAGCTCAAGTCGAAACTCACGTCCATGGAATGGGTGGTAAACACTTCAAGACATTGTCCGTAAAATCTTCTGTCGGGAAATTACAATCCTTAAGAAGAGCGCTAGTTTCAACTTCGATGTCGCCGATAGGACCAAGCTCCTCGACTAACGTGCCAAATGGATGGAGAGAGCTGATAGGCTGGCGGACTATGAGCAAAATGGAATTAAGAGAAGAATTATATAGAACATACATGGCGCTTAATGCAGGCGACAAACAATTTGTTGACATAGGCTTCTGAGTTATTCACAAAATCGAGCGGAGCTTGCTCCGTTGGAATTGCAATAAGTGGGACACGTTTATCGGTAGGCTTGAACCAAACGATCTTTGGTCGCTCGATAGTGCGCCTGGGTTCGTCTCCACGATCACCTTCACGTTCACGGCGTTCAGCTTCTTGTTTCTCCTTTGTAGCAGCGGAGGAGGGCCGAAGAAGGCCCAGAGTTCCAGAAAAAAGTTGACCAGGCATCCGTTCCACAACGGCAACAACATGGCCTGCAAATTGAGGTTTGATCTCGTCAGTTACCCTTGTGAACGTTAGTTTAAACATCAAACCCCAGCGAGAAAAAGAGAACACACTCTTCATCTTCGAAAAGCATAAGACCCTGTCCTTCAACCTCCACATCGTCTTTCTTTTTGTCATCCTTGCGGCCAGTACTGGATTTAATGTCATAAGCAGCATTTTCTTCCTTTTTCCTCTTCTTTTCTTCCTTCTCTTTCTTCGTGCCCCATACTTCATCGACATCTAAGAGCTCGACTGCAACAATGTCGCCCTCGAGAGCGCGGTTACGGTCTTTAGAGCCACAGATGTAGATGTCTGCGTCAAGAACTTCTGTTGCTACGTAGGCATCTGAACGGTTACGTTTGTTAACACGCAAGATACCAACAACAAGTTTCCCGGCAGCAAGAAGGGGCGGTAAAGAAGCTTGGGGTAAGTAAGGAGCAAAAAGTGATTTTCGTTGAGGCTGATTGGCTTGCTGTTGAAGCTGCGTCTGGAACTGCTGATGTTGCTGATGGAGCAAACCGATACCCCCAAGACCAAGGCCCATCATATTAGCTGCCATCATGTTCGGTAGCATATTAGGAAAGCTGAATGAAGGCATTTTGTGGTGGTGACCACCAGCAGCAGCACGGAATTGTTGAAGACTTTGCAATTGTGCTTGCGCTTGTGCAAGGTCAGCAGCAAAGGCGCCATTGTTGCCTTGAATACCACCGACACCACCATCTGATTGGAAATCATTAAATGAGAATTCTATATAAAAATGATACTGGGACTCACTGATGCGCCAGCTAGAATCAGCGCGGGAAACCTGCCTCGAATGCCCACCTGCGGGTGCAGGGACAAATCCATCGTCATATCCATCATAGCTGGCAGCCCCCATGCCAGGTTGACTGGCAGATTTATTAACAACATTCACACTATGTCTTCTTCCATGCCCAGGAGGTACTCCCTGCGGCTGACCATCAAGGCCAAGATTCAGGCCATTGATATTAGTGAACTGACCCATTGGATTCTGGACAGAACCGAAGGAAGTGCCTGATCCTGGCATAGGGACAGTACTTTGCACTCGTCTATGCGCCGCAGGCCGACTCAAGGCCAAACCAGGGGTCTGCAAAGACAGAACCTGATTGGATGCAAGCTGTTGTTGGTACAGGGCCTGCTGCTGTTGCTGTAACGCCTCTATCTGGCTCTGAATAGCGATCTGACATATTCTCTTGAGTGATGATGGGTAATTCATAACATTAAAACTTACCTGCTCAGCCATTATACCGGTGATTTCGCCACTCTCTGACCTCCTGTGGGTCTGCCCCTGTTGAGAAATTTCAGGTGCGAAGCTTTGTTGCCCTTGCTGAGGGAACTGGAAACCAATATCCTCTTCATTGATTGGGGGAGCCATAGGTCCCGCACGCTTACGCGCACCAAACATAAACCCGGGGGCCAGCTGAGGACGACCAGTCGGGCCGACTGTGTCTTGTTCCTGCTGAGCTGCCAGCGCAGCAAATCGGGGGGCCATGAAGCTCTGGGATTGTGAACGTGGTTGATGATGGCCCGGCTGTGGGTAATAACGCTCTTGAATCTCACCCTCCTCGAAGTTACCGGTATCTTCGGCATCTTCCATCATTGCCCCAAGGTGAGGAGAGAAGGAGTTGAAGCCACCAGATAATGCAGAGGTCCCGAGTGAGGCAGCTTTCCTGTGTTTCTGCTCAACGCTTAAGCCAGGATATCCTGCGGCTCCAGGTTGAAAGGGGGGTGCATGCGAGGCCAGGTTAGACTGTCCGTGAGCGGCCGGCATGGGCGGGTTGTTGGTACCAATAGGCTGCTGAACAGGTGAAGTTGTCTTGAGATCTGCTATAACTCGCTGGAGAGAGGAGAGTGCGTCACTGGATTCCTTGTTTTGCGCAGGGGCAGGTGAGGATGACTGTTTGGAACCCTGGTCTTTTAGGTTACGAGTTCCCTGAGAAGCAGAAGGTTGTCCTTTGCGATGAGCTGAACCGCGTCCTCCAGCGGCTTGGGGCTTGACACGGGGTTCTTGCTTTTTGCCACTCTCGGATCCTTTGCGGGATGTCGTGTCAGATCCTGATTCGACTGCCGAGGAAGAGTTTGGGTTGGGAGCTTTCTTATTGCTTCCCCTGGATGAAGACCTCGCGCCCGGCGCCCCGCCTCGTAAATTGGGTGAGTTAGAAGATTGATTCTTGGGCCCACGGGTATTAGCTGAGACAGAAGGCTTCTTTTCGTCCTTCTTCACCGGAGGTTGAGTTTGCGGCGTTATTTCGTCTGTCATATCGTTCGTAACGCGCGTGTGGGCTCAATGATTACAAAATGAATAAAATCTTTGTTGTTTTTGGTTATAACCTAGGTCGGTATCGTGAGTTGTCCTAGAAGACAAGAAAACATGAGGCGAAAAAAAGTTGAACAAGGTGGAAAAAACAAGTAACCTTGAAGTTTAAAGTGGTGCGAGTTGAGCGGCTTTGCCCTGTGGGGCCAGTGAGAGAAGGAATGCGAGTTGGGTAGTTAGCAGGTGGTGGTAAAATGAAAGACACTTGCAGGACACGACTCGCAGCAGCAACCAGAGCACAGCGGTTTGATACTTCCCACGATTTCCGTCATAAGTCTAGTCTAACTGTTTATATCGATCTAGGTAACTAGGGAACGTAATAAAATGGCCACTGGCCCACAGTTCTCAGAGCTTTTGTACAATGGCATCAGTATACTCCTTGGTGCTGGCCTTGCCTCCCAAGTCTCCCGTGATTGTCTTTCCTTCGGCAATCGTCTGTAAGCAAAAATACGCAGTCAAATATCTGCAGTTGAGAAGATTGCAATCTTACTGTTAATGCAGCTTGTTCGATCCGGCCAGCATGATCATAGAGGTTCATGTGTCTGTTAGTTGAGTTCAGATCTAAAATCAGCAAATAGATAGGATGGACTAACCTTAACATCATTAAAGATGACAACAAAAGTGCAGTCGGATTAGCCAAGCCCTTGCCTGCAGAACTCAGGGGTGAATACACACTCCCATCGTATAACAAATTAACTTGAATACCTGCGATATCTGGTGCTGAACCATGAACAGCTTCAAAAATAGAGGCATCCTGTACAATATATAAGCGATTGCATTCCAGATCAGTCCTTTAGACAACTTGCCCGACCGATGTTGCCAGAGGGCGTCAGACCGAGGCCCCCAATCAAACCGGCACACATATCAGACAGGATATCACCGTAGAGGTTTGGCATGACCATGACACGATCAGAGTAGGGTTTAGGATTCGTGACCACCTACGACATCGTCAGGTTTGGAAATTTTCTCCGACACCAGAAACACCATACCTGGAGACAGACGCGGTCCAGAAGATCTTCGTCGTAGGCAACATCCGGGAACTCCTTTGATACTTCACGGCAGGCAGACAAGAACATTCCATCGGACATTTTCCTAGCCATCAACTCAGCGATCAAAGTCTAACTTTTGACTTGATTGATAATCGTACATGATGTTTGCCTTATGAACAGCAGTCACCCGTTTTCGCCCGCTAGACTGAGCATAATGGAAGGCATAGCGTGCAACTCGTTCCGATGCGTCCCATGTGATGAGCTTGATAGATTGCACTACACCATCGATAACCTTAAAATCCGAGTTTAGCGTTCACGAAGAAGGGTACGTCAGGATCGACTAACTTCGTGTTCGATACCAGAATATTCACCCTCCGTGTTTTCACGAATGAGGACGGTGTTCACGTCGTCGTAGGGAGTCTTGAAGCCTTTGATAGACACGCAGGGACGGACGTTGGCAAAGAGATTGAATGTTCGTCGAAGGGTTAAGTTCAGGGATACATGTCCTTTGCCAACTGTTTATGATGTTAGTCTGCATGGTTGAGCAAAGCATATACACGACAGACTGACTAGGTGTTGCAAGAGGACCTTGATTGGGACAAATTGTGAGAAAAGTTCAATTTCGGACGAAAGACACGAACCTTTGAGGGCGACGGTGTTTCGTTTCACAGATTGAATAGCGTTGTCTGGGATAACGGTCTTTCCACCTTTCAAAACTGGCGTAACACTGACTTCTTCCCATTGTATGGGCACCTAAACCAAATATTCAAATATGGGGGCAGGCGAAATCGGTCTCACTGACCTGAGCAGCCGTATAGATATCTTTGATAGATTGGCTAATTTCTGGTCCAATTCCTGCGCAGATGTATCAGTGAAATAAGCGGAACGAAGTGTATGCAGTACAAACCATCTCCAGGAATGAGTGTCACGGTATATTTTCCCTGGAATACAAAGATAAGGCCTTTGAATGAATGGATTCCAGAGAAACTCACATTGCTGCCCTTTTGGCCTGCAAATGCAGCTGTTGGGGCCGCTGACGCGAATTGCCTTATAGGCTGCTTCGTAGATGAGACAGTTACAAAAATAGGTAAGTATTGGACTTACGTATGTGCCCTTCAAAGTTGTCTTAGCGAAGCCAGTGAGAGAACGAGATGCCAGCATTTTAGTTCAAGAGGTCAAAAAAAGATTATTTAACAAAAGTTGGAATAAGTAAGAAAGTTGGCGGCCTAGTTTGCCCGAAGTCCCGCAGACTCCCGCGTCTGATCGTGCCTGCCAGAAATGATCATTTAACTACCTACAAATTACATGTAAATTGGGTTTTCCGCAAAGGTTAAATAAGTACGAGACTCTAAGTCAACTACTCAATAAACCATTCAATTGCTCGCGGTATTTTTCCATATTTCGATCAGTTTGTTCATCCTCAAGCCTGTCTTGTAGTGACTGCAAAGGGATGAGCACAGCTCGAGGGTAAACCGTGACTGAGCTTACAGGTAGTTCACTGCCCACAGATCCGGCCTCCCCAAGTTTTCCGTTTGTAAGCTCAAAAAGCACTTTATCCACCTCTGCATCCGCCTCTTCCTCAAGCTCCTCATCTTCTTCCATATCCAAGGTATCTTCTAACATTTCTTCCATGATTCCAGCCTATGAGAATTTTTATTAGACACCGATTTGAAGCAATCTATAATCGCTGACCTTTGTCATTTCCATGCTCATTTCACGCATTGTTTGACTGATTTGTGGAAGTTTTATGAGGGTGTTGGATAGTTTCATAATCTCCGTTGATTTTTGTAACGACCCTGTTACTTTGATCATGGCTGTGGAGGGAAATCAGGATTAGGGAGCCAACACACAGAAATTACGAAGTTTAACTAACCCATTTGTTGAGATAGTTGCGTTCCTATGGACCCCAGCCTTGCTTTGCTAACAGAGAGGCGGTCTTTCTGCTTGTTACTTCTTACGACCTCCTTGGCTAAAATCCTAGCAGATTTGACATCTCCTTTAGTCGCTAATTGCTTCACCGACTGGCGAGCTTTGTTTGCTGCCATATCCAGCTGGATGAATAAGTTTAGCGCTTGAAGCGTTCGAGAAACAATGCGAACGCAGACCTGCCTCATCTCCCTGTCAAGTTGTCGACTTTCAGAACGAAGCTTCGTCTGCCAACTCCGAACTCGCTCTTCCGGGGTAGGTCCATTGAAAAAGCGATGAATGGTTTGCATGGTCCTACTTAGATGGAGGGTGCTGCGCGTAATACCAAAGCCTCACTGACACTTGCAATATCAAGAAGTCGTATTGGGAACGTGACGACATTATGTAAGTGAGACAGGGTTGTATCTTGATAACAACCCAAATATACAATATAAATAATATGCATTTTCTTTGCACATTTTATGCCATCGATTGTATATGAGCACTGTTTGTAGGAGCCTGCAGACCTGAATATTGATACGATATAATTTGTACAAATATACTTGGTAATTAACACTAAAATACATGAAAACGATTGCAATGGCCTTCCCAGCAGTCTTAGGGACCTTCATATACTACCATTTGTAGGAACCCTCGGTACATAGTGCAGCTCATTATGAGTTGTTGGTGAAGCGCTGTAAAGGAAGGGAAACGGAATCGAGATACTGCAGCCATTGGCTCAAGAACCGCGCTGTATCTGGTTCACTAGTGCTTCCCAATAGGAATAATCGGAGCCGTCGAGTCCAGAAAGAAGACTCTGACGAGCGTCGGTGTTAGTTGCGGAATGCGTGATCCCTGCCCAACCAGAAATTTCAGTGCCAATTGGCTCACCCGGTGACAGAAAACCTGTCGTGGTGTCTACGACCGCATTGCTGACAGCATGACACCAGTTATCAAGTAGTGACTGCGCAGGAGATTCATCGTCGGCATAGGGGCTTCCTGAGGTAGTTGGAGACTGGGCATAGTCCGCTTGAACGGTGTGCTGCAAGCGCTGCATTGTTGGGGAATGTGCAAGGGGTACGGAGTTAGAATGCGAGAGAATGGACTTGAGGGGTGAGGTTCCCTCAGTGTTCAAGCTTGCCAGAGACGGATATGCTTTAGCGGAAGAAGACAGCGGAGAGGTGGGTGGTTTCTGTAAGCCCAGGAGTAGTTGAGCTTGCTGTTCTGGCCTGCCATTGCCTGTGTGTTCCCAGATCTGGGATTGTCGTCTTGGCTGATCTCCAAGCTTTTCAACTTGAGAGGCTTTGCTCTTCAAAAATTCAATAGTCCGTAATTCTCGACGGGTAGTCACATCCAGTTCTCGCATACCCTCATGGTCCTTCATGAAGCCGTCGAGAATGGCATGCATCGCGGTAGCATGTACACCGTTCGGCTCTAGCACAAAATAGATTCCCGAGATCATTGCTGTTTGGAATTCGCGATATGCGTTGCTAAGTGAGTCTCGAGTCTCCTTTGGAATTGTCCCTCGAAAGGCCTGGCGAACTTCGAAATCTTTCATCGCTGACTCGAAACATGCGTTTCGTGAGCGTGCATACCGGTCAGACTTTAACCGTGTCAAAAGGTATGGCCGATGCAAGCTAATCCTTACGAAAAGAATTTCCGTGATTAGGAGAAAACGATGAACAGGAATGTAGGTTAGAGTTCGATCAAGGTTTGTGTCAGGTTGGAGGGAGAAATGGGGAGGAAGGGTGGTAATGAATTTGAGAAGTTCGTCGTCCAATGCGACAACTTCTGAATAATGACTTTTCCCGCGAACTTGTTGAAAATGATGGACCATGCCACCAATTATTTCCGCAAGTTGATGACGCAGTATGACGAACGTCATAGGAGTTGGACGGGAAAGAGGTAACCCTTCGAAAGAGTGGATAGATGAGAGTTTACCGTCAATGTTAGAGGGTGGCTTGGTAGATGTGTAGTCATCTTGAATAGAATTCGGCCTTCCAAGGACCAGTGCATATGATCGGTCTGCATGGTATAAATATGACCTTTATAAAGCCTCAGCGTGTCTCAATCAGTCAATGAATTGGATAATTCACCATATTCGCCTTCTATACTCGACAGTATCGCGAGACATCCCTGACTGCTCACGCAATGTCAACAAAGATGTTAGGAAAGGCGAAAATAACAGGTACCATCGTTCCGCCATCTCGATGCAGGCCAAGAGCTTGGGCAGTTCGAACAGCTGCGCCGAGTTGACTCCAACATTCGGTGATTCGACGATCAAAAGTTAAGAAACGGGCGCTCTAAACATTTTCAATCTGCCTTCTCCCTTTCGTGCGGTGGGGAATACTGCTTACCAATAAGCGAGTAAGGACGATGTCAACTGAATCAGGCTGGATTGCTGCCGCGATGAGCAGAGATCGCCGGGCTTGGACATAGTTAGTATAACTCGAAGGAATCTAAGGACGCAAACGCACAAGACCAATAATACCGGAGGGAAGTGATCCTTCGGGTGCGAGAATCACCAGCAAGATGTTCGGGAGCCAGCCTGACTGATATTGCCAAAACAACGAACAACAAAGGGAGGAAACGAACGTCGTTGAGATTTGTTGCTCCAATTCCATTTCTTCCATTGCTGCAGACAGACAAGTAGGCAGACCGAAAATCTTCTTCAGAGACGGGATAACGGGTCCAATTTCTACCACTTGGTTATGAGCAGGGGCGTATACCATATAACATCTGACGTACATGGAAGTAAAGTAATATTCAATCAATACATCGGAAAGTCTCTGAGGAGGAAGCTCTTGCAACAGCTCGGATATCTTGTGAGGAGACACACCACATTCTTGTATAAGGGATTTCATGTTATCGGCAGCCGATGATTCTGAATCATCTCCGACCGTAACTTTTGGCTTGGAGGTCTGGGATGATGACGAGGAATGGAAATTTGCGTTTGGCTCGTCTACATGAGGCGGCTGTGCGAAGTCTTTGTCGTTAACGACGGAGTTTGGCATTGCTACATGTTCGAACTGGTGCCGCAATTCAGGTCGCATATTTTCCCTTGACCCCCAAGGACATACCTGCTCGATGACAGAAGCTGGTGCGACACTGCCTAAGGCGCCATTACCGTACCATTTTCCACTTTGGAATACACCCCCAATGGGCTCTTCTGTTTGTGATCGGTTATCATCCTCACCATTGGAAGGACTTCGATGGCGCCCAACTGCCATATTACCATCATTAGAGTATAGGCTTGGCGTTCCAGGAGAGCAAAACTGAGGAAGTGCCACCTCAATTATATGCTCCAACCTCGATACTCTTACACTGAGGTCTTGATCAATCTTTCCAGGCGTGTAAGCTTTACACAAATCTGGAACCTTTCGAGCAACGCACTGCAGGATAGCGGACAGGTCAATACCACCCCATATAACGGAATATACCACAAACATGTGAGCACGGCATCTGACGATCACACTTGGTCAAGAGGATTAGCTTTTCGGTTGCTGCAGAAGGAGTGATAGGTATATACTTTCTGCTTTCGACGATGACATTCGCCGCAGGAAAAACTATGTTAGAGTGATAAGATAGACGTCTGTGGTCAAGTAATCTAAATTTTTACCTTACTCTGGTCCTCTGTTTCTTGGAAGCCAGGCCATTCAACGCATCGTCTTCCACTTTCTTCCTCTTCGTAGATGGTGGGGAGGAGGCATATTCTGTGCTCTTCGACATATAACTAAAATCCGATAGGACGCCAGTGGGAGACAGAGATGGATGATGACTACGGCCAACTTAGCTCCCGGACCTTGATGTTCTGCCAATTGGCAGAGATTTAATAGAATCGGGAGATCGCTGGAATGACTCAAGTCGAACGGTAATCTCCGTTATGGTAAGAGCATCACGTGATGCATACAAGTTGTTAAATTTGGTACTCCGACTGATTGCCATACAATGGGTTGTTAGCCGAGCTTGTGGTGTACTGAAAAGTGAAATGTTAGTTTAAAGAGATTAATATAACAATCATTCCAATCGGATTAAGCTTGCAATGGAACTTGGGAGTAATATACTGACAGGTCAATGGCGATTCCGAAGGCCGATTCTTTTTGGGGAAACGGAGGGAAACGGCTCAATAAAAATCCACCAAAACTTTGAGATCATTCCGCTCTTCAAAAAAGAAAGCGGGTTCGGCCAATATTTTCAGGCACAGATTCCTTGAATGGTAATTTTAATAGAGAACCACCACTGAACCACCACTGAACCACCTAGAACCACTCAGTAGCCGTAGAAGGCTTTTATATCGATAGGCCATCACTCAAAAAATATTAGAGTCCGCCTGCAAGCCGAGAGCCTCCGAGAGCAACTAAGAACAGGTGCTATCTCTGCTTCAATCCCCTACGTTGATCTCCAGCAAAACGTCAAATAGCTGTAAGTATCGATTCTTCGGAGCCCAATAAATCAATAAAGTTGATTTTTTTTGTTGACTTTTTTTGTTCGCAACATGGGTAATTACGTAAGTAATCCGTTGAGCAAGCCAAAGTAGCGTCTATTAGTAGCGTTCAATGTACTATAGCAATGTCCCCCGTTGATCCCCCGTTAATGCCTGAATCGTCACCGGCATGGAAAAAGCTGAAACTCTCGTTTGAACGACCTTATAAAGACGACCAGGGCGATATCATCCCTGTGCTATGTGACCTTACTCCAGAAGGCCAACATATATATGAACCGTAGGTCTCCAGCACAAAGTTTGTTCTGTTATCCTGAATGCTTCGTGCAGAAGAGAGACTTCTTCAGCAAAGCTGGATACTAATCTACGAAGAATTTTTCTTGAGCGGGGCTTAGATTTTTTCGACCGCAAAGAGAGTCTACAATCGGGCACTGGCAGTAGTAATCATTCGGAAATAAAACACTCTCAAACTATCGATGATACAGAAGACGTGTCGACTGGGTCGGAAAACAATTCAAAGTCAATGACTGTCGAAGAGCTGCATGCGATGAGGGTAGAACTTTTACCACAATTGTTGTGCGTTATTACAGAACTATGCGCATCGCTTCGTAATCCCTTTCAGTGTGGCTTTAGGAGAAATGTCTCATGCAAGAGAACTATTGACCTCGGTGTTGTCGACATCACCAGTGGAACATTCTGCGGACATGCCTGCGTCCCTGCTTTCCGCGACTCTTGTGACCAAACCCAAACCCATTGTTTCTGTGCACGCCTTCAATACTCAGTTAATAATCGGTAGCAAAGATGAAGCCCTACGGAAGGCAGCAGGGCTTTTTAAAACAGCGGCAGAACGTATGGAAAGGGGTCGTCTTAAAGGCGAGAAATACTGGGTTGACGCGTTAAAGATAAGATGGGCGAATTGGGGATTGATCCCTGCGCCCCTGCCTCCAGGCTCGGCCACCGGCAAAGGAGCAGATAAAACATCAAAGGACTTTTTGATATCTTATGGCCTTGAAGGATGTGAGTTGACCTATAACTGCTTGTGGTTCTCATTCTTACTATTATGAATCATTAAGCGCCTGCTCTTTTCCGTCGCCGTGCTGTTGCTCGACTCGCAAGCGACAGTGACTTTTCTGATGATCTTGTTTTCGCCTCTCATCAACACAGCCGACTGAAAATATCTATTTCGACAGAAGCTGGTGCCCCCGCTTATGTTTTCACTTCGCCTGTTCCTGAAGGCCCTTTGACTCTTGATAATGCTCTCAAAGCCGTGCAAATAGAAGCAGTTGACCAAGAGATCTTTGCACTACTTGTTAGGGAAGCTGGGAATCTTCCAACAGCTTCAGCTAGAGTCTCAGAGCGACTAATCGCCATTGATGCTGCCCAAGGAGTTTACCTTACTTTTGAACTTGTTGAGCACCATCATTCTTCGGAGACCCTAATAACCGTCTCTCACTCTTGGTCTTTAGGTAGACGTTGTCAATAATTCAAGAATCGGAAGTGCAAGTGGGGAGAACGAGGAAAACATCTGCGAGCTTATCTACCACGTCCTTCATGTCCTTCTGTTACGCAGACAAAGTCGGACAAGATCAGAGAAGCCTAGCAATAATCAATCGACAGAGATAGCTTCCCCCATACTCCAACAGACCATTGACATGTTGCAGTATCGCGTATTTTGTGCGAGGCTTAATTTGAATCTGCGCAAGGCTATATCCGCATTGGATGCAGTCGGCATTCCGACGACATTTTCTTTTACACCTGTCGGGGAAGCTGGCCTGCATCTCATCTCGGTCTTTTGTGACCGCGGAAACGAAACAAACAAAACAATAGGAGGGGAGACTATAATACGGATTGATAACTGGTATGTTGTGGTAGCATTCTACAACCCTATTAATTTGCCTAACTGAATCTAGGCACACCCTCCGATTAACCTTTACTTCTCCGTCTTCTTTGGTTGCCCATCTATCCCAAGCGACCCTCGCCATCTCCTCCCTTCCACAACTGTCACAATTATTGATGGATGAGATAGAGAGATGTTTACTACAAAGGATCTGCGAAATCGGGCGAGATTTATGCATGGCTGTAGGCGGAATTTGGTTTATCGACTCGAACCGATGTATTGCGAGATGGGAGGGTTGTGTACTGTTAGTCCAAGCTCTAAGTCATCTACTTTTGTTTGCCTGACTAACATTTCATCGACTAGAACCTTCCGCATCTTCTATGAGAGCGATTTCACCATTAGTTGTTCGGCATTTCGCTTAGACGGCGCCACAAATAGACAAGGGCACGAACAAACTTATCGCTCGGGACAGATTTCTCTCTTGCATTGGGTGGAACGAATCATAGCCGACGCAGCCACTGCTGATAATGATAAACGTGTCTGAGTCTCTGAGATGCATCATGATTATTATGCACCAAGTATTGAAAGATTGATCGGCGTCATATGCGAGTGTGGAGTGTGTAGATACAGGATATTTTGAAGAGGCCATGAAAAAGGCCAACACTAGAAGCTTAATCCTCCTCGTCATCCTCCTGTACACCGCCGCCAGAGTTGAATTTTTCAATTTTAGTAGCAATGTTGGCTTGACGTTCTGCGTGGGTAAGTCTCTTAGCCTTGTGTTTGACGCTTTCCGATTTCCAATCCTTAGATTTGTCGGTAGGCGTAAATGTGGGGTCTTCACGGATAGCAGCGTGAGCATTAGTGTAAATTTCTTCCATGTCTTCAGAACCAACGCCGTCCGCAAGATAGGTGGCAAATTGCTTTTTAAATCTGGCAGCGTGATATTAATTAAACATCATGATCCGAGGTGGAGAAATACCTCTCGTCGTCTTCCTCCTCAAGACTCTCCATGTACTCGGCTACATGTCCACCGAAGATATATTTCTTGAGAACCTCGGCGTCTAGTTCCTTGGATTCAGGGTCGTATCCTGGGAATCGCTTGTCTGAATGGGGGATGAAGATACCACCGTCGCTGGCACCCTTCATAGCACCGAAGACACGAGATCCAGTAGAAGTACGCTTCAAACCAACATCAAGGTAACATTTGAAGGGCCGTGGCGCATCTTCTTCGTCAAGTGCTTCTGTGAGTTTTAGAGTGCCGTCGGGTTCCGTAACACCCTCGTACTTATCCCCAAGACCAAGTTTGTGGAGTGCGCGGCGGGCACACAAAAGGCCAGTAGCATATGCTTGGGTGACAATAAGAAAAGAAGGACAGCAGGCTTGTTGAAGACATACCAGCAGCCCAGTTCGTAAGACCGTGGTTGATGCCATATCTTGGTAGTTCCTTGGAGCGTGCAGCAGTCAAGATGAAATCTCCTTGTAGGCGGGCGTAGACAATTTGAACGATGATGTCGCGGTTGGTAAAACGAACAACAAGACGGTACTTGGGTGCATTACTGAATTTACAATTGAGACGTATCAAAAACCGTATTAGGGCTGGATACATACTATTTGTTTTTTGCTTGGGTCACAAGTCGTTTACGAGCGTAGTCTGTCCTTCAATAAATACGAAAGACCATAGAACAGAAAGAGTGATTGACAACATACAATCGGTCTTGCCCTCCCTTCTTCTTCTATATTTCACCTGAAAGCGCGAGAAGTATGCATCGGACTTGATTTTCTTGACGAAGGGCATCTGAACGGGAGCATGAGTATTCGTGACATCCAGTCTACTCGACCGCCATCCATCTCCCAACTTTTCAATACCAGTTAAAACCAGTATTTCAGGAACAAAGAGAGGAAGAGAGGGCGTATTCGATGGAACCTATATGCTCACCTTGAGGGCAGCGGCTTGAGGAGGCTGGTGTTAGTGATGATGATCACCCAATTTTCTGTGGAGGTGGATGTCAATTACGTAATATCGTGACAGAACGATTTCTGTGACGACAGCCAGTACGAGTCACGACTAAATATGCAACCTTCACAAGACGCTCATGGACAATTATTCCAATTCATCGTATCAGCAACAATACGCTCAGCAGCAGCAGGCGGCATATGACGTCAATCCCTACTATAAACCTTATCAAGGCCCTTCTTTCCCGATTCCTGGCTCGTCTTCCACACACTCTGCTCCCATACCAGCCAATGCCTACGAATATGATGTGGGTATACTTGCTCAACAAAGCGTTTATGTTCCTGGTGCTATGATAGATAAACGTGGTGGCGCAGGTGGCAAACTTGCGAAAGGAGGCAAGAGGACAACTGTTCTCAGGAAAGGTGGAGGGAAGGTTTGGGAAGATCAAACACTGTTGGAATGGAGTCCTTGTAAGTGCTCTGCCCTTTCCATATTGTCAAGGCTGTATCTCACTCAGGCCCCTTCAGCTTGGTTTCGTTTGTTCGTCGGCGATTTGAGCAATGATGTATCGGACGATGTGCTTGCAAACGCATTCAACAAATACACATCTTTTCAAAAAGCTCGGGTGATTCGAGATAGACTTAGTCAGAAGGTCAATCCATGTCTTCTGAGCTGATAGTATCCCAGGCTTATAGTTTCTTTTTCCAGGCCAAGTATGGTTTTGTTGCTTTCTCTGATCCGGAAGATTTCTTGAAGGCTTGGAAGGAAATGGACGGTTCGCACCTTTTGTTTTTTCTACTTTTATAGCTGACGTTGGTTGATTTTAGGCAAATACGTAGGCAATCGACCTGTCAAATTGAAGAAAGCTGACGATACGGCAATCCGTCCTGTGGAAATTGGCCATCGCAAAGCGAAGAAGTTAGAACAAGACTTGAAGAAGAACAGACATAAACCATACTGAAGCTGATGTGGGAAGGAAGGAATTCGATCCGAGTATGTATATATGTCCACTTGGTAACAGGTATTACTGATGATATCTGTTGAAATTCAATTTTTATCTTGAACCTTTGCCTTGCAGCGCCGTTGAGTGTTTTCTTTTTCTCAGTTCTTTATTTTCATAGCAACGGAAGGCGCAGAAATGATTGAAGTTATGCATTGTCCTCTGGAAGACTTGGCCATCTTCCACAGGCTCAAAGCAGGCATCCACCGACATCAAGGTCCGCGACCAGGTACTTACATGACATTGTTACAATATTCAAATAATATACATTCACTAGAGACTCTAGCTAATAAGTACACTAAGGACTGTAAATTTTATTACCAATTGTTACAAAATCAACCATCTCAGGCTATTGCATACATCTGGACTCTATAAAGGCTAGGCTTCGATGCATAGGTTCTTGGTACAAGACTATAAGACTTAATTTTGCTTGTACTTCAACATCGAGTGGCCAACGTAGGTTTTAGTTTATGATTCATTGTTTGCTTCCGCCTGAGGCCACTGAGTGACTGCGGCACACTCATTTGTCACCATCCACTCCCTCATGTCTTCCAGTGAACTTTTGAAACAAATCCAAGCAGGCAAAAGATTAAAGAAAGCTGAAACAAACGATCGTAGTGCGCCCCTAGTAGACACCCCCAAAGGTTCTGGAGGATCCAGTGGAGCGGGTGGTTCATCCTCGAGTGCTCCTTTGGCGTCGGGTGGAGGACCACCACAGCTTGCAGGCTTATTTGCTGGTGGTATGCCCAAGCTGAAACCTGCGGGTCAAACTAAACTCGGTACGATTATCATTTGTCTAGAAGCAACTAGTTTTGAAGCTTCTGCCTTGAAGCAATACCTCCAACTCTTGGGAAACCCCCGTCTATTCCGAGATCAGGTGGCTCCGCAGCCCCAACGCCTCCTGCTCGTAATGTGCCGCCACCGAAGCCGCCTGCTCCTGTTCCAGCCAGGCCTTCTGTACCACCTCCCAAACTCCCTACTAATGGACCTACACCAGTGGTGCGCCCTGTACCTAACCTGCCTTCTCGGAAAAATAATGTAGGAGCCAATTCTGCTCCCCTTCCACCCCGACGAGCTCCCCCTGGGGTGCGCAGTGAAAGCCCGCCCGCCACCCCGCCCCGCCCACAAACGCGATCACCTGTAACACCAGCTTCTATCGTGTCTCGCCCAATTCCTGCAGTACCCGTTCGAATCCCTTCACCTCCTGTGACGTCCCCTACTAAACCGAAGGTAGCTTTACCAGATAGAGCTCCTCCGCCACCCCCTCCAAGACCCTCGCATGTAATTGTCCCGTCTCCGGTTAGAACTGCGCCACCACCTCCTGCTCGTAGACCGCCTCCAGCGGCAATTCCTGCGGCTGCTATAGACTCTGCGGCTCGTATACATCTTCCCGAGCTTACGGTGCCTAGCCGATCTATATCCTCAAGTGTGCCACCTAGAACCAATACTCCTCCCAGGATTTCTCAATTACCACCTCCAAATCGACGACCGCTCGTTGCGCCGACTAATGGTGATAGGCCACCTCCACCACGGCGCAAGAGTAAGTTTTTTTTCATTCCTTATGCGTAATCATCGTTTACAAAGCATTTTCATGAAGTACCATCGCCGCCTCCAAATGCTGGGGCTCACACATTTCCAGTGACTGACTTTCCTCCACCACGAGATTTTCAGACTACTAGCAAATCATACAATAGTGGCAGCCAACAGGGAAGTAACTTTGATCTAAGTCACCTGTAAGCTATTATATCGCGTATTATTTCATGTTAGTAGTGGGGTTCGTGATACTTCACTGGCTGATGACGGGTTATAATAAGGACCTCCGCAGCACAGCTTGTATCATAGACATGAAAGAATCTGAATGGGGTATACTGAGCGTATTTATGTGAGCCCCCGTTATCGGATCAAGAGCCTTGTGAACCAAGTTCAATAAATGTCAAGTACAAAGTTCTAAAGCCCTGTTACGTTGTCGAGGCGATGCTACTTTGATCACGAGAGTGACACGTCAGTGCAACAAGTCCCTTAAAAGTCCTTCCCACCGTTTATCTCTTGTTTTACAACTGTTCTCTACTCCAATGCGTTTCTCAACGCCAGTCTATCTCTTGACTCTCACAGCTCTCGTCGTTGCCGACCAGGTTTCCGACGTTATTAGCCTCACAGCTCAAACCTTTGAGTCCACCGTTAACCCCGAGTCTCTTATTCTGGTCGAGTTCTTTGCACCATGGTACGGTCACTTGATTTTCTTGAGTCTTTCCATTTCTCACTCGAGTGACCAGGTGTGGACATTGCAAAGCCTTGGCCCCTCACTATGAGGAGGCTGCAACAGCCCTCAAGGACAAGAGCATCAAAATCGCCAAGGTTGACTGTGTCGATGAAGCTGACCTGTGTCAATCAAACGGTATTCAAGGATACCCGTACGTGTCAATCATTATACATTCTCAATGTATGCTCAATGTTTTGTAATTCAGAACCTTGAAAGTTTATCGAAAAGGCGCACCTACCGACTACAGTGGCCCAAGGAAAGCTGACGGGATTATCAGTTATATGATCAAGTAAGTCAAATCCTCCTTTACAGGATCATCCTAACCGCTATTTCCTCCCAGACAATCTCTCCCTGCCATTTCGGACGTCACCGCGTCTTCCCTTGAAGATTTTCAAAAGGC
This sequence comes from Phlegmacium glaucopus, assembly GCA_015039465.1. Taxonomy (NCBI): domain Eukaryota; kingdom Fungi; phylum Basidiomycota; class Agaricomycetes; order Agaricales; family Cortinariaceae; genus Phlegmacium; species Phlegmacium glaucopus. Next base: position 607,271 of record MU130237.1, on the reverse strand, counting down.
AGATAAAATTGTCGTGATTGCCTACCTTTCCTCTTCAACAGATGCGCCTGCTCCTGAATTCAACGCGACCGCGGACGCTCACCGTGACGATTATCTTTTTGGTATCACAACAGACAAAGATGCCATTGAAGCGGCCGGAATCACACCTCCCGCCATTGTCGTCTATCGTTCTTTCGATGAACCTAAGTCTGATTACCCCTACCCAATCTCTTCTGTCACCAAAAAAGACCTCGAAAATTGGATTGCAGACCTTGCCATTCCTATCATTGATGAGGTCAATGGGGAAAATTACGTTATGTATGCCAACAACCCCAAGCCGCTTGCCTACCTGTTCCTGGACGTATCTCAAGAGGATAAAGATGCCCACATCGCTGCTATAAAGCCCATTGCATCCAAGTTCAAATCCCACATGAACTTTGTCTGGATTGATGCGGTTAAATTCGGTGATCACGCCAAGGCGCTCAACCTTATGGAAGCCAAGTGGCCAGCATTTGTTGTCCAGAACTTGGAGAAACAACTCAAATATCCCATCGATCAAAGCAAAGACTTCTCCGCTGAGGAAGCTGGAGCGTGGGTCGAACAATATCTTGCAGGCAACCTTCAACCTCAGCTCAAGAGTCAACCTATTCCCGACACTCAGGACGAGAGCGTTTACACCCTTGTTGGCAAGAATTTCGAAGATGTTGTTTTCGATGACCAGAAGGACGTCTTTGTCGAATTCTACGCTTCATGGTGCGATATCACTTCTTAAACTTGACCTTATTCTCATCTGCTCTTCCCACTTTTCTCTCCAGGTGTGGTCATTGCAAGCGTCTTAAGCCCATCTGGGATAGTCTTGGTGACAAGTATGCTTCTATCAAGGATCGCATTGTCATGTCAGTCGCTCAATATTCTTAAATGTCAAATAATTCATAAAATTCTTCACCAGTGCTAAAATGGAAGCACAAGATAATGACCTTCCCCCATCAGTTCCTTTCCGCGTCTCTGGCTTCCCAACTCTCAAGTTCAAGGCTGCAGGATCTCGAGACTTCATTGATTACGAAGGTGATCGCTCTCTCGAGAGCTTGATTTCATTCGTTGAGGAACACGCCAAGAATTCGCTAGCTCTGCCCAAGACTGACGAAGCCCAGGTTCCTTTGGAGGTTAAAACGGAAAGAGTAGTGACCCACGAAGAACTTTAAAAAACTCATCGTACCCACTTACATAGTATCTTGTTATAATCCTTCCATATATATATATCGTATTTGACCAGACACAGGCAATACAGTGCAATGTAATTCATTGTAGACAGCGCTCAGAGTACCAAGGGCTTAGAAACTCCAAGCTGTTTGGACTCTCACGGTTGAACTTGTGCTTGTGCACTAAAATATCAATGCTGACGCCCGTGCTTGATCCTCTTGTCGACGCTTATGTTCCCGCTGCAAGGACTGATGAAACGCTCAAGAATGATCTCCTTGCACACTGCCAGGACATCCTGAAGAGGTACCCACAACTACCCCTTCGTCTCATCTGACCCCAGTTAAAATGCAATCATTTACCTAGTCACATTGGACGGAGAACGGAAACAGATTTCTCTCATCTCACCGATTTGGTCAAACGTCGACGTACGTTCTACTTCTAAATCGATTTGATAATTCTAGGTTAAAAAATATGTCCTAAGTCCTTCAATTATCGCCGAATGGCTCGAGCACATCGAGGTTCACAAATTTAATGGCGCGTCTGCTAGAACAGGTGGGTGCCTTTATAGCTGTGGAACTGTATTTTATAACTACTTTGAAGCCAGTACTTGCGAGAAAGCAGGAAGCAATCCTCTTTCTTCTTACTCTTTCGTCGTCAAATGTACGACGCGCCGCCACCATCTCAATGCCCACTTTGATCAACCCACCTCCATCGAAAAGGCAAACTCGTTTGGCACCCGTCGACCCCCTCGCGCCGCAGGAAGCCAAATTTTTCTCGAAAGCAGAAGCGTTAAGAGACTTTCGCATGCAGAAAGGTAATCATTTATCAATGGATATGATCGTAGCTACACCTACCACCTCCATAGGCATCTCTCACTTACCGGAACCACTTCTTTTTCGCGACGCATTGTACTTAATGCAGGGTATATCGGGAAAATATGTTCGCTTCGTATCACCGGATGACGGAGACAAACGGATAGTCTTTGGAAATGACCTTGTCAGTGAAATTTTTTGTCGATCTATGATACTTGACACTGATTTTCTTTTCCACATGCAGAAAATAGTGATAGCACCATCTACCCAAACCCTGATACATCGACTTGCTGAGCTGGGTCATCTCTACAGCCGTATCGACTCCTTTATCCGGGAGAGGGAAGGTGCCACAGGTGTCGGGATGATTGAGCAGAGCCTTTGCCACCACCTACAAACACAGCTTACAGAGTATTACCGGCTTATAGCAGTGCTCGAAACACAAATGTCATTATCCCGGCCTGTTAAAAATGCTTCCACTTCAAGCACAAACACCGACGAAGAAAGCGGACTATCACTGAGAAGACTCGATGTCTGGGTGAACGACTGGAGATTAAGGTTGAGAATGATGAGCGTTTGTGTAGAGGGTGCTCGAGGTTGTCCAAATTCATCTGCGTACTTGAAGCGAGCTCATGCATAACTGTTAGACTCTCATGGAGGCGCACTAGTCAACCTGATTCACAGCTATACAGACAATGGTGATCCTTTTGTCAGGAAATTCACCGATGAACTCCTAGAAGAGGTAAATACTTGTTGATTCCATGAGAAGGAAACTAAAGAACCATTCAAAATATCTTCTTTCAAGGTGTCACGTCCTTTTTTTGCCACACTCCATAAGTGGTTGTTCTCCGGCGAACTGTATGATCCCTTTGAAGAATTTTTTGTGTCTGTCGATTCAAGTTTGGGACACATCCCATATGTGCACCCATCATCACTTCCAGGCGGAATCAATCAGCTAACGAACGATGGCGGATTTTCAGGATTCAATCCTGACGCGGAAGACTTTGCGGGCCCTCAAGAAAATGGTTTGAAACTATGGGAAGCTAAATACCGATTTCGGAAAGACATGCTTCCTATGTTCGTCGGCGAGTCTTTTGGTAGAAAGGTGAGATGGATCTCCGTACCAAACCAGCTACACTAAGGCTCTACCAGATATTTTCAACGGGGAAAAGCTTGAATTTCATTCGATATAGTTGTCTTGACAGTGACTGGGTCGTAACTCGGGAAAAAATGAGCAACACAGGCGGTAGTGAGTCAAGTAACTTCCTCTACCTGACTTCTCCTCGGGAGCTTTTGACCAGCATTACAGTATGGCGATATTGGAGGACTGGAAAGATCCATCGATATTGCGTATCAAATCGCCAGCCATCGACTATTCGAAGTCTTTATCGAAAAATTCAAACTTCTTGATCACCTTTTGGCTCTCAAACACTTCCTTTTGCTTAGTCATGGTGACTTTGCCGACCAGTTGATGCAAACACTTGGGTATGTTGGTTCGTCTAAGCCTGTGGCTAAATTCTATTACTGATATTACATTTAGTCCGAGTTTGACCAAGCCAGCCAACACTCTATACCGCCACAATTTAACCGCCAATCTGGAAACAGCAATACGTTCATCCAATGTGCACCGGGACCCAGTCGATGTTCTTCGGCGCCTCGACGCCCGAATGCTTGAATATTCGCATGGTGAAATCGGCTGGGATGTTTTCACTCTTGAATACAAGGTCGATCCACCCATTGATACTGTCCTTGACCCGGAAGCAATGGAGAAATATTTAAAATTGTTCAAACACTTATGGCAAATGAAGAGAATTGACATGGCTCTTGATAAAGGATGGTTGAGAGTGACGGGCGGTGCTCGCATGTTCCTTCGACTCCCAGGTCCGTACATCGGTCTGAATGCTTTCATAGGCGGTGAAGTTTCACTAACCTTGGACTTCCTAGAACTAGAGTTTGAATGGCATAAAATCCGTCTCGTGATGGCAGAAATGATACACTTTATCCGTCAGTTGGAGGCTTACTGCCGTTTGGAGGTCATAGAATGTTCCTGGAACGCTCTCATAGATTTCTTGAACAAGAAGGAAGGAGACCTTGATGCTTTAATTGATTCCCATCGTACATATCTTGATCGAATGACCAAGAAGATCTTACTTTGGAATTCTAAACCGGGAAAGGAGGTCTGTACTCATGATTCATTATCGACATCTCCTAACGAAATTTGTTCCCATAGGAGACGCTCCTCCGACAGTTGATGGAGATATTTACTGCCATTCTGCAATTCCGAGAAACCTCGGTAGGAACACATTAGTGTCTCTCTACACAATACTGAGTAATCATCAGGATAACTTCTATAACTACTGTCTAACAGAAGCGGCACGAAAGGATCAGGCATTAGATGCAGAGCGTGTAAGTTTTCAAAGCATATTGCTTTAACTCTGCTAACGTTGTAGAAGGGTGTATACACGGGCAATCTCAATGATGATCAAATACACTCACGAGATGCATTGCCCGGTTTGCTGAGCAGACTGAACGAGTATGGTACCACTTTTTCGGAGAAAATTCAAGCAGTGGTCCTTCAGCTTCAAGTCCACCCAGACCTTGATTGTCGGTTCTTGGGAATTCGGTTGTCTTTCTCGGACTTCTACAAGTCAAAGAAGGACCAACAGACAACTCAGCCGACGAAGCTCTGATTAGTTCATAGTTGATCATGGATAAGAATTTGGAGAAAAATACTTTCTCAGCATAATCACTGAAGGTCACAACATGGAAAGATGATTGACTCGATCAGGGCTTAGCACTTTCGTCCCAAGCTTCGCCATGTAAAATTCAATACAGTTCAACAGTAATATCAAAAAATAACTACAGCTTGACTTGCTTTGTACCATCCTTCCAGAACGTGAAATAAGCTGGTATACACCGATCAGCTTTATATGTTTCTTCTCAATTTGAAAACTTACGAGTTACACCATCTTCCTAAAAAGAAGAATTTTGGCGTCAGTAGACTGAAGGAGGTCATAGCAAGAAGGTAGCCTACACGATAATTCAATAACGCGACCATGCCATCTGGGTTCATAGATTCCCCGGTGTACTAGGGTTTTCATGTGTTAGAATTCGTCGTATGCGACTGGAAAAAATGCGTACGAATTCGAAGTCCTTGAAATTTGCAACAATTTTCTTGGCATAAGTAGCAGCTTTTTTCTCAAAGTCTGCAACACGACTGGGTTCCTGTTTTTCCAGTTTTTCCTTCACCGCTTTCATGTATCCCTGGTATTTACCTGCCATTCAGTATCATCTCCAAGAGGGCAACAGGAGAATGAGATAACCTTTAGGTAAGTAAGATACGATTTCTTATCGAAAGTAGTTGATTGGAGTCTGAAGGAATGGACGACGTTGTTGACCTGTGTCGCACCGTCCTCCAGAGCTTCTTCTTGCTCTTCGGGAGACGGGTTGGCTCCTAGGGTTTTATGTATATGAGCTGACGCTAAGAAAAACAGGGACATTTGTATCTGACCGATATCAATATCGGCTCCGGCTTTGACTACGATCAGCTGACAGTCCACCTCATAGACTACGTCGTCCACTAGTTTGCTGTAGAGATATAAGTCCAGGATTTAGTACACGAGGGACGAATCGTACAGAGCGAAGGCATCAGAAAAGAGTTCGTCACCCGAGAGAATATCCTCATATAATAACATGGTGGACGAAGAGAGAGAATTTTTTGCTATCAATGGGCCATCAGTCATATCAGATTTTAGATTTGATTACATAATAATATCGGACTTACCTAATTTAACCACACTTAAGTAGATCATGATGGTGTTTGGTCGTGCTTCATAAAGAAATATGACTAAACAAGACGGCAAACATTCGATAGGACATTTTATTGGTATTTTCTATGGATGATATTCGCTCAATTCTCAAAATTCATATATGGAATATCAAGCTGTCATTGTGAAGAGGTCAATAACTTCCAATATTACCCCGGAATCTAGATATTGGCGACAATTCAAATATCCTGTTTTTTTCAAGGAATATGCTCCAATAACCTCTCTACACTTCTCTCCCTCCAAGCCGCATAGGTATGCTGTGACTGCTGCCACAAGAGTCCAAATTTATGCACCCCGTACACAAAAAATTACAAAAACTATCTCCCGTTTCAAAGATGTTGCTCGAAGCGGTTGCATCAGGGAAGATGGCAAACTTCTAGTTGCAGGTGATGACAGTGGCCTGATACAAGCGAGTATCTATCTCCAGATATCGAGTTTCATTTAAAAAAACATAGACCTTACAGCCTTTTTCAGGTTTTTGATGTCAATTCTCGTGCAATTCTTCGTACCCTGGATTCTCACAAACAACCTGTCCATGTTACGAAGTTTTCTGCCTTATCACCCGTGCACGTCCTTTCTTGTTCTGACGATACAACCGCGAAATTTTGGGACGTACCATCACAGACGGCGATCACTACCTTTACAGGCCATGCTGATTATGTTCGTACTGGCCAAGTATCGACATCAAATCCTCATGTAGTGTTAACTGGCTCTTACGATGCGACCGTCAGACTCTTTGATACACGCTCAGGTCTATGTGAAATGATCATGGGATCTGGAGTACGGGATCGCTCTGAAAACGCTCCAGTTGAACAAGTTTTGATGTTCCCTTCCGGCACCGTTGCACTGTCAGCAGCTGGACCCATTCTTCGTGTCTGGGACATCGTCGCTGGAGGCCGTTGTACACGAGCATTGTCGAACCATCAAAAAACTGTGACCGCTCTTACTTTTAATGCCAATGCCGACCGACTTCTGACAGGAAGCCTTGATCAAATGGTCAAAGTTTACGATGTAAGCTCGTACAAGGTTGTTCATACAATGCGCTATCCTGCTCCTTTACTATGTCTGGCTATATCAGTGTGTTCTTTCTCCTCCGAGTCACACTAACCTAAACTCATCGTGTGTATTAGCCAGATGAAACCCATATCCTAGGTGGCATGTCGGATGGAACGCTGTCGGTTCGTAGACGCCAGCCGAAGGCAACTGAAGCTCAAGGAGAACAAGTTAATTCTTCAGACATTTACGCGGATATACCAGGTGAACTGAAGCCAGTTGCCCGAAGAACAGCTACACGTGATGCGGGGGAACTCCGGATGGTCACCCAACCGTCCAAAAAACTAAAAGAGTATGACAAGCTCCTCAAAGCCTTCAAATATTCGGCTGCCCTAGACACAGTCCTCAAGAAGGTCTTAATCCTTTTAATGATCACCGGCTTCTTTTGACATCCCTTCTATCTATTCTAGAATGTACCGCCAGCCACAACTTTCTCCTTGATACAAGAACTCATACATCGGGATGGACTGAGGATTGCCTTGGCCGGACGTGATGATGTTCTTCTTGAACCTGTGCTCCGACTTCTTTTGAAATATGTCGCCGATCCTCGATTTGGTGTGATGGTCGCTGACATCGCAGGGGTCGTTATCGGTGAGATACCCTCGTCTCCAGACCCGACGGTACTCATACTTTCCGCGCCTTTAGATATGTATAGGCCAGTTATCGGCCAAGCTCCCCTTATTGACGGCCTATTTTTGCGCTTGCGCAAAAAAGTAGCCGCAGAGATCCGGTTCCAGGAGGAGATAATGAAGGTAAAAGGGGCATTAACAATGGTCCTATCATCTGTGACAACATCGTAGTCATTTTTCTTCATTTTTAATTGTGCGTAGTACCCAAAGCAGATATCAGGCCCTGTAAGATGTCTTTGTGCGACATGGAATTGTCTGTCCTTACAGCTTCATCATCAACATGTTCAAAAGTCAATCGCAGAGTTCGTAGGATATCCTGAAGAGACTGATTTCTCCGATCTAACATGCGTAGTGCGTGTGTTTGAATCTGAGCATGTAAGACTTTAGGCGAGGTATCCATAAAGACCAATAGAACTTACACCATCATCCTCCATAATTAGCCATCCCAGGATGTAATCGACTGTTTGAAGCGTGAATAAGCCCCCGTCAAGGCGTCGATTGTAAAAAGCGTCTTCAGCATCTGAAGATAATCCCTCATCGCTTGCAGAAGCCAAAATGGCCTTAAAGAGGAAAATAAAGTTGTTTGACCATGTTCTGAGAAAATGGAATTGTGAAATACCTGACGGTCCGCCTCGACCTCCGCCTCCGTCAAGTTCAGTCGTTTTCGGGCACCATCACGAAGTTCGATCATTTTGTCAACCTTCTCATAGTCTTCTTCCACGAATTTTGCAAGCAATCGTATCCGGCTTGGAGACTCGGAAGGCAGGTTTGACAATAAAGAGGATATAATGCCGAGGATGTGTGACAAATCCTCTGACGCTGGCGTTTCGACATTCATTTTTTTTTGTCGTTTTGATGACTGAGAACAATCAGGCACAGAGCACGGTTAAGGTGGATTAAACAGACCTTTCCCATAAACGTCGTAAACAAGGTTTTCAAACCAAGCGCCTCAACAAAAGCTTCACATATGGAAGAACCAGCTGTCCCAGACATGGCATAATCGAGGACTTTGATAGACCGTGATTTCGACTCGAGCTTCGACCTGAACAGGTATCAACGTCAAATCGGTGAACTGGCATTCAAGAACGGACTTTATCATAAGAATCATTAGATCAGGTCCTTCTGCATCAAGAAACGGCTGCTTTGCTTTTTGCTCGCTAAGAGCTGAACATAGTGCATCGAAAAGGTTTTCCATGAACTCAGTTTCTTCTGTGTCCACAGGATCCCTCCTTCGAAATTGCTATTTAAAAAAGAGTTAAATATGATGATTTTGCAATTGACTTGAAATCGAAATTACTGATAACACTTTGAGAATTATTTCTATACCGTCGTTTTCGGTGAGCACCAACCGATTTTCATTTCGGCTCTGCAACAAAATTGAGAGAAGTTCGGCGGCATATGCACGATTTTCGTCGTGGGACTTGGCTTGAATACGTTTTAAGAGCCAGGTCATAAGATGGGTCTGGGACACCAATTTTGAAGAGAGACCAGGATTGAACCCTATTATGTTCTCGAATATCCCTAATCATTGGACAATTAGAGATTTCGGATTTCAGTACTACTCTTAAATTACCTAGAATGTGAAAAACCCCTTGTCTATCTGATTCTTCAGACTCCTTCAGACGTGATAGATTATCGACAAATAATTCAAGGGCAGAATTTTCGACCTGTGTAACTTGTCACATTTGAAGCTTCCGACCAATCGGAATAGCTCACCAAGCCTTCGACCAGGATTTTCAGCGGCTCCTCAGCAGTCTCGTAGTCTTCGTCTTCGTACTCCATATCCGCATCCTCATCGGTAAGTTCATATATGAGCTCGACCACGTCAATCACAATGTCCATATTCTCGTGGGTAAGGAGTCCCACAAGAGAAGTAAGCATACCCGATCGCACAAGCTCAGAATATGCCAACGCGGGGGACTGCGATAAAGGCAGTAACGATTTTATTGCACTATCTAGGTCTGCCTCCGAATCAATGAACCTTGGAACAACTAGGTTAACAAGAATGAAGTCTCAATTTTAAAAAAGGCGACAGACTTGGATGGGTCGTCGGGATATTTAGATCGTTGGTCCTGGTTTTTGTTCAAAGCGCGCTCAAAGAGTAGCAAAGATTTGCGAATGTGGGTGATAGACAAGTCCTGAATCTGGAAATAGTCGAAGTCAGATCCACGTCGACTGTTTCAAGTCATGAACAACGTACTTCACCATCGTCATTATTTGTTGCATTGTCAAATATATTCAAAATCTCCTTTTGTTCGGAAGTTAGCCCTCCTCCAAAGAAGCGTCCATCGTCGTCTTCTTCTGCAAAGTAGTCGGCGTCACCGCCTGGAGCAGAGTCATGACTCATTGCGTCCTCATCCTCGACCTCTTCCATAGTGACACTGGTTCTCTTCCTAGAACCAGCTCCTTGCGAATCGTTGTTTTCATAGGAGGGAATAGAAGTAGATTCCGACGACGACGCAGCATGCGTCCTTAGCTTCTTTAACATTTCTGGAGTAGGATTGTCAGGAAGTTTTCTTTTTGTTCCACTCAGAGGAATTTTAGGAGTCTGATGGAAGGGTAAATGAAGAGAATTTCAATTGTAAGAGTAGTAAATACCTTGAACAGTTTATCAATATTCATGATCGAAACAGTACTGCAGTCTGGTATAAGTACTTATTCCGTCGAGATCCCCGTCGTTTGTGGTCACAGGTGAACCTCCGAATTCAGTCACGGTCACCTCTCTCTCTTACATCTTACACCCGGTCCTGAAAGTCAGAGCACTCCAACTCAAAATTACCACATGTTATTTCGTTGATGGTTGCACCCTCACCTATGGATACTACAGTCACTCCTGCGGCGACTTCTGATCTCGAAATAAGAATTTCACGTATAGCAGATCCAAATATCGGTATGATCCCGTTATTATACTAGGGTCTCATCAAACTAATCCTTATACCAGAGCTTCGAGTTAAACATGTAGTTGCCTGCGAAATCCGCGAGATGTTGGATACTATACGTGATTCTGATTCTGCGCGTGCCCTGCCATATCTCGTACCAGCGCTTGTGGGATTGCTTCAGTCGGGGGGACCTGCCTTCCAGAAGGATACAGTTGATTATCAATTTCGTCGGGTCTTGTTTGAAATCCTCAATCGTCTGCCTGTCAATGAATCTGTCAAAAATCACGTCAACTCAGTCTTCAACTGCATGCTACACATTCTTCGACACGACAATGAAGAGAATGGAGTGACCGCTTGCAAAACTTTGGTCGATCTAGTACGCGGCTATCGACTACTTACGGACGAAGGCTTGAAGGAGTTTATTGCTATCTTCCACGAGGTATTTCGACACATGAAAGGCCATATTGAACAGTACCTCTCCGAAGATTCCGCATTGCTCGACATCAACACCACGCTTCCAGCTCTACGTAGTTTTAAAGTACTAGGGGAAATGGGGATGGTGATGGTAATTATGGCGCAGGTCCATGGTCCCCAAGTTTCTCCAACTGTACAGGGTACAACTTCGCAAGCATTTGCGACACTGGCCCTGGAATCTCCGGCTCAAAACAAGGCTCGAACCGATTGCGAAGCAATGGGGGGTACATGGGCTGGTATGGCACCAACAATTAAAAACCCATCCATATACAGCGACTTTATTCACGGTCAAATCAAGGTAGACGTACTTCCATTACATCATCAAAGAAAATAAAAAGTAAAAGCAAAGAATTAATCATGTGTGTTAGATGCTTTCGTATCTAGCCTATGTCATGCGTTTCTCAGGGGATGTTGATAACACTTATGGCGAGACTTTGGTTTTGAGTGCTTTGCGTCTCCTTCAGGATTGCCCTGCAAATGGCATTGCACTTAGAAAAGTATTATAATTCGGATAATCTACGAAATTCGTACTCATAAGGCCTTCATAGGAACTGATGGTGGTTTTTCGACATCTAATGGGAACACCCCATCGACGCGCACTTTTTGATCATCTGGACAAACTCTTTGATGAAAAGGTTCTTTTGGGAACCGGCATAGCCACGAAAGAAATGTTACGGTACGTCCTCTTTCCATGATATCTCTGAGACTATAATGAAAAGTCTATTAGAGCGGTCGTTTACACAGCAGTGGCTGATCTCGTTCATCATGTCAGGAATGAGCTTACTAATTTGCAGCTTGAACGCATCGTTCACGTTTACTCATCGCTCATGCACAATCCTGCACTAGGATTCAATCTGCATACCTTGTTCGCTAAAATGATGTTTGGCTTGGCCGATGCCATCATATCCAAAGAGACCTCCCAAGGTGCTGCACGACTCTTGGAGGCCATGTTCGAAACATGTCTCGAGAAGTTAGAAGGCCTCTGTGTCGTACAGTCAGAAGTCAGCGCCATGTTGGATCGTAATAAACGAGCATCTCAGGGGACGACAGACATCGTTCCTGACGCATCTCTCATCGAAAAGGCCAGGCCCGTTGGGGGTGCCGTCAACGCAATTGAGAAACCTGAGGATGTTATCCATGGTAAGTAATGTAACGGAACATCAAGACTGATTTAACTTTGCTTTCCCAGAGTCTCGTATGGTCTTTAGAACTTTACTTCATGGCTTCCGCGTCTGCCTTACTTCTCTAAAAAAATGCGAGGCACCTACACCGGATGGCACCTTGATCTTTCGTTTCTTTGAAGGGTGCATACGCTGCATGTCGCTATTTGATCCCGATCCTCGAATGCCCGAGCAAAATGAACCAATAGAGTGGTTTGGACATGCTCTAACGGAGATCAACCTCCACATTTTTCAAGAAGTTTGGACTCACAAAATCGAGTTCTTCTTTGAATGCGCTCAAAAACGAATCATGCTTCTCAATATTTGCCAGACTCTTTTCAATCGAGAAAGCACTTCCGCCACTCTGCTGGCGATTGTCCTCAGGTTTTTGGTCGACCGCCTTCCTCTCCTCGGGGAGTACGATGATCTCACTGCTGCAGCCACCATTCGATTATATAAGATCGCTTTCGGGGCGGTTGCGTCACACCCGGGCACTAATGAAGCCATACTCGCTTCACATGTGGGCAAGTTACTCATGGACTGCTTTCCACTCGCGGCGAAAGCAACAAAGCCAACCAACTATTTTCATCTTCTCCGAGCCCTTTTCAGAGCCATAGGCGTCGGCGGTGGCCGCTATGAACTACTTTACAATGCAGTACTTCCTCTTCTGCCCGACATGCTAGACAGTCTGAACAGACAACTTCTCGCATCTGAGGGCCAGACACGGGATATGATCGTTGAATTATGTTTGACTGTGCCTCTGCGTCTAACACATCTACTCCCTCATTTGACATATCTCATGCAACCATTAGCTCTAGCACTGCGAGGAACCCCCGAATTGGTTTCTCAAGGTCTTCGTACCCTCGAGTTGTGCATCGACAACCTGACGCCTGATTTCTTGGATCCCACACTCAGCACAGTCCTACGCGATCTGATGGAAGCCCTCTTCAATCATCTTAAACCGTTACCGGCCTCCCATCACCCCGCCCATACTACAATCCGAATATTAGGGAAGCTTGGAGGGCGAAATAGGCGCTTACTTTCGAAAGAGCCAGCTTTGAGTTATCAACATCATTCTGACCTTGCCAGAATCTCGATCTCATTCAATGGAATCGAAGAGAAAATTGAATTGGGTCCAGTTGCACGGCTGGCATCGCGTTGCGTGAGCACCTCTTCACCGCTCGATCGTGTTCATGCGTACAACTATCTGGAGAATTGCCTGGCCATGCTGTTTCACAAGGTATGTATTTGTTCCACATAACGTGACTAACACTCAATCGCTTTGCAGGGCATCAAAGGACGCAACGTTGAAGAATTTTTTGTCAGCGCCTTGGAAGGCACATTCGATGCGCTACATATACCGGAAGTGCAGGATAAAGCGGAGGCTTTCCTGCGAAAACTTGCACAGGCCGTTTTCGAAGAAGATATCCGCCAAAGCCATTTACGTGAAGTGGGGGCGCGACCAACACCCAGCAGTCTTCTCACCTGTTATCTTGATGCAATTCCACATGCCATGGCTCGAGAACAGCCTGACCATGCCAAAAAAGCACGCAGTGTTATCACTTGCATTGTGGAAGACCTTGTCTCAATGAAAATGCGAACCAATGTCACTTATCAAGACATCATGTTAATCTTGCATCAAATTGCCAATCGTTTTACCGCCTTATGTCTCGATGATGCTTGGACAAGGAAGAGTGCCGGTTGTAGCGGAATCAAGATTATGACCAATACACCTGAAGTAGGGGTTAAGTGGATCACGGATCGAGAGGTAGATCTCGTTCGCACGCTTCTTCACATCCTCAAGGACCTTCCCTCAGACCTCCCTCGCGATGTCGATGACGTAGTACAGGTTCTTGTTACCGTCCTGCATATCAGTAACGCCAATCTCGACTACCACGGTGATGGCGCACTGCATGCGCGAAACAAACTGGTACACATGGTGGGGATCTTCTTCCCGGAATTACAAAGCCCAAATCCGTTGGTACGACAAGCAGCCCAGAATTGCATTGGTTTACTGGTCAATCTTAGCGGGAGACCAGCAATCGAGTTATTGATGCCACATCGAGATCGGATGCTTGTGGGTATCTTCACTAAACCGCTCAGAGCTCTTCCGTTCTCGAAACAAATTGGGATGATTGAAGCTATCCGTTACTGCGTTAGTCTGGAACCTCCATTGGTAGAGTTAAACGACGAGCTTTTACGCCTTCTACATGAGACTTTAGCTTTAGCAGATGCGGACGACGCGCAGCTTTTGGGTCCTAGTCGTATTCGGCAAGGAGGCTTTGAAGTCATAAAACTTCGAGTTGCCTGCATCAAACTTTTGACGGCTTCGATGCCCTTAACAGACTTCTTCTCCAGACAACATCAAACTCGCCAAAGGTGACTGTTTTGCTCATACATTGAGCTAGAGACGGCTAAACTTTGAACTCCAGAGTCACTAGTGTCTATTTCAAATCGCTCTATTCTCCTTCTCCAGAGGTCAAAGATGTCGCACATGAGGGCTTGCGCATGGTCCTAACCCATCAAAGTCGTTTACCGAAAGAGTTGCTCCAGACAGGCTTGCGACCCATTCTGATGAATCTAGCAGACCCGAAACGGCTTTCAGTTCCGGGTTTAGAGGGGCTAGCTCGCCTTTTAGAGCTTCTAACGAACTACTTCAAGGTTGAAATCGGCCATAAACTCCTTGATCATTTCCGTATTGTTGCGGACCCGCAACTTGTGCAAGAATCGTCGAAGCTTTCGTTGGAAGATAACGAGGGCATCACCAAACTTGTGCGGCTCGCCAACATCTTCCACCTGCTTCCATCTGCTGCGAACATCTTTCTCGAACCTCTTGTAAATGCGATCGTGCAAACCGAAGCGCAAATGCATTTCTCCACCAAGAGCCCATTTTCCGAGCCTTTAGCACGATATCTTGATCGATATCCAATCGAAGGAGTCGACTTTTTCCTACGCCATCTATCATACACTCGCCAGCTACGAACCTTGCGCAGTATCTTACAGGCTAACTTGGCGCCTAATCTTTTACGAGAATTGGCTTCGAGGACTCCTGTTCTTGTCAACCGTCTGCGGGGAGGTACTGAGAAGAATATGATTCTCGCTGTACTGAGCCTTTTCGATGATCTAGCAAGTTTATCACCAACTTGGATATCTCAGAATGGTTATGTTATTGACGCCATCGTTGAATTGTGGCATTCCAACCTTCCTTCACCCGAACAGCTGGCTGCCGTCATCACAGAAGTGATCCATAAGTATTCTTTGATGCTCGCCATATTCACGACAGCTCTCAAGCAGTCACCTCGCATTGATTTGCTGTTTGACATCATATCTGTCTATACCTTCAATCTGGGGATAGACATCATCGGAACCACCAAATTTCTTTATGAACATGTCGCATTGAGCGAAGATGAGATTTTTAGACGAAATATTCTAATGCGATTTCTGACGTGGTTCGCGAATTCCTCCCACACCTGGACTCAGAAGGCATACTTTGTTCGTTACATTGTCACCCCTATCCTGCTCGTTCATGCAACACGATCCAAGCAAACAGCGAACCTTATTAACTCAGACTTTATTCATCAAGTCCATCGAATGATTTGGCAACCAATGAACGATACATCTATCTTTTCCGAAACCGATGACATGTTTAAGATTGAAATTCTGCATCTAACGACAATACTGGTGCAGTATTACCCTGATCTTCTAGACGACGCCCGGAAGGACATCATGAAATACACCTGGTTACACATAACCGCCAGCGATGATGTCATCGTCAAACAAACTGCTTACCTCTTGACGGCTCGTTTTTTTGCAGCCTTTCCGACCCCACAAAAGTTCATACTGCGAGCCTGGACAGGATTAGTCCGGGCACCCCACTCCGAAGGACGCGCGGTGGTCCGTCAAGAGTCATTGGCCATTCTTGCGCCCTCACTCCCCAAAGCTGAATCAACAGAAGCAGGCCATCCTACATGGGCGAAAACAACACGGAGGCTATTAGCTGAAGAAGGCTTGGGATCTATGTTAACAATATATCATCTAATTGTCAAGCAACCTCAACTTTTTTTCCCTGTCCGTTCACTATTTATCCCCCACATTGCAAATTCTCTAAACAAACTCGGCATGACGGCTTCATCTAATCTAGAGTCCCGTCTATTGTCTATTGATATCTTGCAAGTAATCTTCACATGGGAAGAACGGGCAACCCAAGCTGTTAAACAGAATGCTTCTGCGACTACACCGGTAACAGATGATTCTACATATTTGACTCCTTTAGCACTTCGAGAAAATATGGTCAGCTATCTAGTGCGTTTGACTACCATTCCATACGATCAATCAACTCGGAGCAGTTTCCTACCCAAAGCCCTCACATTACTGCAGTTAATCGTTGGACCAAACGGTTGGACGGACGTAACGGTTGGCCTACGCTTTTTTGCACGGACCCTTGAGCAGGTGAAGTTCTTTTGCTTAATGTTATATACTGGCTTTACTAAAACATAAATCCAGAATGACCTTTCCGGCGATAATACCAACCTTTTGGCACAAGCGCTCTCAGCAGCCAAGGTCTTACAGGTCATCGCAGCCGAGCAGCCGGACTCGTGGTACATGTCAAACGCCTCGATCCTTCAGCAACTTATCCGTAAAGGCTTACTGGCAGAAGATAACAATTTGCACGAAATCTTACATCCCATTTTTGATAAGCTCGTTCGATTGTACCCATTGCCAAAGGAGGAAGAGGACCAACAAGGAGAAATGTCAGGCTTTCACAACTTTATCTACTCTTCAATTGGAGAGGGTCTGCGAAATTCCACCTCTCTTCCAGGCATCTTGGGTATGCTGAAGTCCGTGGTGGGGATGGCACCGGAACGCATCGAACCTTTCAGTCCCATTCTTATGAAACTCCTGAGTAAATTCACCAAAGACCATATCCATGCTTCTCCTGCGACGCCTGGTTATGATGTTAATGTTCGATTGGTCATGACTATTCTTGACATTTGCCAAATTTCGGTTGCGTTCCTTGGCGATCAGCGCAGGTGGCTTCTCAGCACACTTTGTGTTCTCGTTGACAAGTCCAAAAGTTTGCCCCTCTGTCGGTACATGTTGGATCTTGCACGAGCTTGGGCATTGCACAAGCAGGAGGCATATCCGACCATGAAAGAAAAAGCAACTCTGCTCCAAAAGATGGCTTTATTTGAAAGCCGAGGGGATCTAATCTTTCTACCATTTCTGGAACTCATTTACGAAATCTACACCGAGCCTTCCTTGCGGCGCAGCGATTTAACCAACCGTCTAGAACAATCGTTTTTGTTGGGTTGTCGAGCCAAGGATACGTCTCTGCGAGAACGTTTCATGGATTTGTTGGACATCAGCGTTCCCCGATCGTTGTTCGGCCGTCTCTCGTATATATTGGGTGTTCAAAGTTGGGATGCGCTAGCTGACCACAACTGGATTTATCTTGCACTGCATCTCATCCTAGGCTCGGCTGATGTTGAGGATCCTGCTGCTTATGAGCGTCGACAATCACTGAATGCGCCATCACAGTTAATACCTAGGCCTCAAAGCCAAAGCGTTGTGCGTCCCATGCAACGCTTGTTATTCCTGGACCCCCAAGCCGCCCATGACACTTGGATTTCCGTGTTTCCCGCTGCCTGGTTATGTCTAACAAGGAGAGAACAATCCGACATCACAAACCATATGGTGGTGTTACTGAGCAAAGACTATCATACTAAACAAGCTTCCTTGCGACCAAACATCATTCAAACGCTTCTCACCGGCATCCATGCATGTTCTCCTCCTATGATTCTTCCACCGCATCTAGTTAAATACCTTGCAAAAACGTTTGGTGCATGGCACATCGCACTGGAGATCCTAGAGAACTCCTTAGGTTACACCAAAGAGGACGAGAGTGCCATTTGTGATCACATTTATGACTCTCTGGCCGACGTATACGCCGAACTAGCGGAGGAAGATATGTTCTACGGCCTCTGGCGTCGGCGATCGATCCTCATGGAGACAAACATTGGCCTTGCATTTGAGCAGGCTGGGATGTGGGATCAAGCTTCATATGCCTATGAAGCAGCACAGAACAGTGTCAGAACGGGTAGCATTTCCTTCTCAGAAATGGAATTTTGTCTTTGGGAAGATCATTGGGTCTTGGCTGCTGAAAAACTACAGCAATGGGATATTCTTTACGAGTTCGCAAAGAGTGAGAATAATCAGGAGCTGATGCTGGAGTGTGCGTGGCGAACGAAGGACTGGAACGACCTTAAGGACAGTTTGGAAGAGCAGATCAGTCAACTTCCAGAAATCCCGACACCTCGTCGGAGGGTTTTTGAAGCTTATATCGCCTTGCTGAAAAATCCTTCTGGCCTTGACAAGAATGTTGAGTTCACACGATTTCTGGAAGACGCCATGCAACTATCACTTAGAAAATGGGTTGGTTTACCGCATAATTTATCCGTTGCCCACATACCGCTGCTCCAGCACTTCCAACAATTTGTAGAACTCCAGGAAGCTGTCCAGATATTCGGATCTTTGTCTCAAACAAACGCTTCAAATTTGGAGAAGAAGTCTTCTGAACTCAAGATGGTACTACAAGCATGGCGAGAACGACTTCCCAACATATATGATGATATCAACATTTGGAGTGACCTAGTTGCATGGAGGCAGAATGTTTTCAGTTCGATAAACAATGCATACATGCCCCTTATCAGTAATCCTAATCAGGGGAGTGCCAACAACTCCAGCACATTTGGATACAGAGGTTTTCACGAAACTGCTTGGATTATCAATCGTTTCGCCCATGTTGCAAGGAAACATGAATTACTCGATGTTTGCTTCACTTCTTTGACAAAAATCTACACATTACCCAACATCGAAATTTCGGAAGCGTTTCTAAAACTTCGTGAACAAGCTCGTGCCCACTATCAGAAGCCAAACGATCTTCAAGCAGGTTTGGAAGTAATAAACAACACAAACCTCATGTTTTTCTCGACAGCTCAAAAGGCGGAATTCTATACTTTGAAAGGCATGTTTCATTCGAGGCTGAACCGCAACGATGATGCAGCTCTATCATTCGGCCAAGCAATTCAACTCGATATGAGCCAGCCAAAAGCCTGGGCCGAATTCGGTCGCTACAGTGACCGTATATTCAAAGACACCTCGGATCTGAATCAAGCCGCCAATGCTGTGAGTTGTTATCTCCAAGCTGCTGGACTGTACAAAAGTGGGAAAAGCAGGCCCTTACTTGTTCGAATTCTTTGGCTCTTGAGCCTGGACGATACAGCTCCTACGATATCTCGAGCCTTTGACACATACAAGGGTGATGCCGCATTTTGGTTCTGGATCACATTGATACCTCAACTATGCATATCTCTTGCGCAGCGCGAGTGGAAACAAGCTAGGTATTTGCTTTTGAATCTAGCTCGACACTATCCTCAGGTACGTCCTTCATGAATTATCATTAACATTACGCTTTATCGAGCTTTAGGCTATATTTTATCACTTACGGACCACACGCGAGGAGATGCAATTAGTGAGGAAAGCCATCGCTGCTCGAGCGGCGGCTCAAGCCAGTGTGGAGTCTGTCCGACGTTCTACCTCAGATCAGCCCATGAGGGACGCAAATGAGTCGGCTCCTGTTGAATCGACGTCATCAGCGACACCTTCGGCATCTGTTCCCGATTCTCATCTCCCTGGTGCTGCAACATTAGCGCTGCCGTCAAACGTCAGTGGTGCTGATGGTACACCATATCCTCGTCAAGCATGGGAGCATGTCGACGAAATACTGCAGACTCTGAAAACGACCTTCCCGCTTCTCATTCTCAGCCTAGAAACCATGGTAGATCAAATACAGCACAAATTCAAACCATCCCCCGAAGAAGACGTATATCGCACCATCTGTATGCTGATCTCTGATGCAATCCAGGTATGAAGGTGTAGCTAGCTGAAAGATTATATTCCTAATTTCATGTTCCAGAGCTACGTCATACGGATCAACGCACCGGACGACGACGGCATGCTCGGTGTGAACACTATCACAAATTTAACACGCATGGCGTTAAATATGCCTGCATTCGTGAAGGCAAGCACTTCAGTAACTTTGTTTTTGTGTACTGACATCCAGGTCAGAGGGAGTACGAGGAGGATTTCATAACTAGCAAACCAACACATTATGAATACATCCAGCGTCTTCAGCTATGGCGCGACAGATTTGAAACGATCCTCGATTCTCGGCCTCGTCTGCAACCATTGGCGGTGCTAAGCCATTATTTGACTGAATTCCAGTATAGTAAAGTAGACGAGATTGAGATACCAGGCCAATATACTGAGGTTTGTTTTTGGATTCTGCCCGCATATCTCATACTGATTTCCCTGCAGGACAAGGATTCGAACCAATACTTCGTCAGAATACAGAAGTTTGCTCATAAATTCGAAAATTGTCGGTCAAACGGATCCTGCTTGAAACGATTTTCCCTCCATGGCAGCGACAATTCACTTACATCATTTATGGTGCAATTACCATGCCATCGCCAGTGTAGGCGCGAGGAAAGAGTCATCCAAATGTTCCGAACTTTCAACTGGTGTGCACCTCCCTCTTGTCTTTGCTATTTATATTAACCCTTGCACAGTGCACTGAGTCGCAATAAAGAGAGTCGAAAACGAAACTTGTCTTTCCATCTGCCAGCTGCTGTCGGTTGCAGCCCCACTGTCCGTCTTTACCAAATAGATTCGTCATATATCTCCCTTGCAGAGATCTATGATTTGCACTGCGAAGAAACGGGTATACCAAGAGAAGAACCAGTCCTCTTCGTTGGTGAGAAAATTCGGAAAGTCCTACGTGAATACAGGCAGCAAACTGGAAAGAAACAGGTACGCTCTCAGTTGCAGCCTTTTTTTTTACCGCCATTTAGTTCATCACGCAGCCAACAAAAGTGGAATATGTCACGTTAAAAAAAGACACCTGTGATGAGATAAGTGCCAAAATGGTTCCAGACAATGTGCTATCAAAGGTTGGCATCTTTTTGTTCTTTCCTGAGTACTACTCATCAGTTTCAGTATATGATCCGTACCATGGATAATCCCACTGAATTGTGGCGGATGCGAAAACAATTTGCGCTTCAAATCGCATCTTCGAGCTTCATGACCTACGTGTTTTCGCTTTCCAGTAGACATCCTTCACGTTTCCAAGTCTCTCGAGCCACAGGTTTGGTTGCCATGACAGAGCTGTCGCCTGGTAAGCACCAGCCCTCAGATATGAGTGACGATTTCTATAGCTTCCTTTTCAGGCCTTTCAAATCAATCTCCTGTGTTTGCAACAAGTGATGTCGTTCCATTCCGACTTACACCCAACATGCAGAACTTTTTGGGTCCAATATTCACCGAAGGCATACTGGCTTCAGGGATGATGACGATTGGTCGATCCCTAACAGACCCCGAGGTACATATATTTGGTCTATTCTAATATGACGACGACATCTATTGACTCTGTCCAAGTTTGAGCTGGAACAGCAGCTCTGCCTTCTCAGTCGAGATGAAGTGTCCCACTGGTTACAATTGCGCGGGAGACCATGGGCGATTGATCAAGCGTTCAAGAATAACGTTTTCTCACACATTGATAGCATCGTGAAACGAGCAGAAACAATGGCTTGCAAGCTTGAAAGAGATAGTGTAAGCATCTGAAATTTCTTTCGAGTCATCTTATCAATCCTTTTACAGGCCCAAATCAATAATGGGCTGAATTCAACTATGCCGATCGTCCAAACTGTGACGAATTTGATCTCCACTGCCACAAACCCAATTCAACTAGCGAAGATGGGCGAACTCTACCAACCTTGGTTTTGAAATTTAGGGGTCAGCGTGCTACTATGTACCTACTATTGTCGTAATATTATTCCTCTTGAATGCAGATATTTCCGGTAGCTGTGACGTCGGTATGGTGAAAATGAGTTCAAAGGCGCCGGTCAAACCGGTCATGATCAGTGCAGGTTGACCAATATAGTAAGTATATAACGGTGTAACGGTGTATGGAGTCCATAATCAGTGATTTTTTCACGGTCGCTGTCCCCGCTTCACAAGGCCTTCTGTCTGGCGAAAGGCAAGTATTTGGCCTTCGCTTTCGAGCATCATCTAGGACGGTACTGGCTTAGCAAACGGCAGAAGAACGAAAGTAGCTACCGACTTACATCTTCTGCCATTGCATGTACATCTGAACCAGGTCGATTATACATCATAGCGTTCGCAAACATGAGGAAAATATCTCTTTGAAACTCAAGAGAGTTGGCAATAATGCCGTCCTTCACTCTTGTTTTGATCGTTTTGAGATCCATTGGACGCTTTACAATTTCGCGGTAGTCGGGTGCCTCGGAATTCTTGATAGGATTGTGGAAGATATTCCCATTGCGATGTTGAGATATTTGAGAATGAAGCATACCAATGACGTTTTGGAAGCGTTTGAGAGCTACTTGTTCCTCCGTTCGCATTGTATGGCGGGTAGCGCGGGTGCGTGTGTTGTGTGAACTTGGACCTAGAAACGATTTTGGTCAGGGATTAAGACCGAAAAGATTCGGAGAAAGGTTACCAGGATCTTCTTCCTCTACAGGTTCAGAATCCTCTCGGAGTCGTTTCTTGTCTGGTGGAGACTCTGCACTTTCAACGAAGGAAGCCTTGCGTTTACCTAGAAAAGATATCCATATATTGAAACAAGACAAAGCAAAAGTATCATACCATCTCGATGTCGTGTCATGCTGCCATCGAATGGAGATGATATTTGATCATCATCTGCTTGAGGGTAGTCATCCCTGATTTCACTATCATTTTCTGAATCGACTGTTAATTGAGGCTCCAGCTCGGAAATACGTCCCCGTGATCGGAGTCGTTTCCTTATCGGAGGTGGGGGCAGAGATGTCGCTGAAGACTTGCGACGACGGGACGAACCTAGATCAGAAGTGAGGATTTAGTATAAAATCTTTTTTTTAATAATACACACGTCTTGTAAAAACCATGGGCTCATCTCCTGATGTGTGTTCGTCGTCCACAGCTTCTGCCGGGTTTGATGAACTTGGGGAGTTGGCAACCTCGGCAGGAGTGGCTGCGTTTTCTGACTCCGTCCCCCTGTCCAACTCTGCCTTGTTCCCTAGAGTAGTTTGATTATCTTGTTCATGATCTATTTCCATCTGCTCGTCTTGACCTTGTGGTGGTGGCGTGCGTCTCTCTTGGCTATCGTCTTCTGCCACTGCGTTGCTCTCGGTTTCCGCTTCCTTGCTCTCGTCGCCTTCTCGTTCTTCTTCCATAACTTTGCTTTCCATCTCTTCTTGCTTTCCCATCTCTTCTTGCTTTCCCATCTCCTCTTGCTTCCCCATCTCTTCTGGGGTCTTTGCCTCTTCTTTGCCCTCCCCTTCTCTACTTTCCTCCTCCTCCTCCTTCCTGTTATCCTCCCCGTCTTTACTCTCCTCTTCCTCCTCTTTGCTCTCCGCTTCTCGATGAGTCTCCTCTTCCTCTTCTTCCTGTCGTTGATTTAAGGCTTCACCCACTTCACGATCGTTCTCCTCCTCTAGTTCGATATCCTCCATCTGAGCATTCTCGTCTTCTGGTTCAATACTGCCCATATGAGTAGCAGACGAAGGGCCCTCAGACTCTCGAAGTCGAGAGATCGATATCTGCAGAACTTCAATTGGAGTGACTAGTGGGGCAACCGTATCATGTATTTCTTCCGGCACTGAGACTAGGTCAATTATTTCGGGGACAGCTTCTTCTTCGATTTGATGCTCGACTAGGGGTTGCTCAAATGGTAATGAGTTCGCTTCGATAGTCGAATTATCCTGCGATTCTTCGGCGTTGTCATCAATAGATGCTGTTTTTCCAGGTGATGGATTGTCCTCTGATAGTGGCGTAACCGGGATGATTTCGCCCTGCACGGTAATTTCAGGTTGTTGAACGAAATGAAAGATGTGGATTCATACCTTTGTTTGAGGAGGGGAAGTATCGGATTCAGGGGATTCTGTAACACCACTCAGCGCAGAGCCACTAAATGCTTCGTCGAAATGTTGGTCTGGGGTTTTCTCCTGTAGCTATATTACAGATGAAATATATTCTTACGAAAAACAAAGCAAACCTCTAGCTGGTTTGAGGGGTCTGGCCCTGCAGGGTCTTCTCCAGTGATTTTAGCTTGAATCTCCTTGTCATGGAGGCCTACTTTTATTTCTTCGATTTCCCTCAGGACAGTTCTAGAAAGAGGACCATTATCAATAGAAAAGTCGTAAAATCACCTTACTAACTTGAATTTTGATTCCTCGGCCATGATAAGCTCACGGAGTTCAAGAAAGCGGGAATGATAGTGCTTTTGTGCGAGCTGGAGATTTGTTTGTGCTGATATCTCGTAAGGTTTGGATGAGTGACGGGTGAACATGATACGACAGACCATGGGGGGTGTTATTGAGATCATTTCTGCAAGTGGCGGTGAGTGGCTGTTCAAGATGCAAGTGGTTTGGCTCACGGTTCAAGGTCTGCATCCTTCAAAAGAAGCTCGTACATTGAATGACAGGACTTTTTAGAATGTTAGTATCCGGATAAGTCTTCAAATTCGAGAATGAGACTAACTTGAGGGTTAAAGAAAGATTTTGGTCTAGAAAGTAAGGGATGTTGAGAAAGAATTCTGGCTATTTCAGACCAAGATGACTGGGAAGCGCCATGTTTCCATACCGCCTGAGCCAGGAGCAGAGATTCAATGGTGGTCAATGGTTGAGGCTGGCGTCGACGGGTGCGGTTCATGGTGACACTGACAGATAAGTCGCCTTAGGACTTATGCTAAACTTATTGAAAATATTTATTACATAATATTAATATAAGCATTTTCGCTGACTGACCCCACATAAATTAAAAGTCCGATTTTGATATATATGTCCATGTTGGCGGCGGCACCTTTCTCCATTCGAACCATGATCGTTGCTTCATCCCTCCTCCTCGCTCTCCTTCCCTTCGTTACAGCCTCTCGCCTACATAAAGTCAAACTCCAGAAACTACCTCCTGCAGCCAATAATCCTGAGTTAGAGAGTGCCTATCTTGCTGAGAAATATGGTGCTCCCTCACAAATACAAGCGCCTCTTCTCGGTATCGGAGGCTCAGGGCGTCGCATCGAGCGACCCACCACAGACGGCAAAGAGCAACTTTTCTGGACACAGGAGGAATTGAAAGGGGGTCATAGCATTCCCCTCACTAGTCTGTTGCCCATCCTTCGCCTTGTTTCCCATTTTCCCCTTTAACTCCTATATATATAGATTTCATGAATGCGCAGTATTTCACCGAAATTTCTCTGGGAAACCCCCCACAGAGTGTAGGTCTTTTTTAACCCTATTCTATGTCCCATCACTAACGCAGCCTTAGTTCAAAGTCATCCTTGACACTGGGTTCGTCCAGCTTCATCAATCCTCGAGGCCCTTACTGACTTCGCTGTAGTTCAAGTAATCTTTGGGTTCCAAGCACACAGTGTACTTCCATTGCCTGCTTCCTTCACACCAAGTATGACTCGAGCGCTTCTTCGACATTCAAAGCAAATGGCACCGAATTCAAGATCCAGTATGGCTCAGGATCCATGGAGGGCTTTGTATCTAACGATGTGCTGTCGATTGGAGACATTCAGATCAACAAACAAGATTTCGCTGAGGCTGTCAAGGAACCGGGTCTTGCCTTCGCTTTCGGACAGTGCGTCTGTCCATTGAACAATAGATCATCTACGCAAGAATTGACACATTATCAGGTTTGACGGCATTCTTGGTTTAGCTTATAACACTATTTCAGTGAACCACATCACTCCTCCGTTTTACAACATGATGAACCAAGGTCTTGTTGATTCTCCTGTCTTTTCCTTCCGCATTGGCTCCTCTGAAAGTGATGGAGGAGAGGCCATCTTTGGAGGTATTGACCCTTATGCATACACCGGGGAGATTGATTACGTCCCTCTCCGCCGCAAGGCTTACTGGGAGGTGGCGCTTGACAAAATCCATTTCGGTGGTGAAGAATTGGAGCTGGAGAATACTGGCGCCGCTATTGATACAGGTTTGCTCTCTCTTCATTTCATTTTTGATATGTCCTCATTATGGCGAAGGCACTTCGCTTATTGCGGTACCTACGGACATCGCCGAAATGCTCAACACTCAAATTGGTGCCAAGAAATCTTGGAATGGTCAATATCAGGTTGATTGCGCCAAAGTCCCCGATCTTCCGGACCTGTCCTTCTACTTTGGTGGCAAGGCTTATCCTCTCAAAGGCACTGACTACATCTTGGAAATTCAAGGCACATGCATTTCCGCTTTTACTGGTCTAGACATTAACTTACCAGGCGGATCCTTGTGGATTATCGGTATGTTCCGATTCTGGTGTCTATCTATCTGGCTTGCTCAATAATAATCTTTTACAGGGGATGTTTTCCTCCGGAAATACTATACCGTGTACGACCATGGGAGAGATGCTGTTGGTTTTGCGTTGTCTAAATAAGGATAGGGTTTACGCGTTACTTGTTATGTCTCTGAATACCATATTGCTATTGCGTATAACATTGTTTGGTTCCCGTGACTCATGCAGTTGTCACTCGTTGGAACTGCTCTTTAACTAGTGCTTACACCTACCTTGAAATGTCCTCCCTTGGCTCACCTTCGTCTGGGTCCCCGACAGGTAGCGTTTCCAATGAAGCGCTTGCGGCGGCTGCAGAACTTCGAACGCGCCAAGCTGCTCCACAATTAACTGCTGCTCAGATGGCTGCTGAACATGAGAAACGGCAAAAATTCCGAAGGCTTCTAGATCCAGGAATTACACGTCCGAACTCCAAAGAGCAGGCACTTAATTCTCTCAAAGTAGGTGTTGTACTTACGTACTACTATCTGTCGGAGCCATTCAGTTGTTCTATTAGACTCTGCTCGCCATAACGGAGAATCTACTGCGAGAGCCAAATAACCCCAAGTTTCAGCAATTCAAGCCTACGAACCCAATCATCAAGCGCGATCTCGTAGATCCTAAAGGTGCCCTTGAATTTGCGATTGAAGTCAGATTCTCCTTTCAGACATCTACTTTAAAACTCGTCCCTAACCTTCAAAACCTCTTCAGCTTGGGTTCCGAGGAGAGGTCAGCTATTCAATTCTTCCTTATTTGCATTTCCTTTCATCCCAAATAATCAAAGGTGCAAAACTTCCAACCATACTATACCTTCAATCAACGGCACATGGAAGATCTCCGAATTGGTAGCAGCATTCTAAAAGACTACATCGGTCTGGAAACACAGAAACAGGAACGTGCAGCACAAGCCAAGAAGAACCAGAAAGCCTCAATTGAGGCTGCTGCAGAAAAGGTTGATATTTGTGTTCCATTACTTCATCAGGTATGCACATGTATGTTAACACAATTATATTCCAGGTCAAACTTGCCTTTATGGATGATAGACGGTCGAAGTTACTGCGGGATGAAATGGAGAAGGAACAACGCGCAGCGCTTGCTCTTACTGCGGCAAGACAAGTTGCTATACAAGAATTATCACCGAATATTTCTCATTCTACTACTTCTGAAAGCGCCATGCCTGGCTCTGGCCATGTACTGGGCTTTCCAATGACAAATCCAGATGAACCACCAGTGTACGAAGACATCCTTGATAGTGATTGAAAGTATGCTGCTGGGGGAGTCGACAAGATATAACCCTTTTCTCTTGCACGCCTGTTGTCTACTAAGCACGTTTATATTTTGTTCCTGCCTATTTAAATTACACAAGATGATATGCTACAGACTACACTATCCTGAGACGAAGGAATTATTTGAAACCCCTTGTTTGCATGAAACTGGGAGTAGGGGATCAAGATTAACTAATGGAGCATACTCGCCTATCTGTTCGCCGACAATCTCTGGAAAAAATAATTTGTGCATAGCGACTGGGAAGGCCAAAGTCTGATGCATTTTAAGAAAGCGTACTATGTAGTTTGAAGACCTGTACCGATGCTGAGCCCAACCCACTTTTCAGCCGTTATCAACATCCTGGCAACGGCCAACTTGAATGTCAACTCCCTTGACTGCATGGCAAGCAAAAGACTAGGCTCACCTCTTTCTGGCTGTCGTTTTGCTGAATGCTGACGACGGCGACGAGACCCTGCAACTCGATGAAAAAGGTCAATATCCTCGAGTATTGCTGGTGCTGGATAGACCTGAGTGAACGCGCAAGAGCCCCGTTTGAGCGCTAGCAGATTCTAATGATGTATGAGCAATTGAATTTGAAAGCTCGACTCATCATGCATCATGCATCATGCTCTATAGTATTCCCGCATCAGCGGTAACCCAACGCCGTACAGCATAAATATTTATCTAGAGCAAGTTCTTTCTATTAATACTAAATATGCAAAAACGAACAGAAACGACTACCCCCAATCTCAAATTCAAAGTCGAACTTGGGCTCCGGCCTCCAAATGTGACCAAGATTCCACCCCTTCAGCGAATGGATAATCTACGTAGCCAACGTGAGCGTCATCCCGTTCGGCGCGAACATAAAAGGTTTTGGTATTGTACGGTGTAAGAGGTATATTCTTGAGTATACGAGTATGAATGTCGGGCTACCCACAATCTTGTTAGTAATATACTTGGGAGAATGCGGACAAACGTACGTTCGAAATGAAAAGCTTGCCGAACGCGACCAAGTCGCCAGTCTGGTTCGATCTCTTTAAAGCGGACTCTCTTGTAAATCCTCCAGCTACTATCAGGGGATTCGGAGCCCAGATATCGCGAATGAAATCGTTTGATTCATTCGTGGTAGCGGTGGCAGAACCGCCGCCCAATTCCGGTTCGACAAGGTGTAAGTAGGCCAGGTTGGGATGTGATGCCTTGAGAGCAGTGATGAAGTGGGTATATTGAGGGATAGGATCCGACATCTTCATATCTATTTATACGATTCGACATCAGTGCTGCACGACTTGATCGTAAAGGAACTAACCTTGGAATGTACCCCAAGGGCTGAGACGAATAGCTGTCCTCTCCTCTCCGACAGCTTCCACCACCGCATCAACAACTTCTAGTCCAAATCTGCTTCTTCCTTCTATACTCCCACCATACTCGTCCGTACGGTGATTGCTTACATCTTGGATAAATTGGTCTATCAGGTAGCCATTTGCACCATGAATCTCTACGCCGTCAAAGCCAGCTTCGATAGCATTCTTAGCCGCTTCAGCATAAAGCTGGATGTATTCCTTGATTTCTGACGTGATTAAAGGGCGTGGGAGAGGGTCCGGCTTTGATTTGAGTGCAATGGCAGATGGCGCGACGTAAGGCAGGCCTTCACTCTCCAAGACAGCGGCATTGGAAGCTCTTCCCAATGCCCATAACTGGAGGTAGATAAACGATCTCCGTGCATGTACAGCGTCAGTGACCTGTCAATGAGTTAAATTGCATATAAAAAGAAGAGCAGCGGGCCATACCTCACGCCATGCATTGATTTGTTCCCTATTCCAAATTCCTGGAACGTTATCGTAACCCCCAGCTCTCGCATCTATAAATGTCGCTTCTGTGATGAGAAGTGTACCCGCGATACTCCCTCTTTGCGAGTAATACGTCTTGACAAGTGGATTAGAAGGTACGTGTGTTTTTTTCGAAGCCTTATAACGCGTCAATGGCGCGAGTACGATTCGGTGCTGCAGAGTTTCCTTGCCGATTTTGATAGGCTGAAAAAGCTGCGACGCCGCCATGGGAATTTAAGTTGAGAAAGTGGAGGTTGGGCGTCGAGACTGGCAGTTCTTATACTATCTTGCTGATTCATCTTCAAAGCGTTGGGTAGTAAGTTACAAAGCCGTTCCCTTTACCGATTCCCGATATCTTTCATTTGTCATCTTTTGGTTTATAATCAACTGGTTCATAACCCCATATATCCATAATATACACACGTCCAGTCAAATAATTACACCAGTTGTGATTATGAATTACCTAGTTCTATAGTTTCTAAATCTACTGGAAATTCTTAAGAAAGGGCTTGCTACAGTTAAAGGGATAATCAAGACTCAGAAAAAGGAACTTGACACAAAGTTAGCTACAGAAACTATTTCATCACTGTGCGAACACGAAGAAATTATTAAAGCACGTGAGAACGGTGTAGACAGCGATTCCCATCGAGCCTCGTCCAACGCAGTGTGAGGTGCTCACGGCAGTGTCAACCACTGGCATCAGCAAGTATATTGAAAAGTTATATGATTATAAATGACCCAGTTGCACGCAAAATGGGGTCAAAGTCAATAGACAATTCCATCTCAATGAAACCAAGAGTAATATGAAAGATACTAATTCAACTAATTTTTTTCAGAGATTATAGATATTACCATTCAAACTAGCCTTTTAAAAGCATCTGTAGTATAATTTAGCACCGTTCTATAGCGTTGGTTTTTTTCCGAGTTTTTCGAGCCTATTTTTAGCATACCCTTCTAAACACCTGATATACTCCATCTCTATGTAGCTAGAAATCATCGGATCTCAAAGGTATTAGGTGCTTCTTAAACCTGAATGTTCCGTGAGCAAGAGTGTATGAAACGAAAATCGAGTTAACCCACCACTCGAGTCAAATGCTTTGATTCTCTTCCAAACAATGCTGTTCTGCCTCCCTGGACTCCTACCCGTGTTCTCCACTTTCCGTGAGGGAGATGTTTCGGTCTGTCTCTCTGCGTTCAGCGGGAAGCCTTTAATTCCTCCCCCAAATCTGTCACGCACAGGCCTTGGAATTTCTCGGATTTTGGAAGAACTTGAAGATCCCACGTTTCCAAGTCCGTGGACGTCCAAACCCAGATGACCGTCCCCGAATTTCTTCATACCTTCCATATGACCAAATAATCTCGTAGGTTCAATTTTTTCCATCATCACCATTGCATGAAGTTCTGAATGAGTCAATCTGTTCCTAGAGTTCGCTTGTCTTTCCTTCAATCTGGAAGGGGATTGTATCTCCGATTCTGGGAGTGGGAGGTAAAGATCGAAGTAGGGATAGACCGCAGGATCTTCATTTTGCGGTTGTCAGACAATGAACTAATTTCAGAGGACAATAACACTAACATAAATTGAAGGTTGGATATAGAGGTTCCACTGTGGTTGGAAGTAAACAACTTGATCGGAGCAACTTTGGAGTCGCAGGCTGCAACGCGATAGCACCGCCAGGCGCAGGGTACAAGTCAAAATGAGGATAAAGGGCTGGGTCTATTGTGAATTATGAGCGTCATTCAATGAATCTGGGAATAATGGAAGCGTTCACATACAGAGATTGAAGAATGGATATATGCAGCCTCTTAACCTCGATGGCTGGCTGAGGTCCTGGGTAGGTGTGAGGTCTGGCTCGTTGCTCTGCTCTTCCAAATTCGAATTCTCTTGAGACCAGTCCCCGGCGTGATGTATAGGATAGATGTCGAAGTGGGGATAAATAGCTTTGTCTATTAACAGATTGTGAGTGTCATCGACAACGACGAAATAGGCTCTGCATACAGAGGTTGAATGATGGATATCCGGTTTCAATAGAAGTGCTCAGTGTCCACTTGTCTCTATGCTCGACCGTTTGATCTAGAAATGGTACAGGTCAGATAAAAGAAAATATCCGCCTGAAGTTTCCGTACCTTGTTCCAACGTTGTCATAGTAGCAGGATAAACAGGGTAAATCTCAAGATGAGGATACACTGGTGGATCTACTGAATCTTGTTGGTTGGTTAATGGAAGAAGTGAAATATAGATACGCACAAAGATTGAAATATGGATACACTGATTCTACAGTCGTGCTCAACGACAATTCGCAATTTAAGCCATACCTGGGAGCTGTAGACAGATGAGTCAGCTATAAAAGATGGACAAGAATGCCAAATCTGTACCATGTGCCTCCTTACGTTCTTCTACAGCGGGATAGAGATCGAAGAAGGGATAAACAGCAGGATCTGTAAGACAAATGAAGTTATGGATGCGGCGACAACCACTGTGCCTTACATATATTGAAGATAGGATATTTTCGAAGGTGGATTGATTGTGTAATATCGGCCTCCGATGCTACATCTTGTACAATCGGACAACTAGGTGCCGGAAGATCGTGATCTGAAATTGTGCATGAGAAACATTATGAAGTGAAGTGAGAAAGCTTACAGATTCGAAATTCAGGATATTGCGAAAGTGGGTGATAATTGTACAATGCAAGGTGTGCATAAAAAGGTGGACCGAGTGGAGGGTCTGGGTAATTGACTCAGTCTAAGTAAAACAGATATGATATAAAAGACTCTCACAGATGTTAAAATATGGATAACCTTCAGAAACTTCCATGGAGTCACTTTGCCTCACGATGGTGGGGTATATTTCTTTCAAGTTGAAAGGGTACACAGCCGGGTCTGTTGTACATCAATAAAATTAACTTTCCACAAGGAGAACTCATAAGGCATACATAGGCAGAATGATGGATAGACGCATGAAATTTCAACTTTGATTTCCAGCGGAGAGTCCCGAGTAGGTTCATCAGAAGAATCCTGAGAGATAATGGTCATAGGGACGAGAATCGAAGGGTATATCCGTTGTAGGTTGAAAGGGTACACAGCCGGGTCTGTTACATCAATAAAATTAACTTTCCACAAGGAAAACTCATAAGGCATACATAGGCAGAATGATGGATAGACGCATGAAATTTCAACTTTGATTTCCAGCGGAGAATCCCGAGTAGGTTCATCAGAAGAATCTTGAGAGATAATGGTCATAGGGACGAGAATCGAAGGGTATATCCGCTGTAGGTTGAAAGGGTACACAGCCGGGTCTGTTACATCAATAAAATTAACTTTCCACAAAGAAAATTCAAAAGGCATACATAGGCAGAATGATGGGTAGACGCATGGGATTTCAACTTTGATATCCAGCGGAGAGTCCCGAGTAAGATCAGAAGCATTTTGAGAGATAATGGTCATAGGGACGGGAATCGAAGGGTATATCCGTTGTAGGTTGAAAGGGTACACAGCCGGATCTGTTGTATAGCAATTAAACTAAGTTATCACGAAGAAACGAAACTCGGAAGACGTACATATATCGAATGATGGATAAGCAGATGGAATCTTGAATCCAGCATTGATATCCAATGTGGAGTTTGAAATAGGGGTGCTTTGAGAGTTGATGGTCATAGCACCGGGAATCGTAGGGTATATCACAAGATGAGGATATATCGGATTGTCTGGACAACTTATGAGAAATCGAGAATAGTATATGAAAAAGAAACCCTCAACTCACAAATATTAAGATATGGGTAATTAGATGTCGAATTTATGGTCCCGACGTCATGAGAGACCACTGCTGGTACTCTGCTCTTGGTCGAATACTCGTTGATGTATGGCCACACATATGGCCAAACAGCTGTATCTGATGGATCATGGGATAAAAACGATGGCAAGGGCATTTCGAATTCCACAGACATTGATCTTTCGCCAAGGTCCAGCGAAGGAGAGGGAGACAGGCACCTTGGCGAAGGAGGGTAAGATAACGGGGCTCCCCATGTTGTCGCCGTCTGTGGCGTTGATGGCACGCTTTCGTAGAAACGATGAGCGAGGTCGGGAGTTGATACGCGAAAAATGTCTAGAAAAGGGGAGAAAGGAGCATCATCTTCAGGTCCGAAAGATGTACATATGGATACAGATGTGCAAACAGAGCCTGCCAGTCGCGAAGCCATGTGTACCGATGGAGCATGCCAGGACATCGGGGATATGCTTTCAGATGAGTCAGGTCCAAAAGACGTACAGACGGATGGCGTTGAGCAAACAGTACCCGCAATTCGTGAGGCTAGATGTACAGAAGGGACATGAGCCTCCGAGACTGAAGATGGACTGTTACAAGATTTGGGACCAGCGGATGAAATTGACCAGGTGAAGTCCTCCATTTTGAGCTCGACCGACGCAAGCGGCAATTCATTATTTATTGCCATGTCATTTGGAAGGTTTTCCGGATCAAGACTGGTTTGCCCGGCGGCTGCAAGAGGGGAGGGAATTAAGAGTGCGCTATCTCTCCATGACTTTACACGGCTGTCAAGAGTGTCTCTCGATATTTCTGGATCTTCCTCTTGAACGATGGTGGAAAGCACCTGGGAGCCGGTCGACTGGACATCGGGTGGGGAGAGTGCCAACCGCGAACTAGGCTTCACGTCTGGTCGAACCGGCACTAAATCAAATCGTTCCGCCAATGATAACGTCCGTGGAACATGACGACGATTTTTCTCAGAGGGTTGAGTGAGCGAGTGTTCCGCTGCATCAAACTCAAAAGGCCGTCCTTCAGGCAATGTAGCCTGGCTTTCGCCCCTGGAATGGGTCAACAAAGGTCCGGTGGACGGGAAATTGTGGGCCGGGTAGTCGGAGAGCTCTCTATGGATAGAGGATAGCCAGGATGCATACCATCGAGCAAGCCGAAGGTCGATGTCAAACTCAACTTTCCCACTAATTAATGGTCGACGTTCATTCGGACCACCTAACGGGTCGGACAGATAACTCCAGATTGATGGCCAAGAGTCGTCAGAAATGCGTGGTTTCAAGGTAAGTCCATCTTCAACATGGTGGAGATATAAGCAAATTCCTGAAGTACTGGGGAAGTTAAACTCTCGTGCTATAGCTGCCAGTTGGGTAGTCATCTGTTGGCGTTGGTAAGTTGAGTTCTCCGCAAATAATTATATGGTGCGCACCGACGGAAAGAGAGGCATTGTGACACCCTCTGATAGTCGGTGAAATGGTCCATTGGGGGGCGTATGTGCGAAATTGCCATGGTCATAAAGTAACGTCGGTGGGGGGATCACAATTATCAAAGACTTTCCAGATCGTTGTCCTTTTTCCTTGTTATCCCGAAGGCTGGAGCTGTGATATGGAATGGATGAAGATTTTCGCAAACGAGTGCCAGCACTCTCAGGACTTGCGTTTGCAAAACTGTTATTGAAAAGATCTTGCAAGTTAGCTGGGTTAGGCGGAAAGGGTGTTATTGTGTCTGAATATGATTCGGGTGGGCTGGGAATTAATAGAGAGGAGTCAGAAGGCGAAGGCTTGTGGAAGATTGAACTAGTGAGCTTGGACATTATCGCCTCCCTGTGGAAATTTGCTTCAACATTGTGTCAATGAAATAGCAGGAGAACTGTACTGTACAGTCTTTATCGAACGGGAATGCAGGAAAGAAACCTGGCAAGGCATAGCCTTGCCAGGTATATAAGATGGTAACCATCGGTATTCCGCGATGATCTTGTCACAGTCTTGTCAATGTCCAACTGGTTAATTACTCAAATTAGGACGACATTTGAATCAGTCACAGGATCCAACGACATTGATCAGCATTGATCGCAAGTCGCCTCTCGAGAAGACACAGAGAAGGGTAGTCTGCGGGATTCCCACGTTTCACTCCTAGTATACATTCCTCATATTATTTATTTATTATTTATCTTACCTAACAGCTGTACCTAGGTAGAAATAAAAGCCTTTTAGACCTTTTGGCTGGCATGAGAGCTGCCAAACCGGTTCTACTGCTCTGCTCATGTCTCCCACACCTAGTCATCATTGGACCTTGAAAGTTGAAGGTCGGAGTCGCCATGAGAGACTTTGAACATCTGAGAGCACTGGCAATATG
Source organism: Phlegmacium glaucopus (assembly GCA_015039465.1). Classification (NCBI taxonomy): domain Eukaryota; kingdom Fungi; phylum Basidiomycota; class Agaricomycetes; order Agaricales; family Cortinariaceae; genus Phlegmacium; species Phlegmacium glaucopus. The sequence continues at coordinate 571,669 of MU130237.1, read as the reverse complement.
TAAGATATCGAGAGCGCCGATTCCAAAGATAATAACGTTGAGACTGTCGTTAGAGGGAGAAATTCACTATCGTCTTATGATGTATGATGTATGGACCTCTTCTTGAAACCGATGTAATCATCTAGAATCGGGCTCTATCCCTTTGGATTATCGAGGTCCCAATACAAATTGAAATTCAATGAAACAGGCAAGCCAGTCTGATCTGATCTGATCCCATCACTACAGTCGACAATCTCAGACGCCCTTGCTCATTGCTACGATGGAAGCAAAATTGAACCAATTCTCATCACTTAGTCAAAAGGACAAAGGTCCGGCTTTCATATCGCTCATTTCAGAAATCCTATCCCAGTCAGACGCAGAGGTTTCGAGGGACCTTCACATCCTCGTGGACACTGTCGTCAATCAGGATAATGTCGGCCTTGTGGTCGGACGTCAAGTGCTTTCAGAACTTGTAAAGGTCCTCGGCGAAGGTGCGATTAAAAATCTTGAATTACGAAAGCGAGTTGTCGTGGATACATTGGCTACCGTTCAGCCAAGAATTGTCAGTTATGAAGAACAAGTGAGCCTGTTATCTCGACGTTGCAACCGTGAAAGTGAACCTCACGCATATTAGGTCAACACTCTAAGGTTTCAGCTCGCTGATTTACTAGAGGAGGAGGAAGAATGGAGTGAAGCTGCAAGAGTTTTAATGGGCATATCTTTGGATTCAGGTCAACGGTGTGTACTAAGGTATGCCTCGATCATCAGAATTACTAACCAACTCTCTCTTGTCCAGGTCAATCGGAGACGCGGAAAAACTTCGTGTCTATGTTCGTATCGTTCGACTACTGTTGGAAGATGAGGATTCCGTGCAAGCCGAGACTTATTACAATCGGGCTGCTCTCTTGGTGCACTCAGCACACGATCGGGAAACTCTTCTTCAATTTAAGCTTTGTCAAGCGCGTATAAGTGACTACAGCAGGAAGTTCTTGGAGGCCGCTAGTCGATATCATGAACTTAGTTATGTTGGTGAAATAGACGAAGAAGAACGTCGCCACATGCTGTAAGTAGCCTTTCTGTGCACGCCTTTTCTTTGACTTTCATTCATTTTTTTAGATTGGCGGCAGTCACCTGTGCTGTGTTAGCCCCAGCTGGACCAAATCGTTCTCGCGTTCTCGCGTCTCTTTATCGTGACGAGCGGACTGCTGACCTTCCAACATATAATATCCTTTCCAAAATGTTCCTCGATCATATTTTGCGTCCAGCAGAAGTTAAGGAGTTTGAGAAGTCCCTCAAACCTCATCAACTCGCAAAGATTGCGATATCTTCCAATGACAGACTAGCATCCGCTGGAAAAGATGATATAAGTGATGCAGAGCCAACGACGAGTACCCGAACAGGGCCTTCGACTGTGCTTGATCGTGCTGTCATGGAACACAACTTGCTTGCGAGTTCGAATATCTATAACAATATTACATTCGGAGGTCTTGGTGCTTTGTTAGACCTTACGCCTGGAGCTGCAGAGACTATGGCGCGCAAAATGATTGAGCAAGGACGACTGCGAGGCAGTATAGATCAAGTTGACAAACTTATATGGTTCGAAGGAAATAGGGAAGAAGACGACGCTCAAGGAAAGGCAGGTGGGCTAGGGGATGTTGAGGAGGCTGAGGATACTGGGGCGCCGTTCACTAAGAGATGGGATACTCAAATCAGGCTGACTGCGGCTCACGTAGGTCATACGCCTTGTTCTACCAAAGTATCTGTCCTCACGAATCTTCCATTGGCAGGTCGAGTCTATTGTCCAGCACCTCACAGAGACAGGCTTAGTGACATGCGTTGTAGAAGCGAAGTAGTCGATCCCGCGTCCGATTGTATAGGTACGTTGCATTACCATAGAATCATGACTCTTCATCAAGCAGGCTTCCCTGGGCTCGCATAAGACAATTGATGTAGTTTTCAGGTGCGTCACAAATGTAAATCCCAGGAAGTTTTCATGTGGATAACCGTACAATTGCACCCGACGTCATGCTATGTCTTTCTTCTCTTTCTTTTTTGCCCCTCTTTGCACGTTCTCTTTTAGTTTCTAGTTCATGCCATTCACCTTCCAGACCTACCAACCTGCATGAGAAGTTCCGAAGGTTAGTGTGATAGGTTTGAGTCAAAGATAATAATGATACGCACCCCACTGGTCTTGACGCGGAAGGGGTCTCCTTTGTGAAATAAGGCGTATCCATAGCTTGAAGAGCAGTTACACGTTGTGATGGATCATAAGCCAACAGCTGTTCGGCAAGGTCCAATGCTGCCGGTGACATCCACCTAAAGATGATCATCAAAATCGCTCTTAAATAATATGTAACTTATCACTCACTTCTGGAAAGCCTCCCTAAAACGATTGGGAATGACTTGCTGAGGCTTCACAAGTTCGAACCAAGGAAGATTGATGATATCTGCCCATCGCTCCGGAGTAGGTGTCCCCAAAAGCCTGAAGACAACATCAAGTTGGTTAATCTCATCAGATCCTTGAAAGACAGGTTTCTTGGTGAATAACTCGAGCATGATACACCTACAACTTTGTCAGCTCCCCTGCAAACAACAAAAAGGCAATAAATACCCTGCACTCCACATGTCTACTTCGGGACCATAAACAGTTGCCCCGAAGAGAAGTTCTGGCGGTCGGTACCAAAGAGTAATCACGCGATTCGTGTAATCTGTGCGCCGACGCTTCTGATAAAATCGAGCAAGGCCGAAGTCCGCCAATTTAAGTTCACCACGTCTGTTAATCAATATGTTCGAGCCTTTAATATCCCTGTGAATGACCCCTTTGTGGTGCAGATAAGCTAACCCAGCCAGCATTTGATGGCAAAGCGATTTTAGATGTGCATCGGAAAACGTGAATTGGCTTTGAGACAAGACACCTGTCAAGTCATGGTCCATGTACTCAAAAACCATGTAAACAGCACCTGAAAATGAGACGGCTTCAGCATGACACAATACTATAGACCTAAGACGCACCATTGGAAACCATCATCTCAAATAGGCGGACAATATTTTCATGTCGGAGAGATTGGAGTAACTTGATTTCTCGCATCGCAGTAACAGGGAACCCATCCCGTTCCGACTCCATGCGAATACGTTTGAGGGCAACATGCTTTCCAGTAAGGGTGTTCCGTGCTTTATATACTTTGCCAAAGGTGCCTTCGCCAACCTGGCTGACGATTTTATACAACTCTGTGCTTGAAGATGCAGAAGAATTGCCAGTTATAATCTCCGCAGTTTCGGGCGGAGAAGCCTGAGATTCGCTCAAAGGCAGAACGTCGTCACTTATTTCCATCGGTTGCGGGGTTAGTCGTCCACTCTCCTTGGTGATACTGAGAGGAGGCGATGCGCGGACTTGAGGCAGATTAGTTGCCGGAATACCTGTGGTAGAGAAATGTCGCAGGTTGCTATGAGATGATGTCGATGAAAGCTTTGCCCCACTTTCAACTGGAGCTTCGTGTGGCCGATGCAGGAGAACGGGAGCATCGTCTTTTCTGGGATCATGTGAATTACGCCAACTGTTCTGCTGAGGGGAAGAAAAGTGAAGAGTCTCTGTAGTAGGGACATTCATTCCTAGAACAGCAGACGATGGGCGGTCATCAAGAGCGAGATCCATATCATCTTCGTCGCCAGGAAAGAATTTCTTCAAAGCAGAGCTAGCTTTGCCGATAGGCTTGAAGCCTGCATTCCGCATAGAAATAGCGCGAGTCGGTTTTGCAGCCGGAAGGTCTGTTTTAGGCTCAGGCGTGTATGAGTTACCAATTTGAGAGTCGCGATGATGCGATCGCGTAGTAAACGACGGAGGCAATGAGGGTGGTGGAGGCATTTGTATTGCAATAGTGCGTAAATTATGATTAGCATTGACCAGCGGGATTGGGGTTTGTGCGTGTTCTTCCCGGTTGGATGGGTTGGGGGGTGGATCTTGTATTGGGTGTGAATCATATCCTTTACGGTGCTGCCGATGTCGTGATTTCCCGTTCCGTGGATCTTCACTCACTCGAGAGGCTGGGCCATTACCTGAGGACTGTGAGAAAGTGTTGATTGAGGCAGCAACTCCCTGATTCATGGCCGGGAGACGATGAAGGGAACGCGTGCGACTGGCAGGACTTTGGCTTACACTGCGATCGCTACTCAAACTGGAAGCAGGCGAAGCACTTCTACGGCGGTTTACAGCGCTGCCAGGACTGCGATGGGGACTAGGAGAGTGAGAATGATATTTTTCTTGGTGTTTGAGTGGTCGGTTCAATCCTCTATCGCTGGGTGTTCGGCTACGGAATGTCACAGGACTTGAGTCTCGACGTCGACGTTTTGGCACTGGAGAAAATGAACGAGATCGTGATCGGCCTCGGGAAGAATGGTGGGATATGTATGAGTCGGTCGGAGACCGGCTTCGAGAGCGAGACCGTGAAGGAGAACGTGGATGTTTCCGTCTCGTAGGATTTTGGTTGTGGGCATGTTTATTCGTCGATTGATTTGCGTCTCTTCTTGTCCAGCTAAGCAGCCGATCAGTGAATAATTGTTCAAAAATGCAACTATAACTTACTTATTCAAATCTCCGTCATCTGCCCGCCACTCCCGCCTATGTTTGTTATTTTGTCCCCGTTTCGACCTTGCTTGGTTTGACCGTTGACCGTTTTGTCCTCGTTGGTTTTGATGGTCACCGTTCGTCGATGATTTCCACGATGCAGCAGGTTCCCATGACCGGTCTTGGGTAGGATGAAGCCGTTTTGGTATCAGAAGGTCGTCGCGCCCAGCTGGTTCACGGCCCCACATTCGCTCTCGACGAGTCTCCCATCCAGAATCACTTTGGAACCGTTGTACAGTGTTTTTGTCCCGCCGTTGTTCATGGTGCCAGTCATGAGGCAGTGGATCAGCGCGCTGGTCTGTTCGGACTGGGCCCGGAGTCCATTTTTCAGAAGGTAGGTCTCTCACATCTCTCTGTTTCCAGCGGTCATGATACACATGACTGCCCTCGTATGCATTAGAAGAGATACCCCATGAGGAGGGCTCTGGGTATGAGGAAGAGGGCGTGGAGCGGTCGTATCGTTGTGGCCATTCATTTCGTACTTGGGGGTATTGTGGAACATCTACCGTACCCCAACCTTCGGAGCTCCGTGGACCTCCATCATCATAACCGACCCTCTCTCCACGACCATAGACATCATTATAAGAATATCTGTCATGATTTAACTCTGGGAGGTGCCATTCATCGTTGCGGCGACTACGAGAGGGGACATCTTGTTCGGACAGATACAGTGCTCTGTTCATGTTCGGAGGCGCTCTATAGCTTTCAGGAACGTGAAATGATGAATGGGATCGTGAGTAAGAGTCAGAATGCGTATCGTCCCCTGCCACATTCGTGTAAAGGTCGCTGTCGGGATCCTTGTTGTTTCTTGATCGTTTGTTTCTGGCATGGGACCGCATTGGAGACGAATTTGAGGAATGAGTGAGTGCGAACAAGCCAGGTCAGCAACTGATGGTCGGAAAGTTACGTATTGGGACTTGAGCTGCAATATAATACCTATCGAACAGTGAACAATTAGTAGGCTATGCAATCATAGAGAAACAATGAGTGATTGGGAATAGCGCTTAAATATCAGAAAACTTACAGGGCAGTATGTAATAAGCTAGAAGTTTTTGAATGAATAAAAATGTCGAAAGTCAACTGCCTATATAGCCATACGTGGTGAGGATTTCGAGAACTGTGAAAAAAAGGCACTAACCTATGGTGTGTGGTTCAGCCAGACTCCAGAGGAACGTTTGAACCAACGAACTGAACACTATTAGAAGTCTGTGGTTGGACCAACCACTATGATGGCATGTGATCGTAGTAGTGAGTATGGTCATCCTCAACCATGATACATTTTATTTCTCTGGGATTCACACGTCTATTGCTCTGCAAGGACATAGGTCTTAGGAATTTGTAAAATGTAGTTACTGCCCAATACATTGCGAGTCAGGGTCAATTTCGACGCTACGTGCTCGCATCAGGAGCGCACCGAGACCATACCCCACGACGTGCGTATTAGTTAACCTCGTATTTGTTTCTAAAATCTGCTCCGCATTATCCATTCTTGAGAACCGACTTCGTGTATACGTAGGTCCAAAAAGCTAATGATTAACAAGAAAAGTGGATGTATTCGAGGGGGCTTTCTTGAGTTTTGAAGGATAGTACACTCACCTTCACTGTATTGTCAATCCCACTCACAGCAACCAAAGGGAAATATGGATGCCCTTCTATGATATTGACCACACTGCTATCACCCTCATAGATCCCTTGTAGTCTGCCATTGTGCTTATCCCATATGAAGAAATTTCCATCGTCAGATCCTGACGCGACGGAGTCATCATTAGGACCAAGGAAGTTCACTGTCATAGTATAAATGGTTTATCAAAATCTCTGAACGCATAGGATCACCGTCTTTTACAGTAGCCACATTTCGAGCACCTGTGTAGCGCCGTCGAGGTCTAATGGTAGGTACATTTGGCCCATGAACATCAAAAGCATCATCCAAGAAGCTTAATGGAGATTCCTCGAAGGTAATAGGCTCGTCTGTATCGACATCACGAGCGTCAAAGGATGCTGATTCTTTCTGTACGCAGCATTTAGTATCAGACCCACTTTACCAAATCTAGAACAAAACATACAACAGACGGCACCATAGATTGAAGTGATGGTGAGGCATCATCTTTGATTTCAGGCTCGTCGTGTGTCGAAAAAATGTAGACCCCATCACCGCTGTAAGCTGTATATTTATGATTCTGCAGAGTACGATAATAACAAGAAGCGAAGAGAACTGACATAGGATGACCTTCATAGTTTTGGAGACCCGTATTGAGTTACCGAATGTGCATTCAACTCAAAAGCACGGTACATACCTCGTGTCCATTGGATCTCGACATGCGTGAGCCAGTTATGTGGTCCCGCCACTGCGTTGTATGTTCAGTTGAGCGGCCGAACTTTCGAATACAAGTTGTTGCTTCTTGCCCAGCGCGGGGAAACGCACCCCATTCTGATTCGATTATTTGACGCAAGTATCGCCTGTCGTATAAATAACCCTAGAGTATGTATTTCACGAGTTGAAATGACAGAGCGATCTTTAACGCTCACATAAGGACCGTCCCCTGCTACAACAAATTGATGGGGGGTAAGGGGTGATATTGCTAAAGTTGATAGGCTGTGCCCGATCTCAACCAGTGGTGCTGGACAAGTTTCTGTACGACAGTTATGGTATGTTCTCAAATCATGTTGCCTTACAGTTCCATCCTACAAGTTGACGGTATTGCAGAAATGATATTTATTTTGAATATCGATGCTTACCTCGGAGATGGATAAAAACAAGGCAGGACTGTCTTCGGTGATGACCCGTTTAACCCGTTGCTCGTGGCAGCTCAAAATCCTGATGCAAGACTGGTTCACACTGTATTCGGTTTCAAGTCGATCGGGGACAGCCTGAGCGCTTGCAATTGCTGTTTTCACGTCGAAAACGCGGACCTGCATGTCACCGGCAGCTGTCGCACTATCTCAAATGTATGTACTATAAACTTATCGATTGGAATGGCAGTCCAAGCAACTCACATCCTTGAGGAATGGGGCAGCATTTGGACACTGAAGATATTTCCAGAATGACCGCTCTGAATCACCGAGTTACACACAAATGGATATTCATGCGCCGTGTCGCTGGTGTCTAGCCTCCATATCCTTATAGTAGTATCATCCCCACCACTCAACAGGATATTACCATCTTGAGCCCAACTCAAGGCGTTCACGCAGCTGGAATAGAGTGGGTAGATTCATTTACACCTAAAAGGTCAAAGAGATCTTCATTACCCTGTGTGGCCGTATCCTTCGCCGTCTCCCAAAACATTTACTCTGTCAAGATTAGATAGCTTGAATGTTCTGTACAGGATGCGTTTTCTGAATTGCTCTGTGTGCGAAGAAGACGGAGGGGTTGTCAAAAGAGCCGTTGGCGTCCAAGAACCTTTTCTGTAATTCATTGCCCGCATGGTATCGTTGGCCATTGGAAGATAGTGGTAAGACTGCCAACGCCAGTATTATTCAAGTTGTTCACCTGACCTTCAAGCTTCATTTAAATTTAGCCATACTCTTTTCAATTGCTTATGCATATGATATTGGAAGACAGAACTGTCACCGGTCTAACTACGCTACTCAGTATTTTAGGAGACCAAGTCAAACTTCGGTCCACCAGGTATTGTCATCGGTAATACCGGCTAGGGTCTCATCGGTGTGAGACCACTAAAAGCTACATTTTAACAAAAGTGTAGCTTTATAACATCATGAGAGTCAATTAAAAGTGTTAGCCTCGACTCGTTACACTTTTGTTAAATAATATAATTTTAGAATGCACCGCAGGCCATTGCGAATAAAAGAATGGCAATCATAAAGGGGAAATCGTATGTATTTACGGAGATAAGGGCATTTCCGTTTTGGGCACTTATAGGTTTCGTAGCGTATTTGCATGTTTATATTTCAATACTCCCCCTCAAATTGATATGAGACCGAGTTCTCTTGCAAAATGCTTGACTTTGGGCGAGGGATGTAAGCCGTGGCTGCAGTACATATTTTTGTAAACTCAATCAAATCACAACAGACAAATATATATTACAAGTTCTTTTATACATACACAAGTACTTGTACAAACATCCATGAACGTCGGCAACTAATATGTTATTCATCTAATGGATAGTCGTCATCGGAGGAACTTTCACTGCCCCAACTAAATCCCTGCAATTGTTTGTTGTCGGGAATTGAATTTCGTCGTCGGTACTCATATGAAAATGGAAGCGATAATCTAGAGAGGGATCGTGTGTGCAGTCTCGAGAAAAATCCAACGTTAGAGGGGGGATCCTGATTAGGAGATCGGGGGCCACCATTGGCCACTTGGGTATTTCTCTCGGGTCCCTCTGCGTTCAATAGTTCAGGTACAAGCCTTCTCCGTCTCGCAGCAGGAGGCCTTTCGCGATCGAGCTCATGGCCGGGTGATGGCTCCCGTGAAGAACGACCTCCTTTGAAGAATGGGGAAGCTCGAGCGAAAGCAGCTTCAGCATCCGTATCCACCGAGACTGGTCGGTCGGAACCAGAATGTGACGGAGAAACAGGTATCTGTTTGTTTTGAATGGGATCGGTCAAGTGTTTCTGGAGAAGATGACGTGGTTCCTCTGAGGCGCTTCGAGATTTGCTTTTGTAGGCTTTGTGTACGGCCTGACGACCGAGTAGAACTTGTTTTTCAATGCGGGCTCGGTTTTCAATCATATGCAGCTGGTTGAAAAGGTTTGTCGAATAAGTAGATGAAGGGATACATAACGTTCAGTGAATTTACCTTCGGCCATGTGACCAATTCACCAACGTGAATCATTCTTTCTAGCTCCCGTGGGTCGGGATCGGCAAGTAGTCGAAACCAATCCTGTGTCAGTTAGATGTAGCGGCTTCTAGTGAAAAGGTTGAGGGACTAGTTACCCAAAGTCGAGTCCTTGGCCAGATTCTAAAATATGTGCAGCTCAATGTCGCAGTACGATTCTCAGTCATACCACTCACGTAACAGCTCCATCAAACCGTTGTAAGAAAACACTCGACCAGTCTTGACCTAAAAGCTGAGGGAGAAGTTCAAGATCTCGGATCACCTTGAAGTTTTTCGTTAATTCGTGTTTCAGCCATTGTTCTGCAGCCGATAACAGGAAATTCCCTCTCCAGCCTAGAAGTTGATAAATTCGCAAGTACAATCGAATCTGAAGTGTATTTACCTTTACCCTTCCTATGAGCAACCGGTTTTCCTGCAGATCCTCTTGGAGCAAAGAAGAATAAATGAACGTGTGGGTTGACTTGGGATACCACGGGATTCATCACTTTTATGAAAATTAGTCAAACCAAGGCAGTTGGTTCTATCTGCATCTTGTGTTTACCATTGAAATACAAGTTCAGTTCCTGCACTGGAATGTCGACTCTATTGGGAATATAACTGATCAGAAAACTACGCTATAACGACACAGGTTTATTTACCTGAGAGACCCATCTTTGAATCTGCTCCCCCAGCTCCATGGCACGATGCTTTCATCCTTCAGTTTCTGCATCAACACGACAGGATTTAGAATTCCAGGGACGGCTGCCGATGCCAGCAACGCAGACCAAATGACAGTATCAGGCGCTGTCATGTAATTCAAGAGCTTTGTGGGTCTTAAGAGACGGAATTGAGAGCTCTGAAAAGTTGCTGGAGAGTAAAACGCTTACGAATGGCGGTCCGCAGGTATTACAGATATGTTAAGTATCCGACCAGTTCTCATGTACGCCTCTTTGAAGGTCATGGAGCCATGGGTGAAGAATGTACACTAGCGAGAATTTAACTCTTAACTTGATGAAATTAGGTAAAATCATACCTTCTTTGCCCATCTATTTCATCTGGTGAGTACAAAGGCCTAGAGATATAGAACACGGAACGCAGTGGCTCACTCTATGCTATCAAACCGCGCGCCTGTTTCCCAGAATCGCCTGAACCAAACACTGAAAGAATCTTCACAGGCTGTGATTCTGCTCGCTAGAGATGGAACTAGTAATACTCTGAGTTCGTCATCTGTACGTGTGCATGTCAAGGCAGCTATGAGGCCCCCAGCGCTTGTCCCAGTGATCACTCGAGGAAGTAGTCCTGCGTCCAAGAAAGCCTTGACAACACCGAAGTGATCTGTTACAATGCAGGTCAATAATGATCCAACGATAGTAAAGGATGCCTTGCAATAGCCGAAGGATGCTCCCCCAGAGAGACATAAAGCAGAAATTCCTAAGGGAACCCGTAAGAGATCGAGTGGTATTAGCAACGGTAGGACTATACCTAAGTTAGTGTTGGCACTTTTGAAAAATCTTTTCTTCTCCTCGACGGAAAGGACTGGGGTCTCCCGTATGAACTCTAATGCCTTTTCGAGCTCATCGAAATAAGCTATAACATATGAGTTCATCGTAAATAGAAATCGTCGAAATAATACACCTACCTTCAATCAAATCTTTGGTACCGAGGAAAGTCTGGGTGAAAGTTTCAGGTACGTCAATGCACTTCGAGGGTTTGAAGACATACTTCGCTGTACAGCCTGGTGGAGCGATAGTCAATCAAAGAGGATGATAGTAGCCATAAAGCAGACCTTGGAGACTCAACAGCGGCAAAATTCGAACGCATGCAAGTCTCTAGCACTCCCAGGCAACCACGCACATTGTTATTTTCCCGCAGTGTCTTTAAAGATCGTCGAACCTTCCGTACAAGCATCCAATCGTAAAAAGAGTCTTCATCCACCTTCTTCCATTCTTCAAAATTTAAATATTTATCCAACGTAATTGCAGCCTCCTTCCATTCCTAGAGTCGCTACACCTCAGAAACACGTCATATACACAAAATTCGTGACTTACTTGATAACTGCGCGCACTTCGAAGTTTCTTTCTGAGCACCCCCTTTTGTCCCCTCCCTGGAAGTAGGGTGTTGAAAGTAAGGATCGAGGACATAAAATAAGAAATATAGTAACATACAAGCTGATATCCATTCTTTCGTGTTGACAAGTTGCCGTATAATGACATAAAGTCCAAATTCTGCCATGATGAACAGCAATATGAAACTCTGGGGATGACATCAGAAGTTGTAGAAAAGGGGCTTGGAGGGAGAGTTTTAAATTAACGAACCAAAAGAGGCCAGCGCAGAATGAGAAAGAGCCAATCATGTCGCTTGTCATGTCTTGTGCTCTTTCTGCGTCTAGTGGAGACGCACATGAGTGTAGTCAATCTAGCAACCTTCAAAAGTTACTAACTTTGTCACTTTCAAATTTACTGGTGCAAAATCTGAGAGAGCGGCAACTTTTCGTATTCGAGTCCCAGCGCTTGACACTGGGCTTCCGGGCGTGCGGGGAGAAGATGTGTCGCCATGAGTGTCGAAGTAGGACTCGTCTAACTGTAGCGCATGAGCAAACGCTTCTATATGGCTGTAAAGTAGTCTGAGAAGTCTTCAAATTTCACACCATACCAAACGCACGACTCATTAACGAAATCTTGTGTTAGCAAGTGTTCGAGGGTAGGTTGTGGTTTTGAATGAGGCATGGTCACAGTATTGATCTATCGATGGGCATGTAGATTGACTTTGATATAGAATTGAATATTGGTGGATCTAAATGATTCCGGAGCAGTCTATCATCGTTCTAGTCAAAGTTGACAGGCTGAATTTCCATTTCCTTTTTTGGTACTAGTACTATAGTAAGGTCTTTCTGTTTTACTTATGCCGAGGTCAACGCTGGTACTGCTCTGCCTTGTGCTCCTTTCCCAGACCTGTTTTCAAGCAAGGGCGTCTCCAGTTCCTCGCAGTTTTCATCCATTAAAAGATTCGTCCTCAGGCTGCCTTACTGTGATCGTCTTCCTCGCTCTGTCGTTAACTATTCTCTTTATTTTCAAGAAGATATATGTCGCTCGGCGTCGTAAGATAGATCCTGTCTCGATATTCTCTGATGAATTTTCGGCACCAACACCCAACCGGAAAAAAGGAAAATTTATGACTAAAACTATAGCCAAGAAGTCTGGGTTCTACGTTGGATTACTTGGCTCTCCTGGTTGGGAAACGAAGCGCTCTCTTTTTATCAGAGGTGGTCCTGAACGCGTGTCTCTTCCACCTGAGGGCTATACTGCAAGCTGTCGTCGTCTCCCTTCCGGATCGTCGATGACGACTATTTTGCACAAAATGCCCGCCCTATGCGACATAACCTCAACCCGCCCTGCACCTAGTGACGTATTTAGGGATAAGCTACAGCCACTGCATATATCGGTCTTGTCTCCTGAACTATCTCGTCCCTTTCCAGTCATGGTCCCTCCGAAGCGTCCTAATCCATACTTTGATCCCAATTCTTCGTTCCCTACGAGGCGCTTGTCTTCTCTGCTTATAACTCAAGATGACCAGCACGGTGACTTTCAGAGCAACGAAAATATTACACTTAACTCAAGGCCCAGGAACTTGGTCTTGGTCTCTGGTCTCAATTCACTGCAATCACGAACACACCAAAGCAAAGTGTCTTCTGTGTCTTCTGCAGATTTTGAAGATGAACGACGTTTGTCTGACACCTATGCTGTTGATATTGCAGTACCAACCCGAACCTTTCGAACCTCGGTGAAGCATGCTACCGACCTATTCGAAAATAACATCCAACAATCAACAATCGGACCATTACATTTCGGCTCGATGTCCAAAAGGTGTGCCCGTACTATATCTGAAAACTCTCAGCAGTCATACAGTGACAACGCCAATGATTTAATCTTGAATACGGCGGACCAGGATTTCTCGGATGTGTCTCCTCCAAAGGCCTCTCACAAAATTCCAGCCTCACCTAAATTATGTCCTCAATTTGTTGATCTATCAAACAACTCTGTTCGGCTAAAGCCTCAATGTTCTTCCCTTTCTAAGCGGACGAGGAATAGTCCTATAATTGGACCCTCTCCCTTGCGAACTATGTCTCTCCCTTCGGATTACGACGTTGAGCACATCACAAAGTTCAACGCCGATGACTGTAGTACGTCATCAAATATACAATCAGAGGCCAAATTCGAACCATCATTCGATTCTCCTCCTTCCTCAAGTCATTCCTCTCCGATTTCCATGCGATCTAAAACGGTTCTGCGACCAAATGACTCCGATAGTATTCTTGACCTCATTCGCGAACTCGCACAGGAAACAAGTTCATGGGATGCAGGCCTTTTCGTGGATGAGAATTTCAAAGCAATGATGGATCAATCTAAAATTCACCCGCGTTGTGAGCTCAAAATCCAAAGGGCGCAGTCGAAATACCGTCGGAACCAACGTCGTACCACCCCTTTCATACCTCTACAAGATATCCCTGAATCTGATGGTGCGAAATGGAATTTATAAGGCATCAGAGTGAATGAGCTGAAGACTTATTTTTCAGTCGCCATTGTGTTTTCAGAAGAAAATGACAATTACCATCCAGATGAAGCCCAATCGTTCTGGCAAGATGAAATCGATTCTGCCTATCAGCACAATGCACAACCTCAGTCACCGAGTCTAAGTGGTCCCTTTGCCTATTGATCGGTGTTTGACGCGCGGGCTGGGTCGTAAATTTATAACTTTCAGAAGGCAAAATAAGCTACATTCACTGGCAGATTTTATTGATCGAAATTTCTGGCCACCTCCACCTCCACCGATTACAATCACAATAGGCTACAGTATAATATACATTCCATCAAATCAGTCCATTACTACGTAGAGCGAGAATTCTACTGTGCTCTGTTTAGCCACTTCTTTAAAGTGACTTGTCCCGATTTCTCAACAGCCCCTTTGATCAAGTCTCGTTCCACGGCGCATCTATATTTTAAGAACTCTTTCGCGACATTAAAGGAAGGGGCGACGACAGCAATAAACAGACTTGCTGCTACAAGATGTTCAAATGCCTATTAGGGTAGTTATGAATGGGATGGTAACGCAGGATCTTGAATAACATACATTCATGAATATTTGACGCGTACAACGAACCATCCCAATACTTCCACCATTGACTTGGACAGGCGCTGACGTCGATGCACGGGCTTGGTCTTGAAAATTGTTGAAGAGCATCTCAAAGGTGAAGGTAGAGTGTCCGGCAGTATCCGCATGAACACTTGCGATCAGCAAGCACATAGATGGATATGATATATCTTAGGATGATCAATACTAGTAAAAGTACAGTGTCGTCTAACGCACTCATTAGATGTGGGTAGCGTGGTCGAGCGCGCTGCGACTCCACGGAAGCCAGAATTGAACGGAGAGAAAGATAAGGCGCGGTTGGATTTAACTGAAGAACTGCGGTCGTCTGTATAGAGTTAAACAATAATAGTTATGGTGGAGAAGTTATTCGTACCAGTATCCGGACCAAGGTTCTGACATCCCTTGTAATGCTAAAGGTTTCATTCAAGACATTCGAGAAAGCTTTATCGGCAAGAAGTTTATCGACGCTTGCGGTCCACCGCTGCTTCCAGTCCTCCTCAAACTCGTCGTTGCAGTCCAGGGCTGGTGTGTGTAGGATGTCCCTTGCCAATTGTGTCCAGTAAGCTAAAGTATTAGGAGGTGCTGTGCGTATTGTTCTGCCGGAAAAGCGACTTTTAACTCTCTTTTCCAGTAGCTGTATGGTATCTACACGGTTGGTAATGCCAATCACTGCGATTCCTCGATTCCTAGAGCTCGCACGACAATTCTGAACTGTGTCAAGCAGGCAATACAAAAGGGATTGACGGGGATGGAGGGCGAAAAGGTCAAATGCATCTAGGACGACGATAACTGGGCGATCCAAGGTTGAGAGTATGGGTATCAGGGTATGTAAATGAGACGACGGCGGGAGCGATATCGAAGGACCTGGAGGCTCAATTTGCGTATCGCTCGAGTCTAGGAAAGGGTTTTCATCGTCCTCCGTTGCTCCTTCATCACGGGTATTCGAGGGCATATTTTCCGAATCCTCTAAAATAGATAGACCGGTCTGTTGGAGGAGTTGAAAACCAATCTCCCGCAAGGCATGTCGATCTGTAGGTTGTAGCCAACCGCTCAGCCTGAGGACGATTGGCTTTGCTTTCAAATTGTCAATGCAAAGTTTAATCAGCTGTGCAAGTAATGATTTAAGTCAGCGTAATAGAGGGAGAGAACCACTGACTCGAGATTTCCCACTCCCCCGGGGACCCAATAGTAGACAGCTATTTCCCTCGGCACGTATCATTGTACCTTCCATCAAGTCCGCAAGCTGTCGTGTGGCGATTTCGTTGACAGCAGATAGGTTGTCACTCTCTTTCGGATGTTGAAGTGTACGCAGAATGGCCCGTTTCTGAGCATTCAGGCAAGAGTGGAGGTGGGCTTGCGATGGCTGGAGGGGTGTTAAACATATCTCATCGTGATTTTCGTCTAATTCATCTTCGATATCGACGACACGGGGAATTTTCATGGCAGATTTTGTCGAAGTGAAAGAGTTGACTCGAGGATTCGAATCATCCAGTGATGCCGACGCGCTTACAACCTTGGCAAGACGAAGTGGAGAAGTTTCGATGATTCGACCCGAGCGAAGGCGGCGTTTGGGAGCTTGCTCCTCATTTTCAAAAACTGTTGAGCCTTTTCGTTTCGGTGCCATGGCGTTTCAAAGTTAGTGGTTAATAATATTCCTTTGGCCTATAACGCGGTCGTCACACCACATGATGTAGCAATTCCTGTGACCACTTCAGTCACGAAGGGCGTTCAATCTTTGGCAGGTTCGCCTACGCCGTACGCATTTCCAAAGTTCCTACAGGTTCAAGCAGAATAACAGTCTGCCTTTGGGAGGCTAGACTCGTCGCTATCTGGTACCTGCATGGGTTTCACTGGGTTGGACTGACCCACTCCATGATCTTTTGCATGCAACATTGATTAAAACGTACAGATTAGCTCGCTGGCTAAATGCTCCTCCCACAGGGCTTCAATTGATAAAGGATAATCTGTCCCTCAATCACAATGTGAGCGGCAAATTCTACAGGTAAATTTATTCTCTGACGATGAACTAGGCTCAATATCGCGGGAAATGGCATCTTTCCCTCAAATCATACCGTTCTATGCTCGGCCAAATCCCAGGATATCAAATTCCCTGTGAACGAAACATATATGCGCTCACCATGGATGAGAACGTTTTCATTCTCCTCGAGGATCCAGCAGCTCCCAGCAGGGCGGAGGTTCTAGCGGTGGCCCCACCCGGAGAAGAGGCCGCATATCTTCAAGGCCACTCACACTATCGAAATACTTTTCTTACTCTCAAGCCGCCTGGAGGGTTAGAACAGTTGCTGGCCCAGATCAAGGCCCGCTGGATTCCAGTGCGACAAACCTCTTCAAGTAATATTCAACGAAATCAAACGAGTGGACAACAGTTGGTGATTGATGGACATGTGTGTGCGATTGGCAGTGATTGGCTCGTCAGATTTGGCAATGTTATACTAGCAGGAGGTGCGGTGAAGGGTATGCTTCTCGAGGTGAATTTTGCACAACTGTCTTTTATTAAACCCGATTGTTAATATACCAGGCGGAATATCTTCCTCTCCCAGTCTTACATTCGCCCATCGCCGATGGGACATCTGAACTCCTCTCCAATTTGCTAACGTCTATCTTACCGAATATTAGGGATGCCAAGACAGTTGCAATGACAATAAGTGATGCTCAGTGGGAAGATGTGTTATGGGATCGTGAGGATGAAGAAAAAGGAGGCAAGACATCAGTTGAGGTGAACGACGACGATCCTTACGCTTGGGATAGTAAGGACGCGCCAGAATGGAAGCAAGGTGACTGGGTCGGTGTCGATAGAGATCAGCGGTCAGCCTATTTGATAATGGGGGCTCTTCGCTCAGAAGGCCTATTGTAATAATATTGCCTGACTCTCAGAATATTACCTTATTTGGCTTATTTATCTAATACGTTATAACGACAAGGTAAGTATACTATACATCAGCATGAACTGAATCGACCAAATCATTCCAACCACCCCCGAAACACCCACCCTGGTGCGAAAACACTTTCAGTGGGCTTCATGGTGCCTTGGTCCTAAAATCACAATGTTGAAGTCTGGCAATGGACGTTTAGTACCCCTCATTCACAAAGTCAATATCCTTCAGTTTTTCCGACGAGAATCTACCGCGCTACATTTCTATCAAAATAAGCAGTTGGAGTCATATGCATCCCAAGAAGCCAAACGACTTACTTTACGCCAACTCGTATGTCCTCTGTCTATGCAAGCCACGAAGCTAATGCTTGCGACCAGGTCTACTTTGGGCGTTCTATGAACGAAGAGCGTCTCTTCAAGGCAAGGCTCTTCTTTAGGTTCATAGTGGTTCGATTATATGAATGTGTTTGTTAGAGCGCTAATTATATTCGTGTCGAACTGCCCATACGAATAGCGCATCGTTTGCGTGAGCTCCAAGCGTTGCCCTATGTCGTCGTTACCCAAGAAGGCGTCGCAAAAGTATACGAGGTGCGTATCCCCATGATTCGTTGCGTATCTCCAATGCAAAGACTCTTTGTTTTCAGCTTTACTGGGCAGCCTTTGAGAAGTGCGTCGACAGCTCAATACTTGCTTCAGTTGTGTTCAATGTCACTCTAGATTCCGCCGTTATCCCGCAATCACAACTGTGGAGGAGAATGAGAAGTTCTGTAAATTTATCGCTGTTCTTTTAAGCGAACAGTTGAGTGGCTTCTGCATACCCCTGTTTTCCTTCTTCACTAACGTTATAACAGTGCACCGGTAATTCCAAATTTGTCTTTGGGCCTATCTCTATCTTCCCCCTATCTCAGCCCCGATAAGTTGGATTCTTTTATGCGTCGTATGCTTGTATCCAGGATATCTAGGCGAGTTCTAGCGGAGCACCATATTGCTCTGTCAGAGGCGTTTATGGGGCGCGGGAGGGAGAGAAATGGAGAACCACACGTCGGCATCATATTCACAGGCCTTAATGTCAAGCGAAGCGTTGAGCGATGTACTAGACTATTGGGCGAAAGCGCACTTTGGTCCACTGATCTCTATGAAGGCAGCGAAGCCCGAAAACCTGAAGTTCATATTGAAGGGCATCTAAATACAACCTTTGCCTACATCCGTGAGCATCTTGAGTATGTTCTTCAAGACTCCGTTAGTGTCGGTAAAAACTGATATCGAAGCAGATATATCATTTTTGAGCTCCTAAAAAATGTGAGCTTGGCATGATTGGCACGACGCCTGTCATTTATCTGATGATATCCGCAGTCAATGCGTGCGACATATGTCAAGCATCACGGTAAACCTTCGCTTCCTCCAATTCAGGTTACAATCGTAGCTGGCGAGCACGATGTAGGAATCCGCATATCTGATCAAGGTAAGTGGTCGGGAATTGACTCCAGAGTTTTTCTAATTTCGGTAGGGGGTGGATTGCGAGATGCACTTAGTCCCGTATCCAGCCCCACCGACCTCTTCTCATTTTCTCATGTCAGAAACGCTACGAGACTGGAAGATTCGCGCTTGGGTGCACTTCGTACAGCAAGTCTGAGTAAACAAGGCCTTCGAGCGACCGTAGACGAACAAGTAGGAAGATGCCAAGGCGCTGGAGCTGAAAGTGTGAATGGCTCACTAAAATCTAGTGAAATCTTTCACCAGCGGATTGGTATTGGTTTACCGATGAGTTATATCTATGCAACGTGAGTAGCTTTGATATTTCATTGAGCGGATTAATCAATGGTTTTACAAGATACTTTGGTGGGTCCCTTGAATTAGTCTCCATGGATGGTTGTGGTAGGCGTTCTCTCTTTTTCATTCAAGTATCTATCTTTGATTGACTGCCATATGCATCCCAGGCACCGACGTCTATTTACGACTCCCGAGATTGGTTTGTCGTTCTCTTCGATGTCCATGGTTGCAGTCTTTTACTCTATACTATAGGGAACCAATCTAGAAGGGATTGAAGTCTGACAACCATCAAACATGCAACGTTCAGGAAGGAATCAAGGAACTTTCAATTGTCACTCATCTGTATATAGCTTAGCTACTGGAAAACATTTAATCCGCTTGTCACATTTTGCTACTTATCACGTTTGCAGTAGTTGTGACTAATTTCAGGATCTGGCGCCCGCAAAACGGCAGCTGATACATGACATGATCCATGTACCTCCTTACTAAGTTCGCCATCCAACTCCTACGTCCAACCGTCGCCGACCATGGATCCCGATTGTCTTTTACCGCCTCCTGCGTACTCTGAACAAGAATTTGATCAAAAGATCACCCAAGCTACCGCCCTATCACTCCAAGCTTCCCGAGTATCCAACACCGACCCAGATGGTTGGCCTCAATATGACCCTGCGAGTTTCGAAGCCTCATTTCCTTCAGAAGGTTCAAGTACCTCACCAACAACCGACAATAATCATTACATGCAACGTGATATCATCAATGATCTGCCCTCTGTTGTACCGCTACGCATTGAGAAAAAAAGTCAGCAAAGAAAAAACCTAGATAAGCCACCAGCCATTTATCAACCAAGGAACGAGAGCTCCTCTTTGACAATTGGCGAGAATCCTGCACCAGTTTACCCGGGAACACCCGATCGCGATCACTTCAGATCACGAATTCATTCAGAAGGCGATATATCATTAACCACAGCAGTGCCTATTCACTCTACGCAAATACCGAATCACGAGAGAGGGGCCAACCTTATCCCACCGCCACCACATTCTGAAGCTCAACCGCCAGCCTGGCCCCCTGAATCTAGTCCTGTCACACGGCCTTTTGTTTATGATAACCATTATCAACATCATGTCAACCCTTATAACACCACTCCAAGTCAATCTCCACGTCAATCCCTACCAGTTCAGTCCCGCCCCCGATTCGTGCCTCAAGGACGACCAATGACGGGCTATCCCCCTTCCCCCGATAATTTTCAATCATCATATGTCCCTCGTTTGGATTTCAACCCGTCTGTTGCATATGGAAAGACTCAGCCAGTGACTCACTCACCATTACAACAGCCTGTTAAACATGTTCAGTATGATCCTCATGCCTTTTACAAGTATGCAACGATTTGATTGCAAGGTGAATGGTTGTTCTGACATCTCTTTTAGCTCAGCAGTGTCTGCTCAACTTACGCCAACTACTACTGGGCAGCATGGACATTCATCCTACTCACCCTATAATTCGTAAGTGCATCATTCACAAAGATTCGCCATCATCAGTCTAAATATCCTCGCGGTCGCAATTCTTCCAGTCCACAGAGACAGTATCAACAGCAAGGGTCACCAGCAACTTACTCGCGTCCTAGCCATTACAGTCAAAGTTTTGTTTCACAGGATTCTCTCTCGTTAGAGGGATCGTCGCCTCCCTATGGAGTGAACAGTTCGGTATTGCAGCCCGCGAGACCGTCTTCAAGTTATTCTATGTCAAGTAATTATCAAACATTCAATGCTTCACCTTCGCCGGGCTACCATTTTGTGAGCCATACAGCAAATGTACCTGGCAATGTATATTACGATCAACCCAACGCGGAAAATCGGTGGTCAACTCAATGAAAACAGAACAAACGATATCCCTCCCTTCTCACATCCTATATGGCATTATCTTTCTACTACCTTCCCCAAGAAACTCTTTATGATCCATCTTTATGAATTTAATCGATAACCGGATCCCATATATATTAAAATTGCAATCAAAACCACGAAATCCTATTATGTAGAGGAACTTTAAGTCACTGTACTGTATGTAGGTCTCTGTTTGTCTATAAATACATTTTTTGATCGTCAATCATATAATATTCCATCTCAAAGTTGCAGGCTAGTCACCGCCTAAATTTACCAGTCGTTAATGTCTACATTGTCTAGATGATGTCGTCTACCATGTCTAATCAACCAAGAAACTCCATCCAAACCAATGTCCCTAAAAGCACTCAGCCAGGTCACAAACCCGCGGATTGTAAGCCTTGAACCCGTGCACTGTATTACGGACAACCTGAATGATTCGTGTCCACGACAGATGTTTACTTTGATAGAAGCTTAGAAGGATTCTCAGACGATGCCCTACCTCGAGCAAAGAATGCGCAAGCAAAATTGGAGCACTACTACAAAATTGCAGTTGATGCCGCAATAGAACGAAATACCAGGTATGGTCTCCATGTTATGCTGCAATGGTTCGGCTTAAGATGCATGTATATTGCTTCCAGGCGTGTTGAGCTGGAACGCCGGCTTCAAGCGGAGACCTTGATGTCAGAAGAACGGAAGAATAGACAGCTTCAACAACTTGGGAAAAAAGAGTCGACCTTTCTACGACTCAAGCGGACCAAGTTCGGGCTCGATGACTTCCGAACAGTCAAGGTCATTGGCAAAGGCGCCTTTGGTGAGGTCAGCTTCTCTACCCTCGCCCAATACGCAACGTCTGAAATATCTCAATGATTTAGGTCAGATTAGTGCAGAAGATAGATACAGGAAAAATTTATGCTATGAAACTTTTGAAAAAAGACGACATGTTGAAGAAAGATCAGGCACGTTGGTCTTTTTTTTTGCTCACTACGTCGAAATACTTACGACAGACACAGTTAGCCCACGTCCGTGCAGAACGAGATGTGCTGGCGGAGTCGGACTCTCCTTGGGTTGTCCAGCTCTTCTATTCCTTCCAGGATACATCTCACCTCTACCTTATCATGGAATTTCTCCCTGGTGGGGACCTCATGACCATGCTCATCAAGTATGATACATTTTCTGAGGACGTGACAAGGTTCTACATTGCCCAATGTGTCATGGCAATTGAAGCCGTACATAAACTTGGATTCATCCATCGGCAAGTCCCGTTCAGATGTCAGAGATCAGCATTATTGACGCGAGTTTGCTAGCGACATCAAGCCAGATAATATCTTGATGTGAGGGCGGCTTCAATTCCATTATTGCAAAGCCAAATAACAGAACTTCACAGTGACAAAGACGGCCATGTGAAGCTTAGCGATTTTGGTCTTGCCACGGGTTTCCATAAACATCATGACTCTAGTTATTACCAGCGGTTATTGGAGTCCGAAAGCAATCCGTCAGCGAAGGGAACGGCTCAGTCGACGCGAAACAGCATCATGGTTAACTCAATCAACTTGACAATGACTAATAAAGATCAGATTGCGACATGGAAAGCTAATCGTCGGAAACTTGTATGTCATTGGCTGAATATGTGACCTAGATATTTATGCAATATGACAGGCTTACTCGACTGTTGGAACACCAGACTACATTGCTCCAGAGGTCTTTCTGCAGGAAGGTTATGGGAAAGAATGCGATTGGTGGTCTTTGGGAGCGATTATGTTCGAGTGCTTAGTTGGTTATCCACCATTTTGCTCGGAATCCACGCATGAAACCTACCAGAAGATCATGGCATGGCAGAATTATCTTGCCTTTCCCGATGATGTTCATTTGAGCATAGAGGCTGAGGACCTCATTCGACGGTAAGTTACTCATTGTAATGGATCTTTGGGCTATATATAACTTATTTTTCCCTCGCCTTGTAGACTAATCACTACAGCAAATAGAAGGTTAAACGTGGATCTCATCAAAAAGCACCATTTCTTCTATGGGGTTGACTGGGATACTATCAGGCTCATTGACGCCCCTTTTGTGCCACATTTGCGGTCAATTACAGATACTTCGTACTTCCCCACAGAGGAGCTAGATCAAGCAGCAGAAAGTGCGACAGAGCTAGATTCTAAAGCAACTACCAAAGATCTTGCCTTCCTTGGGTTTGTGATTTCCCAAAAATTATGTGTCGTAAATTTTGTTGACAGTTTTTTCTTGGCTTGCAGCTACACATTCAAACGCTTCAATTCTTGAGCATAGTTATTAGATTACTCTTAGCAAGTAAACATATCTACGCATGTGGATACATAGTTTGCAATTGTATGGACTGGGAGCATCCGTTTCCTTTTTGAGCCAATCTCCATTTCTACCAATGTCCACGCCCAATGCTTTTGCTGGCTCATGGACTTCTCTTCCAGTTCCTCTTACTTATTGGATGTAAGCTAATTTAAAAGTCGTTTGGTCTATTTGTTGCATTTATTTCTATCTAGTTTAGATGTCATTCAGTCCCTGGGCTATCCTCAAATGACACCGGTACAAGCCTCGACTATACCCCTCTTTCTGAAAAATAAGGATGTCGTTGTAGAAGCTGTGACTGGCTCTGGCAAAACTCTAGCATTTGTGATTCCGATAATAGAGCGTCTGATACGGAGGGAGACAAAGCTAAGACGAGATGAAGTCGGTGCACTTGTTATAAGCCCAACACGGTATGCCAAGTTCAGAGTGCAATTGACATTGTTTCTTATTCGATCCTAGTGAATTAGCGACCCAAATTCACTCTATTTTTTCGCTGTTTCTTTCCTCTCAACCAGAAACAAATACTACAGACTCGGCTTCGGCTTATCCACCGCCATTACTCTTGGTCTCTTCCGAAAAATCGTCACCTGCACAAGACATTCAAAGATTTTTGTCCACCGGGGCCGAAATTATCGTTGGAACTCCTGGAAGAATAGAAGAATTTCTTCTTGGTAAAGGGAAAAAACATGTTAACATCAAGGAATTAGAAGTTTTGGTCTTGGACGAGGCAGACCGGTAAGCTTCCCACAAACTGACTCCAGGATTAATCCGATCGTTTTGTCAAGTCTCCTGGATCTAGGGTTTCAAGCTACTCTCACTCGCATAATAACTCATCTGCCAAAACAGCGCCGGACGGGACTCTTCAGTGCTACTATGACTGATGCTGATGCTCTCTCCGACCTCGTCAGAGTGGGCCTTCGGAATCCTGCTCGCATTGTTGTCAAGGTCCAATCTAAAAAATTGAAGACAACGTCGTCATCGGATAATTCTAAAGTTATTGAAGAAAGAAGGACGCCTGCCAGGTTTTCTATCCGTTTACCCCCTCAAAGTACAAATACTAACGTGTTGACATTCTCAGCTTGCAAAATTATTATATCAGTTGTCGATCTTCCGAGAAGTTGATCCAGCTAACACGCATAATTTCACATGAGACATCACAGAAACAGTCATCTCATTTCATTGTATATTTCGCAACACGGGCATGCGTTGACTATTTTTACAAGGTGAGAACAATTTTATTCCGTCTTTATCTACACATTTCAATAGCCGTTACAAGGTCCTCCCACCGTTAACGCCCCATGGGTCCACCTTTTATTCCCTCCACGGAAACATTTCTCCTACCGCAAGAACTCGCACTCTTGACGCTTTCTCATCTGCTGTTCCTTCACCCTCTTCACCCTCGATCCTTCTAACAACAGACGTAGCCGCCAGGGGTCTCGACATCCCAAATGTCGATGTTGTCATTCAATTTGACCCACCCACAGATACTAAATCATTCTCTCATCGCTGTGGGCGAACGGCTCGTGCTGGTCGTACTGGCACAGCTTGGATTCTGCTGACAGGAAGGGAGTTGGCATTTTGTGGTTCGTAATTCTCTACCATAATTCTCTATATCTCACTACTTTTCTAGATTTCCTTACTATCCGAAAAATTCCTTTGAAAGAGCATCCATATATCACCGAGAACCAGCAGCAGCAGGAAGAAGAGACTCGACCAGAAGACCCAAACGTTAATTCATATCTCAACAAGATTCGGGCCATACTAAAGACTGATAGATCTATACATGACTTGGTAGTTTTGCTTTTCAGTGACTCAAATTCAAACTTAACCCCGTCTATCTTTCGTAACAGGGAATGAAAGCCTTTGTATCGTTTGTCCAAGCCTATTCCAAGCACGAAGCCTCTTATATCTTCCGAGTAAAAGATCTTGATTTGGTCGGTGTAGCCAAAAGTTTTGGTCTATTGCGCCTTCCCAAGATGCCTGAGCTAAAAGCGGTCGATCGTGAAAACTGGGAGGACGCTGAAGTATCTGTAAATGTTTCTTGGTTTAAAACAGCTGTTAAACTGTTTCTGATAGAATTTTCCATATAGTGGGACACCTTCCCGTACGCTGACCGAGCGCAAGAAGCGAAGCGAGTCGCTGTTGCAGAATCCACCAAACTCGCAAATGTCGAACGAGAGCCATTACGGTCTGAACGAGCGGATAAAAAGCAAAAGAACTCGGCTTGGAGTGTGAAAGCTAAAAAACAAGAAGAACGCGAAAAGCGAAGAGAGAAGAGAAAACTCAAAGCAAAACGACTAAGAACACAAGAGCCATCTGCTGCGGCTGCCAACACAGATAACCATCTGAAGAGGCAAGCGTCAGAGTTTGACCCAGACGATGATGAAGACAAGGACGATTGGGCCGAATTTGCTCGTGAGGAAAGATTAGCAAAACGAGTAAGGAAAGGCGTTGTCTCGCAGGAAGAATTTGATGTCGAATTTGGAGATTTGTAAAAGAAACTATTAATAGTTCTATTTTATTGGCAATCTACGACCGTTCATACAGAATGAGGATAGCAACACAAGTAGTCCTTTTAGTACAGAATAGATACAGTACAGTAACCCGATGTTAGTAGGACGAACAATAAGCATATACATATCATAATCAATACAATTTATCATATCAGCTAGAAGACTGTTGTCTAACACGTAGTAAGGGTCTCATCTATTCGTGAAAGTGTTATAACGATATGTTGTAAACGATAAAGATTGACTACTCACCATCTCGGCAAATACAGGGAGTAACTTCGGAATGTGTTCAAGTTCGGGCGGGTTCAACGTCTGTGCTGGTTTCTTCTTCTTCGGAGGTACCGTCTTTGACGAAGAGGCATTGCGTTGGGGTGGCAGTTGTTGTACAGGAAGAGCGTCCTTTGGAGGAAGAGGAGGGGGAGGTTCGTCCGCAGCATCCGGTGTGGTAGGATTCAGCGGAAGGGGTTTGGAGGGCGAGGCAGATTGATAAATGGTCCTTGAACGTGGAAGAGGGGGTACAGGAGGGGGGTCGTCACTGGGCCGCGAAGATGACGAGCTGGTAAGAAAATTTGTGGATTTTGTTTTCCTTAGAGAAAATGATCTTTTTCGTACTACTGTAGGCTGAGGTAGGGGTGAGAGTGGTGATGGGCGAGGAACCTGATACGTGGGTCGCTGATGAGAGTTACTGTGGATGTGATGTTTGCTGCCCTGTGGAGACTTCATGGATTGCGACGGTGATGGCCTTCCGTTCACATAACCAGATCCTCCATTCGAGTCATCGGACTCGTCTTCACTTCCGGTCTCAGACTCGCTCGATTCAGATTCTTCGCTGCTACTCTCTTCATCCGTCTCCTCCGCTGCCAGATCAATAGCATCACCTGTGGCCAGCTCGCCGAAGCTAATCTCTCCCACAACACCGTTGACAAGCGTTTGAGTAGCTTCATCTTCTGCATCCCCTTGAGACTGACCGGTGGCTCTTCCAAATCGGCGACGCAGCTTGCCCTCGTACAACACTTTGAGTTTATAATGGTACAAGGCAACCTTGTCCACTTCGGCCATTATTTCAGCACGTTCTGTGCCTGTGTGCGGTAAGAGAAATTCAAGGCTTATTGGTTCCGTAAGGCCTTCACGAACAACTGTTAAAAAAAGCTCAATCCATCTCATAAGACTGTCGAAGAGTTCGTCGCCTTTTGAATGGACCTTGTGAACGAAGTGATAGAACGACTGCTCGTGACGCTGTATTAGATCGATAAAAGCTTGGACAGTTAGGTGTGGATCCTCTTGACTGACTGGATTGTTGTTATCAGCACTTCAACCGATAAGGTCAGGTGAAGAGATATGACTTACGTTCCTCGACTTGTTCTACGGTCTTAATCAAATCGTTCACGAAAGTTTGCAAGTCACCCAGGGAATCGGCGATACTAGCTGCGCGATACACCTGGGCCAACGGAGAATAGAATATGGTGATAATATCCTTCAATAGTTCCGCGGTAAATCCCTGCAAGAAGCGATAATGTAAACAAAAGATCCATACAAGCCATAGACATTACGACTTGCCTCAAAAATTAATTCAATTAATTGTTCGCGGTCTCTTAATCTCGAATACAACTGGGTGAGAACTTTCAAGTCTTCTAATAGCCAGGCATCTTCATCTTGAGGTCCATCGTCGTCATCCGAATCTTCTAGAGCTGATTTGTTCTTCATATAGGCCGTATGTGCCTTGTGAGCGCGAGCTAGACGGTGCATCTGAACGCGAGACAAAACTGGTTCCTCGGAAGATCGTAAAACAATTGTTATGAGGTTCATTCCTTCCGATGCTATTCCTCTCAGATCAGAAATAATGCAACACGTCGTTATGAAAGTAGAAAATTACCAGCATCATCTTTGAACATGGCCTGAATCTCACGAGGCGCATAGACAAACTGACGCATCTTGGCACACATGACAGGATCGTCCACTTTGTCTTTCACGGCTTCAATCTCTTCTTCCAGGGATTTGACCTCCTCAACCAAGGAGCTCGTGAACATTCTGATGGATTTGATTGGCGATCAGGGTATGACAACTTCTGCTACGACCCACCTTTGTAGTAAACTCCTTCCACCAAAAGGTTGCGCAAGAAAAAGGTCCAAGATACCTGGTTAGCAGCATTAGAGAGGACATGAAGGTTGGTCAGTAAAAAGGGCAAACTTCGTATCATGCTTATAGGATTGCTGATCTTGAGTGCCGTTTTGAGCATAAAGTATGGCATGAGGCCATGAATACGCTTAAGACTAGCGAACGATTCCGAAGCGTCGTCAGATGCAACAAAGTGATGAAATACCGTAGAGGCCAAACTGAGATGAAAATTAGTCCGATTGTAGGAATGAAGGTGATGAATTATGATGCTGACGATATCCGTGCCCATTCCATAACGGCTTGGAAGTTCGGAGGCAAGCTACGTATGTCAGGGGTTACTCTGATGATTCCAAAAACGTGGGTCAGGCCGTCAACTTGAAGATAATGAATCATGAAGTGTTTTATGAGGCACGGCTGGCATACCTTGGCCCATGATATCGCCTTTGACGCTCTTGACAGCGTCGCGCAAACCATCAATACGGCTGGCAATTTCCTTGGCAAACTTCTTTCTTCCATCTTCTCTCATATCATCTGCTTCTTCCCTTTTTTTTGCGTCTTCCAATTCCCCCGGTGAAAGAGTCGTGGGTCCTGACAATAAAAATGATCGGAGAACAGGGGAAGAAGCAATGGTCGATGAAGCAAACAATGAACGCAAGTAAGAACGTAATGTCAATCGATTCTTTTCTCTAGTAAGGCGGAAATGGGAAGGGACAGGAGAAGTGTTAAAATCCGAGTAGGTAGGGCTAAAGTCATCGTAGTCATTGAGCGACGATATCGTGCGTTCCTGGCTAACTGGGCTGAATGGAGAGCCGGGAGGTTGAGAGCGCGGTGCATTTGAAGACACAGGTGGAGCCGTTACATATGTACGGTCCTTGGGAGGTGGCAGACGTATGGATTCTTCCGGGTGGGCCTTTGCAAGCTACACAATGTTATGAATCTCGAAAAAGAATAAAGTAAGGATAAGAATCAACCTCTGAGGCTAGAGTCTTGAAATCTCCATAACGCCGAGAAACAAAAACGTCAGGGTAACGCGAACGCCTGGTACGGATGATAAATTCCTGTATGGTTGAGGGTTATCTCTCTGATCCAGGCAGGAAGGTCTTGATTACATACATCATGAGCTCGATTGCGGATTCTACCTTTGTCCAAAACAGTACGGACGCTAACGATGTTGATTTCAAATACGTCTCTTGTTTTCGCTAGATTTGCTAGACGTTTCTTAGAAAGGACGTCAAGCCTATCGAGGTCGGACTGCGTTAATCGGACTACTTCCTCGCGCTCAAGAAGTTTCGTGGCCCCACCCAGAAAGAGAGACAGATTTCGCTCAACTTTTGCAACCATTTTCTTTCGCGGGGCTTGCTCTGTCTCTGGTTCGTCGAGGACTGAAGTAGGGGAGAAATTCCGAGAAAGCATGGCCGCCATGAATGGCTGCAACTTTTGAGAATAAAAATCTTTCGGCGCAGCAGCCATGAACGGGAAAGTCAAAACAAATTGACGAAATATGTAACGTAGGAAGGGAAGATCCACTGGCTCAGCGCCTTTGGGAGGAGGCGAGAAGGGTGAACCTAGGTAGGATAGAGTTGAGACATTCTTGGGACTTTGAGAAGTTATGAAGTCGAGTTCACGAGCGAATTGGAGCTGGATAAGAGATTTCTTTAGATAATGTGCGCGTAAAGGAGTGAGATCTGTAGTTTCAGAGGGAGATGGTGGCATAACTACGCTAAGATGTATTATGTAATAACCCCAAATCACTCTTATCATGAGCCTCAGCCGTCTAAAAATAATATAGCGGTAAATGTCTTCCAGTCATTTGTTAATCACTTTCTTTGGTATTTCTTGCCCCCTTTTCTGCTTATATCTCATCTAATGAGCCTTCTTAGCCTATATTACCTTCCTCATCTTCAATAAAATCATCATATGGCCTTATTTTCGTTCTCCACTCAGGAAAGTGCCAGGTCCACCTTTGGGTAATCCTTTATGGGGTCAATCCCCCACCATAATTCGCAGCGAATCTGGCATCCCCCAACGCGAATGGGTCAAAAAATATGGTCCTGTGGTTCGCGTAGTTGGACCCATTGGTATAGAACGATTAATCTTCATGAAACCGGAGGCTTTGCATCAAATACTCGTCAAAGACTGGTTAGAATATCCAAGAGTAACCTTTGGCTATAGCCTGTTCATTTTTACGCCGCCTCTCATTCACATTAACAGCCTTCGTTCCTTCGCAACATTCTCGGATTGGTAACTGGCTACGGATTGCTCACAGTCACAGGGAACGACCACAAGCAGATGCGCAAGGCTATGAACCCTGCATTTTCAATCCCCAACCTCATAGCTCGTACGCCCATCTGCTTATCCTCTTTTTTTACATCCAATTTACTTCCTGACACGCCAGAAACACACATGTACTTTGAGCCCATCGAGGGGTGAGTGCTTAAGCATGTGTTATTCTTCACACAAATGAATCATGCGCGCGCTGCGCAGTCTTGTTGACATTCTTAAAGCAAACATCAATGCGGAGGAACATCCTGAAAAAGGAAAAGTAATTCACATGTATGACTGGCGTACGTCACGTGCAAGAGTATCCGTTTGCTGACAATCTAACGTTAAATACTATAGTGAGTAAAGTTACACTGGACATCATCTGCGAGACCGCCTTTGGATACAAAGCAGACTCATTGCACAATCCCCGTAATGAGCTTGCAGAAGCTTACGAGCTATTACTCAGTCTTCAATCATGCACGTCTAATCCCTTCGATTCATTTCCTTCTTCGTCTCTTGTTCTCTTTTCTTTGATAAGAAAAAAAAACTGATCCACGATCGCAGCCTCCAATCTTGCTAAGCTGATACTTCTCGTTTCTTTACCCGGTGGTCCTCGATTTCTTGCATCGGACTGGGCATATCACCATCGCCAATGGTTCGGAAAAATACCTCTTCTATGTAAGTTTCATTTCCCGTATCGATACAACCCCTACTCATTTATCACTGCTTCGTGCTTTGAAAGCCGCCGTTGCCAAACTCGTAGACTCGATGTATCGCATCCGAAAGCTTTCTGTCCATATGCTGGAAGAGAAAATGAAAGACTCTAACCTTATTTTGAACGATGCTGATACCAAAAGAGATATTATGAGTATCCTTGTGCGGGCTAGGAAAGCCGAGCTTGATGGAGGTAAAGGAGGATATGCCATGAGCGATCGTGCGATGATGGACCAAGTGGTCAGTCCTAATGACCGTATTTCTTCCGGGTTGTCAATACCTTGACTCAAAAGCTTACTTTCCTTGGCGCTGGTCACGAAACTACCGCTTCTGGTCTTACCTGGGTAATGTACAATTGCAATGAGACATAGGGTTGAAATCGAAATTAATTAAAAAAATTATCTCATCCTCACAAAGACACTCTGGCACCTCTCCAATAACCACAAGCTCCAACACCGTCTACGAGCCGAACTAGTTCCCGTATTCGCGGACAACCCTCGTCCAGACTACCGAACCTTGAAAGACCTCCAATGGCTCGATTGTGTCGTGTAAGCTTTTTTAAAGGTACTTAATTTGAAAAAAAAAATCTTACAAATACCCTTGCGCGATCCGTAGCATGGAAAGTCTCCGAATCATGCCTCCTGTCCCATTGACAGTTCGCATTGCAGCCAAGACGGATTACATCGATGGCGTGTTGGTACCCAAAGGTACACTCTTTTACATACCCGTAAGTTCCATCCGTCCCGTCCCCAATGAATCCGAATCCGATTCTACCACCATCGCAGATCCGCGTCGTCAACACTTGGAAAGAAATTTGGGGAGAAGACGCCGAGCAGTACGCCTCCCTTCTCTTCCTCCTGTAGCAGCATCACATCTTGAAGACCACTCCTATCCGTCCCAGATTCAACCCCGAGCGTTGGTTAAACCTTCCAAAAGACTATCATCCGACATTCTCGATGCTGTCCTTCATCGCTGGACCTCACGGATGTATTGGGAAGACTATGGCTATTATTGAGATGAAAGCTGTTTTGGCGTAAGTTCTTTTTTTGTCCTGCCGATGATTCTGAAGTCCTTGGATCCTTGATCCCTTCCCGCCTTCCTTCCTTCCTTCCTTCCTTCCTTCCTTCCTTCCTTCCTTCCCTCCTAAATTTTATCATCGGCCCTTATCATCAACCCTTATCCCCAGTGCCTTGATCGTCAACTTTGAGTTTGAACCCTCTGTTCCGGATCAAGTAGCCAAACCTGCCGCTGCTATTACTATAAGTGAGCTTCAACAACTGTTGACGTATTTGTGTGTTTTTAAAAAACCTTAAAAACAGAGCCTACCGATGGAATGCCATTATGCGTCCGCAAGGTTATTATTTAAAGGAGGAAACAGTTGTTGCTTAAAAGACTGACTGCCTTGCTAAAATGTAAAGAAAACATAAAATAAGTACTGTTTGAATGTAAAATGTAAATGAATAATATATAGGTGATGCAAGCAACAAAAGGATGTAATGACATGAGATTTAAGTAACTTATAATAAAAATAGGATTTAAAATGTTTGTTCTGTTCGTCCGCCCTCGACCAAAAATTGAATTCGTGAAAAGCATAGATATGAATAGTGGAGATGGAGTTGTTACAAGCAGAGTGAATGGGCATATGGAATAAACGAGACAGAGGATGAGACTTGAAACACAACAGAATAAAAACCAAGGACTTCATAAAATCGTACATCCACTCGAATACCACCTAAAAAGACGATCAGTATAATATACCCCCCTAAAAAGGACCAACACACCAATTACTATTCAACTGCTCGATCCAATGAACAACCAACAGCAATCTTAACCTTGCACTCTTGATTGGTAACAACTTTGCTTTCTCTCTCTCTTCTATAGGCAAGACTAATGCGACCCAGAATGAAAATAAGGCAGGGTCGGTAGGCATGGCGCCGCAGGTGCTGGATAGGCGCTGAACTACCCAGGGTGCAGCGCCACGTTGGAGGCGGTCGAGGAAGGCTTTGCAGGTGTCCATTAGTTGGTCATTTGTTTGTTGGTTGGAAAAGGCGGAGGGAGTTGAGGCGGAAGTAGAGGCGTATAAGCGAGAAGAAGAGGCAGAGGGGGAGGGGAGAGAGGCGGCAGAGGTAGAGGCGACGGCGGAAGAGGAGACAGAGACAGAGGCGGCGGCAGAGGAGACGGAGGAGACAGAGACAGAGGAGGCGGCGGAAGAGGAGGCAGAGACGGCGGAAGAGGCAGAGGAGGCAGAGGAGGCAGAGGAGGCAGCGACAGAGGGGGCAGAAGAGGAGGTAGAGGAGGCAGAGACAGAGGAGGTAGAGGCAGAGGCAGGGGCAGGGGCAGGGGCAGGGGCAGGGGCAGGGGCAGGGGCAGGGGCAGGGGCAGGGGCAGAGGCAGAGGAGGAAGCTACGGGTTGGTCTTGGTCTTGGTGTAATAGAGATGCTATACGCCGTATAAGCGGTTGTGGGGTAGGCTCATCTATTACAAGTGTTTCTGTAAGATCATCGCGATAGTCATATATCCTATGGATAAATGTGAAGGATGGTCAAGAACACTTTCTGCAAGATTTACCTTTCTATTCTTCCAACCATATAGCCATCCAGGTTCCCTCTTTCTAGTATGCGAAAACGAGTGGAACCCCAAGTTTCGACCATACTTCGACCGTCTGGGAGCATTTGTACGCTTTTAATATCGAGGATGGTACCATAGTCTACTGGAGGATAGCCTGCTTTGGGGCACATGATCATGCCGAAGAAAGGATTGGGAGATTCAAGGCAACGACGAAGCATAAGACGATATCTAAAAGGAAAGACAAGTTTTAAAAAGTCAAAAGGAAGAGAGATTGTGAGGTACCGAGGTTCAAAAAAATGGAGAACAATAGGGATACCTGGGAAACTGAGTTGACATACAAAGATGGGGGTGTTTAGACGGGCATGACGTTCTTCTTCTTCGATGGCATCTGCTCTTTCTTGATAAAGAATTGGATAAGCTTTGAGGACTGGTTAAATTATTAGATGAGAAAGGGAAGAGGTAGGAGGTGAAAGGCGTACTGATGTTCATGATGGTTTCATTGAGAGGGTGTTCTTGGAAATAGAAACTTGGAATTTCTTGACGACAAATAGGACAAGATGAGCCATGATCTAGAGAGCGTTGTAGGCATTTAGAACAGAAAGTCTGTTGATGTCATGAGATAGGATTAGAGAATAATGGGGGGGCAAGAGGACGGACGTGTTGACAGGGGGTAGTGACGGGTCTGTGGAAGAGAACGTAGCATATATGACATGTTAATTCTTCGAGGAGTTTCTTGTCGAATTCGAGTAGGGTATCAGTGTGAGATTGAATGAGGGGAACATCGGATGGTATTGAACGTTGATGTAGGGCAGCATTGCGAAGGTGAGTTAAGAGGTCTCCGTCGTCGTCGTTATTGTTGTCGTCGTCGTCGTCTGGAGAATGGTGACGTTTGAGACGTTTGCGAGGACGGTCTTCGTTTGATCTGTGAGCGAGTGTAAGTATGGCATTGAGAGTGACGTCTGAAGTACGTGGAATTGGATGAATAGATGGGATACGACGAGGTGCAGGGTTAAAGGTGACACGAGAATGAGAAGGAATGTTAGGCGTTGATAGTAGTGGAATGTTCAGAGTGCAACAGACAGTGTTATGATGAGAACATATTGAATGACCACAGAATAGAGTTGTTGGATTTGTGAATACTCTGTTGCAAATAGGACATTTGAGGAGTTCAACGAGTTGTTCAGGGGACAACATAATCTCAGAGACATCACAGCTCTAGATCTCATATATAATGCTGATGTAATCATTGATTAAAGAATCGAAGAAGCCACTTTGGTTTAATAATCCCAGGCACTGGCACTCGCCCTTCATCATCTTCATCAGTCCTCTCCTCCTCAGCTTCACTCTCACTCCGTCCATGTCGATCTACGATAATCTCCCGTCCATCAATAGTCCACTGCTTCCTATCATTCCCAAACACTTTATCTCGCAATTCAAACACTTTTCGGCGCGATTGTCGAGCAGTATCCCATAGTTCACTTAATAGAAATTGTTCCGATTCGTACCAAAGTGTGTTCGTAGCTTGAGAAGCTTCATCCACTTTCAAATTCTCCTCGTCCAGCTCAGCGAATACTCGTCTTCGTTCTTCCAGTTCACTGAGCGTATCCAGATGCGATTCATAGTGGTCTTGTAAAAGCTTATTGGCCGTTGACAGAGACTCGGCCAGTAACTAGACAGAAATAATTAGATCCATCAGAGCTAAATAAATTTAATCTTACATTGATGCAAGCCGCGACGTTCTCCAAATGTTCTTCTCTCCTCCAAGCAATAAGCAACTGCCCACAAATCTCTACATCAATCACCATACGTTCCACACTCAACACCTCAACTTCTGTAAACGTTTCCAGATCATGGAAACTATGTCGCCTACATCCACATAAGCTCCTCAATCACACAAAATTTTACTTACACGCTCACCGTCTGAAACCTATTCCCCTCTCCTCCTCATCCACACTATCCCTTTCCAACTCTCTCTCAGGCGCAACTCCCACCCCATCAACCACACTCAACAAACTATGAAACCTCGCTTTCTCCTTCCTCCTCCACCTACTCCCAAACTTCCTCGCCTCACTGATATCACTATCCATTTCTACTCCTTCCTCATCCGCCCCTGAACGAGTTCGATGCATTCGATCGTCCCCTTCCCCATCTGGTTCTCTCCCACTCACCGGATCTACCCAATTCGACATCCTCGCCGTCTGCGATAAACTCAATCCCCGTTTCTTATTCTTATCAAGCAGTTTACTGAGAACATGTTCATAATCTTGCGAATTCAGAGCATGAGGCACGCTCAGGTTAGTCGTCGAGGCGTTGGCGGTGCTACTGGCATTGTTGTTCATGGAGGTGGGGTTGCTGATCTTGAATGGGCTACGACGGTAGTCGCCTAAGGTAAATTGTATAAGTGTCTGTTAGCTAGCAAGAAAGAATACGCGTACTGAGAGGCGATACTTGTCCACTACTCAATAAATCATCGTCTTCTATCTCTCTCTCTCCTGCTCTATTAATAACACCAATAAGCAATACACTAGGAAATAAAGGCACCACATACACAAAAGGCGGTAGCGTAGGTGATTGAGCTCCAGAATGTTGTCGACTCATACTGACACCGCCACCAATAACCAATCTACTGACAGAACGGGACTGCTGGTTTTGATTTGGGGTTGTGCTTGCGTCTTTCAGTTTTATCACCGATGAAGCCTTGGAAGGAGGAGTACTAGTCAGATCCACACTTTGATGTTTCTTGCGCGCCAACCTACGCCAACCATCATCAGAATAATAAATCTTGAAAAGAGGTCCGCGTACCCAGCCCAATTCCCTAGCTTCCCTCTCACACGTCCACTCCACATACCACTAAAAGAACTGGTGTGTCCAGGAATAACGGGGATACCTTCACTTTCTTCTTCCGTAGACCTACCATCATATGGTTTTCTTCCCTTATCATCGAGTTCTCCATCGCTCGCAACACGTTCGGGTACGCGCCGCCTTTTCCATCTATCTCTATCCCTATCACGTTCATTTGTCCCTCCACTACCACCGACACCACCACAAGAAGGATCCCCATCTACTTCCCGCATCCTAACAATATCCGCCACCCGCCCACTCCAAAGAAGCTTCAAACTCCCTCCCACAACTCCATCCTTCTCTTTCCCACCATACCCAATCATAGGATGCAACTCAACACTCTCCTTCCTCCTTTCCTTTCCTTTCCGATTACTATCTTTATGACTTCCGCTCCTTATCACACCATTGATGAAACTTGTCAAATCCACCATAGGGTTCACAATAGATCCCGCATCTCCCACAGCTCCTGTCCCAAGTCTTAATCCACTCGCCAGGTTTCCTATCCCACTTAATATCTGTCCTCCACTGGAGCCGACACCGCCTTTCGCCGGAGACCCATCACGAGGACCTTCACCACCGCTCATGCTTATCCTCTCCCTACCACGGTGCTGTTGGTGCTGGTGCTGTTCGCCATCTGCGCCGCCGTCGCTATCGGCTGTGGCTAGCCTGCTTTTAATGGCGCGTCCGACTTTACGACTTTCGTGTTTGATTTTGAGATCATATGTGTTATTGATGCTTTCCACTAATTCGCGTGTCAAGATGGCGCCGATGGGAAGGGTGTGTGCTGCTGCTGCTGCTGCGGCAGTGGATAAGAGGTTGAAATGCGTAGGCGCTGGTGGAATGTAATTGGAAGATGTTGCGGACGCGTATGGTTGGGTTGTTTGAGGGTGCAAGATGGTGTTGGTGGCTGGTAGTATGGCAGGTGGCGAGGTGGCTTGTATGTAGGCTGTGAGGGCTAGTGAAAAGGAGTATGGGTGGAGAAAAGGATCTTTAGGAAGAACCTGGAGAGATGGTTAAAAGTTTACAAAAGATATAGAGAGGAAACTTGCATGAGAGTAACCGAGATGGGATAGTTTATTGCGGATTGAGAGGACAAGACTGAGAAGGGCGGATACAAACATAGGATCTGCTATACGTTCTGTGGGCTGAACGAAGATGAGGATGGGGGTTCAGAGATTGAGAATAGACGAACCTCGAGAGAGACGCAGGGACCGCCTACTATTGCGATCCATTTGCGAATATCTTCCACTGTAACATCACAAAGAAGACCATCGAGAATGAGATTGGGAGAAGAATCATTGGAACCATACATCCCAAAGATGGCTAGACCAACTTGTATGAGTTTGACTAGTTCGAGGACAGTGGCTATGAAAGTGAAGCGTTCTTTCGTCTTTCCATGAGGATGGTCCTTCTTTGCGGTTAGAGAGGAAGTACTGTGATTATGGCTACGAATTGGACGACCGAGACCAACCTGTTGACGGCTTGATTTTGCAGGCGATTGTTGTGAATGAGAATGTGAATGAACCATAGGTGGTGGAAGAGGGAGATATTCCGAAGAATTAGGAAGAGGTTGAGCTTGGGTTGTTTCTGGGAGAGAATACATTGAAATAAAGCGATCTTTAGTTGCGTCGCTTGGATCATCGAGAGTGAGTGCACTACGACCACTACAACCCATGCGGAGTAGGTTTATGTTTGTGTAAAGCTGATCTTTTACAGCGAGAAAGTTGCCATCAGGGATGTGGACTATAGTAAAGTCTGAACGAAAGTGAGCCAGAGAAGTGACCATGAGGACGCCATGGGGCGTTTGTTTAGGTTTAGCACCATCTGCGCGTAGATGAAGGATAGCCTGGTCCCATTGAGCCAAGGCATCTGACGAGGATAGATGAGGAGATGGCTGTAGGGAGGTGAGAATGATTGTATGAGTAGGATCGCCAGTGTAGACGACGAGAAGAGAAACAGGTCTGTTGCGTTCTACTATCCATTTCTCTACGGCGTATAACTGATAGCCTTGAATAAGAATATCATTTTTTGTGATTTGAAAGTTGAGAGGTAGACCGATGTAATCATTCGGGGATATATGAGTGCACTTTGGGAGTAAGAGATTGAGTTGCATCTCATGGCTTCAATATCTGCAAAACAGTTGACATTCTCTCATAACAATTTCTCCCCTCCTTGTCTCGTAGACCTCAATTTCAATCTCGCACCTGGTTCTCGTACAATTCTTATCGGAGCAAATGGAGGTCGGGAACATCCCCCCATAATTGTTACTTCAATAATATCATTTTTTTTGCAGCTGGGAAATCGACTCTGCTACAACTACTTGCAGGAAAGAGACTTATCTCTATGGTTGGAGCTGAAGTGAAGGTGAAAGGTCGCGACGTGTTTCGCGACTCTCCTTCAGGTGTTACTTTCTTGGGCACTGAATGGTCAGTACATAGCTATACAACTCGCCCGTCTTCTATTGAAAACAAAACAGGGCTATGAATCCTGTTGTTCGCGGAGATATTCTTGTATCCGCATTCTTGGACTCTGTGGGTGGTTATAGACATAAAGAAAGGAGAGATCGTCTTCTTGATCTTCTCGACATTGATCTTGATTGGCATATGCATAATATATCTGATGGGGAGAGACGCCGAGTTCAGCTTTGCTTTGGGCTCATGGTTCCTTGGGATGTCTTATTGCTCGACGAGGTCTGACCATTGTCTATTCGCAAGTTTGGGCAATCCTTTCTAATCATCCAATTGTTAGGTTACCGTCGATTTGGACGTACTAGTCCGCGACGATCTGCTCAAGTTCCTCAAGGCCGACAGTGAAGAAAGGGGGGCTACTATTCTTTGCAAGTCTCCTTTCCTTATTCCATCCAATCCTATGATTGAAAATTCGTTATAGATGCAACTCACATTTTCGATGGCTTAAACGACTTTCCTACCCATATTGCCCATATGCGATTCGGAGAACTTGTGACAGCTCCTGTCCCTTGGCCAATAACTAATGAGCATCTTCTTAAGGATACTTTCCCTATTTCAACCACATTGTATCATGTCGCACTTCAGTGGTTGAAGGATGATAGAGATTTCCGGCGTGGACTAGAAAACCAAGGGAGAAAAGGGCGTGGCGCGCGACGAAATGAGGTATGTTCTCTCTCTCAACGGGGCATACATTTATCTAACTATCGTTTCTAAGGTCGTGCCGTCCGATTCAGAAACATTTTACAAGAAGTACGTTTCGTTTTCCATGCGAAGTGGGATCCCTATTGAACAGATCAAATTAAATTCTAGATATGATTACAGTCATTAGATTGGACTGGTGGTGGTCAACTAGACGGAGCAAACTTACTCTTGGTAGATGGTTGAAGGAACCCTTACAAAACAAATTCAAATCATATAGACAAGCAAGAAATATCTTTCATCTGAGTCCTATGCCTGTTATCTTGCATATCCGCCTCTGTAACGAGGGCCAGTTGGAATATCCTTTCGGTGTCCATCTGCAAGGGCGCTTGAACCAGATCTCTCCTCGCGTTGATGGCGATGGTCATTCTTATTCCTTGATCTACGAGGTGGTTGTCGACCTTCAGAGTGCCGGTTTATATCGTGTGATCGCGAATTTGAATGATGATAATCACCGCCAAGCCGAGTTAAAAGACTCGGGGGGCGATCAGCTGGGGGGGCATACTGGCGTTCGTCAGTAAAAGACTTTCCAAAAGACATCTTTTTCGGTTCTCGAGGAGGATAACGGGGTGGTGCCCTGGCAGATTTCTTTCCAAACCAGTCATCAGGATCGTCTTCAGCTTGTCGACTCTTTTGCTCAAGAGCCGCCATTGACTTCACTCTAGCTTGCCGACCTACACGGTCAGGAGCATCTTTTCCCCAATTAAACATCTGGTCCACCTGTTCCCAATCTCGTGTACGAGATCTCGAAGATGGCGATTTTGGTTCCTGGTTTGGATCATAGAATGGACCCGTCATTACGTTATGGTTACTGAACGCTGAATATTCGCCGAGTGAACGAGTGTTTGAGAGTTCATAACAATCCTGTAGATCCATATTAGCAGAAATTAACCCAATAGAATAGAAATTAGCACCCACATCTCCCCAATGACCAGAATTTCCACAGTTGTAACACCATTCATCGTCAGCCACATATCCTTCGCCCCCTTGACCAAGTTTTACACCTTTTCTTGACAATCGCCTAGCAAAGGTCCTCGTCTGGTCCTCGCTGGCCAAATACTCATATAGACGCCACCAAGTTGGACACTCCTATAATGAATCGAATAGTAAGTAATGGAATGGAATAAAATAAAATATGTGTCTTGACATGCATTTGTCTTGTGATGAGCAGAGGAGCACCTAGAGCAATCATCGTCTCGCATCGCCGTGTAATTACGTCCTGAGTGTCGATTTGGGCAGTTCTGCGAAATGAATCAGACCTAGGGATTATAAGTCGTCTACGAACAACCTACAGCATTGATGTGACCCTTCATTCCACAGGTAAAGCATACCTTACTGATTGGACAAGATCGTGTTGAATGTTCATTGCGGGCGCCACAGGTCAGGCACTAAATAACAGATATTAGACATAGAACGATAAAAACACAGCAACTATTCACAATTTGTACTGGACAAGCAGAAGTCTTGTGTTCGCCTTCTGCCCCACAATTTTTGCAAACAGTCCTGTCAAGGGCGGCTGTTTGATCAGGTGGCTCATCGTAATATCGTTGCACATTCTGAAGAAATATTTGAATAAACTAGTGAGGGTACAAAAAGATGACTGTGTACAGACCCTCGTGTCTTCATAGTCGAGATATTTGATAAATTCATCGTCATCCGAGTCGGATAATGGTTGCGGTATAATCTCGACCAGTGTATTCCCGAAAACAGTAACATGTGAAGGTAAAAGCAACTTCTCGACCTTTTTGTTTTCAACATTCGTGGTTGGGGACGGTTCTTTGGGTTCAGTCATAGAGGGCATGACAGTGGGCGAAAGGTCGACGAAGAAGAGGCCGTCAGATTTGTCGGGTTCCCCAGAGTCGGGCTTGTGGTCATTGGACTCTGTACAAAACCCAGACGCATCGCGTATTCGCTTCCGTTTTGTTGAATGGTCTGATTTTGCATTAGGCTCGTTTGAATCGCTCAATGACAAAGTTGAAGGAACCTCCTCCGGTGTTCCTGGGGATGATGAGGCTTTCGAATTTGATGATTTCTTTTTCCTCTTAGGCTTTCGGCCATCTCGTGAAGGATTCACGCTAGAATCTAGGGTATCGATGGCTAGTGGGGCAGGGGACTCGGTTGTAAGATCAGTAATTCCTTGGTCTGGCATTAGTGCAGAAGCAAAGGTATTGGCGCGGTGGGTTGAACTGCTTTCTTACGTAAGACAGACGCCAAAGTTCTTGCTTTAGTATATTACTTACCCTCCTGACAATCCAATGCAAAACAGTCGAGTTCCTCGTTCCTCAACAGCCCCGCAATCTGGACATGAGGTCGTCCTTACCCGTACTGCTGTATCCCTTGAGTATGCATCACTGCGACACACTGGCCATTGTCCATTGGGGATGTATATCCTGCCATCTTCCCACAATGTTCTCATATGGGATGGTGTTTTCTTTGTCCATCAAGGTGTGTATTGTGGAACCCTGTTAAACATCGTGTTGGTATACAAAAAGTTTGTTTCGCTTAGGATATTATGCTGATGCCGTTTTGAAATTTCGTCTGTCCTTTCCGGAGAATTATCCAGAAACCCTCCCAGCAGTCGATTTTATAACAGATGTATTTCATCCTCTGATTTCTCCCATTGGTTCTTTCAATCTAAGCCCTCGTTTTCGACCATGGAGGTAACAATGCTACATAAGACATGATCAAAGGTTCCTGATTTATATAGGCCCAAGGAGCACCATGTATTTGACGTCCTCCACTGGGTTAAGGTTTCGTTCAAGAAGCACGCGTTGGATCAATTGCAAGAGTCCGACTGTTTAAATCAAGAAGCTTTTCGGTCAGTATATTGTTTCTCTGCCAAAATTTTGACGCTCATTATTTGCTGTATAGATTGTAAGGCAATATTCTCATTGTCTATTCAATTCATATTGATGATTTTAGGTATCACGATTCAACGCATTCCTTTGCTGCCTTAGCCACACAAACAGCATTGTTGTCACACTCAGAATCTGCATTATTCGACGTAGATCACCCATCTCCTATGGGGACAGTTGGAACAGAAATGGTCTTTTCTAAGCTGAATCCCGAACAGCTACGTCAAGGGAGGTCTAGGATTGGCATGCAGCTATGGCAGGAGGATGATAAACCTCAATTATAAGCACGGCTCTATCTATATGCAACTTTAAAAGCATGGTGAGCATATGTGCAGCAGGAGTGTTCAGCTATATTGTAATACTATGTGTCGCCATTGCTTTCAAATGGTGAAACCAGGGCAGGCGCTTCTATCGTCTCAAAAGGGTCTTCAAAAAAATCCTCATTCTAAGGCAGCTCTTGTTCAGTTGCTG
The DNA here is from genome assembly GCA_015039465.1 of Phlegmacium glaucopus. Classification (NCBI taxonomy): domain Eukaryota; kingdom Fungi; phylum Basidiomycota; class Agaricomycetes; order Agaricales; family Cortinariaceae; genus Phlegmacium; species Phlegmacium glaucopus. The sequence goes on along the minus strand of MU130237.1, from coordinate 528,782 downwards.
GGGAAATCGCTGGTTCAAAACATACCTCAGTCACTCTATTAAAGTGCTTTGATAGCTTCTCCATTACAAGACTGTATGGTAAGTGTTGTGTAAGTTTCCTTAAGGTAGCATCAGCATATGAATTTGGTTGCGAATGTGAAGTGAATCGGACCTTCGGGGCTGTACGTTAAGAGAATGGCGAGCATCTAGGGTAGAATCCAAGACATTTGATGAATGAGCCCCTTCGCTCAACGAGAGTTTGATGGAATATTCTTTGTCAGATTTTCCTCGTCCGTGATTTCTTTCATACAGCTCGAAAGTGATATGTGACTAGAGTCATACAACCATCAGAAACAAAATAATCCTTTTCTTGCCCTGGTTACATACCGCGTAATCCAATTCAGGAATCCGACGGTTGGCAATGGGAAGTCCAGAGAGAAGTACAAGGTTAACCAAAGTGTGGATATGACTTTCTTTAGTGAAATACAGCGTCAAAGAGCTGTCGCCATTTTTTCGAGCAGCTTCTAGATCAGAGACGACATTGCGAAGGAGAGGGAGAGAAGTGAGCACTCCGATCTCTTCCCTAGGATTAAGTTTAGACTAATGTTCATGGTATTCCAAAGAAAAAGTACTGACTTCTCATCGGGATCAATGCCATACTCTTGCGGCGCCACCAAGTCAAAAAGTGCTTTTGCACGTCCATATAGCTCGTGGATTTTTCGGTCGTGGGGTCCGGTGCGGGGTCCCTGACATCCATGTTCATCAAATATTGCAAATAAGAAGGTTCTGTGATGCAAAGCACAGTATTTAATTGTGTCATAGAGTTCGGAAACCTAAAGTGTTGCAATTGGGTCAACTTGATGCCTGAATACCCGTAACTATTCACATACGCGTGAAGGGTCGAATTTCTTCTGTTCGACGTCGCAAAAATCTTCGAAAAGTTTTTCCCATATCTCACGGAAAAGCCATGGTTCATCACCGCAGCACCTAGGGGAAATATGCTGAGTTGTTGACAGGACTCAAAACAAAGCAATCAAGTCACCATCTATCCTGGATTTTGTCCACATCTAGGGATTCATAATTGTGCCGCATAATGTCTCTAAACGAATTCAAAAGTTCTATAACTTCCTAATGTTTTGCAAGGTGAGAGTTAGCGGCTTGAAAACCTTCAAACTCACTTTTACAACCTCGACAGGTTCCTTCTTCATGCTCTTTGGCCAGGTGAGCTCTGGCCTCTTTTCAGATTCGCCAGGGCGCAACAATATCTTCAACCTTTTCTTAACGTCATCCATGAGGTCCTTTGCCGCGTTGGAGTCATCCAAAAGATCCTTGCGAACAATTAGTTTGAGAGGAATGGGCTTGAGTTGCAGTTGGTTCTGCTGCGGTAAATTTTTATTAATAAATTCGCTATTTTGACCATCTAGCGAACCACAGGGCGCATGAGGCGCTGAATAACTGGGATGCTGTGGATCGAGCAAGGCAGCCGCAAATATTTCGGCAGAAGCAATGACCCGCCTCTCGGATGAAGTGAATATCTAGCCGCTGATTTATACCTGACATAGCGTATAATATAAATTAAAACTTACCTTGACATTATGAAGTACCTCCCTATCTAACAGGCCCAGGTCATCGAATGTCAACTCCGTATACCAAGTGCTTACTTACTCATGATAGATATGTCTTTCTTTAAATTTTCTCCAAGGTCGCGGGATTGGTACCGGGCAGAATGCGTAAACTGGGGACAATTGAATGATAGTAGATGGAATGTAAGATAAAAAGGTACCTCTCCACCCCATTTGAATACCAATGTCAGCTTCGTCAGCTTGCGCGCATGTACAAGCTGTCGTTTAGAGTAAACCGGCTTCAATTGAGCCTTTGTTCCAGGTAGGTCGATCTTGCTAAACAGTGCGTTGCTCAGTTGCGTCAATTTATTGAGTTCTTCTCCGCTTGCCCCAAGATTCCGAGCTTCCTCAATGGCGGTGGCAATCCGACTAAGTTGTTCTTTTTCTCGCAATATAATCTCCTCTGTTTCACCGTTTAGCAGCGTTACGAAAGGTTGGGTCCAAAGCTCCCCTATGGGGAAGTTGAACTTTAATTTTTGCTACCAATTGAGACCAAAGTGAGCGTTGTGCAGAAGTTGAAGATAGTAGAAATTGGACCTTGGGTGTACGATCAGCATGTCGGAAAACAGTAACGTTGGCCTTTAAAAGCCAAGTCGGTGTTTCTTGGGTTGCCACTTGTGCGGCTGGCAGTGGCCTCTCCAATGAAAATGAAAGGCGCATGCACAGAGCAGCCAAAATGTCCGCTGCCTTGTCTAACGACAAACGGAATTTAGAATAACGAGAGTATTAAAGAGACCAAGGATAAATTGCACCATAATACGTTTCATTCCCTTTCACAAAGCTCCATCCATTGACGTCAATAACTAGACTTTTACGTCCATTTTCGCACCGAAGCATATCGAAACCGCAGACCCGTTGCCCAAAGCCTTCACATATTTTATTTGCCCAGGATTTTTCTTCTTCTGTCAACCTTGTAATAAAACTTGAAAGGAAATAAGATGACATTTTCACACCAACAGAATTAGCGAGGACATACCGAATTTCTTTCCCCTCCGTATTACGTCGCACAAGGCCATCGACAACGGGTGACTTGCGAGTTTCTGCGTGAGTGTATTCTTTTCCGACTGTGTACACTTTGATGTCTTCCGAATTATCCACATCAACAAATTTTTCGTAGATATACGATCCGTCCGTCCTTGGATGATTCAGGGTGGGATCGAGCTCGCTAGATTTATTGCCCACCTAGATCTGTATCAGTTGGTGGAAGTTTGATGTCATGGAAAGCTTTTTAACTTTTCTAAATAGTCGGCGACCTCCACCACCTGGAAAGTAGATATATACATTGTGGTCTTCTCCGCTGACAGGTTTTTCAACAAATGGTTTTTCCATGACCTTGCCGTCAACTATAATAGCATTACCATCCTCTCGAAGTGAAACTTCTGGAGTCACGAGAAAGCCGCCAAGAACGACGTCCAACTTCTTTTGAACCATTTCCACTAGCTCTGGATCAACCTTTGGGCCACCATCTCTGGACACCTCCAGGCGTCTCGGAGTAGGTACACCAAGGTGATCCAGAATCGCACCAACCAGACGACGATCCCAGAGTAACGCTTGTGGCTCAAGGTCATTGATGCAGAATGGTTTGCGTAGTCTAACATACGAGATGGCCTTGTCCAAGGGGAAATCAGTCGAAAAGAATGAAATGAGGACATCGCATAGTGGCCAATTTCCTACTTCTATAGAAATATTTGTAGTGAGATATAGCAATAGCTGAAATAATTGTTACCTTCGTCCAGAATGACCTTGTCACCGAAGACTTTGACTTCGATTGCCCCTCTTGCTCGTTCGACTAATCTAGTAAGAACTTCCCTCATAGCTTTGCTTCGTGCTTTGATATCCATAGCACAGACACCCAATATGACAGACTTTGAATTCGGAACATGTCTACTATCATCGAAGGGGTCACTGAGAGAGAAATCATTAGACCGATCAAATCCATACTTTGAGTCTCTTGAATCTAGGGTTAATGCCAAATCGGAATAGGAACCCGTTGAGGATGGGGAGGAAGACCTCGTGACGATAGAGCTGGATCTATGAGAAGGTCTTTCTGCATAGTGTAAGTAGATATGTGATTGTCGGTCCCTTGGGTACATGTATAATAGGGGTAAAAAGTGACAGTTAAAAGTTAAAATAGGAAAGGATGACACAACTGCGGGCTTCGAAAGCTCCCAGCCTGATCGATCAACTTTCAAGTTTCGGCGGCCACCAGTAGACTCCAGTACTTACATGAATGATGAAGCTTTCAAGGCTGCAGCGCTCAGGGCTAGGATGGTGCCGTTTGATACCGTGGTCAAATTCTGCTCATTGCTGGCAGCATTATTCTTGTGGCCTGATTGAGCCCAAAAGGTTGTGTCTGCCGGAGTTGCCGCTGCAAAATAAAGGCGGAGGAGCAATAACAAAACAGAGCGATCAAATTACGTAATCACATGGTATTATGGAACAGAGATTCCAATTATCGAGGAGTGTACGTTTTTGAAATATGTTTTATACTATATGCTATATACTGGGCATGTTTTAGTGCTGTGGAATGTGCACATTGCCAAATTTTTGCGACGGGAGACTTTTGCGACTTCGACACGGCCTCATCCGGATAAATTTTGGTTCCTTGACCGTGGTCCGGGGGTTTTCACGAGACAGGACTTCTAGGGGACCTATGATACTGGCTACATAAAGTACGGTATAAAGAGAATGTGATTGTCATTGTGATATTCGTTCTCTCACAACTTGTCTTGACACATGCCCGTTCAACGAACTCTTTCACAAGGTAAATGTTTATTATCTCTCCTAGAATACTTAGCCTATTTTTTCTGCAGTGAACCAACTCTTGTGTCCTCCTGGAACCATCCAGGAAATAGAGACAATTCTCCTTGACGGCCAGATTCAATGTGTCTATAAGAATCAGTGGCCTTCCCTGCGCGCCTTCTGGATTTGGGCTGCTCATGAACACAAGGAGGCTACATACCTATATCGTCTTTGAAAAGTAGCGTTACACTTTCGCCCAAATATTTGACCGCTCGCTGAAGGCTGCAGCCCTTTTTCAAGATGTATATCACGTGCGTAAAAGTTAGGATTCCTTTTCCATCTAAGATTAAGTATCTTCTGACGTTTGTACTAGGTGACAGAGTCGCCATCTGCGCCAGAAATTATCCTGATTACATTGTGGCATTCTGGGCCTGTCGCAAGTCAATTCCAATACTGAAAGACCCCTTGATCTGTTTTTTTTTTTCAATAGAGCTCATAGGTGCCATCTCGGCTTTGCCAAACGCGTTCGTGGCTATCTTTATCCTTCCTTTTAGTCTCTGACTGCTGCATAGTTGGTCTCCTCAGGGCACTCTCCGTTATTGCCTCATACACATCCAGTGTAAGCTCATTATCGTCGATCCAGAATGCGCGGATAGGCTAGAGCCAATCAGCAAGAATCTCGTTACCGAAACTGGAAGCTCAGGCATCTTGGTTCTGGAAGCCTGCGACGGGAAGGGCTTCTGGGAAGGAATGCAAACCTGGGATTCGGCCTTGAAGGACTTCAAAGGCGATGGACGAAAGCTTCTCGATATGGATCTAGGATTGATCCCTGAAGACAATGCAACTATTTTGTTTACATCAGGTTGGTATTGGGTATCTCATCCCTTACTAGTACACGTTTCGAGTACAAGCAATCGTAGGTACTACTGGAAACCCGAAAGGTGTCTTAAGCACTCAACGCCAGTTCCTCACAAATATCATCAACGCAAGTCTATCTTCATCCCTGGGAAGACACCTGTTCATTTTTAACATACTACTTGGGTAGGTCACAATTGCCGGTCGTCGAGCCATTTTGAGGAGAGGCGAAGAAATACCTGAACCAGTTCCGGGTCCTCAAAAAGGCATTCTAATCTCTGCACCCCTTTTCCATGTAGCTGGTATAACGACTCCAGTAGTATGGTTCTTTCAACCCTAACCTTCGGGACCCCCAACCCTGACAATCTTGTAGATTTTAGCCTCCCTGTCTGGTATGAAGATCGTATTGATGCGAAAATGGGATCGTAAAGAAGGTAATGTATAGTTGATAACCTCATGATTCTGTCTCTTACGCATTCATAGCTTCAAGGTGGAATAATTGTCGCTAATCTTCTCAAAATACCCTAACTGTCTTGCTAGGTTGATAAAGAATGAAAATGTTGCTATCGCTGGAGGGTACGCACCAGTCTTACCCACTATTCTGGTCCTTCACACAGTATTCAACATCATTTGCATTTCAGTGTACCCTCGGTAGTCTCGGACCTTACAGATATTTCTGATGGCGACCTCTCTCTGGAATCCATAATCTTTGGCGGTTCTCCAGCCCCCGACACTCTTGCCTTGCGGGCTGGAAAGGCTTTCCCGGCGGCAGTTATGTTGGTGTCATTGAGCTTTACTGTCGTCTATCGTTCAAAGAATCACATAGGAGTCAGGGTTATGGCTTAACAGAAACAAACGGCGCAGCTGTTGGTTTTGGTATGTCGAAAACTCATTTTCCCTTAACATTCAAACATATACCCTCTCCAAGCTGGTGAAGACTATGTAGCACGACCAACAAGTTGGTGAGTTACTTATCGACATTAACGTTGAAGCAACTGACACAACAACAGCGGCTTGGCTACACCTGTAAACGACGTCATCATAATGAATGGAGATACCAGTGTTCCTCCAGGCACTGTCGGGGAAGTATGGCTGAGAGGTCCTAATGTGATGAAAGGTTATTGGAGGGATCAAGGTAGCTTTTTCAGATTCGATAGATATTTGGCCGCGCTGATGCAGTTTTTTTTCAGAGGCAACTGATAAGGTCGTTTCGTTAAGACGTCTTCAGAAGCTCCAACTTGGATGTATAGACTGCGTCCACAGGTTTTGACGAAAGATGGCTGGCTTAAAACAGGGGACCTGGGGTTACTTGACAACGACGGATTCCTCTATATTCGAGATAGAAGTGAGTGAACTAGCATTAAGCATATTTGTCTTCTTGATATCTTGTCTGTAGTTAAGGATGTCATTATTCGTGGCGGAGAGAACATTGTTAGTTCCGATTTCAGTCTTTATTGTCACCCTAAGCAGAATCCAGGATTCCGTTTCAGTCGAAAATGCGTTCTACGCAGATGATCGTGTTTTAGAGGTTGCCGCCGTAGGCGTTCCAGATGCACGACTAGGAGAACTCGTTTCAGCTGTTGTTTTTATCAAGCCGGCGTATAAAGGGGAGGTAACGGAAGCATCATTGAAATCCATCGCTCAGAAAAGGTATACATTGTTCATGATATTAAAATAATGTCTTTTCAGCTTACCAAAGTTTTCTGTTCCGGTCATGATTGTCATGCAGGACGAGCCATTTGGTATGAACCCTAAATGTCTAAATCTCAATTTAAATTTCCCTGGTAGAACGTACACCTTCTGGCAAGATTCTCAAAGTTGACTTGCGTAAGGTGGCAGCAAAAGAGTGGGCAAGAAGATCTGGTCAAACTAATACTACTACTGCAAAGCTATGATTCTTTCATAAGATACTTATACCCACGATTCGGACGGTCGTTTGTGATAAGGATACAGTTTGGCGGGAACGGAACAATGTAATCCTTATGAATTCGGTGTTCTTGAAGTTGAAACAATAAAGGTATTGGATGACCAGGAGTTTGTAATTTCAGTGGTGGCTGAATTCCATGGCGCGCATACATCCTCCCATCCTCAAACCTCTCTAGACTATGTAGTATCGAGTTGGCTACATGACCACATTTTTTTTGTATTTATAGGTGAAGTATAGACCATGCGAGACCTTTACAATCGAGAGGAGTCGAAAATTCCAGGAGATAAAAAAATAGCAAGGTAACTTAAAAGTGATGAGATTTTCAGATTCCGCATTTCGGCAGTCCCGTCTTTGCACTGGCTATTTTCGGAGTTTAAAACGGATCAGCGCCAAAGCGTCACTCTCAAAACACAAAAATCAATGTTTTGCGCTGCAAGGAATCAACTAACTTTTGCAAGGTGAGTATCATGGAATAGGAAAATATTCTGCCAAATTTTATAAAAGGCCGTCCATTCGCTCGGACTAGATCTGGCCCGACTTTCGCATATCAAAGGTGCCAGTGATGGCTACCACTGTAAAAAATCCTACTCTCGTTCATTTAGTTCTCCCTCACGAAAACATTGATAGTCACGTTTATATAAGGCTTAACTATCGGCGGGAGAGAGGAAATCGACTATTACAAACTCCTGATAGTAGTACTAGTACCACTGTAATCGGCCTGCAAGCTAGCACGTGACGTCAATTAAATAAAACTGGCATCCTCAGTTGGACAGCTTCCACTTCTTGAAGACGAGCCTTCGCTCTAGCATGACATAGTTAGTACGAATGGATCGCTCGAATTCTGTGTCATCCAACGCCTCGACGAGTTCAAGGCCTAGCTCTTCAGCACCCTTTGCATACCAAACTCGGCTGTTAGAACGAACTTCTTCGCGTAGTGGAGCCAGTCCATTATCGCGGAGCAATTCCCAATCGAATACCAGTCTTTTAACTAACACAACTGGATCTTCTGTAGGATCTGTGACTCCCAGGAGATGGACCCCTGCCCACCGAGTTGGAAGCAGTTTGGATCTTGTACGGGGCAAGTGGGAAGAACGTTCACGAGAAGCAATGTTAGATGACGCTCTCTCGTCGAGTCCAACGAAAGATACATTAAGAAGTACATAAACAATATTCTTCACTATAGGAATGACTCACGCTTGCTAGGTCAACATTCTCTGGGAGACCGACCCGTTACTCCAACAAACATCACTTCAACGACTGGGATAATAGATACACCAAAGTATCTCAAAAGGCAAACCATGCCTGCTCCTATAATCGCATCACCCCTGTCCCCCAACAGTACGGGGATATTAGTTGAAGCCGACTCACCAGTATCTGCAACGCCTCATCGAATACGGATACCACAGGAATCACCGTCCAAGCAACCTATTCGGAATACGGACGCCATAGCAGCTAGTCCAAGCTTTTCTGCCAACATCCCCTCAACAAACACCATTTCACCTCATACACGCAGAGCAAATACATTAGATGCCATATCTAATATGAATTCAAATGAGAAGCTGCATTCTGTGGCTTCAACATCTCCAGTCAAATCGGAATCGTCGAAGATCCCATCATTTCACATACCGTACTCAGAACCCAGTAGACAAACCGCTGACAGTAACACCAAGCATCGGCCGTTGTCCTGGACTGGATCACTGCGTTCTAAGACCGACATCGTGCCATCCGAACGACAAATCTCTCCTACGAAATCACCAACGGCATCATCGGTGATGCATCCAGCTCCTTATCGAAGTTCATATATGGCCAGCAAGAAGTCGGGTTCTTATGGTGAAGCATTGTCGGCAGGATCGCGGCGCAGGCTGGGAAACCACCTTCCACGGATTGCTAGTGGTGATGGCGATGACAGTTGGGCTGCAGGAGAGAGTTCCGAGAAGAAAGAGGCGGAACCCGTTCCCCGTCCCGACAAAAGGAGATCCTTACGCGACCGTGATTTCAATATTGACATGCAAAGACAAGATATGACGCAACCAGGTGTCGTTGATGGGGTTGCAGGACTGCCCGGTCGATTACATCTGAAAGCACCCAACACTCTTCCCAACCCGACGCCCTCTGCTCGCCTTCTCGGAGGCTCATGGGCCGATAAGCAGCGTCATCTCATCCAAGCATACGAGTATCTTTGTCATGTCGGTGAAGCACAACAATGGATAGAAGGTTGCTTAGGGGAAGAATTGGAATTTGGTGTTGTGGAACTGGAGGATGGCCTTCGGAATGGAGTAGTTTTGGCCAAGCTCGTTCGAGCCTTTCAAGGCGAATCTGCAGTTAGGAAAATATATGAGGTATGAACTTCTTGTGTAACAATCTTGGAATATAAATTAATATTTTTGTTAGGCACCTAAACTGGATTTTCGACATTCTGATAACATCAACCATTTTTTCAACTTCGTCCGTGAAGTTGGGTTACCGGAGGTAGGCCATGATACAGGATTCGAAGGACTAGAACTAATTTACTGTACCTCGGTGAAAGGGGTTTATATTCGAGCTTACTGATTTGTACGAGAAGAAAAACCTACCCAAGGTCATATATTGCATCCATGCGTTAAGGTATGTCACTGTCTTTCCCATCTTTCAACACTCGATTATACCCAAAATTTTACGTTTTTAGTCATCTTCTCGCCCGTCGAGGAATGGCTCAACGGATTGGCAACTTACTGGGCCAATTGCACTTCTCAGACGATCAACTTCAACAAACCCAAAAAGGACTCAAGGAAGCAGGCGTGGCCATGCCTAACTTCGGCAATGTAGGGAGAGAATTGGCAAAGGAAATTAACGAGGAGCCTGAGATTGAGAGTGAAGATGAGAGTGAGTAGGAATTCATCAACGGGAACGGTCAAACTTGATGTATTCGATGTAGGAATCGATAGACTACTTCTCCAAGAAGAGTCGTCCATTATCGCCGTTCAAGCTTGGGCACGGGGATACCTTGCGCGAAGGTCATCAGCAGCTCTGAAGGGTCGGATGCGTCTGGCTGAGCGCCATGTTTATAAGCTACAGACACATGCCAGCGGTTTATTGATTCGGCGCAGGATAGCAGCCCAACGGCGAACACACAGTACTCTTTCCTCATGGGCGGTCGCATTGCAAGCCAGAGCTCGTGGTACCCTTATGAGAAGAAGATGGGCCGCACGGCTACGCCTTATGAGAGACTCGACATCTTATATCACAAAACTTCAAGCACAGGTTCGCGGAGTGCTGCAACGACACCGTTTTGCTCGTCTCAAAGCTGCATTGCGAAAAATCAGTCCTCTAACGAAGCGATTACAAGCCACTGCCCGAGGCAACCTTCTTCGTCGTGCTCAACAGCAAATCGTTAAATCCTTCTTCATGCCTGAAGTGGGATGGTCCATTGTTGCCTTCCAGGCCTATGCCCAGGGAGGCTTAGTACGTAAGGCAATGAAAAAGAAGCGGCTTGCGCTGAAACGTCGGGAAGCTTATGTTATCGTACTCCAAGCGCACTGCAGAGGGCTCATAATGCGACGAAAGTTACGATCTCAAATGTCGAAGCTTGAAAACGTCGTCCACGTCATCATTCGGATACAGGCCGCTGCAAAGACATACTTAGCCAGGAAACGGCTCCTCGTACTCATTCGTGGTCTTCGGAGGGCTACCAGTGTAGTCATTGGTTTCCAAGCACGCGCAAGGGCGAACCTTATTCGGCAGCAGCACAACAGTATTAACAAGGAGTTGATCAACGTTCAAACCATTAATGCGGTGGGCCGTTTGCAAGCTTTGGCTAGGGCCTCTATTATTCGCAACCAGCACAGGGAACTTGATAAGAAATTAGAGATGTTGGCTCCTGATGTTGAAGGCTTTCAAGCGGCCAGTCGAGGCGCTATCTTGAGACGCGACTTTCGAGCATGGAGAGACCATCTACGCCGAAGTCATCCTGTTGCAACCATCTTGCAGGCGATGTTACGTGGGGCTATGCAGCGACGTACCTTCTGGGCAAAAATGGAATACTACCGTGCTAACTTGAACAAGGTTGTAAAAATCCAGTCCCTCTTCCGTGCTAAAGAGATGCGGGAGCAATACCGACAATTAACATTGGGCAAGAATGTAACTATTGGGACGATCAAGAATTTTGTTCACCTCCTCGACGACTCCGAAGCTGACTTTCAAGAAGAAATCAAAGTCGAAAGATTGCGTAAACGAGTCGTTGAGAATATTAGGGAAAACCAAGCGCTTGAGAACGACGTGCACGACTTGGACACGAAAATCGCACTTGTTGTTCAAAACCTCAAAAGCTTTGAAGATTTGATCAAAGCCCGGAAAAGACATGGGGGAGATAATGCAGCCTTACATGCCGCACGCGTATCGCTTCTTGCTGCCCATGGAGATCCATTTTCAGGCCCAAACACTGTGGACCAAGATGCCCGCCGGAAACTTGAACTATATCAACAATTATTCTACCTTCTGCAGACCCATGGTGAATATTTGACGCGGCTGTTTATTCGCCTCTCGAAAGAAGACACACCAGAGACAAGTCGCGACTTTACTGAACGTGTTGTGTTGACTCTCTTCGGTTATGGTCAGGATCGTAGAGAAGACTTTCTGCTGTTAAAGCTATTTCAGGTGTGTCCAAATGCCAGTATTTAACATCTCGAGCCTAACAATTGTTAGCTTGCCATTAAGGAGGAGATTGACAATGCAGTATCTATCGATGCCATCATCACTGGACATCCTATGTACATGAATATTGCAGATCGCTATGTTCATCCTCGACAGGTGCCATATGTACGAGAAGCCTTCCAAGCGATCATTCGGGAAGTTGTTGATGCAGAAGATCTTGATCTTGAAGCCGACCCGACTGTTGTGCGTCCAATTTTTTTTTGATTTCAAGGTTTGTTAAACTTTCATCTTGCTAGATCCACCAAGCGCGCATTGACATTGAGGAAATGAGGTCTGGAAAACCTAGTCTCTTGCCCAAAGACGTCCCTTTCAGGGAAGCAGTTTCCGATCCAGACACTAGGGCCATATACATTCGTCGTATGTTAAAGTCATTCCGAGTTGTACTCTCCTGGACCTGAACTTTGGTTAGACCTTCAGGTTTTACAGTGGTGGACTGAGGCATTCGTTAATGCCATGATACAGTCAACGAAAAGAATGCCATACAGTATGCGATACCTGACTAGAGAGACACTGTCATGTCTTCGGGTAGGTCACTTCAACGTGTGAAAGACTTCAAGCTTACCTTGCATTAGGGCAAATTTCCGGGGGCTCCAGAGGAACTATATGGGGCATGCATTGCCAGATTGGTCTTTTATCGCTATATCAATCCTGCTTTAATGTAAGGTTATGTTCAGTATAGTGTAATATGCCATATTCAAGGTTCAACAGGTCGCCCGAAATATTCGACATTGTCCCAAAAACGATCAACCTCACAGCCGGAAAAAAAAACCTTGCTCAAATCTCTAAAGTCCTAACTCAAATTATGAATGGGTCAGAATTTGGCGATGATAAACCAAGTTATGTCCCTATCAACGATTTCGTCAGGAAAGCCATTGAGCAAATTACGACTTGGTTGATTGAAGGTAAGTCAGTCTCTCTTCCACGTTTTCAGTTCTGACATAGTACCTAGTGGCTTCCGTTCCAGATGCTGAAACACAATTTCATGCGCACGAATTTCTGGATGCAACTGTGCAACCGAAACCTATATATATATCACCAAATGAGATTTATACTGTTCATTCGTTGCTTCTTCAACACCAAACTTCCCTCGTTCGTTCTTTATTTTGTCCAATAATTCACTTTCTGAAAATAAAATCAGTCAACAGGTCCGGATGACGCGATGAAAGTCATCCTAGCAGAGTTGGGGGGTGTTCCGCACCTTGATAACGAGGAGTTGAAGGATGCTCGAGAAACTGCGATTACTTTGGAGCTTACGAATCGCTTCGCATTTGTCCATGGTGAGCTCTGGAATGTTTTCAATGCGCGAATAATATAATTTGACTCTTACAAAGATCCTCACGCGGAGGAAAAAACACTTTGGGTCCAAGCCAAGCGGGGAGTACTAGCTATACTCCGAGTTCAACCTGCCCAAGATCTGTTGGAATCGTTGATGAAGCCTGTCACTGAAAATGACGAGCTCATTTGGGAAGAAATACTTGAGGCTGAAATAGAGACCGAGATGCGCCAAATTCCGAGACGTCAGCCATCGACAGCGGCGGGTGATTCCGCCTACCGTCTTGAAGATATTCGATCGTGGGTTTACTAAAATATGATCTATATCCTTACTGAAACTATTCTAGGTTGAAATTTGCTGCAGTGAAGGCTCTTGCCATCTCAAACCTTCTCGAGCTCGAGCAACAAGGCAAACTTACTCGTGAGGATGGATTCCAGGGAATTCTTAACGCGATCGCTGGAGACGTGCGCAGCAAGCATAGAAAACGTCTCCAACGTCAACAAGAAATGGAAAGTATGAACGACGCCCTTCGGCAACTGGCTGAACGTAAGAAGTACTTCGAGGAGCAAATTGACAGCTACCATAATTACGTGGAAACTGCCATGAACACAATGCAAAGAGGAAAAGGGTACGCATTTGGGCTAAACGCCTCTCTCCACCTACTAATCCCTGAGTAGGAAAAAGAGATTTGTGATGCCTTTTACTATGCAATACTTCCATCTTCGAGAGCTTCAAAGATCGGGTCAGGCACCACAATTCGGTTCACATATCTATTCTGCTAAGAGACTTTACGAGAGGGGCATTCTTCTATCTATTGACCAATATTCACCTCGCCAATTCGACAAACTTCAGCTAACCATCTCATCCGACTTTGCCGGGGTTTTTAACCTGCTGCTTGAGTCGACCATGCTTGGCGTTACTTCGCGTATTGCGTCTGAGGACATTCGAATGGAGGACCTTCTGCAGGCAAAATACGAAAAGCGGCCATCACTTGCATTATTCAGTGGTAAAGTCAAAGTCAATTTTGAGTTGTTTCTATTCCAAATCAACAAGAAGTAGGTCCAAGATCCTCAGTCATCATCTTCTCTCGCTCATTTGCCATTAGATTTTATGCTTGACCTACGAGCTTTTTTTCTCATATACGGTGGACTTCTATCCCCGAAATCTTGCTTATCTACCATCTTCATCTCCTGACTTACACGAGGCTATCTTTCCTTTCGCACACATGTAATCATAGCAACGATATTTGTATCTCTTCATTGTACAAGCAGAGTCATAAGAGCTACCATAGAATGTATAGAGCGGCGGCCTGAGCGTGTCATTAAAGCGTGAAGCGGAAGTTTGGGTGCCTGTCTCCGATTGGCGCTTGTGTTTTACCTTCAGCTACCAAAGCTTTATATTTGATTATGTTATCTTCTCTTTTCCCATCTCTGCGTGCTTTGTTCTCCCACAAACAATAACACCTACCGGTTAGAAGCGTCTGTCAGAAGTTGACTCATTATATGCAACACGACTTACACATTGAATGCAACGAGGAACCACGCCAATACGACAAAAGAAAGAACTATGGTATGGCCGCGTATGTATTCCGGCTGCTGATCTATACGATCACGCCAAACGTTGAGGATAAACACGACCAGGAGCAGGATAGCACAAAGGTCTAACCTGGAGTATAAGCAAATGTAGCAACGAAGCCACTAGAAAGTTCAATAAACACATGAATTGTAGGCGATGTCAAGAATGTATAATGGAGAGAGAACTCACCCGCTATTGGCTATAGCCAGCTGCAATGCAGTCGTAGTTGCTTTCTTGTAATGACCACTACTGTTGTTTGGAAGGATTGAACTATAACAATTATCGTCAGTCACAGAAGTAGTTACATGGAGCGAAACCTACAGAATACATGGTGCTGATGGATAGCTGAATTTGACTTCTAATGAGTGTCACAATAGAAAATAAGGAAAAAGGACGGACACGCCGGCTGCCATAAAAAAGACCGCGATGTATCGAGTGCGATTGTTATCAGCCGTGATCGCGAGGGCATACCCTGCACAAATGGTCTCCCAGTGATTAAAGTTGAAATGTTAGGTGCTCACCAATTATAGCGAAGGGAAGACAAATCAAGATGAAAGGACCTCGCCACTTGAATCGATCACTCAGGTATGCTACAACCACTATAACGACAGATGTTTGTGTCAAAACCTATCCCACAGCCCAGGACGAAATACTGACCTGTAAGAACAGTAGCTGGGACGTAAGGCGGAACTGTAGGAGGTATTTGAAACTGGATGGAACGGGGGGGGAATGGGGAAACCAACCTGTGTGGAGCTGAGCTTGCGATCCCTTATATCCAAGGCCAGCGACGATCGTCGGGCTACAAAAAAATTAGACAAATAGAGACTCCAGTTGATATTTGATACTTACAGAAACAAGGAAAAGGAGTATAAGCTGACAATAAGTCCAAAATATGCAAACCCAGTTAGCCAAGTCTGAATATCGAATATGCCTATAACATCGTTAGATGCCCCAGTTAATTCATTAATCATGCATGACTTGAGATAGTCTAACCTCGAACAACTTCTCTCCACTCATATTTTTCCTCTTCGGATCCCTTCTCCACAATAGTGAGTGATTTAGAGTAGTTGGTATGCTCCACATATACGTCGTCATCGCCCTTTTCCTGAGAGGTTTGTGCACCAGTTTCGGGACTAGGATCAAAAATTCTTGAATCATCCAACTGGAAACGCCTCACTACACCCAGAAGATGAGTTTAGAAGGTGGGTAATCTTCAAGGATACTCTATGGAGATACTGACCTGCAAACGCTCTCTCCTCTTCGGTAAAAAATGGTGCATTGTCCAGACTTTCCGGTAAAATAAACGCGGCTATGAAGCCGGCGATAACCGTGGCAATTCCTTCGAGAATCTGTTGAAAATAACGGGGTAAACGTGATGATCAAATGTAATCGGAAATAAAAAGCTGCGCATTACATAGATCCACCGCCAACCGGCCAAGCCGGCTATTCCATTCATTTTTAAAATG
The DNA here is from genome assembly GCA_015039465.1 of Phlegmacium glaucopus. Lineage (NCBI taxonomy): Eukaryota > Fungi > Basidiomycota > Agaricomycetes > Agaricales > Cortinariaceae > Phlegmacium > Phlegmacium glaucopus. Next base: position 512,654 of record MU130237.1, on the reverse strand, counting down.
GCAGTCGCAAGAAGCCCTATTGCTCATATAAGTGTTGTGCCTTCCCAGCGACTAGAAATTATTTAACCTCCAAAGGCACCAGAAAGAGATGCTAGCAGACGAAGTGTCAGCCGGGTCTAGAACAAGGGGACTGAAGAGTATACCAGAAGCGTAAAAAATCCCCACTCTGTCAAAGGAGACTGTCAACCTCTGATATTTTAAGTCATAGAGTGAAGGAATACCTCAGCTGCAATTCATGGCGTTTATACATAGTGCTCAAGTACAGAATCTGCGAGGATAGGGACAATCAAGGGGTTGTGACTCTGGGAATTGCGAAGGATCCATACTATGCCCGGAAGCAGGCCTCCTTCACACAGACCCAGGAAAATTCTGATAGCTAATAAGCCTTGGAAGTTGTGGATCTAAGTGATTCAGTCACTAAAGAAATCTGAAAGTACACAATTGAGACAGACCAAGGACGTCAAAGTGGTGACGATCCCCCAAAGACCTACAAGCAGAGGAATCCAGCGCTAAGGTTACTAAATTAGTTAAATATATCCGGACAACGAATCAATGATGCTCACGTTGGGCTTCACCTTCTTCAAGGCGATATTGGATGGAAGTTCGATAAGGAGATAACTGAAATTCCAAGTTGGTGATAACCAACAGGTGTAATATTGATATATTTACGTGACATAGAAAACTGTTCTCGAGGCAAGGCGGTGAGGAAAGGCCAGGTTGGTTCCTAGGAGCACTTACCTGCCAAAGCGGTGTTGAATTGATTTCCCTGCAAGTGTAAATCGGTCTTGAGTCCTGCAATCCTGTAAAATAGTTGGTGACTATCAATGCACCCGTCCAAGTCCAGGTTGAGTTTTTCAAGTACCCTGCGTTTCCGATGTTACTTCTGTCGATGAAATTTGCTAACCATAGCTAAATAGTAGCTTAACATTAACTAGAACTATTCAGAAGAAGACAGGAAGCTTACTAGAGCTAATGGGGGCAATATATGACAATCCAATTTCCATAGGACTCTCTTTGTCATCTGGGCATGATTGTCGGCTGCCTGTGGACTGGTCACAGAATGGCTGGAAGACATTGGATGAATTGGGGCCCGGAGTAAGGACTGATTTTATTTTCCTACCTGACCCAATATAAGTAAGTGGGGTAAAAAGGACGGCCAAGGACGGCACTCAATCCGGAAACTTTTAACTTATGGTTGGCTACTGGCGCCGTCGTGTGACCCTTAGAGCATCATTCCATTTTAGTTCCAGGGACTGTCGGGGATATTGCGAGATATTGGAGGATATTGGGATGTTAAAACTCTCAAGGGTGGGTTATGCCAGGTTATGTCCTGTCCCACGACCACCCACGACTAGGTGGGGAATGGAGCGTCCCGAAACAGAAACTCGGCCTGTGTTTTTCTTATCCCTTTATGTAACCAAAAAAATACTCGTGAGCTATCATTATTTTCCACACTGCAGCTGGCAGTCACGGCGGAATATAATTATATATAATACCAATGTTTCTGGAACACGACGATGGACAATTATTGGACTCGGAGTTGACTACTCCAAGACTTGGAGAGAGTCGGAGTGGAGTACTCCAAGACTCCAAGACCTGACCTGTAAGCATCCATCCAATGAACCCATGCCGCGGTGCTCCCACTTTCGGATGGTACTGAGGTCGACAGATGCGGGAGATAATTTGGCATGTTCTGCTGCGCAGTGATCTTGTAGATACCTCTTTACTGCATCCCAGAAGAACTGAAACTAGAATCTGATGTCTCGATGTCCTTCTCCAGTTGCATCGAAAACTTTTCTTCTATGCCTCACCCAACAATTCATCCTGTGCAATGGTAGACCATTCAGAACCACTCTTTGTGATTGTATCATCATCTTTGTGGTCGGTACAAATACAATTGACGCCACCACTCCAAGTTGTGACGACTCATCCTCTTCAGAAATGACACCGAGGAGTATCTGTTGTCCAGTTTTTCTGGCACGAACTCGTTCTGCTGCTCTTTTTTTTGCTGGACAGGCCCATGAATTATGTAGGAAGTTTTGTTTTTAGAGCTAATTCCTTCAACGTCTTCGCTAACGCCCCACGCCACCACCAACATCAACTAATCATTTTAGGTGAGAAATATATTAAAAATGAACCAATAAAGTAGGTGCCTAGACGCAAGCAAGGTCACGTCTTTTTTTATCAGACAACTGCAACAAAGTACGAACAAAATTAAACAAATAAGCAAATTCGACTTCCAAAGTCGCCTTCCAGTCATTTTGGCAGAATGCTCTGTAGCATGTCACCGGGAAGCCAAACAGGTGCTTAGAAGTCTTATCTCTTTGAATCTCGCCATGCAGAGGATGGGAAGGAAGTAACCTATGCTCTTATTTCTACCAATTTGGGTGGCACCACCTGACATTTTAGCCTTCTCCGAGGAAATACTCTCAACCTCTGGACTACAGTCATTTAAAATGTGAGAAGTATTACCAGATCTATACATGCATGTAGTTGTGTGAGAGTGGTGGAGCAGTATCTCTCGGCGGCGGTCCTAAAGAGGGTTAAAATTTTACTAAAAATGGATAAAAAGTCTATTTTTAACGCGCTGTAGCGAGCCTGTAGCAACGATTGGATTGCTGGGCTCGTCGAAATAGACATCGAGCTTCATTCAATGGCCTTAGTACACTGCAGCAGTATAAAAATGAAATTTACTGTTCATTTTGCAGTATTAGTCGATAGTAAAGCCTCAATATTACAAAAATACCAAGACCTGAAAAAGAAAAAAATCACGTGTGCCATGTTGCGAGAATAAAAGGGCTGGGGTATTAATAAAGTATCATACACTCCACGTGGTCTGGTCAATTGATCTATTATGATATATGTTTCTCGGAACTACCCTTGACGGCCCTAGAAGCTTGAACATTTTATCCGAACCCATAAGATCCTTGTCCCTTATAAGAGTCTATTATAAGAGACTAATTCGGCGACATCACAGAGACTTTTAAGTTTTACCAAAAAGAATAATGATATGTCGTCCGACTCCGGATGAGCCTCCGGAGTGCTCAGCACGTGACCGGCGTGACCGGCACAATGGTCATTTACATAATATTCAACTTCAATGATTCCTTCGACCAATATTCTTCCACCAGGTTGGACAGAGCACCTCGGTCTGTTGTCGCACCCTCATTCCACTATATATTTTTATTTAAATACCCTCCAGGTCCAGGGGGTCAACCATATTATTACAACACCCAGACTAGAGAGTCAACGTATGTTAGGCCTATCCCCGTCCAAAGTACCTCAAAGAAAAAAGATAAACCGCTTGTCAAAACACCTATTCCAGGTACTGAGTGGTTGCGAATTATAACGACTGAAGGAAACACCTTTTATTCCCATAGGGTCAGGAAAGAGAGTGTATGGGTTGTTCCGGAGGAAATAAGGTCTGCGGTTGAAGGGCTTCAGACCGAGGAGCGTCGACAGCAAGACATTGCTAATTCTAAATCAGAGGAACCCACACAAGACACGATTTCGATAAATTCTAAAAGAAAAGCAGAGATTTCGCTGGCCGGCGACGAAGATGTAGTCACCAAAAGAGCGAAAGTCGAGGACGATGAAGAGGAGGAAGAGGAAGAAACCAGCGAGGATGAAGATTGGCAGCGGCAAGCAGCGGAACAACTGGCGGCTGAGGCTGAAGAAGAACGTAAACGGGTGGAAGCAGAGACGGAGAAGGAAAGGGAACTGGAGGCTCAGCGCACACGAGCTGCAGCTGAGATCATCATGCCCCAGAGGGTAGACCTCTCCATCGAAGAAGGGAAGGCGTTGTTCAAGGTAAGTCTTGCGTTTCTCGCTCATCGACTTACAGAAGTCTGATCAGGGTTTAGACTCTATTGAGAGAGAAAGACATCAATCCGGTGCATCCTTGGGATATTTCTCTCCCGAAATTTGTCTCAGACCCACGCTATGTACTCTTGCCCTCCGTGGCAGCACGACGCGAAGCATTTGATGAATACTGCAAGGAACGTGCACGAGAACTACGCCAGTCTTCTGTCAAAAAGGACAAGGAGGTAGTGGATCCTAAAGTCGAGTATGATCGACTTTTGAAAGATGAGGTTAAAAGTACACGAGCAAGCTGGACTGACTTTAGGAGAGTTTGGAAGAAAGATCGCCGCTTCTACGGTTGGGGACGAGACGATCGAGAAAGAGAAAAGAGATTTAGGGAGTTCTTGAAAGATTTAGGAGAGCGTAGGTTCAGTTTTTGTGCATTTGGCTTGCTCCGCTATTAATCCTTTTTGCCAGAAAAACGCGCTACTGCACAAAAGGCAGAGGCCGATTTTTTTGTCCTTCTGAAAGAACATTCATTTACAGAAGGGTTATCGTGGAAAGAGGTATGACCATCCAGATTTGTTCTCGGACATCAAATTCATTTATTCCAGGCCAAAAAAAAATTATACCAAGATCCCCGTTACGAAGCTGTTGGCTCATCCTCTTTGCGAGAAGAACTTTATAACACATTTATGAAAGGAAGGGTTCCGCAATCAATTGTGGACCAAAGTGTAATGGTCAACTCAAATCAAATTGTGGTTGAAAATGTGAAGGATGTGGCTTCCGACCGCCAGGAAAGAAGGAATAGGGCTGTTAAGGAACGAGAGGACAAGATCAAAGATGAACGTAGACGACTCGACGTTGCAATTGAAAGGTCTAAATCAGGAATAAATAAGGAAGAGGGAGAAAGAAGTTTTATGTGCGTCGTCAATCTCGTCAACTTTGAACACATACTGCGGCAGTTACTTATTTATATATAGGACTCTTCTGACTGATGCTATCCGTGACCCCCAGGTACACGTCTTCGTTTGTTTCGACACTTTTCTGACTGACTTTTTATCTGTAGGTAAGCTGGGAAGGCGTCCTACCCCAATTGAAGACAGATCCTCGGTTTACCAATTCGCCTCTTCCTTTGAATCACCAACTACAATTGTTTCATACCCACGTTTCTCACCTAAGGTCAAAGTATCTTAGCAGTTTGCATGCTCTCTTCCACTCGCATGCCACAACACTTGCAACTCCTTTCAGTACTTTGCCACTAGAAACAATTCTGTCATCACCCCCTACAATTAAACTTGGCTTTCAAATTGAACAAGTCGAAGATGAGTACGATAAATGGCAGCGAGAGCGAACGATTTCATCACGCGCTGCGTTTGATGAAATGCTGGGTGAAAATTCCTTCGTGGAATTCTGGGGTCGCCTTGGAAAGATCGGCGGAGAAGGTGTAAACTCAAGTGTAAAGATAGACGGCGATGATATTGGGGAAGGGGACGGCGAGGACAAGGTTGACATGAAAGCATTGGCAAAAAGTGTTGATATTCGAGAGATGGAGAAGGTCTTGAAGGTCCGTCATCCAGCGTAAATGAAGCCCTCATTTTGATCTGACATATACTCTTTAAGAGAGATAGCCGGTACAGCGTCTTCGATCATGTACCAGAGCAAAGGGAACGATGGCTAAGGGTGGGGTCCAATTTTGATTTCACGGAGATGACCTATTAAACTGACTTCGATTACAGAATTATCTCTCAAATTTATCTGCTCCCAAGCTCTCCGTTCACGTTGACGGCTGAGGAAGTATGCTTCTTCTTCAATTTCTCAGTTGCCACAACCATGGACTTGAATGTACATGCCTCATGATAGCACTGAATGCAAATGGGATAACTTTGATAGAATATACTTAAGATGAGCTTGAGGCACTCGCGGTCACGAGGGGGCCACGACTTTGACACGTCATTGACATCTTTTTATAGCCGCCTTCGAGCCTGTACTTATTGAAACACTACATACTTACAATTCGCTTACCCGTTCATTCTTGGTTTGCGTGTTCCTCGAGTTAGAATGCGCCTAATTCGCCCACTGCTTTTCTTATTGACCTTCTTGACATCCACTGGCTTTACACATGACGCTAAACCTGCTGTGTCTCCGGTAAAACACAATTATCAGGCAAGTTTTACTATTGAGAGCCTAAATCGTGGGGTCAAGCTAAGTTTATCTATACAGAGTGATGTAGCACGTCTGCGTAAAATCGTCATCAATAGGTGGGGACTTGAATCGAACTAGAATATACTAGGAATTAATATCTAATATACGTTGCTCTCTTCAGTCTCTATTCTCATCAGTCAGTCTTTTTAAGTATCCGTTATAGAGTCTAGAACTCAACTTTATGCCAGGGAAATTTTTCTGCGCGAACTCATCTCAAATGCTAACGACGCATTGGAGAAGTTGCGACTCACCGCTCTGACTGACAGGAGCATATGGGATGGATCGAGTTCTCTCAATATCACCATTAAAGTCGAGAAAGACGAAGATGGAAAGAGCGGTCGGATTATCATCGCAGGTAATGCACGGTCCACCACCTCTACACATGTACACTGACAAGTGACAATGTAGACACTGGAATTGGCATGTCTCCCGAAGAACTTCAGACTAATCTTGTGCGTTTATATTGGCATGCTCCATGGCTTAAAGATTTCCGAATTAAATCTATTTCAGGGCACTTTGGCAAAATCGGGAACGTCTGACTTCCTTGCTAAGGCCGAAGGTCAGGACGGTACGGCAACTGGAAATCTTATTGGCGCTTTTGGTCTTGGTTTTTACAGCAGCTTCCTCGTTGCCGATCGTGTTCATGTAGCCTCCATACCTCCAAAGTCTTCTCTAAACCCTGACCCCGTCCAACACGTCTTCAGTTCATCCACTGATGATAGCACCTTTGATATCTATCCTGACCCACGAGGAAATACACTAGGACGAGGGACAGAGATCACGCTTTTCCTCAAGCCGGAGGCATCAGAGTACCTCGAGGAGTCTGCCCTTTCAGCCCTTGTGTAAGGTTACCTCTCTATCGACATTCACTTGTTGATATTCTGTTCAAAGGAACAAACATTCTGCCTTTTCATCGATATTTCCCATATATCTCTTTGAAAAATGGACCGAGGAAGTCCCCGACGACAGCGAGGAACCACCCACGCTGGAACAGAAGGAAATACCGGAACCTTCCTTGGAGTCCGTATCTTCTGACACAGACGAAGCAATACTTGAAGATGTTACTAAGGCCGATGAAGACGAATCGGAGTTGCCGCCACCTCCCAAAATGGTGAACGTTACCAAAGAACAATGGACTCGACTGAACTCCCAGCCTCCTTTGTGGGCCAGGTAAGTTATTGTACGGACAAGTAACGAATAACATTCTGACACCTAGACGGGTAGGGAATCTAAGAATATCACAGATGGTAGGTGGTTATTTATTGTCGGATTTAAAGGGTTATTCCTAAGTATCAAGACGAGTACCACTTGTTCTACACCACATTTTTCAAGGACTTTTCGAAGCCTTTGGCCTGGCATCATTTCGCTGCCGATGCAGGTTCTGGAGTTGCATTCAAGGCGCTTCTTTTTTTCCCATCTAAATTGTGAATTTCTCCTATACCTTTCATGAAATCTGGCTCAATAACGATTCAATATACAGGGGTGAAGATTACTGGCAAAAGCCCTTGGAATACAAATCAAAAGATTTTAAGCTGATGGTAAAGCGCGTATTTATCACATCTGATATTGGCGACGAAGGGTTGCCCAAGTGGGCAAGCTGGGTAAAAGTTGTGGTAGACGGTGTGTCCTCTCCTAATCCATTCTCATTCGTTTGTGACCAATCTTTGCAGCTGAGGATCTATCATTGAATGTTTCTCGTGAAAGCCTTCAGTCCAATCGTTTCCTTAAGCAGTTGAGACAGATCATTCTCAAACGCATCATACGGCTCTTCACCGAGATTTCTGAAGGCCAGGATCAAGAAAAAATTGATAAGATGCAAGAGACGTACGGCTCGGTACTGAAGCTGGGAGCTGTTGAGGATATAAAGAATCGCGACAAGCTAGCTGGCTTGACCCGATTTACTACAAATCATCGGAATAATACTTCGTTTGATCAAGTATGTCATTCGTCACGAGTGTCTGCTTGAACTAATTATTCCTTTCAAGTACTTGCAAAAGAGAAAAGAAGGACAGAAGCAGGTGTGCGGAATGCATCTGCTACCTCAGCCAGCATGATTCACAATTTTCCAGATCTTTTATCTAGCCGAGATGGGGAAGAAACCAGAACACTTAGCCCAGAGTGTATTCATAGAGAAGTTAGATGCTCGTGGTTACGAAGTTCTACTTCTTAATGAACCGCTGGATGAAATTCTTCTTAGCAATCTGCGTGAATGGAAGTGAGTTTTTTCATCATGGAAGTACCTAAGAAGTTTATTGATCTGCCCCGGCTTTCCAGAGGTATTCCCTTCCAAGATGTAGCGAAGGCGGGGCTTAAGTTTGGCGACGAAGGTACATCCCGAACGCCCGAAAAATTCTTTCTTTTAATTCCTGTATCACATTAGATTTGGACCCGGAAGAAGAGAAGGAAGAGCAAAATGCCCTTGAAGAGAAATTCGAGCCACTCATTAAATGGCTCAAAGAAGAGGCTAAAGATTCCGTTCTTGATGGTATGAATTTTGAAGCTTTCATGACTCTTTCTTTATTGAAGGCATCATATCCAAAGTTGTGATTTCCAACCGTCTTGTCAAAAGCCCCTGTGCCATTGTTGCGGATGCTCATGGATATACTGCCAATGTGCAAAAGATGATGAGTGAGGCATGTTAATATGACAAGGTAGCGTGTATTGATAGCTTTGCAGGTGCTTCAAACTCCAAGAACAACAGAGGTATGCATGAGTATGCGATGAAGGCAAAACGTCTTGAAATAAATCCCCGTTCACCCTTGATCGAGGGTATTCTTCGCCGTGTGAATCAGCTACCATCTGAAGAGGAAGATAGAGATATTGAAGCGGAAGAGGAGCTGAAGGAGGCGACTTCTATTCTTATCGACGGGGCACTTGTTCGCTCAGGCTTTGAAGTACCTGATAGTAACAGGTATGATATAACTGACTGCTTGACAATTCATCCTGATGTTGAGACTGCTTTGAACAGATTCTTCTCAAGAGTAGATCGTGTTTTGAGAAGGTCCCTCGGTGTATCAGAAACGGCTAAAACTGACGAATTTGTCAAGCCTGCTCCACCTGTTGAAACAGAAGTAGTTGTCGAGAGTGAAAAACCTGGGATTATTCTACCAGACCATATGAAGGACAAGGTGAAAATAGAATATCTTTCTACGAGCTTTACTAACAATGACCATAGGTTCAGATTGAAATGGAGGAAATAGATGAAGAAGGCAATCCTGTGCCTCAGCATGATGAGCTGTAGGGTGTTTACATAAGCCAATTATATATACCAAAAATGGAATTATAAACTTTGCTCAATGACCCTCATACGCTGAGTCTTTCAACGGGACCATTTCAGAGTTTACAGAGTCCAAGTCCCCCCAAATCTTCTGATACTTGTCTAGCACCTTGGTATGTCTGGTCCTGCAGCCTTCTCCCGTCTCCAATTAGCAGCCGCATTACTAGGTACGCAATCTCTTCGCCCTTGAGCACGTCGCCCATAGAATTGTCTTCCTGCAGAATACGATAATGATCCTGACGATCCAAATGCTCCTTATCGATCTGCCCAGGACAGCGCAATATTTGCACATTTTCTGCGCAACCCAGCAGCACGCCCAGAGTTGCACAAGACTGATTACCTTGGGGTCCCAGTTCCAAGTGATGCGGGCAGTCTCGGGGGAAGAGAGTCTGCTTTAGAGGCACGTCGCTCTAGGGGCTCAAGAGGTTCTATGGATGCCTTGAGAAATCCTTTCGGGATGGACTATAATTCTGATTCAGACGAAGACGATAGAGACGAACAAGTAATAGAGGTTGACCTTGCTTCATGGGGATTAGACGCATTCATTCCCAAAGAAAGGTCCAAGTCTGCAAAATCGAAAGGCAAACAACCACTTCCGCCTCCTATCACTTCCACCCGTTCCCATCGACCATCTACCAACTATGACGCTGCTGCTCCTCTACCACGGCGCGGAGTAGTCACTTCTAGACCATTAAGTGCCGGCGGGAACTTAGACTTTGCTACAGAGCACACACATGCGCACCCACCAGACCGACGTCGCTCGTTTGGGTCACCATTGGATCTTGTTGGAATGGAGCCGATCGGTCCGCCTCTCCTTGAACGTCGTCGTGTGATTTCACAAGCCTCTATTCCCCACTCAATGGAGGTTCCCTTCCCAAGTTCTTCTCTTCGTTCACCTTCTCCCGGAGTTGACCAACTATACGGAGATCCCAGATTTCGACCGCATGAAAGGACGCTTTCCATGGCGAGCATGAGCTCTCGCTTGCTTCATGATGACATGAAACAAGAATACATTCAACCGGAACGAAGCTCCTCGAGTGTTATGGGATTGCAGAATGTTGCAGAGGATAATCCGTTTGCCATTCACCATCCTTCCCACATTTCACGATTTGACCCCAAGGTTCTTGCGCGCACGCGGACTCAGTCAAGCGTCTCAATGGGTTCGAGAATGATCTTGGAGAATGATAATGTCTCCGTCATGACAGAGGCTAGGGATGCCTATTCTCGAAAACCTCGTTACTCTACTACAATGGATCTTTTGCGTCCCAAAGTGTTAGTAATGCCTAGTCCCCTGCAAGCTATATCGCCCAACGTGCCGGAACAACCTATCCATACAGTCAGAGACGGCTTTGAACTTTCAACGGATGGTCCCCCCTTACCACCTGGGGCTCGTTCGTCGCGAAGATTATCTATATCGAACATGGAGACGGAATTCGTTCCATTAGCATCGAATTCATTCATCCCCAATCCTCATATTGATCTGTCATTGTCACAGAAGACTTTCCGTAATACTTTAGTCGTTGGTGGACAAAGTGGAGCCCCTTTTGATGCAGAGGAAGGCTTGCCTCGGGCTACTGAGGATGGTCAACAAATTCTGGTCGAAGATGCGCCAAAGGTGGAGGACATTAAACCCTTGACACCTCCTCCAGAAGAGGACTCCAAGGCCTTACGCCCAGCAGGTAAACTATACGGCAAGAGTCTTATAGATGACCTCGAGCATCGTAAAGCGCAAATGCGGAGCAAGCAGCGGTATTTTGCTTTTTGCCCTTTTGTGGATACTTATATTAATCATCTTTATATGCAGTGTTTTTACAGGTGACGAACGACCATCCATGATGGCTCGAGAACAACGTGCAAGTACCTTGATTGATCCAGCATCGTTGCAGGCGCGGCCGATATCGAAACGATTAAGTTCGTATGGTTCCTCAAAATCTCAGCAGGCGCTCGGCCGTCAAAATTCTCTGACCATGAAACCCCTTCTCAATTTCGAGGACGAGGATGACAAGAATCTTCACCCATTGCCAGCCGCCGGCCGGCTGCCACCATCTCGGACTGTGTTTGGCGTAGATACTCTTTGGGAACGCGAAATGGCGAAGTTGAAGGAAATTGAAGCACGAGAGGCACGAGAAAAAGAGGAGAGATTGAAAAGAGAGGAAGAAAGAGAAAGGAAAAATATGGAAAAGAAAAGCAAGCATAAGAGAAAGGCTAGACATCAAAAGGGCGTTGAAGACGTGCAGCAGGTACCTGCGGATGCTCGGGTATCTGTGGAGCCACCAACTTTGCCGGATATTCAACGTGCAACACGCAGTGTTCCTCCGAGGGCTAACGACTCCTCATATTCTACCTCTGAGAGTGAAGAGGAGGACGAACAACTTCAACCCCGTGCAATCACACCTGGCTGGCATGAAAATTCCTCAGATGATGGAGATGCTGGACCTCGACGTACAACAGGCGTTGGATTACGGTACCCGAGACACTCTCACAAACTCCCTATCTCACATGATAACGATAGCGAAGAAGACTTGCCTCTAGCCGCCACTATCCACAAAGCTATTGCGCGGGCAGCATTAGGTGGAACACAATTGGGACGAGATTCCGACGATGAAGATCAACCTTTATCGCGCATTGTGAGACAAGCCAAGGCAAAGTTGTCACCTCCAAGGCCCACCTATGCGAAGAACCAACCTGCTGACGACGACGATGATCAGCCTCTTGGCCTCAGAACATCGCGGTTTGTTCAGAGCCGTCCAGATGCCGATGACGAAGACGACCTGCCTTTGGCTTTCCATCCAGAACAACAACGCAGGACCCAGTATCAAATGTTGGCTCAACAACAACATCAGCAGCAAATGATGATGCAAGCGCAAATGCAAAGTAACATGCTCATGAATGCCTCCATGATGGGCCCAGGATACTTCGCTCCTTTAGTAAATCCGATGGGAATGATGCAGGTCCCTATGCCTATGCCATCCCCTCCTCCGATACATGATGAAGTCAAGTTTGGCAGGGTAGACCGCTGGAGAAGGGATATCGTCGTTGATGAATGATGTAACTTTCATGATTTTTTTTTTTGGACTTTCAAACACTATTGAAAGATTATGCAGTTGAATAGATTCCAGTAATAAAAATGTCCACATGTTGACACAAAGGAAGAGGGTATTGTAAATGCTTGGATGATACAGAATGCGCAGTATGAATAACAAAACAAGGAGAAAGCAATAACAAAACTTTTTGATACGAATAATTCATGATGGATTTGTAATCCACAGTTTGCGACGCGGTACTGTGACGATAGATACATCTCGTCTCTCCATTTCTTCTTCGATAACCCTCTGGCGTGTATCTTCGTCAACGTCGTCGTCGATGCCATCAGTCTCAACACTCATGGGAACTGCATGAGCATAGGACAATTCATCCGCATGTGTTGAAAGTCGGTAGGGAGGTCGGTGATAGGTATATGGACCATCGCCATTCGTTGGAGGAGCATTGTTAGCAAGATTGTCTTGAGGATCTAGATTATTGTCATGACCTCGAAGAGACTGAAGAGACGCAGTCAAAAGTGATGTAGTTGGATAATAGTTCCAGGCTAGAACTATCATCCCGACATAGAACGCAACCATCCATGCGAGGAATAGGGCAAACAGGGCCCGAGAAGCTCTTGACCACAAAATCGTTAGGGTAATAATGGATAGGCCTAATATCGAAGCTTGAACGAGGATATGGAAAGTCATCGTTAAAATTTTCGGGAATTGGACCATTTGTTTGCGGTGAAGAGGTTCTGCAGTACGGTTATCATAGTCGGAAGAAGCGAACTGAGCGTTATGAGCCTGCGTGATGACATAGTCAAGTTCGCCCTATAATTTGTGTAAGCCGAGAGCAAAAAAAAAAACCTGATCTTACCACTGCGTGTACAGCTCTCCTTCTAAGTAACCAGTCAATTTCACCGAGAGCTCTGGTGGTTGGAAGGGATTGTGATAATCCTGGGGTATTATCCGACGTCGGCCAAGTTCCGCTCGCTTTGCGACTTCTATTTGGACGATTAAGGACCTCGAAGCCTCGCTGGGGCGTTGCGGACGCAGTTGAGTCATTTGATAATCCTTCATCTGTACTTGGCCTGAGCGCGTTGAACGCATCCCAAGACTGTGTCCTTTGTCGAGGGGATGAAGGTGGAGAGGTATTATGAACACTAGACGATAGACGGCCCTGTGGAGGGAGCGCATCAGTTTTCTCATTTGTTCCTATTGAGGTCTCGCTAGGCTGGTTTCGACCTGAAACGTTAGGGTGATAGCCAAACAAGGCAAAGGCTAGATAGATAAAGGGAACAAGCCCATAAAGGACGAGGAATAAGGCGAGTCCGGCAATTCCATGGGCTGTCTTCAAGTGAAGGTTCTGTGTCGACGACGTAGTGGAGATAGTGGTGAAGGATAGCACGAATCCCGCAACGCCCACCCCATAAGCGCCAAATGCTAAAATTACAGAGATGACCATGAAAACGCGTCGCCTAGGTGTCAATCCTACCTCCGCAGTTGTTTTTGTCCAACGGAAAAATAAGAGGATTGGGAGCAAAATAACCAGAGATAAAGTCGTTAGAAGTTTGTGGAGAAGTGAGGTATTGTAAATGCTTGAAGAAACCGGACTGGTCAACCCAGACCCGGAAGGAGGAGGAGGAGGAATAGATGTTGTACTAGTACTAGAGACAGAGAGAATCGAGGCACATTCAGTTATGTAACGGATACGGACACCGGACCCGTCTGCGTTGACGCCGGTTTGGAGTCGACCATTACCGAATCCAGTCCATGTCGAATTCGTAGAAGTTATCGAACCAGCATAGCCTCTTAAGAGCCACAACTCAGACAAAAAGGTTCCATTTGCATCTTGTCCTCCATAAACCTGAACAATTGATCACGATGAGTTTTGTGAGTATAATTGGATTGAACGTACAATTGTATCCGCAGAAGAATTGCGATTGGATCCAACCAGGCCTTCGTTAAAAGACAATGCGGATGCGCCTTCTCGTGGTCCAGGGAAGTTGACATTTCCAGAGGCATCGGGATCACCCGAGGGTAGGATTCTAGCCCATGTTCCTGTGTTAGTATCAAGTATAGCCTGAACAAGATTAATAAACATTTATTGCATGAGAAAAAACACTCACGACTTCTCCTTGGGCTAAGCCGTCATTATCCTGCCATATTGAAGCGTTAAATGTTCCAAGCAAGAAAAACACCTGTGATGAAAATGCCGCAGAGAAGCGGTTCTGATTTGGGACTAGGACTGCACCTACTCTGGGAGCAGGACATGGGCCTGGAGAGATAGCAAGTTTATGTTGGACATCTAGAACAAATGAATCTTGGGTCGGGCATGAGGTGTCCACATTTACGGGGGAAGTCGTCAGATTGCAGCCACTTGATACAACGATTTGTTCCGCAATCACAGTCCCTGCTTGGTCAATTCGACCCGATAGATTGCCAATAGTCAAATGATCCCAAGTCCCATTTACATTATTAGGAAGATTGGACGAGAGTGTTCCTGAAATATTTAACCTCCATACATCAGAAAGACTGTCTGTGCTAGTGCCATCGAAACCTCCGGCGAGATAAAAGGAATTATTTGGCCCGGGAATGATAGGGTCCTGAATAGCGGTTGTACGCGTATCAATACCGCCGGACGCACCCCATCGAGCCGATGGGCCTCCAGGCGTAACAGAGACTTGAGACCAGAATTGGTTATTGAAGTCGTACTCCTGCAAAGAATACCAATCAGATCCATTTGGATACTTGATAGTGAATCGCTCACCCAGATATCCGACAAAGGATTGCCCTCTAAACCTTTGCCACCTACGACGACAAAACCGTGGCGACTGCAAGCGAGTTCCAATTACTTTTTTAAAAAATATTTCCCAACGCAATCACTCACTTGCTCGCAGCAAAATCACCGCCACAAATAACGGCACTTCTTGCAGGTGGGCTGCGTTGGAGGGTGGGCGGCGGCGAAGGAATGGACCAGGTAAGGGTATCAAGATTCAAACTGAGGATTTAAGTATAGAGAGCTGGTCTCAGGTTATATAAGACTTACAGAAAAGTTTGTGACTGGGGAAAGCCATTCTCGGACAAGCCTCCAAAAATGATGAGGGAGCGGCTGTGAAAGTGTGAGAGTAGAGGATAATTAGAAGGATGAAAAGCTAACCTAGTGTCATCATAGCCCATAGCGGCATCTCTTAACGGAGGCGGTCGTGATGAGCCTTTTAGAAGATTTGAAAGGTTAATCCATTGGAGAGGTGGGACGGGGGAATTTGTAGAAATTATCTGTGCTAGTACTGAGAAAGAAAAAAGATGAATAAAGAAAAGGAAAAAGGCCATTCGTTGTAGTGCTGCAAAGGGGGTGTCCGCAGTGCCCATGGTTGTTAGTACATCACGTCACATGACATTGTTCTTGGTCAATGACCACCTCAGAGAGTAGTAATAAACGGCTCTGCGAATCATCTCTCGCCTCTCTGCCCACTTCCCAGCAATCTAACATCGACCCACATCTTACCAACCGCCTTCGAAACCTCGGTTCACGCGTCAGGAAAGGTGTGTGTACACACCGCACATCATCCAAGGTCCCATCAAGTAATGCACCTTTCTAGATGTTTCGGAAGGTTACAAGACCTCTCCTTCCTCCTTCTCCAAAGCCCAGTCAACGGGATCAATATTTCGTTCTATGAACGACATTTTTCGAGACGTCTACTCCAACATGCCAGTTGATTCTACCAACCAGTCCACAACCGGAAAGAGATCTCGCTCCCTCTCCCCATTGATCTCTCCAGATGCAGATATGTTGTTGGATGAAAACGATCAGAGCATGTCGCCGGTTGAGACAACCAATCCCTCAAGACCCATAAAACCTCTCAGAAGATCCCGACATTCTCTCCTAGAGACCCGTTCTTTGCCGAATGGCCCGTTGCTCTTTGGCAACTCGGATCACACACCCGATCACATTGCGACAAAAACAATAGATGAAGAAGATGATTGGAGTAACCAGAAGGCGGATGAGGACTTTGAACAGCCTTTTGAGCCCATGGTCCTATAACAAACCTACAAAGGTGAGTCCAGGGTTTCGTTACTTCATTTGAGTAGCTAAAAAAAAATAAGTACGTACTGTACCGATATCTCAAGTTCGCACACATGGACAAGGACATCCCCAATTGTATACAATCATTTGTTTCACTCTATGATGATAAGGATCTAGAATGATCGTCTAGGGATCTACCATAATTAGGCATATATCAGCGGGTGCACTCGGCCTAACTCGTTCATATAAGTAGCAGAATTATTGTTGAGGGGATGAATGAATGCTATATTGCATCCATCCATGCTTTATAGGGAATTTGTGAGAATTTTGGAGCCAAAGATGCTCCCCGGGAAATTCACCTTCCTAATTCTCAATGATCGATCATCTCCGGCAATGCAGAACTGTTCGGGAACTAGCCTATTTTGGCAACTTGCAATGATTTTGATGGGGATGCCTACCACTATGGGTCCTTGCTTGGTTGGCAAGCCATACGCCCACAGATGCCATACCTTGTTCGGTAACCATCCCAGTAACACAATACAGCGTGGATCAGAAAGATTCAATTACACATTGCCCAGCATTTCCCCAGCTATTTCCCCTCTGCATGCTTGGGCTTTCGTACCGAGATACTGTGCACGGTGACGACCGGTCATTCTCATTGCTAAGATCCTAGATCCTGCGGGATACGAACATCCAACAATGCTCCATTGGGTTCATATGTTTCTGCATCAACTTAGCCTTGACGAACCTTTATGGCATAGATGATTTTGATGCCGTCTTGTTGTTTCGATACTGTATTTAAGGTGCTGTCTTTTTGAATTCCCCCCTCGATCGATAACTCATCATCATGCCTCAACTTTGTTCTCCCTCACCGCTCTTCAAAACAATTGATCTTAGCGGATCGCCTCATAGGCCTGAGTGCGTGCTACTCTCGTGAAGGAGTATCCTTTGCGAAGCCTTGATTGTGGGTGTATTACTGATACCGCAGATCGTTGTAGACCCTACGCAGAGGCCCCATTTCAGGTTCCACGAGGTACCTTTGATCATCACTGCAACCAGAGAACTCTACCGTCCGTGGCTCAGCTGTGTAAAGGAGTTCTGCCTTCTTAGTAGGTTCTTGATCGCGCCTCACCACTATTCCCACCTCTAATTTATCCCTGTCAAGTGATTCGACCTCGACCTTGAGCCCATCTCTCCAAGCGCTGGAGCGCAGGATCAACCCTGCTCCTCCGCCTCGATCTCTCTCATGCTTCAATCGTCTGACAGCAGTTGCCGATTTTTGGGCCAGCGATCAGACGCCGCAGCCTATTAGAGTAAGACCTCTTGAAAAGCTTCGAGAACGCGACCCCGACACTTGCCCTTATCAACCCTCCCTTTCACGACGGTAAGTTCTCGCAATTGACATTGCTAATGTTCCCTCCGGATTTAAATTCTTGATCAAGGCGATACGTCCCGCGTCTCCCCTTTCAAGAACAGCCTGGTTTTAAACATTACAGCGATGTTGAGGAATTTCCTTGCTCTCGCAAAGATTCTGTCACCCTCGACCATGACAAAACTTATGTTGAACCGAACAATCAAAGTAGCTCAGGGATAGAGGTTCTAGTTGTGCCACATCCTGATGGTAGTGCGCTTGAGAAACAGCAAGACGACTGGTTGGAATATGTTGTCAAACTTGAGAAAGAGGACGAACAACAAGACGAGGATGATGAAGAGGGGAGGGGACAGTCAATCTATCAGTGTCGGTATGAAGATGATCGAGGACAACTTTGCAATTATCGTGGTCTCAAACAAATGGTCAAGAGGCACGTTAATTCGGTCCACTTGAAGAAACGGTAACCATTAACGTTCCCATTATAATGAAAACAAAAACAACTAACTACGCCTTTTCACAATAAATAGGCCGTGGGCCTGTGAATTTTGCCCTAAACGATTCCCTCAGGTGACAAAAGTTTTCCATTGCAATTCATATGAGATGTAATGTTCTGCCAGAAATCCTCTCTCCAGATACATACCAACAGCCTACAGTGGGTCTAGTTCAATCTCACGCATTTCATATGCCTAACAACGGATGATTCTAGCACTGGCGACAAACCAATCAAATGCCCCTACTGTCCTGACAAGTTCGCAGATCCCGCTCGGCGGCATAAGCACGTGGCTCGTGTCCACTCGGACAAACCAACGAAAAGGCGAAGAAAAGCCCCTTTTGTTCTAGGCTCAAATAGAAATGTGACTGGGGCTTAGGGGCTTCATCAGTTTCACCAGGCAGTGCCAAGTTTGTTTTACATATACATAGGGTGATAATTTTTTCAACTCGTACCTTGCAACTTTGAACACCCTGATTAGCTACATATTTTAACCCATAACCTAGAAATTTATATAAAAATTATTTATTCTGCTGATTTAAATGTGAGAGGTAGACTGGGCAGATATTTTCTGCCAAGACCTGTTGAAATCACCGTCGAAAAGGAGTGTATTTCACACAACAGGTAAACGCGTATTAACAGTCATCCTTGGTATGTTTTTTCTAGTTAAGAATAATTATAGTTCAAGCTTCACTCTGGCAGCTAGTCTTACTTATTCTGGCCTAGTCTCGGGCTCGTACCAAGATCGCCCACGCTCTCCCGTTCTGAGAGGGGATTTGATTGAGCCTAAGGGCTGCCAAGGTGAAAAATAAAATTTAACCTTCTCCCTGAGCAGTGGCGGCTTTCTCCGAGCCTAACCTGGGAATTCGGTCCCGATGCCACCATGAATGGCCCAAGTCAGCCAGCACGTGACCGATTAGATGACCCAGGTGAACTAAACTTTGCTCGTGAACCCGACTCGATGCCCACGAGACAACCACCATTAGGGAGTCTAGCTATTCAAGCCCCACCTTCCCCTCAAACCATTCGTGTATCACCTTTAACTTGTCATAACCTATCGGTGTTCAAAGGTACGTGTCTGCTTCATGGATGATATGACTTTCCTTTCCGAGTCTTGAGAGACTTATGCCTCCATAGATATCTTAAAAGAGTACAGGCGCCTTGATGATACAATAGTAATGCGGCTCAATAGAGCCAATGCGACCGTTCGCGATCACGAGAGGGTTCATAGGGGGACTGGCGTCGGTACAATACAGGATCAGGCATGTGCGTCTCTGTGGCGAGAACTGGTTGGTACGTCTTGACTGATGGCTGAAATTTAATTATTTATCCTTGGAACTAGGTAATTGGAAACGACGTTCTGAGCTGTTGGAGTATTGCACGACGGTAGTTGACCAAGCATTGATTGAAAAACAAAGAAATTTGGACGGTCAAGCACAAAATCCCAGCAGCAGAAGAAGGATTCAAGGGGCCGTGTTTGAGGATGAAGTAAAGGTACCCTCGATATTATACATCAACCACGGGATATTTACTCACCTTCTATATACATTCTTAGCGAAATCAAGTGCGTAACGAACTTGTCGTAGAAGACATCATTAGGAAGCGTTCGATAGAAGGTATGTTGAATCGTTGCACTATAATATATAGGGAGTAGCTCATGCCATCAAACAAGGGTTCCGCTCTCGCTGTCAGTACTTTACTCCACCGCTTACCGACGTCCAAGCCCGCCAAATGTGGGACAGCGTGCAAAATTGACGATCTTGAACCTATCGCTCGACACAGACCGTGACGCCACTGGATTTATGACATGCTGCGTTATAATATCACCACCGAATTGAGGGGTTAGGGCAATCAAGGATACAACTGATGTATTGATGGCACCATACGAGAGGCTTTGTCTATAAATTGAGCTGTGACGTAATACTGTAACGATTTCACATCATATACGCTTACCATGAAGTCAATATTCATTTTCTTCACTACATTGTTTTCGACCGTCATTGCAGCCCATCTGTTACCGTTTCGTGTCCAATATCAAGATGAATTACGCCTTTTTTCCGATACTAAAGTCCCCATTCAGCTCGGCGTTATGAGCCGTTGTCCCGATGCTCTGATATGCGAAAGCATATTCAATGAGGTTCTGAGCAGAGTAATCGATAAAGTTGACCTTTCACTCGTCTACATAGCAAAGTAGGTTAAGGCTACTGGTATCTTCTTATCGAGCTAACATACGTTTGTATTGCAGAACGAACGACTCTCAACCTGACTTTGGCATCTCGTGTATGCATGGTCCAGAGGAATGTGCAGGAAATGTACAACAACTATGTGTTCATAAATATGCGCCTCTCAAGAACTGGTGGGAGTTTGTGCAATGCCAAAATTATCAAGGAAAGGAGAATATTGGAGGATCAGATGTTGCACTCAAGTGTGCCAATACAGCGGGTATTGATTGGGAAACAAGTGGCGCTGGTCAATGTGCAGGTCTTGACGGGAGTGGAAAAGGGTCAGAAGGAGTGGGTTTGTTGAAGGAAAGTGTACTTCTCAGCGAAAAAATGAATGTCAAGTGCGTGTTGTTTCTGTAGTTTCTTGATGACGGTTGCAGCTACAAGGAATAAACAGGAAAAGCTGCACCATTCTCATCAGCGGTAGTGCGGTCTGTGTCCACGATGGGACATGGAAGGACTGTGAGGTTAGTTACGTTCAGCAATTTCTCTGGGATGTGTTAATGATGGATTCATTAGATGGGGCATAGCGTCAATGATTTCGTGAAGCAAATTGAAGAAGAGTATAGACGTTTAAACGACAAGTGATGAGATCAACGAATATTTTCAATCTCCTGTATACATTGTAAAGCTGACGAACCGAGCGAGACAGCTCAAAACTGGAACTTTTGTGGATCATGATTTCTTGCAGTTCAAGCAGTGTTGCGATCCGCGGTGCGTAGGAGATAAATTTCTGGATCATTTCAACCCCATACTAGCTCATAGAGAATGACTAATGTATTGGCAATAATGAGAGGTACTAGAAAAAGGGTAACTAAAAAGTTAACGAATTGTCCAAGAATGAGTGTTACTCACTGCGCATCAAAGTGCGGACAGCACTAATAAGATCAACCAGCCTCGCTTTCACGCCAATGTCTCCTCCCGGAACAGCGCCATAGGCAGTTTGGTCGTATGGTTGTTGGAAACCTGCGTTCTGATCACGAACTGCGCGTGACGCCGAAAGCCATCCAACTTGAAATAATCAGTTCAACTGTGGCAAATGAAATTCACACAAAAACGTACTTTTTGCGAGAAATCGTTCCTCGTTCAATATTGCAATTGCATTGACGATGAGGAGGGAGACTTGAATAATTAAACCAAAGATCGCCATTTTTGTTGAGGTGTCGTAGGTCTTATTAAAAGAAAGGTTGTCGTAAGAGTACGAGTGGACCTATGAAGGTATTGTCAAATATAATAAGCTCGTCGTGGCTGCAGAGTGGTACTAATACGTGTCGCAGTTGACAATACGGGGACGACCATGTTCTGTGACGCGAGGCATGAACGTGACACAATATTTCTCCTCAAGGTCGCTCATTTATGCAATTTTACCGAAGTAGCGGTGTGTATTTTTTCTACTAAAATTCTACCGTTCGTGAATTCTTACGATGACTAGGTTCACGCCTTCTTCGTCGGGGTACCTCACTGACACCCGCACTCCAGCGCAAGTAAGTGACCATTCTTATTAACGATACATTGCATTCACCCCTGTTTCTCAGTGCTAGTTTCTTCAATCCTGTGTCTTGGGTGAAAGAGAAATTGGGGCCTGCACTCAAAGAGACACAATCAGAAGAGGAAATCCAGGCCGCCAAAGACCAAGCAAAAAAGGAGGGAACTGCAAACCTGTTCGAAGAGGTCGAGACAGTGGCGCCGCCGAAACCTACACCTAAAGAAATGGTTCAAAAAAGAGCAACTGGATCACCCAAGAAGAAGCCAGACTCAGTTCGTACCTGCGTCTCTTCTCAAGTCAAGTGAAATGATTTTCTA
Source organism: Phlegmacium glaucopus (assembly GCA_015039465.1). Taxonomy (NCBI): domain Eukaryota; kingdom Fungi; phylum Basidiomycota; class Agaricomycetes; order Agaricales; family Cortinariaceae; genus Phlegmacium; species Phlegmacium glaucopus. Next base: position 490,434 of record MU130237.1, on the reverse strand, counting down.
AACGACTATCTAGCATAAATATTCGACAGCCAATTTCAAAATGTCGCATCGTAAACTCAATATGCTGGGACGACAAATATCAGGGAAGCCTATAGATTATGCTATTCTTCAGATGCAGTTCAGCGAGAAGAGGGCCAGTACTCGTATCATGAATATGTTGGCGACAGCAAGGGACCATGCGAGCCGGTATAAGCGATTGCAAGAAGGAAAATTGGTTATTGGTAAGTATTATTCTTGGTTAATTCATTTGAGGATTTTAACGTAGTGCTCTGTTATAGCCGAAGCTTGGGTTACCAAAGGACCTCGACCTCCAACGAGAATGGAGCCGCGAGGACGAGGGCACTATGGCACTCGAACACATCCTCATTCGAAGCTGAGCGTAGTTCTAAAAGAAGGTAAAACTATTGAGCAGCAGAAAGCTGAGGCTAAGAAGCGGAAACTCAAACGAATTGTATCTGCTGCGATTACCCGGGAAGACAAACCTATTCGAAATCCTTCACCGACCTGGGGATGGTGATGTCGACTAAAAATAGAATTACTGTGCTGTATTAGGACACGTCTACATTATTCCATTTTGCGCACACACCACAATGCCAAAATGCTGGCTCAGTCTCCTCCTTTTTCTTTCTGTAACATCAGTTCTTGCATCTAGTCAATCATTTGAGAATACTGCCATCGTTCGCACTGTTGAACTTGGTGGCTCCGTCGTACACGTCACCACAACTTATGCTATCAAGGCTCTCGAAGATGGATTGAAAACGTATACAGTTACTTTGGGACGCGATGAAAAGGCGAAGACTAGCTGGCTTGAAGCAACAGTCAAGGGTCAGAAAACACCACTACCAGTCAAGGAACGCGCTTTTAACTCGAACAAGTCTGTATTTTCCCTTGTCTCCCACCGCACTGATCTCTGAATACTTTGGTAAACAAGAGATTATCATTCCGTGGACATTGTATTACCCAAAGTCCTATCTCATAACAAAACCTTAAATATTGTTTTTGAGTCTATTCAAACTCATGCAACTCGACCATACCCGAAGAGTGCTGGACAAAACGAGGAACAAGCACTCAAATACACCACGGACCTGTTCGTCATCAGCCCTTATCCTACAACCGTACAACGTACAAAGATCAAGTCAGTATTCTCTTCTAATTTGGCAACGGCGAATCTTATCCTCCTTTGATCTTGGAAGGGCCCGCACTCCTAATGTGATTTCGTACACAGAACCCAAGAGCATCGAGGCTTTCACTAACGATGTGCCCGCCTCCAAGTCCGGTGGAACGGTGATATATGGACCTTACAACGACATTCCATCGAGTGCTTCCGATGATTTCATCCACAAGCACCAACAGCCCGTTACGGTACATTATCATCATGACCAACCGGTACTGGAAGTTCTCGAGCTTAAACGCTCTGTTGAGATCAGTCACTGGGGTGCTAACCTTAATACTCAGGACGAGATTGTCTTGCACAATGCTGGGCCCGTGTAAGCACCATTCCCTTGGTTGTAGCAATTATTGACTAGTCATCCTACGCAGGTTGAAAGGACACTTTTCACGTCTTGAGCATCAGTCACAAGCATTTTTCAAACGCGCTGCACCTCATGTTCTACCTGCGTTGACGCTCTACCTTCCTCCTGGTATCAGAAATGTTTACTATTACGATCTCATCGGCAATGTGTCTACTTCGAAACTAAGGACCGCACCCTCAGTGCCCAAGAATAAGCAAGGTACACAATTTAGTATCCTAGAGATGAGACCGCGTTACCCACTTCTGGGCGGATGGAACTATTCTTTCACTCTTGGATGGGATTCGCCTTTAGAAAACTCCGCCAGCTATGACAAGTCTACCGGTCGATACATCGTCGAAGTCCCCATCATGACCCCTCTGGTTGGTGCCGTGGTCAATGAGGAAGTTCTTAACATCATTCTACCTGAAGGAGCAACGTGGGTTTAATTTCTACCTTTGGTTCAGTATAATCTAATCTACATATAACAGGGATGTCCAATTCGTTGCTCCATTCCCTGCCATTTCAAACTCAACTAGTGACCATATCACATATCTTGATACAATTGGCCGCCCAGTATTGACATTCCTGTACAAAGAGTTGACCGTCAAGCACGCCGAAAGCATCTTGGTGCGTATTTGACGACCTACATTGGTTCAAGCCATTCTGACGCCTAGTGATCAAGGTGTCATACAAAGTATCCTTGTCTGCTCACTTCAAAAAACCAATCGCTGTAGCGGCTGCATTCTTCAGTCTTTTCATGTTGGGTATGCTCGCAAGAAGAGTCGACCTTACGCTTCATCAAAAGATAAAGCCGTCATAGGTAGACAACAAGTTACTTTATTGTTATTAGCTGTGACCCTTAAATAAAAGTATGGAGAATCTTGAGTTGGCAGCCAGAGAGCGAAGGAAGATCTGTCCAAGTCTATCCCCATTTGGATTACCTAATATTCATCGCCGAAAAATTATAGCTAGTACCGCCCATATGATTCGACGAAATTCAGTTTTTTCTCTTTCAATAAATTCTCCTTTCTGGCTGAGCCTGCACTCTCCACATGTTCTAGCAAGGCACCGTGGTTTTGAAACAAGTCGTTTTGCCTCAACGCGATCTTTGCCGCGACATGATCCTGTAGACGAACCAAAACTCCCTCGCTTTCTGCGTCGACAACATCTTCAGGAAGGCTCGCCTAAGAAGCATACTCAAAGAATCGCTAGTAACACCAAGACTCAGCCCGCATCTCTCTCTCCTAGGGTGCCACCAATGCACCGATCTCGGCATTATGACCCTTCCAATGAAGCACCCAAGGCAGATATTCGCCTGCTTGAGCCCCATGTCCTTTCTGGGAGACTGAAGAAGCTCTGCGACTCTAACAAAATTGACGATGCTGTCTACATGCTCAAAAATGCACCGTTAGATGCTCAGAATACGCCAGTATGGAATACACTCATATGGGAGGCTTTGAAAGTGAAACGCTTTCAGCTGAGTTACCAGCTGTTTGTCGATGTGAGCATTTTTCATAAATTTTATGAAGCAACTGATTTATTGGAATGAATAGATGAAAAGGCGAGGTTTCAGTCCTACGACAAGAACCTTTCAGACCTTTTTCAACGGTTTGTCTCGAATAGAGGACTGGTCGATCCACCCCAAACAACTTATAAACGCACGTTCATTATACGATGCATACCAGCGTCACATATCATCAATAAGAAGGCATGACTCCGACAACCCAGAACTCTTGATCAACCCCCTCGCAGGATATATACGAATATTGGGAAACGCAGGTCGATATCAAGAAGTATTTGACATTTACTATGCTATGGATCAAGAAGGACCGTTATCCCCCAACCAATTCATTTTCACAGCCATGTTTAACGCCATTGTTGCGGCGAAGAATAATGTATCTGAAGGAAGCGCAAAGGTCGCTGCGGATGCCAGACTGCTGTGGAATCAGATGATTAAAGCATCAACAAGGTCACCTGGTTTCACGATTGACTCGTTCTCTATCGTGGCTGCCCTCAATGCTCTATCTGGTGGTAACCAAGTAGACCACGACTTGGCTTTCAAGATCACGGCTAATTATTTCGGCCTAATACCTAACAAGCCGAAATCATCACCTGGCATTCTTCCTCTCCAACCAGAATCATTCGCTGCGATCCTGAAGTTATGCAACCAATCCAAAAGACACGAACTCTGCGCCCAATTCTTACGGCAAGTGAGGAGACGTCAAGAGGATACAGGCGGTGTGTCGATTATCGATCGGCTGCACGTGGAAGAGGTTCTGAGGGGTGAATTGGCTTCGGGAGCATCTGACGTGGCTTACCATGCCCTTGAAACATTAGAGTGGATGCTGCGTCAGGAAATAACAGGTTCAAATGGCCCAAAAGTCCGACCTGCTTTGTCCACATACAATATCGTCATACAGGCTTGTCGGCGTGACTCAGACTGGAAGTCTGCCACCCGAACATTCGATTTAATGACGGGCTATCATTCCCATGACTTTATGGACGGTTCAGTGGCAGATGTACCTAGGCAAGATAAACGAGGCCCTGGAAGAAGCTTTCCCCCCAATGCCGAATTCATGTCATGGATGGTCCGAACGGCTCTTGCTACCAAAAATCATGCAAATATCCGCCAATCGTTACGTATGGTGGATTATCTAGGCTTCGAAACCATCCTTAGTGGCCAAGGGGCCGGGGAATCGAAGAACACGAACAGGGTTCTCAAAAACAAAGCCTTCTTTGGCTCGAAATTCGCATCTGCCATTGATGAAGCAGTCACCTTTGTATTAGACAAAAAAGCACACTACACAAGGCAAAGTGAGGCGGAAAGATGGAAAATGCTTGGCAGCCAAGCTCAGGATGCAAATAAACCAGGACTATAGGCGATAGATTAACAAAACTGCGTGACTTTTCATCTGGAAACCCGAGATCTCTTGTTAGAGTAACTTGCATATTATGCAATACCTTAGTCCTTGGATATCTACTCGAAATAATTTAAGAGCAAAGCAAAGTATGTCGAGTCTAATTATACTAAATACAAAACATGATGCTTCTCGCGTTGTTTAGCATAGAGATGGCAATACTAAAGGCTCAGTCAGTAACACATTCAACCACTGTATGATTTTGGTCTGTCTCCAGGTTGCAAACCGGAGTTGTAGAATGCCGGTGAGGGTGGCACGAAGGTATCCTCTGTCAGAGCCATTGAAACGGGCTCGTAAACGTGCGGAGTAGATGGAGACAGAGTCTCTGCAGCGTAAAAGTTGGTGTGATTTAGAGGCGTCGTCCTCAATGATCGGCTACGAGGTATCCTGGGGATAGCTCGTGCGTTGCGTCTGCGACAGGTTGACACGAGCCATACGATGCAGCAAATGATTAAGACAAGAGCGTTGAGAGCAACCAATGCGAGTATTGCTGGAACGAATTTGGCAATCGTTTCAAGTGCTTGCGAAGTGTCGACTGAGAGGTTGAAACTCGGTGAAATGGCAGCTGCTGAAAGACCAGTATAGGTAATATTTATGTTAGGCGTCCCTCCACGGATCTTGTGGAAGTCAGCAGAAGCTTGGTTTGGATCGATAAGGGACAAAAACTTCATGTAGGGATCACCCATTTGTCCAGACGCGTCGAAATCTCCAAAGTCGTAGATAGAATACACTGATCGTAGGAAGTTGTCGCCGATCAACCAGTCACTATTGTACATGTTCAGTCACTGAATCTCGTATTCGGCCAGGATTATCACGTACACATCACTTCCAATAGGAACTGATTGGGGAACGAAGGAACCAATACATGTGGATGGATCAAGCGCCATTGTTGGGTTAACATCCAAAGGGTGCAGGGGGAACAGCTGCCCACTACAACGAAATGTTAATAGAGTAAATATCTAGCTAAGGAAAACAACTAACCCAATCTGGAACGCCATGTCAACTTCAGCACCGCAGGGAAGCATCCAAAATCCGGTAGTTGCGTTAAACACCGCACCAGGGATCTTGCCGTATATGGCATCACAGACTTCCTTGGCAACATATCTAGTTAATGAAAGTGTGAGTTGAGCACCTAGAAATCAACTGAGAACACGTACGAGTATGAAGCACCACTATCGATCAAGGCCACAGCCTTGTTACTTGGCGCCCCATCGACCGACGACGTAGGTACGGTAATGTTATTGTTCACAATCACCGCATCTATAAGTATGTTCCACCGGAAAGGTGAATGAATAGGCCATGTCGGGATCGGTGCATTGTTGGAGATATTCGCAAACTGAGGCTCAACTTCACCTGAACGAACATTTAAATCAAGTTTGGGTGCATGATGTACAATGTATACCAATTGCAAAGCTGCCTTGCACATTGCTATCAGCATCCGTACTTCTTTGTAAGGCAAAAGAAATGAAGTTGGGTTGGGAAAGGTTGACTAAGAACAGGTTGTGTAAGAGGCTTCGTCCCGTTGATTGTCGGGTACTGTTGAGGAGCCCATCTATAGATGAGAGACGAGTGAAACCTAAACCAGCAATTCCTTGGGCACCATAACTCAGCGCGGGGTTGTCTACGGATACTGCGTCAAGGAATGCTTGTGAAGGAACAGAGATACTACAGAGTGAGAATGAGTTCTGGACGACGAAGTTACGTTTTTTAATACAAACTGCTACGTACTCAAAAAATGTGACTGGAGCGTAGGCAATATGGCCATATGCCCAGCCAATTGCGTACTGGAGTTGAGTTATGAGAGAAGTCAATAAGGAATACATCCCTACTTACAGTCAAATTGTGCATGATGGACTGTCGTTACAAGGTCAGCGATTTGCAATGTCATAAATGAATATAAGTTTACTGACAGTCTCGTTCGTATTGGGTATTGGGTAGGTGTCTCCTTTGATAAATAAATCTGAAGATCCTGTGTCCAGCTGTACGGAATAGTCTGTTGGTGTATTTAGCAACTATAAACTAGACGAGAGAGGTAGTGCACGAACTGAGGCCACCGACAGTAATCTAGACAACCATTAGCGCTCGATTATGATTATGAATTTCATTGACAAGAACTTACATTAGTCAAGTAAATCAAATCGTGTATAGAACTTGAGTCCTGCTTAGCGCATGCAAGGAGAGAAAAGTAGATACGACATACTTGAGATCCAGTCCGTTTTGTGCGTTAGTCGTTGCATTTTGGTTTGATGTTGAGTCGGATGAGTCTCTCTTTCCCAGCTCTTGTCGTTTGACTTGTGTGACTGTGAATTTATGAGCTGATGACACGACGACCATGAGGGCCAGTAAGATGGGTAGGAGAAGCTTCATGAGGCAAAGAACGAAGTAATGAATGTGATGAGGGAGCGGCAGAGAGGAAATTGATGAGCCTCAGAGGAGGAGGCAAGACGTTAACCGCAACTGAGCTGGTGTTTCATTACATACGTATCACGTAAATTCTGATGGTTCTTGAAATTTACACATGAACTACCTAGCTTACCATTAAACTGACGAGGTAGCACGGTTCTCGACGGCTGTAGCCTATACATAGTATATATATCTTTGACAGGCCACCGTCATGCCACTACAATATCTGCAGCCTACTCAATAACACGTTGATCCCAAGATCTGCACTCAGCCTCGCGAATTTCTATAGACTGGTGACCAGTGTCCAGCAGGAAGCAACAGCGATAACCTTGTGTTGGTGAAGCTGAGTTCAAAATGATCCTCTATGATCTCCAAGGAAAGATTGACGGTCATTATTGTCCCAATTTTGGGCGGTTACCATACTAGGAATCAGGATGATCTCAGTTCGACTAAATCTCACGACTGTGCTAGACACTACTCAGCCTACAGTGCAAGCCCTGCTGTGTTTTCGTCCCAGTGGGTACAGATTCGACCTGAACCGAAGTGGTCGTCCTCAACAACACGATTTCCAAGCTGTGGATGCCAGTCTGAGACAAGTTCGGATGGGATGGACCAGGAAGATGGTCGTGTTATATTACCGTTTTTGGTACAGAATCTAAACTCAGCTTTACAGATCTCATTGAGGGAGCGGTTGCCGGTGTAAAAATTCTACCAACTTCATCCATCGAGTTGCTTTTATGTAAAATCATAGCCTCGCTAGCCAGTCGTGATCGCGTGAAGTAGCACGCTGACGTTCACTCTGATGTAACGTAAAATCATATTTTATTAGAGTCTCGTGCTCATCGGGCTGCCGCAGGCACGAGACAAGTATTCACACGACACCTCACGACACCCGCTTAAATACTTCTTAAATACCGACTCACAATAAAAAATAAAACACCCAGGCTTTGCTTTACCGTCTCCTTCTACATGGCTGCACCACCAAGGAACTCAATCTTGCGTCTCATTAATGCATCACAGCACTCTGCATGCCCGTGTCATGGCTGCCGACCATCCATGCATCCAACTAGCCAACTTCAGACTATAAACCAATTGAGGAACTTTGCTACCCCAGTTCACTCAGTCGAGAAGGAGTATGCCTTTGAGGTGCACCTTGCTCCATAAGTTGTATAGACTAGTAGGATGACATGTACATCCTGAATCATTTAGGTTGCTGCATCTAACCTCAGATTCGGGGATGGTGTTACTGCAGAGGTTGGAATGGATCTCAAAAATATGAAAGCACGGAAGGTGATTGGCCTTTAGTTGCGATTAGACTTCCACCTTATTAATAAATCTCTAGGTTGGGGTTTTCACTGATCCTAATGTCGCCAAACTGAGGCCGATGAAAACAGTGAGTTTTTGAGTTTCATCAAGTCAACTTATGTGCATTAATCTTCAACAATAATAGACCATTGCCGCCTTGGAAGCGCAAACTGATCTTCCCTTTGAAGTTTTCGATCAAGTTGTGGCTGAACCAACGGAGGACAGTTGGCGTAAGGCGATAGCCTGGGCTCGTCACCACGACTTCAGTCATTTCTTGGCGTGCGTTACGAATCTTTTGCGATTATATTCTTCTAAACCGATGCACCTTCAGTGTTGGAGGTGGAAGTGTCATTGACACTGCCAAGGCTGCGAACCTGTAAGCTTTAGCCTTCCCTCCTTTTATCTAACGACATCTAACAATATTTTCTCAAGATTCTCAGTGTACAAGGACTCCGATCTCATGGACTTCATCAATGCACCCATTGGAAAAGGCTTGCCAATCACCAAGACTTTATTGCCTCTTATTGCAATTCCTACAACAGCCGGAACAGGCTCGGAAACTACGGGAACGGCCATCCTTGACATCACTTCACGATCCTTCAAAACTGGGATCGCCAATCGTGCAATGAAACCGGTCCTCGGTATCGTGGTATTTATCTCACCTCAAAGAATCCTATTGTACACCACGGAATTGAAATTTGTGGTCATAGGACACGCTCAACACCGAGTCATGTCCAACAGCTGTACAAATAAGCGCAGGCCTTGATGTTTTATTCCATAGCATGGAAAGTTACACTGCAATTCCGTTCGTAGATTTTCATACATTCAATTACTATGGTGACATCTGACTCTTCATAACAGGTACACTGAACGTACTCCACGACCGTCTAATCCAATTCTTCGACCTGCATATCAAGGAAGCAACCCAGTTGCAGATATTTTTTCTTCTTGGGCACTTCAAACCACCGTAGTGAATCTCCCAAAAATAGCAAAGAATCCTGATGATGCTGAAGCTCGTAAACAAATGCTGTGTGTAGAATTGTGCTTAACCTTTTTGAGGTTGGCTCATCTGAATTTTTGGTGTTTGCAGGCTAGCATCTTCTTTTGCTGGCATTGGTTTCGGAAATGCTGGCGTTCATCTATGCCATGGCATGAGCTACCCGGCACGTCTTCAACATTATACCTCGCATGTTCAGGCATTAATCTATTTCGGTATCAGATCTCTGGGTTGAACAAGAAAGGTCCCAAGTATAAGCATCCCGGTTATGTTACGGATCTTCCCATTATACCCCATGGTATTAGGTATAAACTTCAAAATTAATGAGGTGTAGGCCCGAACTAATCAGTGCCATCCAGCGTCGCTTTAACAGGACCTGCAGGTCAGTTGATTCACACTTTTCTGACAACTTGTTGGTGATTTTATTTTCCAAAAAGTATTCCAATTCACGGCGCCCTCGTCACCCGATCGTCATCGTCAAGCCCTTGCTATATTCAACTATACCACAGTTTCTGACCCATCCATTACGAGAATCCCAGACAGGGACCTTGGGGCTTATTTGTACGAGGCGATTGCTCGCTTCTTGGATAACCTCGGGGTACCACGCGGTTTGAAGGCTGTGGGGTAAGTCTTCAAGGAGATTTGTACTTTAGAGATGCATCTAACAAACCTATAGATACAAGAACAGCGATATTGAGATGTTGGTTGAAGGAACTATGCCCCAGAGGCGTGTGCTTGATTTAGCGCCGGGCATTGGAGACGTGATTGGCTCCGACGGAAAGGAGCATCTAACTAGGATCATGGAAAGTTCTATGGAATACTGATCATGGACCATGCACAACGATTCATGCCATGAGTCCCTCTTTCTTGCAAATATGCGTGTACAACAGAAATAAGGTGTTTGTATCAATCTCGACCCTCAACGCAAACGGAGTAACTTGTTTTTTTCTTGTCGAATAGCATTACTCTTGACCAGATCATCAAATTTGACCTGCACACCGCCGAATATATCCAATGCACTATAAAACGATGCTGAGTGTCATAAATGAGCTAAGCTCGCGAACCACAACTTACCTCCCGTAGGTCAGGTCAACGCGACCTCCAGAGAGTTGATCGACTAAAGCCAGATCCGAAAGATCTATATACAAGTTCACCAAATGAAGAGACGGGATTAAGAATTTGGGCAATTTACCTTTAGCCCCTCCAGCATATGTTGTTGGAATTGTTACCCATTGACCAAGTTCTAACCATCCTACCCTTTAGAATGTCAAAGGTCAAAGAAATCAACAATGTGACTGACTCGAAACAAGGTCTTCATCAATCCCTTGACATAGTCCCTCCACGTCCGCAGCATGGATGAGAAACTCACTATGTGCTATCTTAGGTTGGGCGATACCTATCACATAGATGGCTGTAGGCAAACCTGCAATATTCGGAGAGCAACTGTACAGATTCTAACACAGATTAGCTATCTAAAAGACCTAATAAAGAAGGTGCATACCTTGTGAAACTTCCATGTCTGTAATATCTTGCCATTTGTTCATCGCTACAAACCACTGGCTCCCTCGACGGCGGCAACTGAAAAGTAGATCTACATTAGCACGAAGGAGACGCCAATGAAAATTTACCTAATGTCAACGACAAGGTTTTCCTTCCCAATTGCCAAAGATATTGCTTTCAATCTTTGTAGAGAAAACTTTCCGTCAGGAAAGAGGTATGAAGTGACAATTACCTACAAGCGAGGTTAATGAACTCAATCGCAGAAATAGCGACATTCCATTCAACTTTACTGGCACCTGCGTCAATCCAGAACTTTGCATTGGTCTCGTTTATCCCACCGCCTACTTGAAGGCCGCCTGAGCAATAGTTTCAATCTAAGAATTCGGGAACAAGGAGGTAAGGTCGCCGAACCTGGCCAAGATGATAACGCTTCCAGTACCGCTTCGTCGTTTCCGGGACCGAGTTTAATAACATGACCGCCTTCAAGGCCATGTTGCTTGTATAGAAGAGCAAACACCCCAGCGCTCTGTCTGTGTCCGATATATAAGTCAATGAGATTGTGATTTCTGTTATGGACGTACGTTGCGACGAAGTTGGTTTTCAAAGACTCAGGCAACTTATCAGAAAGAGTTCCTCCTACGATTTGTTTAACCTGACCATCGTGCAAGTCAATGCATGGTCTGAACAGACTAGAGCGGGCTGTCATTAAGGTAAAGCAAAGATAAGATAAGATGAACAGAAAACGGGGCGTGAGAACAGCTTTACAGTTGAAGAAATAAGGTTCATGACACAAATCTAGCCTGCAATTTGGTGATCACAAAGTACGACGCTCTCAAGGTCAGTGTTATTTCTACACTCGTTGTTGGAAACATTGGTTCTATTATTATTTTGCAGACACTAAAATGGCTAAAGTCAAGGCCTACGAGCTCCAATCCAAGTGCGTACAGGCCAAACGCGGGGATAAACCATTGAATTAATTCCTCTCAGATCCAAGAATGATTTAATCAAGCAACTACACGAGCTAAAGAACGAGCTGCTCACTCTACGAGTGCAGAAAATCGCTGGGGGGTCAGCGTCAAAATTGACCAAAATGTATTTTCGATCTGTCTATGCTGGAGTATCAGGCCACTGACAATGACTTATAGTTCTGCTGTCCGAAAATCAATTGCTCGGGTCTTGACCGTGATAAACCAGAAAGCGCGCCAAAACCTCCGAGAGTTCTACAAGACAAAGAAGTATGCTCCTCTGGACTTGCGACCGAAGAGGACGAGGGCGATCAGGCGGAGGTTGACCAAGGTGTGTCATGCTTTATGCGTTGTTCATTGAAGACATCTGATTCAGTCACATGTAGCATGAGGCGTCGCTGAAAACTCTCAAGCAACGCAAGAAGGACCAGAACTTCCCTATCAGGAAGTACGCGGTCAAGGCTTGAAGATGGTATGAGTGGTATTTGGGAAATATTGATCTTTGGGTCGCCTTTCCTGCCTCATGTTTTATGTTTTGTTCTCTCTACCAATATCATGCATGTCCATGCCCGAAGGGAACGTAGGAGGAGCTTGATTATATAATAAGGCTGGAGAATGCCCACTCAATCCACCATCGTCTTGCTGTATGGACGCCGGTAAAATCTGGGAAACCGGTCCACGATCTGTCAGCTTCGATATTTTGAGGCGCACCTGCTCAGCACAAGATCTAACTATCTATCACTCCTTTGTTTTTCAGGCTCAGTAGTAAAATCCTAAGCAGTAATCTGGAAGGGCGAGCAGTCAGGCTGTATCCCCCCTGATGAGAGTTTTCGTCGGCTCGAAACCGTTGCCTAAATCCGTTTCCCTAGCCACCCTCTACCTTAGCAAGGTTCTAATCTTCGAAGACCGATTGCGGGGAGCGATATGATGGTGGTCCGCCCAGCGGCGCGTGGATGATCTCGCTCCACTCAGTCACCTTTGCTACAACCCGTAATTTGAACCAGTGGTGTCTCGCTGGATATCAAAGAAGGAAAGCGCAAGAAAAATGAGTCGAACTTTCGCGATGCAATGACAACCTTCGAAATTACTATCACAAGCTTTCAGAGTCGATGAAAAACAAATGTTGTATGATTGTTGACATTTTTGGTAATGATGTTGCACTGTTTTGCGCGCATAACCATTTGCAATCCGAATTTTCTGGTCTATAACCACGGAAGATCAGTATTTTTATCATATTTCAAATTTCAATCGCTGCCATTGTCTAGCCACAACTCAGCTAGCCCGACTTCCATTGTGTAGTCTTACCCAGATGGAACCATATACTTTCTTAATATATATTTACAAATAACGACCAGTCTTGAATCTGTGACTCCTGCTGATGGAAGCGGCGGCATTACTTTGTGGCTTGGCTTGCGCTGTAGGAAGCTCGAAAAATTGTGTGCCGCCCAATGGCCAAAACAGGTTCTCGATCGAATTATGTAATCATGTGGCACAAGGATCTAAATATAGAACTACTGAGACAAATATGAAACCAATCTTAACTACTTTCCTACCTACAGACAATGAGATAGCTTAGCATGCTGTACTGAGCCGACCCAAAATAGCGCTGCTAGAAATCTCTACCTCTGTGAAGGTTCCTAACATCGTGTTTCTGAATACTCGACAAGTCATTATATTCATCATTACGACGTTTGGAACCACGAATATTACTTGAAGAATTGCAGGGACCGAATGAGTGCATAACATGATCACCGTTATGAGATTGACGGTAACGACGATCCTGTGGAAGGAAAATCCTGTTAGCTGGTTAAGCACGAGATATATGTTATGGAAGTGCTAACAAGTAGTAGAGCTGTCCCGCTTGTAACATTGCCTTGGAAAATACCGGCAGGTAGTCACCAAAGAGAAAGACTCTGATGTTATCCCCGATTGTGCGACGACCGTAAGAATTAGAGAACAAACGCCATGTTATAGCAAGGAAGACAAGAGTATCGTTGATCAGGGTGATGATAGTTGCCGCCGTTGCAAATGACCTGAAGTGTGCGAGGACTTGACATGTTCCTGGAATAGCCTTCACTTGTACAACTTTAATAATGAACGTCAAGTATCCGGCTACAACAGCCAGCCACGAGCATGCAAAAAAGGCGACTACCCATGGGTCTCTATCAAACACGGCCCGGGTACGGAAGAAGAAAAGGAGAGACGAGGATATGACAGTGAAAGGGTAGATAATTTCCAACCCTTTTTCAAGCAAGTCACACCTAGCAATAGGTGTTGCTGAAGAAGAATCTGAGCATTGGTTATGAAATAGTAGTGGAAACTCTGGCCTCACTTTCTAATATCACAACGCTTATAATAAATCCCAAGCAAGATACCCTGTGACAAAAGACAATAAGTGGGGAAAACTGCAACGGAAGAAAGTAAGCTTACCTCGATATAAAATACACAACTGTCGGAAAACGTATCCGATGCTCGGTGAGGAGTTTGTAATCATTGAAAATGTTATTTAAAATTTCCCAAAAGAATACCTGACTCTAATCAGCCCAATAAAGCAGTTGGTAGGCACCAATCAACTCACAGCCAGGGTCCCGACAGAGACGTACCTCGCAACCAGCACTTGGAAGATCATATGAGGCGAAAGGGAGCACAATTGTTCGAGGGGTTTGGGGATTGGTGCACTACCAATATCAGCCGCCTTTTGCCACGACATTATTCGTTAACGCGTTGGGAAAATGGCTGGAAATGGGGGGGGTGGATTCAGTCGGTTTGAATATTTTAAGAGGGAAATATAAGCTCCTTCATAGGCGATTGTGCTTGGCGCTCAACTTGTCGCGGCGGTTATAAGGTAGCGGGGCGAGCGGTCCATGAAATCAACCAGCTTGGACCTGTGTATTCTGTATTTCATGCTCCGATTCCAAGGGTCTTGCGGGTCTTGGCAGGAATCGAACCCAAGCTTGAGAGTAGTCGTCAGAAGGCTCACCGCTCTTGATACCATATCTTATTGACGAGTTCTGGAGAGCCTGAGAAATAAATTCTGACGTCATATGAAAAATTCCTGTCCCGGCATCCTTGTGTAGCCGATGGACCCCAGGGACCTCCTGCCATATATAGTATGTTTCATATTTTTTTAAATCACTTGTTTACACAAGGGATGACAGCCGCGTCCATTGTGGACCCCCAGGCTTTCAAGTTGGCCAACTAGCTTTGTTCAACTTCAACTTCAACTTCGCGTAGCCTTTCTTGTGCATGGTGAGGTTGGGGTAAAGGCAGACTATTGATTGAGTACCAGGATATATAAGGCCATCGAATCGAAATCTAGACCCGATTTGTGTTCCCTTGCTGAAATCTTCTCCTTCGAACCCTTTCAAAAAAAAGTCCATCTATGGACGGTCGATGAGAATAGTATTCGCTCAAGTCATCACCGCATATCTCCAGAATATTATTAAGATTGTCGATGCCATGCAGGTCGGGATTCTTTACTAGTTCTATCAAATGTCTTTTGTTCTCTGCAGCTGTAGGGAAGGCGAAATCGAACGGCATGACTTGGTGTTTATACAAGTTAGATTTCGGTCGTGCATGTCGAGGCCACAAATACCAAGGTTAATTAATTCTATACACGATAACGATACAGTTCCCTATCCAATATATCAGTGATAGGCAAGAATAAAAGACATTCAAGAGGATACCACCAGAAATCATCCATAACCTTACCATCACGCTCTAGGACAATATGCCCTTGACATTGGAGGTCGTGCCAAGTTCTCTTCATTTGAGTCCGGTAATTTGACCAACAAGGGATGAGATTGAATACATAAAAGCTTTGGTCCTTGAATAGAAGAACTTTTGGGGCTACGGACCCTGTTGTTATTTGTTTGTCCGATTTTGTCTGTCTCTCTTCGACTATGATTATTCTCACTGTATGATAATGGTGAGTTACTATTACTGCACGTGTATTTTATCGTTACACATGTTTGATGGGTCGAATGCTTCCGCTCTATCGTTCTTCCCTTCACAATGCCTTCAATTCTGCGGTTGAAGAAACAGTCGAATTCTGACCTTAATTTACAGCCCCAGGTCACTCGTTCACCCCCAGCGTCTCCCCGCGCGGAGCAGAAGACTCCCCCGAGGGAACCTTATCCAGTCCCAAGTTCAAATCCTGCAAGTCAGTATACTCTCCTCGAGAAGTTGGGCACCGGTAGTTTTGGCACTGTGTACAAGGCAATGCATAATGAGACGAAAAGAATAGTAGCTATCAAACAAATAGGCATGATGGATTCGATGTCCCACCCCTTTGTGTTTGGCTCACACTAGGGTTCCTACAGACTTGGAAGATTCGGATGACGACATCTCAGAGATCCAACAAGAGATAGCAAGTCTCGCACAGTGCGATTCAGAATATGTTACTCGATACTACGGCTCATTTGTCGTAGCTTACAAGTTATGGATCGTCATGGAGTACCTTGCGGGCGGGTCTTGTCTAGATCTTTTGAAGCCTGGCGTTTTCTCAGAAGCCCATATTGCTGTCGTCTGTCGTGAACTTCTTCTAGGGCTCGATTACTTGCACACAGAAGGCACTATTCATCGAGACATCAAAGCTGCCAACGTTCTTCTCTCGTCCTCCGGAAAAGTAAAGCTCGCAGACTTTGGGGTTGCAGCTCAACTTACAAATACCCTTCGCCATACTTTTGTGGGAACTCCATTCTGGATGGCTCCCGAAGTCATTAGACAGGCTGGTTACGATGCAAAGGCCGACATGTGGAGCTTGGGAATCACCGCGATTGAGATGGCAATGGGAGAACCCCCGCTTGCCGAATACCATCCCATGCGAGTTCTTTTCCTGATACCCAAAGCTAAGCCCCCCGTACTTGAGGGGGCCTTTTCCGATCCATTCAAGGATTTCGTTTCCCAATGTTTGACCAAGGACCCCAAAGCAGTACGTCGAATCTTTCCCGACTGCCCTGATTTAACTTACAGAAAAATCAATAGCGACCGACTGCCAACGAGTTACTCCAACATCGATTTATCAGGACAGCCAAGAAAACGTCTTATCTTACAGAACTTATTGCCCGATATCAAGACTATCGTGCTCGTTCACCTCACAAAAGCACCGTTGCCCATGCTTCTGTGAGGAGTCATGCAGCATGGGATGCTAACAACACGATGCGAAGCGATTGGAACTTCGATACAGTCAAGACGATGTCTGCCCTAGGGACGTATCAGGGTACCGTGAACGACCTTTTACCATCAGCTATGGTCGCTGAAGATAGTGAACCATTTAACGATAGCGAGGAGGATGAATCAATAGATTCCGAAGGCGCAACCAGAGGCAGTGGTCCCATTATAGGTATAGGAATGAGTTCGGACGCAGCTCATTCGACTGTTATTATAAAGCCGCCCCGCTCTCCCGAACCTGTCGACACCCCAGATGAGGCCCTATCAGGTACATTCCTCTATTAAACGTCCTATCCTCCCTGATCAATTATATTATTAGGTGCGCCGCCAGCGTACTCTGGATCAGTACGCTCTACGCGTCGTGCGTCGTACGCGGCTCGGACGTCTGTCGAAGGAACGGGGACAGTATTGAGACCCGCCGATCTCGGCACCGGGGTAGATACCATACGTCCAGTGAAAAAAGTCGATCCTGTCGGTTCACTCAGGCTGTCATCTGAATTTGTCGGGAGTCTGCGTAAAGAAGGTGGCCCTACTTCTCCCGCCACTCCTCGACGTGCCTCGAATGAGACTGCGAGAGCGGGAGGGTTAATGGTAGACGAAGTTATTTTGCCCATCTTGAGCAACGTGCGTTCTTCACAAGTTTCTCTTTGAGATTTCTCACCCACATGAGTTTTTTTTGGTTCTAGACTATCAGAGATGACATGGATGCCCGAGAGATTGAATCTTTAAGCATGCTACAAAGAGGATTTGCTGAGCTGAAGGACGCAAACCCCCAACTGGCGTATAATGTTATCCTCGATATATTGCAGGGTATCAATGAGTATGTCGTTTCATTTATTTACCCTTCTGACATTCCTTTCTGACTCGTGACTGCTTCAGTAATTCTTCTGTAAAGCAGCATGTTCAGACATCGCACAGTCTATTCCCTCATAAACGGATAATACGAAAGAGTGAAATGACATCCAAGGGCCTCGTGGTCACAGAAGAGCAGGAAGAGATATCTGGCTTACCTCCTACTTCTGGTCACGCCAACTCTCCTCCATTAGCTCCGACGAATGATATACCGACATCGTCTTCAACAAGAAAGTCCCCAATCGCAGAACTTCTCTACATGCGCTGGCTGGAGGGCCTGAAGCTCAAATGGCCCAGCATATTGTCGTCATAACGCGCCTGATTTTGGCCTTTGATCGCCTTCACTTTAAGTTGTTGATCCCCTTGACGCTTTTCTCTCTTCTCTTCACCACCGCCTTGTTCGCCATATAACTTTATTTATTACCGTTCTAGTTTTTTCATTACCCAACCATTCACGGATTTCTGAACGTTTCAACTTGCACTGATCCAGTTTTCTAAAGTTTCCTTTAACCACATATACCCTAACGATATTTTACGACGCGACGGACCCAAGAGATGTTTACTTAATGAATGACAACCACAAATAACAACCATATTGCTCATAGAGATACTACTCGTAAATCTTGTACACAAAGGAGAGTCCGTTATAACCAATTACTCGTAAAGGTGAAATTAAAATAAAATAAATGGTAGCCTTCCAAGTCCAAATGAAGAGGATTGCTTGTAAAGGAATGATACTAATCCGGATTGCAATTTGTCCATATGATATGTGTGAGCGAAGAGATCCACTTTGTATGTCCATGTAATGACTAGATATCTAAAAAGA
The DNA here is from genome assembly GCA_015039465.1 of Phlegmacium glaucopus. Lineage (NCBI taxonomy): Eukaryota > Fungi > Basidiomycota > Agaricomycetes > Agaricales > Cortinariaceae > Phlegmacium > Phlegmacium glaucopus. The sequence continues at coordinate 471,985 of MU130237.1, read as the reverse complement.
GAACGAAAATCCGCCTTAAAAAACCCCCACGTGGTGGAAGATCAGCGTTATGAACACAGGACGGCGACGCTGAAAAGGGTCACAAGCAACAAGGTCGTCGATGGACAGGTCGTCCATAAATTTGTCGCAGAGGAACCTTGTTTACTTGATGATGTAGCAATAACGGCTGCTGTCGTTGAAGTTCCAGAAATGCTCGTAGAAATGGTGCTGGTTGAAGTAGTGGAGGACGATGACGAGACAATGGGGGTCTGTACAACGTCGTTTGACGAAGAGTTCTGGGCATTTAGATATGAACGGCCTCCGCCTATAACTTGAGCAAGCGATTGAAAATTCCATCCATTTGAATTGATCATATCATAAGAATTGATAAATCCGCCAACAGTGACATCTGTGAGCTCATGCTCTAGAACTATAAGCCCGGGGCTCTTAGGACCTAAATAAAAGTCGGTGAGTATCGCCGTTCCGCACAGACCCAATTACGGACCTGTTAGGAATTGCGTTAAGCTGGCCTGGATCGGAGGGGTCGTGGTTTGATGCCAATCGGCCGAACTAATGTTTTTTTTTTTAGAATTATGTGGATCACATAAAATGTAAGAAGCTTACTCCTGATTCCAAACTACAGTTTGCAGGTTGAACACCTGAAAATAAATAAATAAGTAGTTCAGTATATATACGATATGATGCGGACCTCTCTGGCAATGGCAGTAACCCTGACATCTGAATCACCGTAAGGTGGTCTCCAAAATTTGGGGAGACGGCCTCCGGTGGAATTGGCGATCAGTTGCATCGTCCATCCAAGCTGATATTTTGTAATTGAGCCAGCTGCCTTTCTGATCTATGTAGTGACGCACCTCGCCCAAAACATCAAGGTTATTAAGAGTAGTCATATACGGGTGAGTCCAAGTATGAACGGCGATATCATGATCACTCTGGAATGCGGCCAAAAATTGAGATGGGTAATAAATGATGTTGTAACCGATCATGAAATGGGTTGTTGTCTTATTCTTTGAAGTCAAAAATTGAAGGAGCTGGGTGGTGGACTGGTTGGTCGCTGAGTATGTGGCAGATCAAGAAAAAGATTGAAAGAACTGACTGGAGTGGGGCCGTCATCAAAAGCGCTAGCAAAGACTCCATCAGGAGAATCCCATATATCACCCGGAATTCTACATTTGTATGTTGCTGAACAAACTTGAGGACTGTTGGGGTTGAAGCCAACTGGGTAGACAGGATTTGTCCCCGGAGTATTAGAAGATACAGAGATATTAGGAATTTTGCCGGCTGCAATAGCCGAATTCAGAGCGTTGACCCATGGTGCAGGGAGTGTTTTTGGATCCGGAAGGGTGAGCCCGGGGGCTGGAAAACCGGCTGACCATGCTGGAAAAAAAATAAATACTTTTTGGCATGTGGATGCAAGTTGGCGTACCAGGGGAACCTACTGGCGCGTAGCTTGTACCATTTGCTTCGGCAGCACGCTTGAACAAGGCGTGGACTGGGTGGTCCTGTGGATGATACCAAGTCTGACTAGGGAGAGATATGCGAACATTATGGGAGTGGTCATGATCATCATATTCGTGCAGTTTCTGGAGTACCAAGGCGTGGGTGAGGGGGAGCGCGATAAGGATAAGATTAAACGATAACATGACTGATTGGCGGGAGGAAGCGTTTCTGAGAGTTTCCAAGAGCCAAACAGCCACCAGGAATGTGGGCTAGTGGTGGGAAGGAGGAAGAGGCAGCACGCAGACCATCCATAATTAGGTGTCAAAGAAGTTATAAGAGTATTCCAGGATCTATTTCCGTTCCAGGGCAGAGTAGGCGGCCAGGGAGAGCCGTGCACTATTAATAGACTCATTTCCATATGGACGTCAACTCTCAGGAAATGACACAAATTAATTAAGAACATTCATCAGATTGCCATAGTACTTATCTAGGCTACACTAGTCGCAGGTGGGGACGGTGCACATGACGAGGCGCCTCTCGGTTTGCAAATAAGAACACCATTCTTCAACTGAGCCACTTTCCGAACCATGCTCGCAAATTCAGGTCGTTTCTCCGCGATGTAAGGCCCAAAATGCTTGATGCAATCCTTAGTCGTCGCGCCACTCGTATTCTTCAACCATTCCACCAGTAATCTTTCCAGTTCTTCAGAGCTGACCTCGATTGGAGTAACATCAGTCGCCGGCGCCTTTCGCTTTTTGGCCTTGTGTTGATCATTGACGACATGAGCGCCCGCATTTTCAGTGCCTCCAGCCGAGCCATCGTCAGCTTTACGCTTGAGAGTCGATTTTTGGTTGGTTCCAGTTCCATTCGTCATATCCGACGCCACTGGACTAGTGGCTCTACTGCCCGCCAATGGAGACGGTTGTCCGCCTAGAGGGCTATTCCCTCGACTCGTATTTGCAGCCTTTGGTTTAGGCATCTTAGGACTTGTAGCACGCTTTGCGACTACAGAATGTCCACCATGTCCTGGAGAAAGCGTGGGCAAAGCAGCCTGAGATCCGGGAGTAGAAGAGACTGCTGGACGCGGCGGTACGGTTTTTGGAGTTTGTGATCTAGACTCCACTTGCTGCTGCTGCTGCTGAATGGCAGGACCTGCGGTCAATACAGGTGGTTCTTCTTCCTGCTCTTCTTCCTAGAAAGGACTTAGAAGAAGAATGATCGGTACTTCAATTCTGTACTTACAGAACTGGCATAAGGGTTCTTCTCTTCATCTGAATCATATGCATCATTGCCTTCTCTGTTGCGTATCAATTTCTGAATGGCCTTCGCTTGCTTGCTACTGCCAGGCAGCTCCTCTTCTTCATCAGACTCATCAACGCCTGTATCGCGCTGTTTGTTTGCGCTCTTATATTCCTTTTTCAGCCGTTCCTAAGGAGAGGTGGAATTAAAAAATACGCAATGTGGTGAAAAAGATCACAAACCTCAAGTTCTTTAGCTTCCTCATCATTGTCATCCATTTCCATCTTTTCTTCATCGTCAGCAAAGTCCTCTTCATAGACCTGCTCATCCAAATCCCCTTCCTCACCAAGATCTCTTTCTCGACGTCTCTTCCCATTGCCTTCTTCGTCTTCCTCGTCAAAGAGGTTCGCGCCGCTATCCACAGCCTTCAATTTACGACCGCCAGGACCTAAGCTTTGGCCACTACTGTGCACCAACGAGCTACCGATTGACACCGTTCGTCCTTCAGCCTCTGCCTTGAACATAGCTGAAGTTGCAGAAGAGGGTCCTTTCCCTCCATTCCGAGTAGCCAACCACGCTTGGGGATCTCGTTTCTGAGTAAGATTAAACTGATGACGAAATTTATGAGCAGTTCGCGTATATTACATAGTGTCGTAAATACCAATGATTCCATGCTGGCGCTATCTGTAGGCAGATCGTGTTTAAGACGCTTTTGAAATTTATACCACCGATGGGCAGGTACGAATTTGAAAACATCATTTGCGGCAGGCATAAAAAAAGCATGAGTCTCCGATTTGGACGCATCCTCCATTTGTCCAATCCATACTTCGTTTTGAGCGGGAGATGAGTCTTCCATGACCCATGGGTACCTTTCTTCTCTCCGTAGTTGACGGACTTCCTCTGGGACAAAGTATACTTGTCGGGTTTTCTTCGTGAATCGCTTTTTGTCCTTAAGAGCCTTTCCTCCTTTATCTTTGCTCGACCCAGCAGCGCCATTTGTTGTGTGTATAGGACGCCCTTCAGCATCGACCATGACTGTCCTCCCATCCGCGCCAATGACTGGTTTTCCATCGGGTCCAAGCATGGGAGCGACGGCCTCAGGTACAACATTGTTAGCAGCTTCATCTCTACGCAGATCCTTTCTGTTCAACTTTATGGGTCGAGTCCATCGAAAGATATCAACAGGACGTCGAGAGTCAAATTTCATCACATCATATTTCCAACCATTAAGCGCGGAAGACAAGAGTCTGAACTCTTGAAAAGGACCGTCAGGAAGTTTGAGTTCCTCTTCATCGTCATCTTTCGGCTTTGTTGGCTTTGGTCGTGGATTTGTAAGTGGCACTTTGGTTGGTGATGGTTGCACTTCTTGCTTGGCTGGTTTCTTTGGGTGGAACAACAGAGATGGTGATGGTTTAGGCGCCATTTGTCTCGGTGAGGTGTCGTCAAGAAAAAGCAAGAAAAAATAGTGGGGATTAGTGAGTTATTGGGTCGTAAGCAGAGGGTCGTTGTCTAAAATCTTCGGACTGTAGTGGCGTTGATTGTCGTTCAAAGGCTCAAGCGTTGTCGGGGTATAAAACTAGTATAAAGAAAGTGATTAGCCTTTTGTTCATAACAACACCAATCACGCCAGATTTGTTCAAGTTGCAAGTATATTCACAACATATTCTCTCATAAGAAAAAAGCATGTCTAAAGTGTGATAGTGAGGGTGGAAAGTAAGGATTTTGATAAAAATTGGCCCTGATAAACAAATTTTATAATCAAGTTGGCGGTCCTTCGATTCGACTGAGATGGCCATTTTGTAACGATGAATTGAGTGGCTGTGGAAACATGTCTTGAGTTGAAATGGACCGAGAGTCAGAGTGGCTGGGAGGTTGATGTGGATGCATGATAGATGGTGGATATGGTCCAACAACAGGCGGGCAGTAAGAAGTGTGCCCAAGCGGAGGACCACCAGGCGGGAAACCGCTGATATTTTCCTGCCGTGAACCGTTGGCTTGTTGTCTCAACATATCCAGCTCTTGCGCCATTTCTTGGTGCGATCTTTTCAGTTGCATCACGAAATCGATTGCTGGGGAAGTCGGGAATTTCATGAATGTTAGTCACAATTTCAATAAACATGGGCGTGACAGCTACCTTTGCTTAAGATCTCCCATTTACTGGCCTTCATGCCTCTATCTGCAGGTAGTTGATCACGTAATTCATCGAAAAGGTCCTTCATTTCCTTCCTCCGTTTTCTCTCAGCAAGTTTATGAGAGACTCGTAACTCGGGTGAACGAGAGTATGGTGTGATACCACCTTCTTTGCCAAGTTTACCGGAAGCGTTTGGTGATGAGGCACTCGATGGCTCTTCCTGTCCAGAAGACTGTGGGTCTGTATTCTGGCGGGACGGGGGCCGGGATCGTGAGCGAAGAGGTCTCGTAGGGGTAGGGTTTGTAAGATTGTCCGGGACAGACATCCGCCGGTCCGCTGTATAATTCAAAGGAGGGACCATGTTCAGCTGGCTAGGGAGTTCAAACTGCCGGGCAGAGTAGGTTGAATCGTTTTGGATAGTAGAATGATTGGTGACATCAGATTGAGGGCTAACTGGCCAAGCGAATGTCGCCATGCTTGACGGTACCCGGCTTTGTTGGGGGTTTGGCGGATCGAAGTTGGAGCTCACAAGGGAGCTAATACCGGGAACAGTGTGAAAAAGAGAGGGAGCAGAGTCCCTTCGATCGTTCGACACCCATTGGCCCCCCCGAGAATCGACGGAGTTCCGACGGTCATTTAGGCTCAGCTGAGCTATACGCTGGGTGTCTATGGTTGAACCACGACGCTTTGGTGCTGGGGCATCTGCATCGATGTCCATTGTACTTGGAACACCTGGACCCACTAACTGCGGGTCTAAATCTTCTCCGACTGGAGAAAAAACTGCTCGATCTCCGGACATCTTTCTCTTAATACCGTGAAGGGTAGAGGCAAGATGAGGTAAAGTTACTGAGTTTTGACCGACGGCAATCGAATGTCTCCTCATACTGAAGTCGAAATTCGGCTCACGAATGCTACGCCGTTTTGGGAAGGGATGTCTATCATTATCACGGTCTATATTCATCTGGTCCGAACCTGGATGAAATCACATAGGTCAAGTGTGCTGGGTGGATTATTATTTTCGTGTACCTGTGTAGTTGCGAGAGGACGGGTGAGAATCGTGGGAGGTTGGGCGGTGTGAAACATGTTCTGAGGAAGGTGAATGCAAGAGTTTGCGCAGCTGAGAACTATGTTCCTGTTGACTTGTGGTTGCATCACCAAAGATATAAGGAGATGAGGGACGAGGATCCGATATATGAGATCTGGAGGTAGGTGACTCCTGGTGAAGTGAAGATGAACCTGAGGACAGGTCACGATAATTTGTGTTTAGCTTTACTGCATGACGAGCAGGGTCAGTGATAGAGCCTCTCCTCTGACTTTGTAGATATTCGAGAGAAGCTAGGGAAGCGACAGAAGACTGTTTTGCAGAAGGGTCTCTTGAAGACATAGTACTAGTAGTAAATAACCACAAAAAACATTATTAAATGTTATGTATCCAAATCAGGTTATATTGGACTACCATAACGTAAGATTACCAAATCAGTCCAGTTCGTCCTTCTGCCGTTAACATAACACTGCGAACATATCCATGAGCTCGCGTGCTATTCCGCGTAGCTCTACCTCCTCGTCCCTTCATCTCAGCTTCCTCTTGCGCATCATCTGCTTCCACTATTTGTCGAATCAGTGGAACATAGTCCATGTAAATAGACCCATCCCCCCTTGACCATACCCATATCGGGCACACTTCCCCCACCATCCTTCTCAATTCATACTCTCGTTTCCTATATCCTTCTCTCGTAACGTCCACACCCAAAATTTGGCGGGCCCACGAGCTTATTTCCTCCTGCCGTCCAACCTGGATCTCGTCCTTCGCGTCGGTATCATATAATATACAATGTCCAATTTCATCATCGTTCGACGGTACATAGCTGGCAAGTTCTTCAATCTAAAAATTCCATAAGTACAGAAAACAGTGTCCAAATAGATAAATCCGTACCACAAACACTTGAGAAGGATCCTTCGACAGGTAACTGTCCATGTACGACAAAAATTCAATACCACCTAGGCTTGTCTTTGTAGCCGGAGGTGGCATTGTTTCATTACACCTCGTTTCCGTAGTAGGTAAACATACCACTTGAAGAGCGTGTATTGTTTTTCGAAGATCGGGTGCGCTTTGCAATGCTTCACTTGATAGCGCAGACCTAGTATACAATTGCGATAAAATACCGGGCTCGACAAAGTACCCTTCAGCCGAGCAAAGATTTTGAAGATATGACACAGCGAGATCAGTAGGGCAAGGTTTAAACTCTAAAACAGCCTGCAGGGGCAAATCGTGCACCGGGACAAGCGATATATCTGTCTTCCATTCAATCATATGAAGCAGAACCAATCATTAAAAACTTACCATTACACGTGCAAACCACAGGGCGTTTGCACTCCTTGATGATGCCAGTAACGGTATTCCAAAAGTTGTTGTCTTCTTTAAATAGAATATCTACTTCTTCCAGTAGAATAAGGGATTGACGAATGGGCTTTACTGGTTTTGGGCTCTGGTCTTGAATGTCAGCGTCAGTTTCATCACCACTCGGAGACCCATTGGCGACATCTATATCCTCCCTTGGCCGAAGAAAAAGTGATCTCAAAAAATCGCCGGAATTTCGATGGCTTTGATGAACTAGGTGATTCTTGCCCACCTCGCCAATGTAATTACTGAGGCTGGCCCCGTTGCGCTTTCCTATTCCAGGATACACCTCAAAGACATCCCAGTCAAGTTCTTCTGCACAGGCATAGACAGCAGCCGTTTTACCATTCCCATGAGGACCAGTTAATAGAATGGTATTGTGTAGCTGGCCCAAGTCTTGGCCAACATTACCAACCGTCAAGGCTTGCACGTCGCTATTCTGTGAAGATTCCAGCGAAGCAAGAGGCTCAGGAATTAGGTCTCCATATATATCGACCTCAGGGTGTGTAGAGACATCTTCATCCGATTCCTCGTCGGTGTAGACAATCCAGTCGTCCTCGTCGTCAGAGTTGTGTCTTAATTTCTTCCGCCCACGTGTCCTCTCAACAGCACGAACCACGCGAGGGCGTTTAATACCCCTACTAGGAGCTTTTGCAGTTCCTTTAGGAACGATATCCTTCGCCTCCGGAGGAATAGCCGTCCTTCCATCTTCTAGTTGTAGTTCAAGTGCACGAAGCCAATCTCTGAGGTATGTCGCGCTCTTTTCGTTGCCTAAAACCTCTTGGGCACATGATGGTCGCCATTTCTCCGACCAAGGCCTTCGCGACCGCAGATTCAGATTCTCAGGTATCTTGTTCATGAAACGCGTCACCGCCGGATGATTAAATGCATGCTCGTCCGGGACACGATTGAGCTCTGGCGGTCGGCTCTGCACTATGGGGAAAGAAGGTAAAGTGGCAGGTAAATAGTCACGGGTATCTTTTTGCTTCAAGAAAGCGTAGCTCGTAGAGTCATCTAAACTTTGCTCAAATGCTCTTTGTTTTCGACAGGGAAATATCGAAGGGGATGAATTTTGCAAGGGGGTTTGAAGCCCCTTGACATGTTGGGACGAGTGATCTGGATATGGAGCGACTTTGGCGACGTGCTTTGGAGATGACGTTTTTGACGGAAATGGTTGTGTAAAAGTCCTGGGCTTTGACATGAAAAACGGATGCGCGGGCTTATCTGCTCCTGAACTAATCGATGTAGAAGGTGCTTTCAGAGGAGAAGCTGGGATTATGATGGGTTGATCTGCACTCTTCCCTTCACATGCAACCGAGAACTGAGAGGTATCGCTGAGTTTAAGTGATCCCGTGGCAACAGATACACCAGCGTCGTCGTCGTCAGCCACGACAATTACTGATGGGACAATACGTGCCCCGTTAGTGTTTTCCCTCCCCTCGCGAGCAGTGTCGACTAGGTCTTCATGAATAGCTTGAGTAACGGATAACTGATGGACATAAAGTACTGGCACACTTACTGTCTTCAATGAATGGGGATGGGCTTTTTGTCCTAGCTTTCGTAAGATCAATAATATTTGATAGGCTGGAAGCATTTCCAATGTGACCTGCACTTTCGACGGTTGTCCCTGAATGGGTTAAATCACGGCTTTCTGAAAGCTGTCCTGTTGCAATTTTGGCACGATTTTTTAGAAGAAAGGAATCAAACAACGTCTTTTGCTTCATAGGGTTCGCTATTGCCTAGGAGTGGCCAGGATTAATGGACATTTTTGACCAAAGTGTCTTCAGACGTACTACTTACAGCCGCAGTTGGTGGCAAAGGCTTTCCTGCATTACGCCGTTTTTTTCCATCCGCCATAAGAAATTTGTGTTGCGAAAGATGGATCTACTGCCTATGAATAAATACCGACGACTTTTGAAGGCGTGTATAATATTCAAAGAGCGTTCAGCTTCATGTTCATGGTCGGAAGTGTTGTGCTCACGAGACGTGACGGTCGCGTTCTGGTGAGTCACGGTCACTGAATCCACAGTTTCCGTGACAGTCGCGATAACTTTTATATCCTTGATCAATCAAAAATGCGTTGAACACACACCTTTCATCGGCAACAGTCTAAGAAAAAAGGCGCACTGAGGTTCAATATCTTGTAACCTACTGCTTGTCGAAACTAAGTATCACTGGCAATCAATCATCATCATGCCAGGCGCTGACTACACCGAATCACTAAAATGGCTTTCGAATGAATATCGAGGTACATTTTTTTTAGTAAAAGAGCATTATCTTATGTTTTACTCATCCTGTGCGCCTCTTGTATCTAGATTTGAACGGTTCTACAATCGAGGTTTTGGAGAAGCCTCCTTCTCCACTAGAATTCTCAAGACTGGTGCATATTTCTAGGCCGGTTATTATCAAAGGCATCTCTGCTCTTTTTTATAATACCATCCGAGAGTCTGAATATTTTTCTGTTAGAATTTAATTTCCCCGCGTTGAATATGTGGCGAAATAGTTATCTTATCCAGAAAATGGGAGAGAGACAGATATCAGTCGCCGTGACTCCGACTGGGTACTTCGTCGACCTTCCTCGCATCAATATACAAGTAGTGTCTAATGATTTTGTTCAAGTCGCGCAGATGCAATTGCTCGTGGATCCGACGGTCGACTTTATTTTGTCGAGCCTTGTGTCGAAAAAATGACCATGCAGGAACTTTTTTCAAAACTCGGTTCAAACCATCCTTAATTGGCTTTTCGGCGGCTTTCTTATTTTCTCTCTTTGGCAGGTGCTTCCAATGATAACAGCTCCGAAGTTTGCTATCTTCAATCTCAGAATGGGAACTTATATTCGGCAGACTCGTTTACTGGCACTCAGGATAATACTAACATCTCAGAATTTGAACCATTAACCTGTGAAGTACCGAAAGACATTTCTTGGTGTAGTGAAGCATTAGGTTCCATCCTGTCAGGTCTTTCTTCCAGTATGTCAACTCAATTTCGCCAGGACACATGCCGGAGGCAGTCAACATATGGATTGGGGACGGAAGGAGCACAACGAGTATTCATAGCGGTAAAGGAGATGTTTTTTGTTCTTCTTGTTATCGCTTATCGCCTCTCAAGATCCTTACGAGAATATCTACACAGTCGTTCGTGGAAAGAAACACTTTTTTCTGTTGCCCCCCACAGATGGTTGGTGTTTGAAAGGTAAATGAATCTCTCCCACTTTCCTTAGCCCGATCCTGTACGTTCGAGGACTCTCAACAGAACGCCATTACCCGCATGCAACATACACTCGACAGCCATCGTCTAACGGCCTAGAAATTACCCTTTCCTCAAGCGATACACCCAAAGTTCGTTGGTCCTCGATATCCAACCCTGAGCATTCGCATGCACTTCCACCAGAAATCTTACCAATACGAGTAACCCTCATGCCCGGTGAAACTCTTTATCTTCCTGTAGGCTGGTGGCATTATGTTAGGCAATCAGGCGTTACAGTGGCATTGAACTGGTGGTATGACGCGGAACTACGGGGTATGTCATGGATTATACTTAACTTTCTAAGAAATCCCGTGGAAGTATTGCCCGCCAATGACGACGACGAGGAGTAGAGTTGCATATTTTTTGGGTTCGAGAAAATAATCTCACTGGTGTTAGCAGCTGCGCTAAGGGCTCGCCGTGACCTACCCATCATCTATAACTATTTAATATCTACCGAATTTATGTGAACCCTATTCCAAAAGTCGTGATAGCACGTTGAAATACTTGCGCAATCCAGACTTCAAAGCAAACCTCGGGCCGCTGCCGCATATGGAATTTATAGTCACGTCACACGGATTTTGAATCCAATTCATTGAATTTGTCTGTGAACATCCTCGACGTTCCAATTGCTCAATCATGGCCAAGGAGAAGTCCATAAAATCACACAAAAAGACGGAGGATCCTGCTTCAACTGAAGACGTAGGAGATGTTACAATGGGAGATGTCACGACTGAAAAAGTGCGTTAAATCCAAACCTTGCATAACAGTCGTTTAACTACTGGTCTTCATTTATAGTCACCTAAGAAAGCGAAAAAAGAAAGGGAGGAAACAGTGATTCTTGTGGAAGATCTATCTCCCTTAGCGCATCCCTTAGCGCAGAAAAAGTTGGTGAAAAAACTACACAAGATTATCAAGAGAGGCATGGACAATTCCCTCTCGACATAACACTAGATCATTAAAGTTTATCACAGCATCAAAAGCGCGTCAAGTTAAACGAGGCGTTAAAGAAGTAGTAAAAGGAATACGCAAAGGCGAGAAAGGGTATGTCTTTACTATCTTTAGTCACCTCTTTTGTTAAGACTTTTCATGTCATAGCCTTCTGGTCCTAGCTGGAGATATAAACCCAATCGACATTATTTCCCATCTTCCTGTCTTGAGTGAAGAAGCTCAGATCCCTTACGTTTTTGTAACCTCCAAGGAAGAGCTGGGCCACGCAAGTTCAACGAAACGACCAACCAGTTGTGTCATGATATGCCCAAATCAAAAACGGAAAACAAAACGGAAGGAGGGCGAGAAGGAAGACAAAGACGAGGATTATCGCGAGCTGTATGATGAGTGTTATCAGGAGGTGGAAAGATTGAATACCAAAATTGTTTTCTAGACTTATATTCTGTAGTACTAATAGTAGTATGACTATTCTCACGGTCATTCCTAATTTGATTTACAGAAAAAGAGACACGACCTTTCCTTATTTCCATTTCCACGTATCCTAACCAGTGGGACCACTATGCCTGCCCCCAATTCAAAAGCTCCCGCAAACTCTAATGGAAAATTTAAGTCTGTAACCGCTTCAACTAGCGGGACAGCAACTCCCGTCACATCGAAGGACACGTCGGACTCGTTAGCAACATTCGCTGGCGGGAAACCGGACAAAAAGGTCTATGATGAGGAACAAGCTAAAATAAAGGTTGAAATTGATACACTGCAGGCACAATTGGTGATTGATATCATTTATTTATTTCCAAGTGAGCGGGGAATACTCATTCATTGACGTCAGAGCACTGTCCGTGACAAAATCGGTTTTGCAACCAAATCTGGTCCTGGGAATGACCGGCGAAATGTTCTTCGGGCTGAACTGGATAGTATTCGCGATCAACAGTCCACGAACAAACACGCTAGAGGGAAATTGTTGGACCAAATAAAGGCTATTCAAGATGGCATTCAAAAGAAGGTACAATTTGTTTCCCATCAAGGCTAGTTCCGTTCTCAAATAAATATGGCAGACCAAAGACTTGCAAGCCTCGAAGTCAAAAATTCCTTTCAAAAGTGTCGCAGAAATCGATGCCCACATCAAGTATGTCTCTTTTACTGCCTGGCCTCTCCGATACCAAATTTTCTTGCTGATACCCACTTTTAGAAATTTGGAAAAACAAGTGGAATCAGGTGATATGAAACTTGCCGACGAAAAACGTGCACTGCAAGAAATTGGTTCCTGCAAGAGAAGTCGTAGGACAGTCGAAGGTTTTGAAGCAGAACATAGTTTTATCGAGACGGAACGCCAAAAACTTGCCGATTTACGGACGGAACTCGATGATCCCGCGTCAAAACAGGTCTCCGAGCGTTATGATTCTATCAAGGCTGAACTCGACGAGCTCAAGAAGGAGAGCGATGAAGCATACGCAGGTCGTTCGAAGCTCTTTGAAGAACGAGATGATATCCAAAACCAGCTGCAGGCAGCATTCAATAGGAAACGCGAGTCTTCACAAATCTTCCGAGAGGCGTACGATCGTTACTGGACCAAAGTCAATGATGATCGCGCCAGGCGAGCTGAGAAGGCTCGAGCCCAACGCGCTGCGGAAGAGTTGCAAAAAAAACAGGAGATTGCCGAACGTCTCCGGGAGGAGGCGCAATTGCCGGCATTCCAGGCTCAAATTGAAGACTGTCAAACTTTAATCGACTATTTCTCTGGCAAGTCCATCGGCAATATCACGTACAAATCAGCACCATTAGCGGTTAGGCCTGAGGTCGCGGGCGTACCTAAGCTGGAGCTGCGAAAGGTTGAGGAAGCATCGGAGGGTTTAGTTGTTCACAAAAAGAAAGGCGATGAGGAAGATGCTTACTTTGTAGTTGGCAAAAACAAGAACAAGTCGAAGAAAGGTTCTTCCAAGGCTAATGGTTCTGGAACGACGACGCCCACCACCCCAAGCAATGCATCGCTTCATGTCCCACTTCCTACACTTGCTGCTCTCTTATCGCTTTCCATCCCTCCTCCAGCCTCAAATCTTGACTTACCTCGTCTGATCGAAGATCTCAACACTAAGAAGGCTTGGTTCGAAGCGAATCAAGCTCATGTGACCGCTGAGAATATTGCAAAAGCTGAAGCTGATATTCAGCGCTTAACCAGCAATAAGGGCGATTCATCATCTAAACCAGCTGTTACCGAGGTAGATGACGCAGTGGATGCAAACGCAGTTGAGCTTGTGCCCGTCGAGGAGGCTCAGACGGAGGAGGCCATCATCTGATATAGATATAGCCTGTACTTCGGAAACTATGGGACTTGTTTACTATCTTATCGGAGACTATTCTCCCATTGGAAACCGGTTCTTTTCGTACGAAATTAAACAAAACAAAGATTGAGAATAAAAACTACGCACATCGATTATCAAGAACCGATGCTCTACAAGGTTTAGAAAAAAACAGACCAAAGAAAGCATAGAGACAATTTTGATACAAAGGTGGGACAATATGATATATAAAACAGAAGGGAAACAAGACGATTTAACAAGATATATAGAAGGGGGAAAAAATCTCAACCCAAGATACGAAAGAAGGAAAGCCGTCGATTATGCACCCTGTTGTTCTGTTTTAACAGGTTCTTGTTCGTGATCTGCTTCACTTGTAGGGTTACCGGAAGGGTTAATCCCTAGGTCTTGAGAAGTGAAACTGGACACATCGAAAGTGCTTCCGGCCCCAGTGAAGTCAGAGAATGACAACCCTGGTTGATGACCGGAGGCAAGTCCATCATCTTGCGTAGCCGATGTGTCCATGTACGACATGGGACCATACGCATCTGCATTGAAGGCGGAAGAACTGGGATCCAGGGACCCCGACCCATAGGAATCGTGTTGGAGGGCAGCAAGCATGCTTGAAGTAGTCGGCGTATTAGCCATGAGGTGCTGTGGACGCACATCTAGCGATCCGAAGCTTTCTTGACCCGCCATAGGCGACAAAGAGAAGAACTGTTGGTGCATGACAGGTTCCACAGACGCAGCGACAGAGTTAGTGGAGAGGGCAACATTTCTCAGAACATTGACAGCGATCCAATCACTAATGGGAAAAAAAAGTTCAAGGACTGATACAATGACAGCTGTTTAAAACTTACTCAAGGAATAACTTCAAGATCTGGAATGCACCGAATGCCGGATCGCTTCGAATTGTCTATTTTACAGTCAGGAATGTGCCGTCTGGGCTTGCATGAAAAACTCACCAAATCTCTCATAACTTGACTTGTAACATAGCCCCAGCGAATTAGAACACTTCTGGAGCTCATAGTACCCCTTTCCTCATGTCCGCCATGGTTTGCGCGGCTACTTCCCATCAATCGCTCGCAGCACTTATCCGCCCACGTCATGACCTCACGGACGGGCTCGTTGCTCTTCGTGAGACTTTCTAATACAGCAACGAATTCAACTTCGAGCAACTGCACCAAGTCTTCATGGCGACAATTGCAAACCAAGGCGCACTGGTTGCGAACAGATTCAAAATCAACTTTCTGCCAAGATCTACGCATCTCAGTCAGCTGTTTCTGGTTAGTCAGAACGGTATTCAGTGCCTGCGTGACTTGATAGATGTCGAGGAATCGCACTGTACAAAGTTAACAGGATTCCCAACGGAATCGAAGCTGATAACTCACAGACGAGATGGCCGAAGCGAGCGCCTAATTCTACTTTCGGTTCAACGAATGTATTGCCATAGTTTTCCAACGCAACAAGAAGAATCTTCTCCATCTTAACAGCCAGTTGACGAAGGCTGGTAAGAGAAGCAGCAGGTATAGGTGAGAGCATTTGGGATCGCAAAACCTCCAAAACTTCCTGTAATTATATGCGTCAGTTCGATTCGCCTGCTTAACGACCTCGAGGCAACTCACATCATAAACGATTGCATCTGCCTTACCCATTAGACCCGCTATGGCAGGGGCATGTACAATCTCGCGGTGATGGCCATTCAAAGTTGTCCAGAAAGTTCGTAAATGCATCTCGAACTGGTCGAAACGGAAAGACCGAACACTCTCTAAAAGCGAATCAAGATGATCTTGGAACCAACCCCACACCTCTCGTGCAGCAACTCCTTGAGCAGACGTCGAATTGGTGGCGACAGCGTCCTCAATTGATGGGAAATGTGGGAATTGACGAACGGAGAGATGAGCCTGTGGAGCAAGGTAAGATCCAGAATTTGGAGCAGATGGAGAATGCGCCTGAAGGGCCATGCTGGCTTCTTGTTGTGGATGGCGACGGATTGAAGCATGGGATGGGAAAGTGCCGGATGGCCGTTGAGCAGACTGGGCCTGAGAGAGCAAAGTAGCAGCCGTCGGGGTCTTGTCGCTCAAATCATTGGTAAAAGGGACGCCCTTGATATCCCCAGAGAGGATGAGTGAATTGCGTTTGGACCCAGATATCGAGTTGTTTCCCTCAGAATCGTCTTCCTCATCATCGTCAGAACGATCTTCACTTCTGTTAGTTGACTCTGATTGGTCATGACTGAGACGAGCCGCATTAACGGAGGATTGTGCAGCAGTATTATTTGATTTCTGGATATAATCCTGCAGCCACTCGACCTCGGCTGAGGTAGCTGGCCTGATGCCGCAGTCTGAAGAAGATTCAGTCAGCTTTATGGGATTCAGATTGCGCATGAGAAAAGTAGGCTCACAGTGATATTTACTGTTCCCTCTCACGCCTAAACGGCGGGTTTTAATGGTAGGGAAGCAGAGACGAATTGCTTTCCCCAAAGTAGCGGTATTGATGTGGGGGATCCCGTACTTGTCGCAAACCCGACGGTAAGAAAAATACAATCCCTGACGTGGGACATTCCCATCAGGGTACGGAGCATAGTTTGCAGTTAGCCTAAAAGGGATCAATATCTGTGATTGCATGCTTGTGAGAAAGGACACGTACCAAGCTTGTACAAAAATCTGTTTTGCCCTATCAGAAGCACTCGTAGTAGTAGCAGCACGAACGTTAGCTGCAAGTTTTTCCAGGGCATGATCCTGGGTTAAGGACATTCTGCCGAATGCACCAGTGGTGTGAAGAGCTTCCTGACTAGGACCCATAGAGTGACCACCGCCGTAGATTGACTGATATTCAGACGCTGCGTTCTCTAGGAACATGGAAATGTCTTCGGTTTCACTGGAAGAGGAATGGACACTATCTGTATCACGCGGGTAAGGTGATGCCGCTACTCGGGCCCTTATATGACTGGGGCGAAGAGGCCCTTTTAGTGAAGGATTAGCGACGTTATGATTAGGTGGAATCTGACGAGTGTCCATTAACTATAGGATGTAGGTGGAAGAAAAAAAAACAGACATACGGAATCGTTTTGCATGAGGTTGTGATGACCAAGATTATATGAAGCTCGATAAAAATCCTCAGCCGATGGGGAGATGCCCGAATGCATACGATTTAAACTACCCTGTGATGATTGAGGACGGGAGTGAGTCGAATGGGTAGAGTTGGATGATACAGAGTTGGATCTGGAATGAGAGTGTATCGGCAAAAAATCGAGAGACATGTTGCTCGGCATCAATTGCATGTTCACGGCGGTCATAGTAATTGGAAAAAAAGGTCAAAGGATGGTGTTCCTCCTTGAGTTGGAGTAAAAGGACGGTCCAGCCGAACAAAAGAGTAAAGAAGGTAAGGAGAAGATGCGCTGGAGCTGTAAGTCCTGCGGGATGTGCAGAAGATGAAAAAAGGGAGGAACTGCACAGATAAAATACGGAAGAAAGTAGATAGAAGGCTCCCGCCGACGAGGATAATTGAGCGGAATGACCGTTTGGCTGGAGAGTTCGGAAAGAAAGGGTTGGTTACCAGATCAGCTTGATACTTTGCGCACGGAGGTAGTCAAGACAACAACAACGTTATTTCTCTACTAAGAAAAAAACAATGTACATACAAGTCACAGCCTCAATCATCTGACATCTCAGCAAACATATACTGCCGGAACTTCTTTCGTAACTTCTTGTGCTTGCCATCTGCCAATCGTCGTGCAAGCCGTATCCACGACGGTATTGTTAGATCCTTCATCTTGTATGGCGTGTATTTACTCTTCTTCACCCCACCTTTCCTCAGACTCTCAGGCAACAATTTTACCGGGACTGGGTATGTAAACGATTCTTCCGAATCTCTCTCGGGATCTGGATGTAAAGAATCCAGGGCATAGGTCATGTATTCCAGCTCGAACTGAGGCGGATGAGTCTTGTTGGCTTGCTCAAGACTTGGAAGATAATACTGATCAAATGATGAACTTTGATACATATCTAAATATGTAATTAATCTCTTACCTGCACATAGCCCAACGGTGTCCAACGCTCGTTGCTCCTTGAAGGCGCCGCTGGATCAGAATGCCACGGCTTGTCAAGATGGCACCACCATGTATCTTGATATTCCCCCTTTTTACACTCTGTCGTCTTATTTCCTTGATCTTCTCGATGATGTCCATGTCTACGCTTTGATTGACCTTTCTTCTTCTTGGCTCCGTTCCACGACCCCACATCCACTCCCGTTATATTGTAGGAAAAAATTCTGAAAGTTGGTACGTATGGGTTCGGTACGACAGAGGGCCCTACATTGACCACTGCGTAATCCTCGTATTTGGTGTCCTTGGCTGATTGAGGCAGTGCCGAAAATTCCTGTAACAAAGTTTTGAAAAGACCTTGTCCTTTTATATTCGATTCTCCTTCAATCGGAACTATCTGCAGATCAATGGCCTCGAGAAAGAAAAACTAAAAAATGATCAATCTAAAAGAGGTACAATTTCAATAAACGACTTACGTGGTCTGCATTCATATGCTATGCAAGGTTACACACGGATCAGCGTCGTGAAGATGAGATCGATGAAACGTCTCCTTACTCCGAAGAGATGTCCCAAGATTGTGTCTTGAAATCTCAACGCCAGTTCCACATATCGAATATACTATCGTATATTAGCTTTCAATGACTGGAGATCATCGAGTTTACATACACATTCCGGGAAATAATTTCCTGGGGTTGGTGGCACATGACCTAATCGGATTGGTATCATGATAATCACAACGATTCGCCGTTAAACTCACCCGACATCCACACCTAGGGAAGGGAAAAATTAGAGGGTGGCGTCTTTGAGATTCACATGGATCGTGCCTGTATGCCCCGCTTGCGATACATATTCAATTGAACTTCTAGCCAATCCAATTGCAGGTTTCCTGGGTCGTTTGGTTCTTTGTATGGACAACCAGTAATCACTGTCATATGACAATAAATGCTAGTTAGCAGAAGTTAACTAAATGAAACTTACCTTTGTTGGAATCATAGAAATACATGGTATTCAAGCTAATTACCGCCACTTCGTCCGGAATAACGTCAACAGCGTAGTAGGCTCCACGTTGAAAGACTTGAAGATAGGGGAATGGGATGAAGGAGCTCCATATCCTTATTGATACTCACATCGCGCATTGGTTTGTGGACAGATGAATGCAACTTACGATGCATATTCATTAGTAATACTGTTAGGGCCTTGCAGGGTATTAGAGAAGGAAGACGCCACGATCAACAGTGATAAGTCACACCTGGCATTAAAATGTTCTAGCGGAAATAAAGCCATAATCAACATTGGCATATGCTATGAAAGACAGATAATCATACGTGCGCTGAAAAACATAAATATATCAGCACACATCCAAAATGGAAAGCAAAGGCAGGAACGCACGCCAAACGTCGTTGTTACCTGAAGGGTTAACAATTGTGTCAACGACGTTTCTCTGGACGGGGTTAAACGGCCGACGCACCTAAACTAGGAACTACGGGGATGTCCCTGCTGCTGAAGACCTTCCGCATTTTGGCGGCTACTGCTCTATTGAGGTCATAAATTTCTGAAGGAGTTCGAGGAATCTTGTGATCATTATCATGCCTCCGGGTACGGTTAGCAGAACTTTGACATGAGGATGTTTATATACCTGGCGTTATCGCCTGTCCCTGTAGACTCGATTAGTTTGGAAGTGCCTTGATAAGGGACAGGGAAAACAAACATATGACGAAATCGATTTCATGGGCCCAGTTATCATTCAAAAAATCTAGTGTGAAGTTTGTGAGTCGCAATGGGGAATCACACTCCCTGAACGGTTTCGACATGTCATGAGGAATCAGAAAAGTAGAAGACAGGAAAGGTTGACCCACGAATAAGGCGTTCCGAAATAGAGAGATCTATTTTTCTTCTCCTTTGATTTCTTCCTGTGACAAGAAGTAGAGAGCGATGTTTGAGGGGTATAGTATGGGTCTGGATGCATATCTGTGATATGTAAAAATCGACCATGCAACTTCTTCGGTCCTTTTGATTATGCCGATTAATGGTCCCTTTTTGCTTCCTATTCAAGTTAAACATACTAGGATTTTGCACATCGAATGCAACCTGGAGAGGCGAAGAAATTACAAGGTTTACTCCAAAGCTCGCTGTCGACAAGAGAAACCATAGCCAAGCGAAAAGGACCATGATTCAGTGAGACGAATCAATGCCTCAACGAACTTGGTTTGTCAGAGGTAATGAAGGACGTCGCACGTTTGTGATGGGCATATATAAAACGAACTAATGTTCAGGTGAAGGTTTTTGGGTTACTTGCTTGGAGTACTGGACATCAAATCCTATCAACATCTCCATTTGGCACTCCCAAGATGGATAAAATGTTTGTATATTTCTTTTACAAGATATTGTTGAAGTAGTACATGATGGCAGACGTAAAAATGGGGGGGTACCGCTGAGAAGACAATAATTATAGACATCGAGTAAAAAAAAGGAAACCTGAGGTTGAAAGACAAAAAGAAATGTTAACCAGTCACAATAGGACGCGTATTACATTCCTCCACTTCGTGATTTGTAGTTGGAACAGGATGATTGTGAAGGGCAAGGAGAATGTTCGCATTATCGCCGGTATTCAAGACGTCCCGAATGGACTTTTCGGCTAGATGACAAATCTATATTTTTGGAGGCGTCGAGTCAATGTAGAAAAAAAAAGTACACAATTAGAACCGACCCTGCTATAGCCGCCTGTTTGTAATGGCGAACGACTGCTGGCGATGGCGTTGTGAATGGCGTCGTAAGAATATCTCCTCCTGAAAATTACGTTACACTTATGCTTATGTCAAAGAAGAATGAAGTAATGGGACTGACAGAATGCTCTCCAACTCGGCGGGCGTTCGTGGTAAGAGGAATAAATCTGTTCCACTGAGGTAGCGTTCAAAGGCACGATAAGAGGCACATCCTGAGATAAGAGACTCGTCGACCGACGGTTGATCTGTATGCCAAGTAAAAGAGTTCTCGCTGAAAATAAATAACGTGAGTGATGACGAACAATGAGTCATGAAAGACAACAACATACGCTATATGGTTATGGGCAGTGGCTTCTGGGGTATTGGGTGCAAGTAATTTGTCCATGAAGAGGCACTGTGAAAAGGAGTGGGTTTTATGGTGGATGTGGGGAAGATTAACTAAGTTTTTGCACCTCTAAATAAATAAATTCCTCGACAGATCAAGATCAGCTTCTGACTCCCTCCGATCGGACTTGGCCGTCTGCAAACGTGCGCACCTTGGCGCTCGGCATTTTTAGATCAAATGTCTCATCATCCATCTCCAGGTAGCAGTCTTTACAATCCAAAGGATATAGAATCTTCACCGACAATTCGTCTTCTTCATCATATCAATTCAATTCATGCACTTAACCTCCAATCTTATCACGATTTATATAAATGGTCCACCACACATTTTGACGCTTTCTGGAGCTTAGTATGGGATCAAACTCATGTTCTTGGCGAGAAAGGCTCCCATATCGTGGATACTCATGCACTGCCCTCCCAAAACCCTCCATGGTATGCATCTCGTGATATTTATCATCCGAAGTGTTCTAACCTTCGCAGGTTTTCCGACGCACGCGTAAATTGGGCGGAGAATATGTTGCAGTGTCGTTCTGAATCAAAGGTCGCTCTTATTGAAGCTAGTTCAGTGGTTTCACTTTAACACCATCAACGAATTCACATCCATTCCTTGACAGTTGAACCAACTCCAGAATATTCAATCCAATTGCGTGACATCACGTACGCAAAATTACATGACATCGTTCGAGATGTCGTTTCAGCCCTGCTCTACCACGGGCTGAGGCCCGGGGACAGAGTTGCATCTTATTCATCCAATTGCATAGTACATGCTTTTCCTTTTTGGTAAATGGATTTACATTAACTTGGAGAAACGTATCGTCAGGCAAATGTGGCTGCATGTCTGGCGACTACTGCCATTGGCGGTATCTGGGTCAGTGCAGCAGCTGATTTTGGGCCAGAAGGTGTAATGGAACGGTATGTCATCATCATCAAATATGATTTATCATCATGCTTATATAGGATAGATTGGAACAAGTGCAACCAAAATTCATCTTTTCAGTTGATGCAGTGATGTACGTTAACGTCATTGCTGCTGTGTTCACTTCGTTCAAGTAAAAATTGTGTTTAGCTATAACCACAAGGTTCATGAACATCTACCAAAACTCTCTGCATTGCTCTCAGGGCTGTCCAACAAATTTCCCTCTCCAAAAGTCATTATCATAAATGCCATTTCTCAAGAGATCTGCCACCCTTGGGAACGCGACTGGGTAAGCTGGGAAGATTTCGTGCATGAGGGAGCACAGCACAAGCTTGGCAGATCTGGAGATGGGGAGATAGAGTGGCACCGTCTATCCTTCGATGCCCCTCTTTGGGTTCTCTTCAGTAGCGGCACAACCGGTCGCCCAAAGTACGCTGCTTATAAGGCTCTATCTGAACTTATATTAAGAATCGGCACTGCAGACCCATCGTACACCGAGCAGGTGGGATGCTACTCCAGGCCAAGAAAGAATTTGCTATATGTGGCGACCTTCGCCCTGATGATGTCTTTTTCTACTACACTACAACGTCCGTGCCTCAATCTGTGAATTATCTAGCGATATCTTGACTGAATCCGGATCAGCGGGTGGATGATGTGGAATTTCCTCGTGAGCAGTCTCACCATCGGGTGTACTGTAGTGTTATATGACGGCAGCCCGCTACGGGACGTGAGTCTGCTCTGGAAGCTTGTCGATGACCTTGGCATCACTATTTTTGGAACTAGTGCAAAATACCTCGATCAGCTTTCGGTGATTAACTCTAACCTACTTCATTTCTTTTCCAAATGTAACTCTTGAATAGAAAACGTATCGTCCGCGGGAGCATCATAATCTCCAAACCCTTCGACAAATTCATTCCACTGGATCTCCTCTCGCCCCTGCGTTATATGATTATATTTATGAACATATTCATCCAGACGTACTTTTAGCCTCAATCACCGGTGAGTTGAACCCTTTTGACCCAAAATTTTCGAACTGACTTGACTCAGGCGGAACGGACATTTGTTCCTTATTCGCGGGAATGTGTACTGCGCTCCCTGTATTTCGAGGGGAAATTCAATGTAGGATGCTTGGAATGTCGGTTGAAAGTTACTCACTCATGGGAACTTGCAATCCCCCTGATGAACCTGGAGAACTTGTTTGTGTGAAGCCCTTCCCTTGCATGCCGCTTGGCTTCTGGCCTCTACCTGGATTTGGTACTGAGGCTGAAGTCAGCGCAGCGCAAGCGCGTTTTCATCAATCCTACTTTGCTGAGTTTGAAGGAGTTTGGTGTGAGTACGAGCGTCTTATTTAATAACAGCTACCCTCATACAGCTTGAAGATCATGGCGACCATGTCATTATCACGAGTTCCAAATGCGGAAATGGAGGTGGATTAATTATGCTGGGGCGGTCCGACGGTGTACTGTATGTTTCTATTCGAGCCCCAGTAGCAACAGTCATTGAATAATTGCTACAGAAACCCCGGCGGCATTCGATTTGGGTCTGCAGAGATTTACGAGGTTCTTGACTTGTACTTTTCGAGCCGTAATGCCGAACATGTTGTCCTGGATTACTTGGCGGTAGGACAGAAAACGAACGGCGGGACAGATGAACGGGTCGTGTTGTTTGTCCAACTTAATCCCGGGAAAGATCTCTCTCCTGTTTTTGAAGCAAGAATCAAGTCCGAAATACGCGCGCGAAGAAGTCCTAGACACGTTCCAGCGAAGGTGTGTTTTTTATTCTAATAGACATGGCTTTTTGTGACGCCGAACCTTTGCCTGCGCAGATTATACAAGTATCAGATATTCCCTATACCTTGAATGGAAAGCGGGTAGAGGTCCTTGTCAGCAAGGTACGTTTCATGACCGCGTGTCTTCTGCGAGGTTGAGAAATGACCGCATAAGCAGATCATTAACGGGGCGCCTCTGTCTAGCGTCAACCCCGCCACATTGTCAAATCCGGAATGTTTATTATCCTATGCCGAAATCGGAAATCTCTTGCGCCGGGAAGTCCATGAATGAGTCTTGTAATAAGTGTTTATTCTCCTGTGTATTTTGTACAGTCAGGACTATCATGTACATAACGTAACAGCTCGGGGACAATGGCCATTGATGCATTGATGGGCCTCGAGGCATCTATGATTAGCTCGATCACCATTTTTCTTCTCTCTGATGCTTGCTTCGGACCTCGCCGCTTGTGCGTTTCGCAGAGGTTGACTCAAAATTACAACAGGACTTTCATGTTTGCCTCGTGTCCTGGCACTTATCATGTCGCCCATCGCACTCCCAACGCCTTCTCGCCACTTCCGCAATCAACCTGTTAGCCACACTAGAAAAAGAATGTCATCGCTGTTCAACACCGTCCGGGCTTCAATATATGGTGCGCAGCTCCTTTGTCTCCATGATCCTTCTGTACTCAAAGAGGACCGGCAGGCTCTGTTGTTCTCTGTACAGTCATCTGTCTAGCGATGGCCGGGCATTTTCAATCGGTGTTGGCCGCTTCGGACCTCAGTGAGTATTCTCGTAGCCTGTTTGGAAATCTCATCTAATATCCACGGTCTCACCCGTAGCTCGCTTTGTTCCATTTGCCATCTTTGTGTGCTCAGCGAGCATGTTTATTATTCTCGTCCTGTCAGTACTTCTTCTTTTCTCCAAACCATGATCTGATCGTCTGATCCTCTATCAGCTTGGTATTCAGTTTCTTCCTGCGAGACAGGAATCCTATCTCTACCAGGATAGAATTGGCGTCGTTATGTCTCGCGGGCATCTTCTGGCTAGGTATGTTTTGTTTGTGGAGACAATGGATATTTGTGCTCAACTCTTTCGTAGTCCTAGGTGTATACCTCACAACATCAGCAGCGCAAACAGCAGATGTTGAATGTTTTTCAACGGATGGTAGTCAAACTTTGCTAACTGATCAGATGTCGGACTGTCAGTATTTTTTTGTTCTCACATCCAGGTCATCTTCCTAACCTTTCTTCGTAGTTCATACAGATCAATATCACGCGATGTATCGGGTGTTAATGACTTTTGCATTGATTAATGCCTTCCTCGGTAAAATTTTGTTTTATATCCCGTTTCAGAGCACCCGTTAACCCCCGATTAACTAGTCCTTCTCTCCTTTCTTGCATTACTCTACCTGGCAATACGAAAATACCGCAAGGGCGATGAGCAAATGTGGTATGCACCAGTGACATCTTGTGCTTGGTTCAACCAGTATGGGCACACAAAGCAACCGACAACAGAAAAAATTCACTCAGACGTTTTGCCCATTGCAAGTAGGCACATGCGGAAACATGTGTACACACAAGAACCCGAAAGGAAAGCAAGGACAAGACGAGACCATTCTACAAGGCCATACTACACCCGCAATCCATATCCAACGCTACCTAAATCGTACTCGCCAAATACGCCCAGATACACGCGGCAGGCTTCTGGAAGCTCTCCGCACAGTGGATCCTCAATTGCTGACCTTGAGAAGGGTGGAATGCTGAACCCTAAATCGACCCGTCGCAGTTGAATATGTAATAAAATTTGTACATCATCCTTTTTTTCTCTTATTTATGATAGGTTTTTTTTACGAAACTCGCAATGTAAAGCATTATGATAACATAGAATATACGAAGATTGCCCGGGAGTCACTTTTTGGTCACTGTGACTTTGGCGAAATAAGTGATGGCACGTGCGCAAGCCCTTCAAGTTCGAGAAGGTTATCTAGAATTGTATGCCTGTACTTGTACAGGTTTCCATTGTACTTCCATCTTATATCCTATCTCTCTGACAAGGTATTGTCTTACAGCTACCTTTTCCCCCATCTTCAGCATCACTGATCTGCCTTGGACCGTGACAGACACGAGCTTAGCCATGACGGTTCGTTTTGTGAACTATAGATTGGGATTTTACAGTAAGCTCCAACATCGTCTACTCAATCACCGCTCCAATCAGACTTTATGTAGTTGGGGTGTTTATATTATCAGGTACTGTCTACGATGAAGATAACAATGTCAAGTTTCTTGAACGGACGTCTATATTCAGCGGTTGTTCTCGGTCTAGTCGCTAACTTTACAAGCATCTTCTTTCCAAAAATTCACCGTGCGTGTCTTCATAAATTCTGCCGGCCAAAATCTTGACGTGAGATTCCTAGGCGATTTCATCATTTTTGCGCTCATCGCTCCAGCTTTCACGATCTTCGCATTTCTTCTGACGTCAGTCAAGCCCCCATTGGAAAGAGTTAGTTCTAGTTCTGACCCATCTTTTCTAGTCTACAATGGGCTCAACCACAAACGGAAGCAATCGCACTGACTCTTTTGAGTATTATATGGCTGAGTGAGCTTGAGTTCGGTCATCTTTCTCCAACTTCTGGCTAATACCGAAATTTTTACAGCCATGGGCGCTTGGTCAACGTTAGTTCGGTTTTTGATTGCACTGTCTGTGAAAAACGGCACTCTTACGTCGTTTGTTACAGCGACATTATTGGAAATGTACAGTGCGATGCTTTGGGTGGTCAGCGGACTCCAGCAAAGTCTGGCGACAGTTAGTCCATGAAGAACCAACGACCATTCAATCCGTACTAATTGATGCTCTTCCAGCTAACGCGCAGGCTTTTTGCTATGAGATGAAAGTTGTCCAAGCTTTCTCATGGGCACTATTCATAGGATGTATACTTGCTCTTTACGTTATTTTCCAGCTTGTTGATCAAGCACAACGCGTTGGACGGTACCATATTTGGTCAGAACCTATTCGAGGTTCGAAGGCTGAATTCAACCTCTTGCGATAGAGACTAATTCTCTGTTAGAGCTACCATGGTTTGGAGAAATGCCAGGATACTACAATACCCTTGGAATGGGTGGAGGACCGATGCCCTATCCTGGTTCTGCTATAAGTCCGGGCTATGGCTATCCGTACAATATGCCTATGGCGGCACCTGGACATTCCATTGTGATCCAGCCGGGCATGAATGGCGCACCACCCACGGTGACTCAAGTTCACTGAAGGTCCGAAATCCCCGAAGATATCCACATCTCCTCCGGCTGGAGGTAGAATTAATGAAATGATTTTACAATGTATGCCTTGTGTTCTGCGTGAGGCAAACTTGCCTTGCCACTATCTTACGTCTGAAATCAAGCCTCATGTAGCCTGACTTGAACCTCGTGTACTGTGCATATTTCTATCGTAGTTGCTTTATTCTGTTACCTATCTAAATCCCCTCCATACTTATGGCCCTCTTCAGGAATAACCCTTTGCGATCAGCTGCTACAGGTATTCCTCTTCTTGCAGAGAATGTTATTTGAATTCTAAACACGCATGCCGCAGCCGCTATAGTTGTTTCTATTGCGCATTATGGAACGAAACTCGTGTCGTCTTTGCGTGAGTATCGAGTATTTCCAGAGTGAAGAACCTGCAGCGATGATCGATTTCATAGATGCTTTCCAGCTGACACAAACATCAATCGCCATCCTGTCCATCTCGGCACTTTTATTCATGTGAGCTTGTGCCGTTCCGGCGAAAAAGGCCAAAAAACAGGTTTGAACAGCTATAACGGTCGTCTAGGATCATGATGCACCACAGAATGGACGGTCAGCTGATGACCCACTCGCAGGAGGAGATGGCGCTGATTGGAATATTCGCGTTGTTCTGGATTGGTGAGTGTCTTCCATTGAGAATGATCCTGAGAGGTTGATTTTATTGTAGTGTTGCTTGTGGCATGGAAATTCTTCGTGAACAAACCAGGCGGCGCGTCTACAGACCTAAGCATTCCAAGTGCATCAGGGAACAAAGATGTGTGGACAAGCAGTAAGGACCACTGTTCAAGGGAAGGCGTCTACTGTATTGTTGAAGAGTATTACACATTGTTCTAGTAGAAGAACATACCTAAATTATCAAATTTGCTACAAGAGGTATGAGCAGTATGTGAAACTGGTTAACTGGCAGGTGGAAGACAGGTGTGATATGATTTCGGTCATCTCCGACAGCGGACCACCTTGTATCCCGACCACACCTTCCAACAAATAACACCTTTCTCTTGTTCATTATGATAAGTGTTATGCCTCAGTCATTGTCCGATTCATTTCAGCTGACACTTTCTCGTTATTCACGCTAATCCCAGCAAGCGCCGCATCGAAACGGACGTCATGAAGATGTAGCGGTTCACCCACAGCATTCACTCACTCTTATATATCTGCTAATACACTTTCTTCAGGATGATATCAGACTACGAGGTTTCCCTCGTTAATGACAGTATGCAGGAATTTTACGTGCGTTTCTATGGTCCCGCAGAAAGTAGGCACAACTCCTTGCCTTTATCTTTGACCAATCTGTGCTGATTACGCGTCTGTTTGTCCCTATCAGCTCCCTTTGCAGGAGGAGTGTGGAAAATCCATGTTGAACTTCCGGATCAATACCCTTTCAAATCACCCAGCATTGGATTCATGAATAAGATTTTTCACCCCAATATTGACGAGCTGTATGACTCTTTGTTACTACCCCGAGTGACTCCATCTCTAACCTTTTTGTGCACAGGAGCGGTTCAGTGTGTCTTGATGTAATAAATCAGACATGGTCACCTATGTTTGGTGGGTTAATCATCGTACATCGTTACTTGAACTGTTCCAATCAAACCTGTTATAGATATGATCAACATCTTTGAAGTATTCCTACCGCAGCTACTACGCTACCCGAACCCCAACGATCCTTTAAATGGCGAGGCTGCCGCTCTTCTTATGCGTCACCCCAAAGAATACGAGGTTAAGGTGAAAGGTGAGTTTCCCCAGTGTTGATCAATGCCTTGTCATATTCTCATGTGATGTCTCGCCAGAGTATGTGCAGAGATACGCAACGAAAGAAGCTGCGGATGCTGCAACAGAAGGTGATGAAGAGGAAGAAGAAGAAGATATAATGAGCGACGTTGGCAGCATCAGTGACAGAGAATAGCTCAACGCGTTCACGGATTTCTTTCCTCCACTTGTACCCTCTTGGCTATCTACACGCGTACCACCTCCGAAGATCTGTTGGACGCCCATTCTCCCTGTATAATTGCATTTCGTATGTCATACGACTTTTTCTGCCATTTTTGTCAACTTTTCTTCTTCGCTAGGATCGTATTCATCATAGGTTGTACAATCGTGTATATATAAACTAAGAATTGCAACGCGGAACAAGCGATCTTAATCAAATGAATACAGCAAGAAGTTAGCCTGGGGTGTCGTTCGTTTCTCCAGGTATTGGTTGTACCAACTCGTCGACCTTTTTCTGAATCTCGGATGCTGTCTGTAAAAAATAAGTAACGGAGAAGAAATGGTGAATGAGCGGAAAGAGCTTGCCTTCATGAGCGTTTCAATTTGAGATTTGACATTGTCCATCGTAGACAACTTGGATTTGCTCTCTTTGAGAAGGTCCTCCTTACATTGCATGAGTTCCTTCTTTTTTAGGTCGAGACTAGGTGTAATGATGTTAGGTTGAACGTGTGATCAGAAGGGGGATGCCAACCGTTGGCGTTCCGCGAGCTCGAAGCTCAAACGATTCAGCATAAGTTGGTGGTCGTCTGAGAGAACTTGGTCTGTACGGGCTTCCTGAGGAGCCAGGCGCTTGAACTCGTCTACGCTATATAATGGCACGTCTTGATATATAGAGCTGATAAAACACCTCGCGTCTCAAACCCATTTTGCCACGATACATACCTTGGGAGACTCACGCAAACTGTCTACATTTTTCGATCTCTCTCTCTAAATGGCGTTTTTCGTATAACAAGTTTTGGAGGTTTAGGTGTGACTGATCCATTTCTTGCCTGGCGTCTGCTGTTTTTTCCTTGGCCAATCTGGTTGCTGTGTTTGATCCGCGGTGGAGAGACTTTAGACGACCCATCAAGGCCATGGCACGGATGTGAAGAGCTGCAGCGTCATGCTGAAAATGAGAAGGGGATACGAGTTCACGGAGTTTATCGAGGACCTCATCCGAGGGGGGTGCAGTGGGAGAATCCGAGTCGTGCATTAATAGTGAACAAACAACCTGTGGCCCGTGGTAGTCGGCCCGAAAATGGGTTGATAAGATTGAGGCCGACTACCCCAGCTCTCTCTCATCTACTCAATCATGGCTCGTCAACGTTCACTATCTGGTACAATCCCCTCCATGGAAACTCTCCATGACGAGCTCAAAGACAATACAATCATCGTAGGTCGGTATCTTAAAATATTATCACCCCCTTCCAAGACCTCACACTTTTGCACTCTTTAGTCCTAGGTGCTTCTGGCGATCTGGCAAAAAAAAAGGTCTCCTCAGTCCTTTGATTTAGTCTGGTAACTGATCTGAAAAACTGGTAGACATTACCTGCACTTTTTGGCCTTTATCGTCTAGGTTTCCTTCCTCGCGATTGCAAAATTGTTGGTTACGCCAGAACAAAAATGGATCAGGCCGAATTTGAAAAGCGCGCCACGTCCTACATAAAGATCCCAGATAATAACCCAGAAATATTAAACTCTGTCGAGGCTTTCAAGAAGACTCTCTCTTATGTTGCTGGGGACTATGAGGATGGCGCTGCTTTCGACGGCCT
Organism: Phlegmacium glaucopus; assembly: GCA_015039465.1. Classification (NCBI taxonomy): domain Eukaryota; kingdom Fungi; phylum Basidiomycota; class Agaricomycetes; order Agaricales; family Cortinariaceae; genus Phlegmacium; species Phlegmacium glaucopus. The sequence goes on along the minus strand of MU130237.1, from coordinate 441,641 downwards.
GAGAAACCATCTCGACCAGATCGAGTCATCTTATCAATTAAAAGAATGCAACCGCATCTTCTACCTAGCTCTCCCACCAACTGTCTTCATCCCTGTTGCCAAAAATCTCAAGGAACGCTGTTACAACGACAAAGCCGGCGTCAACCGAATCATTATCGAAAAACCTTTTGGTAAAGATCTCCAATCTGCTCGCGAGCTACTCGCAGCAGTCAAGCAATATTGGACAGAAGATGAAACTTTCCGTATCGATCATTACCTGGGAAAAGAGATGGTCAAGAATCTACTTGTCCTCCGTTTCGCTAATATCGCGATGGGCGCTGCATGGGATAAAAATTCCATCAGCAATGTTCAGATCACATTCAAGGAGCCCTTCGGTACCGAGGGTCGAGGAGGCTATTTTGATGAATTTGGCATCATTCGCGATATTTTGCAAAACCGTAAGTGTGTTTCGTTCACAGATATCGCCAGTGTCATTGACCGGAGCATACCAGACCTTTTGCAGGTCCTGAGTATCCTGACCATGGAACGGCCCGTGTCTTTCTCTGCAGAAGACATCCGAGACGAAAAAGTCTGTTCTTGCATCTGTTATCGTTGATCTTAATTACTAATCGACATTTCTAACCCAGGTAAAAGTTCTAAGGTCCATTCCACCGATCGAGAGGAATGATACCCTTTTGGGGCAGTATGTCTCTGCGAATGGAAAACCAGGTTACCTCGACGATGAAACCGTTCCTCCTAAGTCTGTCTGCCCAACGTTCGCTGCGACAACATTGTGGATTCATAACCCACGCTGGGAAGGGGTTCCATTCATCTTGAAGGCGGGAAAAGGTTTGCCAGCTACAATTGGCGGAAAATTCAACGCTAATATCCTGATGAATAGCTCTCAATGAAAGCAAAGTCGAAGTTCGTATTCAGTTCAAGGACGTCACACAAGGCATTTTCAAAGATATTGCTCGAAATGAACTCGTCATTCGCATCCAACCTTCCGAAGCCATCTACCTAAAACTGAATTCGAAGACTCCTGGTCTTTACACACGTGCGATTCCGACGGAAATGGATTTAACGTATAAAAGACGCTTCACCGAGACGAGGATCCCTGAAGCCTATGAGGCTCTCATTCTCGATGCCCTTCGTGGAGACCATTCGAATTTCGTCCGTCACGATGAGCTCGATGTTGCATGGAAGGTTGGAATGTCGCATCTTGGTCCATAAATTTAACTGATGATTTTTTTTCCATCCAGATTTTCACGCCAATCTTGCATTGGATCGACGGTGAGAGTGGGCCCCGTCCCCACCCTGTTCAATATCCCTATGGTTCCAGAGGCCCCAAGGAATTGGAAGCCTTTATCGCCAAGTATGGATACAAGCGCAATGTTGACGCCTAGTAAGCTTATGTATTTAATGTCTCGCAGCTTATAATGACATTTGCATTGCAGTTTCTGGCCGGTGACAAATCTGGCAGTTCTATAGGCAATATACGTCATAATGCCGAAATGAAGGAATTAAGAACGAATAACAACTTGTACTAGTAGCCGGACAGCGGCATGCTTGGTGTCATTATCAAGGTCAAAGGTTAGAACATAGTGGGGGTATTACTCTCAAATACAAATGCTATTATTTCCATTTTGTGCAAAGACCGGTAGGCAGGATTCAAGGAGCGTATACACATTCACCTAGGAGGAAAAAGCAAATTATGAGGGACGGGGAAAGAGAAAAGAAATGCCGTACCTCGATATGTCCGTTCATTGCTATCCAAAACTTTCTTCAGCTTCCCACCCATATCTCGCACACGATTTCTACATTCGTTCAAACCAGGCCAGTTACCAGCGGCAGTCCAACATTCTGAACATGCCTTTGAAGCTGCACTGACCGTTTCCAACTCAAGTTCATTCTTCGCATGAAGAACTACCACGAGGTCAACCAAACGACAGAAACCGACCGACCAAGTAGATATGCCGCGTTCTGGATTCGTTGTGGTGTCTGTAACAAGGAAGGAGGAGGCCAATTGAATACATCGACGAAGAACTTTCTGGTCAATGGTCTCCGATTTGGGGGAATTGCGTGCCAAAATATTAATGACAAATGCACCAAAATCTGTAGCTGGCAGCTGAGAGAAGAATTATCAATCTGGGAGCAAAGTCATTTTATCTGAGAAGACTGACTGCGTCGATTTCGAGTGGGATGTGTGCATCGACGACCGAGGTCATGGCGGTGGTTAGATGGTTGGGGTCATTTAACCCCAACTTTTTAGGCTCGGAGGACGTGAGCGATGAGCTCAGTTCGTAAAGTCTGGCTCCAGGCAGGCCTGGAACTTGGAGAAAGGGATGATGATCGCTCGGGCTTTGCCGGACAGGAAAGTCAAGGGAACCGTTATTCGGGTTTTCTTGCCAACACGAGCAATATGGCCTCCGCCAACTTGAACAACTTCCTCTCAGTTCTCACTCCTGTGCCTGTGTCTACACCAGAGGAGTATGATGGCTGGCAGTATAGGTGGAAATCTTTTGTGTTCAGACCAGCATGTAATTTTATTCTACTTGTGTTGTATGACTGAATCCAAATTTGTCTCTCAATAACAGTGTTGAAGACCGAGCTTTATCTTCTAGGGGCCGTTTTATTCTACTGCTTGTTTGCATTTTGGGGTTCGTCCATAAATTCCAAGAAAGCGAAGAAATGGCACGTCTCCCTGAGCGCATCAAGCTTTGGGTTCTAATTCAAAAACTTATTCAGGCTCGCACAACACATTCCAACATATGAGCAACAGTTTTCTAAACCCCAGCAAAAGGATGGCATGACCGAAGATGGTCATTCTGACACCTTCAACTTCTCTACTGGTCGTCGCAATATTGCCTCCCTCCATACGGTCTTTACTCTGCGTCCACGTCACGATTTCTTCCAATGGGCATTCCAAACTGGTAGGACTTTTATTGACCTCCAATATCGTCCTAGGGACGACCTTCAACTTGATTTCAAACTGTCATCCGGTGCTCTCAACGAGAACTTTGTTTTTGCTATTGTCGCCAAGGACGAACTACTATCCGTCAAGGATGGTCGTTGGGATTTGGTTCGCATTCTCATCCCATCTAATAAAACGCTCTAAATCTATTTTGACATAGACATTCACCAAGACGTCTGAAAGCCCTGGACTTCCACCTACACTTTCGGTGATGTCTGGTGATTATCCGTCATTATCACGCATATGATGTTCTCCATTAATCGTGAAAATTTGAAAGAATTTGCGGACGTGACAGAAAATGTTCTCAAACTCATTGGAAACTCAGCTTTAATCGCAATGCTTAAAGACCCTAAGGTCTTGCCCTACTTCCGATCTCTCTCTGTGCGTCATCCTTGGAAAAATCCAATATCAATCAATAAAATAATTGAACTCCAACCCCTTAGATAACTGACCAAGCTCGAGACAGACCTGACGCGCCTATACCCATTGAAAAGCGTGAAAAACATGTCATTCTCAGCTTGAACGTCCCATCTCCCTCTCATGCAGCGGATACCATCCCCCTTGTCGATGCCATGTTTTCGTTCATTGACTCTTTGAATAAAATCAGCCTTCGACCCGAAACTAAAACCAAACTCAAAAAAATCAGAGAAGACTTAGACAAGGACATCAAAGAAGAAGCGGAGAAAGAGAAGAAGGAAGAGGTTTGTTATGGCCCTTGCTTGCTCAATCGTTTTTTTATTCACATCTGTCAGGTGTTGGATGCTAAAGCTGCTGCTAAACGCAAAGCTGAAGAGGACCGTATCTCTAAGCTCAGTCCCGCAGATCAGAAAAAGGTGACCAAATAGATCCTTATCGTTCCTCGTTGCTTACTCCTAAATATAGGAACTGGAGAAAGAGCGGAAGCGTCAAATCCGCAAGTCGCAGGGCAAAGTGGTCCGAAAGTGATGTATTTTTAGTACATATTACCTTAAATGAGATAAATTATTGGGCATATGTTCTCACGAAGTTGCTTATGTAATGAATATCTCCTTCTACTTACTCCACTTCCTTTCCCTTTGAATCAACGTTCCAAAAACCCCTACCCACAAACCACACTCTTTATGTCAAGGATCGTCCAACCTCTCTTTCCCCGACAGAGCTCAAATTGTATATTGACATGTCCAGATCCCTTACCCTGTTCATGTGCCGCCAATGAAGACTGCGTTCGAATAAACAGGTTTGTTTACATACTCAGATTTAACTTGCTATATCCAATATCCCTTTGCCAGAGATTGCCAGACTTGCAGTCAGAATAAATGCGTCGCACGGCAAAACACTTCCGTCAGCTCAACTTCAGGAATCAGCAAAGGCGCTCTTGCTGGTTCCATCATTGGCGCCCTTGCTTTTCTGGTCATAGTCAGCTTGCTCTTCCTTCGTTACCGCAGGAAGTCTCTCCTTCGCAAAGCGCTGGCCAACGGACGAGAAGTCAAAAAGGATATCCCTGCATCTGCAGAAACAGTGCTGAACAGGCCAGATCCTACGGAAAAACCCTCGGTCCCCAACGCCCCTAGGTTATATCCTACTACATCAGTTGACTTTGATCCTCAGGCTCATTCGTCTTCCTTACCTCCAACCGCTTATAATTCTTCCCGTCCCAATCCCTTTGACGATACCAATTCTATCCAGACAGCGGGTACCGAAGGCACTAACGTTATACCCATTGGGCTGGTTTCCACCCAGTCTCATCGTGCATCTACGCAAAATTCAGAGTCTGACACCCTTCCATCTACTAACTCGTCGTTCCCAATGCGCCCCGCTCGCTCCCCCGAGCTGAACCTCAATCTTGATCATGTCAATGTTTCCCACGACAATCTGCGAGTAACAAATAAATCAAAATCTATTCGTTCGGGCATATCTGGCATTTCATCAAGGAACTCGTACATGTCCAATGCTAGCTATTCGAGCGATTTACTAAGCGAGGCACCAATGATAATGACACCCACGAAAAGCTCGATCCGCCAAGTTGTGGGTGTCGTCAAGGCCGAAGTCATCAACTCTGATTCTCTCGGTTCAGGCGATAATTTAAAGCCCCCAGCGTACGCCGCAAAAGCGACCCCAAAATCGCCCCTAGCTGCAACATCCTTTGGTCCCGATGATATCGTTGACGAGGGAGACGAAAGTCAAGATGCTGCTAATCCTTTTGGTGACGAGAGTATTTCAAATCGTGCAACGACCGCATCAACTCAACCATACCATCCTGATGGCTTCGATTTTTCTTCGTCAAAGCCTAACGCCGACAGCCGTCCTTCAAGCATGGCTACGCAAGCAGGTTCCATAATCAATATCAGTAGTGCAACTAGAGTGGCGGTTGGTTCAAAATCCACAGGTGCCGGTATCCCACGTAGGACCACCGTGGGGAGGCTGGTAACCCCTCCAGCCAACGCTACCACTCTGCAAGAACAACAACAGCGTGCCCTTGCCCATGCCCATGCCCAAGCAAAGGCACAGGGTTTAGACACGAGAAGAATATCAGGTTCTTCTGTCCTTTCAGCAACTTCCACGCGGGCAGATTCTATCCTCGAATCTTTTCCATTTGTGCCTCCTTCACCTATCTCTGACCGGCCTATAAGGTCCCCTCCCGTGTCTCCTCTCGCTCAACAATCATTTGTTAACTCATCATCTTCATCTCCGCTTCACCAACATACCTTTGTTGTGGCACCCCCGTCGCCATTGAGTCATCAATCGTTCGGCGCGGAATCTGGCACGACAGCGCCTCCCACAGAGGACGCTTTAAACCTTCCTGCCCCTCCGGACAGACGAACTCTGGGGCTGTCGACTGGCTCGCAGCTTTCCACCGCGTCCTCAGGATTGGGTTCATTTCCATTCCAGATTGAATCCGAGACCGCCTCTGAAATTGGTTCCCGACCATCTGCATTCAATAGCCGCCAGCGAGCTAGTCTTGACACACTTGCTCTCACCACTGCTCTTACATCTTATCCACTTGGTTTTGATCGCGGTAACGCTTACCCGCCTCCCAAGAAGTGACTTTTTATTTCTTTGATACTATCAGAAAGTTTTTCCAGATATTTCCCCACTCTCCTCAGGCTATGGGTTTTATGTTTATGTCAAACTCATCACCTTCATTTATTGTTTTACTTGATATATCCCTTTGGACCGCTTGTGTACCCGTACTGTCAAACCTATTTGTTGCTATCTTATTGGCGAATTGAATATTCGGTGTCGACTATAAGTTAGCTGAGCTGCTAGTTTTAAGAATTACATAAACATTGCCGATGGACAGACTTGACCTTGGAGGTCATCTAGCTTTAAACTCTCCTCAAGCACGCGATCGCCTGCGTTTGAGTACTAACGACGCACCATTCTTTCGGCACGTAGAATATGGATGCCGAGATCGAGCAGCTCGTAGAGATGGTATGCAATTCACCTTGGTATGTAAACCAACTGTTTACATTTCATCTTAACAGGGCGCTACGCACGCTCAAGCACGCGCTGCCTTGAAGCAATATAAGGACGTAATGCAGGCTGCTGAAAGATTCTTTGAAGGCAAATTCGACCATATAAAGGATGAAGATGAGGATGTTGAAATGGCTTCATGCACGTCCGACCGTAGATCATTCCGGCCCTCAGTGAATTCTCTATACAATAAACTTGGGCCAGATCGCTGAGATGTTTCATAGACACCAGATGAAGATGAGGGCATGAGCTCTGCAGAAGGTCAAGATGATGGGGATGACGGTATGGCCATCTACAATCGTTTAAATGGCTGGGAGATCATATTCCTTCAGATGCAGCAGACTATGATTACGACTCTGATCCTGTAGAAATGAACAGCAAGAGTAATCTAGCTGGCGGTGGAAATGCTGATGTAGACCCATACTCCGGTAAGCGACTAAATGATATGGCCGATACAATTTGAGCACTGACTTAGCAATGTATGCCAGGAATCTTCTTTTCCAAGGATCGCAGAGAAGAGGTGATTGAAATTGAAGAATATCCAGAAACTATAATTTTACCTGGAACAACTGAAACTGTTAATATGTTGACTCAAGGTCAATGGATGAAGGGATGTCCAGAAGGAGGGGAACAAAGTTTTCTGTTCAGTCTCTATTCGCAATTAAGCTCGCCAGACTGTTCGTGTCCTCAAGAATGTGGGGCTTCCGTATCTCGAAGCAAAGGCGATTTCTTCGCGTTGCATGTGAGTTAACTTTCTCGTCTTTCGTAACTCTAACGATTAAAACTTTCAGCCCGAGTTCTCTGGTTATATCGCACGTCTGCGGAGTACCGTGGTCAAGACATGTCCCCGATGTCATTCCAAAGTTTGTCTGGCCTGTGGCGAACCAGTCTCAGCGGATCACGAGAAGCATGTTACTACTCGCGATGATCCACTTTTCCATTGCTCAAATCTACAAGGAATTATACTGGGAGTTGGTCTGTCAATGCTCGAGCAAGTATTCAACGAACAAAACCAAGAGCAGGCGGATAACAACATCGAGCCTCCGACCAGAACCATCAAACGGCGCAAGACTGAAACCCCAACTGAGGACGAAGACGTTGTATATTATGCCGGCATGCAAGGTAAGAAGGCGAAGGGTGGCACAGGATATGATGGCGAAGCCACTGAAGACGTACGTCTTATGGATAAACTATTAAATTTTATATGCATTCTGAAAACCTCTTGTCAGAATACTGGACAGTTAAAGGCTCTAGCTGCGCAACGGGTGAAAGATGAGAAGATCGGCAAACTCCTGTGCGCAATACGCGTTTACCTCCCCAACCTGAATCGAGAAGGTGGGGGTCGAACAAGTGACTACCTGGTTCATCCGACTGCATTGGCTCACCTTCGAAGGCGCTTCAATTATGTTTGTAGTAATCTACTCAGGAATGATTCACTGGCAGACATGTCCGAGAGATCTGTCCTCTATTTTGAATTATTGGAATGGCTTGAGGTAAGTATATAGTCACATTTTCAAAACAATCACTAATGGCTGTGATGTCTAGACTATCTCCAACCACGAGGCTCTGGCTAGCATGATGGCTATGCCAATTATGGTTGTTGCTTCGGTCAAAGCAGTAACTGCTAAGAATAATCAGATTCGTGAACGAACCATTATATACGAAGGAAGCTCGGGTCCCAGGGAACTACTGGAAGGAATTGCTATGCAAGCCCAAGCCGCGCTAAAAGGTTTAGAAGGACATAAAGTACTTGATGCTCTTCCCGAAGAACTCACCGAGGAACAAAAGCGTATGACTGTCGAAATGAGAGATAAAGTAGAAGAACAAACAGTGGCGACGGTTTCGGATGAAAATCAAAAGCTACTCCGTTTTTGTCGACGCATCCTTGCAACTGTGAAGGCGATTGATAGGTCTTTACGAGATACTAAAGGAGATGCTTTCGTCGATCGACTTACTTCGTCCTTCCCAAACATAACCTCACCCTCATCTGTTCCCCAACATCGGCCTGAAGCTGGTGACACAGAGGAAAGCGCGCAACGTGCTTATATGGATTGGGCTACCCGATCCAGGTTCGAATATTGTGACCTAACTCTTCCCCCGTCGGACAGAATAGATGAATCAGATACAACACCGCATTTCAAGTTCTTTTTCAATAATGAAGCTCGGATGTTGGCTAACTCGGATATACCAAAACGATCTCTGGCTATCGCAAAAGAAGTGCGTGTCATTGTGTCTCCTACCCTGGTATCGTTTGACACAGTCGTATAGCTTGCTATCTTAACCACCAATCTGCCAATTTCTTGGGGCTCGTCTATCTTTCTAAGAGTTGATGAAACCCGCGTTGACGTCATCAAGGCATTGATAACTGGGCCAGAAGGCACCCCGTGAGTGTTCTGTGGCTGATTCCTGGGAATTAAACATGACCTACCTTCATTTTTTTGTAGCTATCATAATGGATGGTATGTGATTCTCGTCAAATTTTTCCTCCCTTTTTAACCCCGTGTCGCGATAGCTTTTTGTTTGATATTTTTCTTGGGCCAAGTTACAACCAATCCCCACCTAGCGTGAAATATATGACGGTGAGCCATTACCTTTGGGTCCCTGAGTCATGCTCAACGTTTCTAGACCAATGGTGGAAAATTTCGCTTTAATCCTAATTTATATGCAGTGAGTTGAGCTATTTACGCTAAGTAAACTGATATTGAATACCACATCAATAGGATGGCAAGGTTTGTCTCTCCCTCTTGGGCACCTGGCAAGGGCCTGGCTGGGTATCTGGAAAGTCAACGCTACTGCAAGTAGGTGGTTATCGATATCCAATGTAAGAGTTATCTAATATGTTGACAGGTCCTCATCTCAATCCAATCGATGATTCTTTGTGATGAACCATACTTGAATGAACCAGCCTGGTCCACGAGTGGGGGGAGCCCACAGTCCCGAGCATGTATGTGTTGAATCTCAAACAAAATTCACTGACTAATTTTAATGGTACTTTAAGATTCAGCTAATGTGCGCAGAATGGTCGTGAAAACGGCGGTAAGTAAAAGTAAAAATCAGGCTTTCAAGTTATGCTGAACTATCTGAACGGTAAAGATGCTTGGAAATTTGAAGAACCCACCAGAACCCTTCGCCGATGTTATTCGTACACATTTCAGATTGAAAGCTCGTTCGATTTCCAGCCAATTGGACGACTGGTTGAGCAAGGATGATGGCAAGGTCACTTCTCCTGATGGAGGGGTCTATTCAGGGGTGAACTCGAAGATGGACAGCTCGGGAAGCTCCAACGGCCTTTCGAAAGACATCACAGAGCTGAAAGCAATCTTGAAAAAGTTGCAGGAGAATTTGTACGACCTTTAAAACTGATAATGGAAACTACTATGTATAAACACGATGCTATCCAAATGATCAATGACCATAATGACATGTGATTTGATTGGTCCCCTAACCGAGTCCCGAACTATGATTGACCTACTTCTGCCGTTCCGCACCCTTCTACCACCTTTGGCATCACGCTTGACCTAATAAAATGAGCGATTCTGCTATCCATTCGATTGCTGGTGCTGCGGGAGGCATTCTGGCAATGACCGCGACCTAGTGAGCCCAATTTAACCTCCATCGGAATTTGACCTTCAAATTATAAAATTCTGTCAGTCCCTTGACCTTTCTTTCTACTCGAGCGGCAGTAGAGACTAAGAATGAGCAAAAAGTACGCTCTAGCCTCTTGCTCTGACTGCTGTTGAACAATTTATCCGTTAGTCCACCTACCAAGCGATCATTGACATCATCAAGCGAGAGGGAGTCCTGGGTCTGTACAGCGGCCTGAACTCAAGTCTCTTAGGCATTGCTATCACAAATGGGTATGGCCTATGTACTCGGCTTCGACCTCAATTAAAAAAAATAATCAGCGTGTACTATTATTTCTATGAACGTTCGAGGGAAACACTTCTTCGCTCAAGAACTGCCGGAGGCAAGGGCCTCAGTACCTTGGAATCTATACTTGCTGGGTTGATCGCAGGTGGATTCCTTAATCCCTTGCTGTGCGAAACAATCTCAATTAACCCATACAGGCTCTGCAACGACCATCATCAGCAATCCAATCTGGGTGATTCAAACTTCGCAGGCTGTTCGTACCTTGGGAAACACTGCAAATCAACCAGGCACTCTCAAGAAGCTAGGATTTTTTGACACAGTTCAAAGCATTCTTGCTAAAGACGGGCTTGGGTAAGGTTTTCATGGATATTATAATAACAGTCTGAATGTTCCTTAGTGCATTTTGGCGAGGACTTGGACCTGCTTTAGTTCTTGTCATCAACCCAATCATTCAATATACAGCATTCGAACAACTTAAAAACTCGCTGATCGCCAGACGTACGAGTAAGCTTCATGCGGCTGGCGCTGCCACTGCACTTGCAGTACTGTCTGATCTAGACTTTTTCTTCCTTGGCGCCATCTCAAAATTGGGTAAGCCTGCTCAATGTGTTTCTCGAGATTTATTGTCTAACATATTTCTGCAGTCGCTACGAGCATCACGTATCCATACATGTGTGTTTATTTCACCACCTTTACGATTCAAGCCTGACCAGTTACGGGCACAGTGTTATGAAAAGCAGACTGCAAGCAGGATCGGCTACCGCTTTAAAATATAAATCGTCACTTGATGGTTTACTCATTATCTTAAAAGAAGAGGGGGTTGAAGGGCTTTACAAGGGCATCGGTAGCAAGATTGTGCAGAGTGTTTTGACTGCTGCCATTCTTTTCGCCAGTCAACGCAGGATCTTTGAAATTACAAAGAGAGTAAGTTGAAACATCTCGCTAGCCATGAAATTAGATCTGATATATGGATTTCATTAGGCTATCCATCCCCTTGTTATAAAGTAGTAAAATATTGATATTTATTTTTGATATGGCGGTACTGGCGGGCCGCCGCCGTGAGTAAACTACGCACATCATCGTTTTTTTGAGCTTCATGCCTCCCAATCTCAAGCTCAATGCGGTCGCCTTTATTTCACCACAAAACTACCCCGTCCTCATAAGAACTTTCATTAAGCAAGAGGAACCTGTCAAATATCATTATATTGCTCACACTAGCTTGGATATCATCGAGGAAAGAGGTTCATGGTTTCACTCCGTTCTGGATACACAAAGGTATACTAACCCTCGCGGATAGTAACCGCTGCGGGAAAGGCTTGTGAATGCTACCTGGGCCTGTTATTTGCCATGGAAGACGTCGCCGTCTATGGGTATATCACGCCTTTGAAGGTCAAGATTGTCATAGCTTTGCCGCTGACTGACTCGGTCGTCCGAGACGCTGAGATCATAATAGTAACCATTTTCTTTCTGATATTTATCATTCTAGTTTGACACACGGCACTACAGATATTCAAAGCCTTGCATATGGCATATTATTCCTCTATTTCCAATCCATTCTTAAAGCTAGAAGGTTCAAGGGTGAATGGGGGTGAACAGTCTTCATTGTTGGGCGTTGGGAGTTCCAAGTGGAAAAACTTTATACGCCGCATTGATGAGATCAGCCGAGTCGTAGGAACCATAAATTCCACGAACACGTCTGTTACTCCGCATTAATGACTTCTCGGTTCTAAGCAGCGCACTCGTGCACTTGTTCGATGACTTCAGGGTTTCTCACTGAAGCTGTCTCTTCTCTTATCGAACCCATATTGATAATACCTCTTATTGACTTAGTCCTTGCTATAGATTACTGCGACTAGGACAGATACGGGGTAGACATCATTTAATATCATTGCGCGTGTCAAGCTGTAGGAAAGATAGAATCAGATCCCCAAAGTTGCCCGCTGCAATTGTTTTAGGCCCTCTGTAGCATCTCTTGCCATGAGTCTGACAACATTGTCTGCATCCGATGAAGAGACATATCCTAGTGTGACCCTCAATCGGTCGAAAAGTACTCGAGGAAAAATCACGGGCAAATCAGTCCCTAGCTGATCATATAACTGCCTAGTGGCCACCTGTATGAGTAGCGATAAGAAGTGGATGGCGGCTCGCCGTAGAGGGGGGAACTTGGGGTTCTTTGAAGTTGGGTTTGAATCCATGGTCTGTGGTTCGACAATCGGCTCACTATCCTCAGAAGGTTCGGAGTCTTTTCCTGTCAAATTGATTGGCGCTTTGGTCTTTGCCTTATGATCATGTGCAAGAGGCACACTTTCAATCTGCAAAAGATCAATCATAGCACTAGAAAGATCCTCCACATATGGCAATACAGCTAAAGGGAATGTGTTGATGCAAGTTGATAACAGTGAAAGCGATGATGTCCGCAAAGCGGTTGGAATATCAGATGATCGGACGATCGCAAACAAACGGGGCACTAGAATATCCACTGATGCCTGGCATTAGCTTTTGTTTGACTACTCACGACATAACGACATACCATAGATGCCTAAGGCACTTCCGCAACGATTGATAACTATATTCAAAGCCTCTCCAACTCTTGTTCGGATATCAACGTCCTGCTGAGAGAGATTGCCCGCGCCTAGGCCGTCCAGGCCGCCGGCATAACTATACATGAGGCTTTGGAGGACATCTTTTCCAAATGTGTCAACCATTGCTGCGAGCCCTTGAACTGCATTTAAGAAGATATAGGAGTCGTCGTCTTGAACAGCTTGAAGAAAAATGGAAAGAATGGCAGGGACCAGTGATTGATTGATTGATTGAGGCCCTCTTTTTCCGTCACTTGCTGGTGGGGATACCAGGTGTCGCAAAAGGAGAAGACCATGGGCACGAACAGGGAGAATGGGATCTTGTAATAATTTCAATGCCTTTTGATACGTTTGCTGTACTTGCTCTTCATGGCTGGATAATTTATTGAGTTTCGGTGTATCTGCCAGTCTCGCCGTGATAACCAATCTGGCTTCTCTTGCCAACGGCCGTACAGACGATGAACCGTTGATAGCTAAAATCTCCATTTTGGAAAATATCTCGTCGAAGATGGGATAAGCGTTCGTTGACGGTTTAACATTAGCTAGGCATAGTTTTTGCTTGAGCAAGACAATGGACAAAATGAGACGATTGATTACCTTCAAGGATAGCAAGAAGTAAGCTAATGGCGGTTTCTATCATCTCATCATCGGGTCCAACTACTTCGGAGTCTGGGGTTTCATCGTCACTGTCATCGTCATCGTCTTCGTCGAGCCGAAAGCGCTCATTCTTGAAACCATCCTCTCCATCGTTTTTGACGGGAATTGTGGCAGATTCCAAGACGTGTAATATAAACGATAGTAAATGATCTGGATTGCGAAGAATATTGGAAGCAGTGTCTCCAGATAACAACCGTTTTTGCATCTGCATAATAATTTGCAGCTTATGCAGAGTTCTGTTTGAAATATGTTACTTTTGTGTTAAGTAGGAAATGGGAACGGGTGCACCTCATGGAGTCCTCGTTAGCGTCGCTTTTCAGGCTCCGATAGCTCTCCAGAATTTGAATAAAAATGTCAGACACTATGTCCCCGCGCTCAATGGTCTTCAGAAAGTCGACAAAATGGGCAGGGTCAGGATAGAAATCAAATAGATTCGTGTCAACAGAGTCAGTATCTTGTTGAATATCGTTGGGCATTAGAATTGACAATGACGAAGGCCCCTTAGCCCTGTCTCTAGTATCAGAAGCAGATAGCGATTAAAACATGGACTCACAATTGAAATCTCCAAAGTTGCCCATCAGTGTTGTATTTCCATTCACTGTTTTGCCTTGCCTCCAGAATGGACCACAATACATTTATTCCTTCTGGTTGATCAACAATTTTCCCCCAAGACAACAAGAGCCCGTTGATGGACGCCTTGAGTTGTGGATCCGCGGTCTTGAACTGAGCAAGATTGTATGACAAGAGATACAAAGATGGCAGAATCGGTGACAGTATCTTAGAGATGAAGATGGGCGAAGGTTCCGTGTTGGAAATCAACGTACTAATTGAAGACAAAGCTTCAGAAGGCTCCATTGTGTTTGCAAGCCTTTGCTCAGAAGGATCCACAACTTTCAAGAAAGGATCATGCAGCATCGCAAGAATGATCGAGGCTGCGTCTTGATACTGTGCTTGTTCATCGGAGATGATGGCTCGATATATGGTAAACGAAGCGGCTTGCCTATGGCTTGCTAGTCTATTGCTTGAAAGAAGATGTATGACCCGAGGGAAAATAAGTGAATAATACTCCTAAACATTTTATTTTCATGGTGAATTAAAAGAAAAGAAAGAGAGGCGTCGCTCACCGTCGCCTTCATGTTCGCCGGAATCGTCATCAAAATGCGTGCAATATGCTCTTGCTTTTGAAGCCTTATCCCGTCATCCAATAGGGTTTCCTCACCGAACATAACATCTAACAGTCCTCGAACGCCATGCGGTCTTAAAAGTTGTTTTGTAAGGAGGAAAGAGCCAGTTTTACGAACATGTGCTGGGCAGGGCGCAGATATGATAGTCCCAAGGGCTGATATTGTCTGTGCAGGGGATAGGCTGATGGATATCATTTAATGTGCCTAATGCAAAATAATACTAGACGTACAACTTCAACAAGTGGATGACAAAGAATCTCATCTCGTGTATGATTGGCAATGAACTTGACGATATAGGCTCTGGAAGCCATCCTAGCGCAATGGATGGGTTGAGAAGGTCCGAGACATGACGAGACAAAATTGTAGTTGTTATCAGTGTCTGCGATATCTGCCCTTGTACACCTCGGGGGAATATCAAGAGAAACACGGAAGTAACGAACTCAGCAAGAAATCGATAGTCATCCGAGTTTTGGGAGACGTCGACTATTTTTGCTCCCGCATTTGTAGTGTTGATTGGCGGACCCGGCAGCGCTAGAGCCACCCGATTGAACACTGGTTCAATGCCCCACTTAAATATGAGGGAAAGTAAAGTGCGCAACTGCGCAAGGTCTCGGGTTCCAATAGAGGGCACTTGATCAGGTGTTCCATCGGTTTTCGCATCCTCAATGTCCAAAATATTGTGTACCTTCTGAACCACAGAAAGCGCCTCTTTGGCAGTCAAAAGTTGCACCTCTTCCAATGTTGAAGATTCTCTTAACTTCTTCACTCCATCCTGGTTTTCCAAACAGTCATAATATTTCAACAAACGGCTGCGCAGAACCGACTTCAAATCCAGAGAATTAGTGGGAGTCGAGGAAGTTTCTAAAAGACAAGCACCCTCAGCAAGGGTTGTAGCAAGTTCTTTAGCTGGTGTGGTCATAGTCAACTAGATGTTTGCAAATCATGGCATAAAAGTGAGCCTCACGGCCCTTCGGAAAATACACCCATAAACAAGCGTCCTTGGTACTAACTGACAAGTACAATATAATAAATTCAAATAGAAGCATGCACAAACTCTACAGATATACACGTCAAGTAACTCATTCAGATGCGGTGAAGTATGAATTTTGGAAGATTAATGCGAACGATGTTACTGGGAGTCTCATAACTTATCTCGGAATCCTTTAGTTCATTTGGTGCTTGCTAGCTTTCCCATATCATCGCCGTTCGTATTCGTAGAGGTAACAGGGCCCAAGATAGCCTTGTCAAGACGACTTAATTGTTGATCGAGACATTCGAGACGCCTTCGGCTACTTCATCGATTGTACTTTGCTCGATGAGTTTGGTGATCTGTAACACCTCGTGAGCAGATAAAAATAAAGCTACGAGCCCATTATACAAACCTTTCCAATAGCAATAGTTCTCCCTGTCAAAATAAAATGTTTATTTTTGTGGAAAGATAGTTAAATGGAACATACCCTCATCTCGTAATGTAAACCGACCAAGCTGTGGGTAATCAACGAATTTCTCGACGCAGACTGGCGCCGCCGCTTCGATAAGAGCAACAATTTTCTGACCTAGCTATTTATGAGCTGACCTGTACTCAGAACAGTAAATGAAAGCTCCGAACCTTTCTTGGCAAATTGAGGGGGTTTCTTTGATTTCCGTCCAGTAGCTTTGTCAAAGTAGTGAAGAAGAGCCTATACACAATGTTCAATGCCGGCCACTGTGCAAGATAGCTAGACGTACTGGCAAAGTCACTTCCTCAGCAAGTGTGTGGATATGCATGACGGCAGAATACCCAGCGCAAATAATGCTTTTATGTTCCAATATGGCCAGCTGAGCCTCAAATCGACGCACTGCATGAATAGGTTTGAGTGGGCTGGTGAGCACAAAGCCTGGGGTGATGTCTTCGTCTTCGACACCACGGAGCCGTAGCCTGACGTTATCACCGCACATGGCTTGAGATACCTCTTCTTCCATCTCTGTGTATATGGCAGCGACCTCGACGGAATCTTTGTTCGGCATAAGAATAAGACTGTCGCCCTTTCGAACATGGCCCGATTCAATCTTTCCAACGATGATGGTACCCATGTCTTTGTATTTCTCAGATACGGGCATCATAAGGGGGGCATTTATTTGACGATTCACCATCGGCATGTGATCAAGATGTTCCAGAAACGAAGGCCCACTTGAAAAATGGTGAGGTTGAATTTAAAAACAGAACAGAGGGTCCACTCACTCATACCAAGTGCACACGGATTTCGTGAGCCTGTCTTTGAGATTAAGTCCTGTATAAGCGGAAACTGGTATGAAGGTCACGTCTGTCTTGGGGTTAAAACCGGCAGCTTTAATGAATGGAGTCAATTTATCCTTAATTTCATCATATCGAGCCTTGTCCCAAGTCACTGTGGAGTCGTCCATTTTGTTGATCGCTACAACGACTTTGGAAACACCAGCGGTCTTCACCAGCATGATGTGCTCACGAGTTTGTCCACCTCGTTCAAACCCAGTCTCGAATTCGCCTTTTCGAGCTGAAATGACCAGAATGGCAACATCTGCTTGTGCTGCACCCGAGATCATAGACGGGACAAATGTTTTGTGACCAGGAGCGTCCAGGATAGTGTACCGACGTTGGTCTGTCTCAAAAAAAGCACGGCCCACTTCAACAGTTTTCCCTTTCGCTCGCTCTTGGGGTGTGGAATCTAGAGCCCAGCTCAAATACCACGACTCTCGTCCGGCTTCCTTTGCCTCGCGTTCTAATTTTTCCATGGTCCTCTTGTCGACCATCCCTGTAATGAAGAGAAGATTACCACCCATCGTACTTTTCCCGGCGTCAACGTGACCAACGAAGACAATGTTCAAATGCTCCTTCACTAAATTTATAGGGTTTCTCAGTTAAAAGTTTTGAAAATGGTAGGAATCATGCTTACATGTACCAAAAAGATCTTCTAAAACCTCTCTATCTGCAACAGCTTTTACTTCCTGCGCGATTGCATTGGTATCTGTCTTCGCTCTCTCCGTTGTGAAGATTTTAGAAGGTTTAATGGAGGCAGAAATGTCCGTCTTTTTTGTATGGGAGGGAAGGCTTGAGGGCACTTCCGACGCTTGCGAGGACGGTTTTGCAGGTTGAGCTACCGGAGTTACAGAAGTTGCGGGTGCGGGTGTAGGTGATGGGGTTCCTCCGATATTGAGAGAGATGGTTGGAGCAGGACGAGGAACTTCGGTCTGCTCTGGCCTTTCGAGAGGTGGTGGTGGTGGTTGGCTTTGAGAAGGCTGAGGAGCTATAAAACCTCGACCTGGAATGAACGAAAAAGCTCCGGCATTGAGTTTACTCATGGTGGTCGGTAAGAGAAAGGCTCGTTATCTGATCAGTCGAATCACGATTCAAAATTATAATTTTGAATCGGTACCGTTGCTTCTTCCAAACCAGCTGACTCGATCTTTACTCAGTTGCAATTGAAGATCTAGAATAAGACTGCAGTAATATCAGTATTGATATTAAATAAGTGATCTGTAATCGCAGATCACAGTTGTCACATCCTTTGGCTGTATTACTCCTGTACCACAATGGCTACTCAAGACCCAGAGATTTATTTAGCCATTCTCAAAGCATCGTACAATTATGAACCTCAATCTGAAGACGAGATCGCAATTGAAGAAAACCAATTGCTACTCCTCATCGAGAGGGTTGACGAAGAGTCAGTCGTTCCTTGGTATAGTTCCCTTCCATTCCACTAAAGTCATTCAGATGGTGGAAAGTCAAGATTAAAGGTACCTCTCAAGATACAGATAGTCCCATTGGATTGGTTCCTGCGGCATACGTCGAACAAGTGAGTCCTGAATCCTATAGACTTTCGTATAAGCATGTTGCTAACCCCAGCCACAGGCGGAACATACTTCTATTGTCAAAGCATTGTACGACTACGAGGCAGCTGCTCACGGTGAAATTTCTGTCCACGAAGATGATGTCCTCATGGTCTTTGATACAGAGGATGACTGGATCCTCGTGCAGAACTCCAAAGAGGAAGGAGGGGCGGGGTACGTTCCTGGTAACTACGTTGAGGTCCTGGATGAGCTATCAGCAGCGCCAGCACCATCTCGCATCATAGTCCCTGATTCTGTAAGTATGATTCTTCCACTGTTCTGCTGTTACTCAATATCTGCAGCCTCCCCACCCTGTCAGCACTTACATTGATCCGGCTGACAGAGTTGCGTCTACAAAGGTTTCTGTGGGAGATGACATACAAACCTGGCATGTTTCTGAGATCGATAAGAAAGGAAAGAAGAAGAAAGGAACCTTGGGCATTGGCAGTGGTGCTGTATTCTTCGCTAGCGAAGCGGACAAGGTGAGCTTACTATCAAATGGCGACCAGCTTTGCCCTCATATCACACGTATTATTCAGACCCCGGTTCAGAAATGGCAAACTAAAGATATAGCAACGGTAGTAGCTGAGAAGTCTAAACATGTTCGTATAGACATCGAGGGACCGTCACCGATAAGCCTTCATTTCAACGCCGGTTCTAAAGAGAATGCAGATGCCATAGTCACAAAGTTGCACTCATCCAAGGCTTCTTCATCTACTTCACAAGAACCTGATGCGCCAATTGCTAGAAATTTACCCCCATCTTTGGATGCGGCGCCGTCTAGAATGAAAAAACCATCTGTACATTTTTCACCCGCATCTCCAGTCATTATACCCGCAGCGCCCGAGGAGGAGGAGGAGGAGGAGGAGGAGGAGGAGGAAGTGCAGATCTCAGAGCCACCTCGTGAATCACATAAACCCCAGCCTGCCTCAGGCATCATGGTGGCTGTTGCCCTTTATGACTTCAGTGCTGATGGAGTCGACGAACTCTCCGTTACTGAGGGTGAACATTTGACCGTGCTCGAAAAGGACGGCGACGAGTGGTGGAAATGTCAGAATTCAAAGGGATTGGAGGGCGTTGTACCTGCGTCTTATCTTGAGGTATGTTCTCCACTATTCTATTGAAAAATAGGTTAGATTGAATCTGCCGTAACTCAGGCCGTGGGTGACATTACGACCAATGGATCTTCGGCGGACGAAGCCGAGGGCAGCGCAAGCCATGAACTTGATGAACTTGCAAAAGAACGTGAGGCAGCCCTTCTACGACAGGAACAGGAGGAACAAGAACGACAACAGAGAGAAGCTGCAGCGGCGCGCAAACTGGAAGCGCAGCGAAAGGCGAAAGAATCTGCTGCAGCTGCGGAGGCTGAGCGTCAGAAGAGAAAGGACGCACTTGCTGCCCGAGCCTCTTCACCACCGACGTTTGTGCTAGTTTATTGTGAATTTGGACGTCCCATTTGATCATTCATTTTGCAGGCAACCGCGTGCTCGCGAGCCTTCGACTGCTACCGCTTCAAGCTCCAGAGCTTCATCTGATACTGCACGTAAGGTTTCTTTTTTGTTATAACCTTGGCCTTCATATCAATTCCTCCTCAGGGTCTGCACCAGATCCAGAGAAGACTCGGGTTTGGCATGATCGAAGTGGCCAATTTCGTGTTGAAGCAGCCTTCTTGGGTTTCAACAACGGAAAGCTTCGTTTGCATAAAATCAATGGCGTCATTGTGGAGGTTCCTTCAGAAAAAATGTCTGTCGAAGATATGCATTACGTGGAGCGAATCTTAGATAAAAAGAACCGTTCTACCAGCGCACCCCGTGTCTCAGAGGACGATATACCACTTGCAATATCTAAAGCCGCTGCAAATAATGCACGCGTTAACGTACCATCTCCCAAGAAGGCGCCTAAGATCGATTGGTTTGATTTCTTCTTATCAGCAGGTTGCGATCTGGACGATTGTACACGATATGCGGCATCCTTTGAAAGGGACAAGATTGACGAGGCCATCCTGGGAGACATCACGGATGGAACAATGCGTTCTTTGGGTCTGCGTGAAGGCGATATCATTCGGGTATCGAAGGCGATTGAGAAGCGAAAGCCAACGGATAACTTGATGACTACTAGTCCCCAGGTATTAGAACAACTTCGTCGTGACGAGGAACTAGCAAGGCAGCTTCAAGCACAAGAGAATTCATCGTCTTCGAGGGCTGCGGCTCCTAACCTATTTACTGGACCGGGAGGCGTTTTAAAGCCGAGGCGCGGCCGTCCACAACCAAGCAAAAGCCTGCCTCCTTCAAATGTTGATCTTAAGGCCATAACATCTGCTTCCGATCAAATACAGCGCACAAGTTCACCACAAACGCTAAGCCCAGCGATTAATCAAAGCCCTATAACGACTCCCTCTCGACCTAATTCTGCTTCCGTTGTTCAAAGCGGCTTTGACGATGATGCTTGGACAAATAGGCCAAGTTCCACAAGGCCTTACAAGGCAACATCCCCCTCCTCTACGCCTCGAATTCCTTCCGTGCCGCCCATTGCTGTTACTGCCAAATTACCCACGCCAACTCCCACTACTGCTCCTTCGCCACCAAAACCTACTCCCACGGCTGTACCTCAAGCACCTGCCTCGCAAGCATCCCCGACTCTTTCTAAGACGACGGAATCGGATATCTTTGAACAGCTAGCAAGATTGAGTGAACTGCGGAAGTCTTCAACCCCCGCCCAGTCTAACGGTGCAATAACGCCCACCGTCACTCTCCCAGCTTCTTCAGGCCTTCAAACAGGAATGGGTGTGGGCTCTTCTCCTTTTCCAATTGGCCAACACCTTGTCAACCAGGCTCCCGTTTTGCCGCAATCTTCACAACTTTATAATGGTCCCCGTGGCCCATTTGCGCCGGTTCCGGCCAATCAAGGCCTATTGCAGCCTTTGATACCGACTCAGACAGGGTTTGGCGGCTTCATTCCTACCAAACCAGTCGGTTCCCCTTTCTCGAACTCTCTTTCTCCACCGCCATTCTTGTCGCAGCAGCCTAATGGTTTCTCCAATCCTCAACCAATTTTATCGCAACCTACTGGTAACATTTTCAATCCTATCAACCCCATTTCCCCATTTCAGGGCAATAATGGTGGATTCACTCCAGTTCAAATTCGTCAGTCTCACCTAAAGTAATAGCTTACTTTCTGAACAACTTCCATTTGTAGAGCCCACTGGATTCAATCCCAACGGGAATTCATCCCTATTCAATACTTCCAACGGCCCCACTTCATACATGCCGCCTAATGGCACTAATAATACCTCACCAGCAAATGTCTTCGCTCAAATGAAGTCGGGCACATTCACAACTGACAACGATAATAACCAGAACATGGGTCTTGGACTTCATTCTGGTACGTTCTTTGCCAAACGTACTTCCTGGCACTGACCCTTTTCCACAGGGATGCAGGGTCAGACTCCAATGTGGAATCAAACATATCAAGGGTATACCGGCTATCAACATTGAGATGCCTCAGATTTTTGTCATATTCACATAATAGTATTAAATTTCTGAATAGTATGATGCTGCTGGACACTCCGTCGTTACAATACTCATGGTGAAACGTCTATGATGCGTTTTACATAACCAACCCTCTCAAAGTATGTTTTCAGATGTTGTCTAA
The DNA here is from genome assembly GCA_015039465.1 of Phlegmacium glaucopus. Taxonomy (NCBI): domain Eukaryota; kingdom Fungi; phylum Basidiomycota; class Agaricomycetes; order Agaricales; family Cortinariaceae; genus Phlegmacium; species Phlegmacium glaucopus. The sequence goes on along the minus strand of MU130237.1, from coordinate 419,448 downwards.
TCTCGGGGACCACATCTCGTGAAAGGAGGTCTGTACTTAAGGGATATGTCACCGAAAGATATTGTGCAAACTGATGAACACTGATTAGAGCTGGGGATTGTGCAAAAATCAATCCAACACTCACATCTTTACCATCGAATCGGCAAAAGCCGTCCAAGATTTCGGCAACAACGGGCGTCCATGCAATGATATTTTTGCTCTGACTATCAACTCTGAGTTTGTTGAAGTCACGGAGAACGCCAACTCCAAGCCTGTAGTTAACCTTGTCAACTCGTTTTCATGAGGAGATAATACCCCGACTTACGGTACTAGACGCTCGGCAATCTGAGGACGAGCTGCTTGATGTTCTGGTCGCATGTCGTGGTACATGCGGAGCAGGATATGGACCAAGGTAGCAGCGCTGCTTGATTCTTGCTTTAATAGATTAGGCAGGTGTTTCATAAATCCTAAAAGCTGGTGAGCCTGGCACGCCACTCGGATGTTTCCTCTCGACGTACCAACTTTCCATAAGCCTGTACGCAACTCTTTGTCTTCATTGAACGATCTCGCAAATTGGTAACTTTGGTCTAGAACACCCATCATGCGCAATAACTGTCCCGGCGGTATTGTATTGTAGATGTCGTTGTTTCGCAAAAGATCGTTTGAGGTTTCGATGAGAAGCAATTGGAGCACACATTTGACGATTATCTGTTTGAAAATCCGCCGGCGGTCACTAAGTGTCGTCCGTGCACTGGGCTTGAGCTGGTCGTTATGAGGGGACAATGGCGCTGGTAAAATAGAAACGCCGTTGGTTTCTAGTAGTATGTCAGGCAAGTAGGTTCGCTTGCGATGGTTTGAAAAAAGTTACCAGTGTCCGTCTCAGTTGCGTCAGCGGAGGCATCAATTTCAACACGCAAACTCTCGTCAAAGAGTTGGTAGGGGGTCGTGGTCCGAAACAGTCGAACAAATGTAGTCGTTATTTGCTCCCAGCGAGCAGAACTCAGTTTGTTCATATTGTTCTCGAGGAGCTGCTGCAAGCAAGAAGTGCCAATACGTGCCAGGGTGTCGTTTTCTTCCAAAACATTTTGATCTAGGCAAAAAATAGCTGGAAAGAAGTAACCCACCTTGGCAGATGCAAACACATAGCAGGTCCAATAGCCCATCCAAGAAGCGCTCCAAGATGTCAAAGTAGAAAGTATAGAGATCTATCAAATCACGAAGAGCCTGGATCATTGTTGTCGACAACCAGACACTCATGTCCTCTTGAGTGCTGAAACGAGAAAGATCTTGACTGGATTTCAAGACTGCAAAAATTGGGAAAAGTAACTCTTGGCAAACCGTATCCCAGAAATCGATTGAATAGCTGGAACCATATGCTTTGAGTGTAGAAAAGAGTGAATCCAGAGCTCTATATATGAGGTCAATGAAAAGGAAACGAATCATTTCTTCTTCACGTACAATCGCCTGACTTCAAGGTCCTCCCCATTCATGATTATATCGTAGAAGCCGAAGAGCACGGGGAACCAAAACCTGATCATGCCGTCATCCATGGGTTCATCAGGAGTCGAGTTGTCGACAGTCAATGAACATTCGGGGGATTTCAACATGACGGGTATGACCCCACGAAGCATCGCGATTGCCAGTAGACTGATTTTTTGATATTTACTGACTTTGCAGAATTCGGTCATGCATACCGTCAGATCGGCGAATGCGCCATACTGGACAATGGCGGGGAAATGGTCTCTGTTTAGTCTGGTTACGATTTCGAACGCTGAGTTAGCGATTCGTTCTGGATGAAACACGCATTAGCCTATAGGCTATAACTTGCAGACATGAAAAAAATAAACCCGTCAAAACCTTTGAAGCAGCTGAGAAAACGCCAAACATAGTGCGCCACCCAGATCGCATATTTTGTGCTCTTGCTTGAATCATTTGTTGCAAGCATTGTAAGACCTAGTGATACAGATTAAACGTGAAGGGATGGAATAAAGATTGGACAGACCAGATCGCGGATTTCAGGATTTTGATTATGCACCATGGTATACTCAAATGGTTTGAGAAAGTCCTTTTGAAATTTGAAATGCGATAGTTCCTCTTTCTCCAAGAAACGCATAGCAAGTTGCCTTAGTGAATCAAGTGCAAAACTCGCAACATGAACGTTATTATGACAGCACACCTATAAGGAACGTATGTCATGACTAACAAAGATTGTTACGGTAAGACTTACAAGGTTAAAATGTTCTCCCAAGATATCCCAAAGGTTTGACCACTCCAACCGGATTCGGGTCATGTTATAGTACGAAATGTCAACGAGCTTTTGAAGGCTAAATAATCTTGGATGTTGAGAGAGACCGGATGACTGGATCTCTTCCCATGAAACATCGCAGAGCGCTTGCACAAAATCGACAATGGCATTCTAAAAAGAGATTTGAATAAGACCTATTGGCATGGAAGAAAGCTAATACATACACCCGACAAAAAATGACTCAGGGAAAAAACCATATCGGCAGCGACAGTGATATGGGTTGATCGACTTTCATTCGCCAGTTCCTCGGAAGGCACCTTTCGTGAACGACTAGTGAAAACGTTAGACATGGTCGAGTTGATAGGCACTTGACTGACCCTTTCTTTCCAGCATCTACAACATCTATCCCGTTGCTAATGAGTTGCATGTGTTCAAGTTGACTCACACATGTGAGAACTTCATGCCATGATCCTTTGAGGTTATTTCCTTCGTTGACGGCAACGTCCAATAGCGCTTTGATGGCCTCCATGTTCTTGGTTTTCATCTCCCCTAGATTGTTCAAAAAAGTGAATTTCCCGAGAGTAGTGACGAAAGCATTCCGTTGAAGTTCCAAATCGAAGAAACAAACGATTCGAATGGCATTCTTGAAGCCGTCCAAACATAACTCAACGACTTCCAGGTCGTCAGTTTCTTGAAGTGGTCCCGATAAGCCTGCCAAGAATGCAATCCATGCAACTTCAAACATAGGTCGAACGTGGACAGAGTGTGAAGCACTGAAAAACTGGTCCCCTCCTTTGGAACCTTTTCGCTGAGATCGCATCATGGTCCTGAAAAGCGCCTGCATGGCTGTTAAGATAGATCATCATTTGTCTAGGCTTACTAACCTCGGTTTTATTCGCCATGCCATTCGATTGCAAAACATACGCTTCTTTTTGTAAGTCCCTGCCGACATTGGCAAAAGCACCTGCAAGGCCAGGACCCGCAGCCAAGGTAGAAAGACCTGCTTCAACTTCATCCTTCATTCGGATCTCGTTGTTTTGAATATCATCAAAAATCTGCGAAAGGAATTCCTCAGGAAGATCTTCATTGGCATTTATTCCACGATTGTTCTTGATAAAATCAGCTTTGGTCATGCGCTTCTTGACTTGCGGATTATATGCGTCCGTGTTGAGCAAGATTACCGAATAGGCGAGGACATAGGCGCATTCTTTTGTATGTGTTATGAGTAAGATTATTGGGTGACAACAGTGGTTACCTTACCGGCACTGGCAAAAGGAGTTTTGGTATTTCCGGCCATGTAGCGTTCAGCGAATTTAAGCATGAAACGATCAATCTTTTGAGCCTCTCCAGGCAAACGGAACGATTGCAAGAACAGCCGTAGTGCGTCTACAAAGAGGAGCTCCCTGAAATCTAACTGGTTGACAAACGAATGCATGATTGCGATATTTTCTTCATCTCTATATGACCATTGAAGGAGTCGAAAAAGTTGACCAGGAAAATAACACACCCTTCTCCCAAATATTCTCCTATCATTGATTTGCTCAGACCCTCAGTGTTCAGGAGGAAGAGCGCTATATCTTGTGGTGCACTGCTTGCTACGAAACCGGTTTCAATCAAAAATTGGATACCCTGTGTCCACGATATTAGGTCGCAACCATGTGTTACGCAGACAACTCACTCGTTTCGGTTTGTAGTTAAATTTCTTGATGCCTTCGAGAAGCGTTGTTTTCTTCTGCTTAGCACTTTCGAACTTGGTGGGATCATCTACTATGTCTGGCGTTGCTTGCCTAAAGGTTTCAACGCTGCCACTGGTGGCTGCGAGTCTCTCGGGATGAAGTTCTGGGGTAACTGGATCTCGTTTAACTTCCTCCGCTTGAGATCGCGCCGATAACATAGAAGCAGTCTCATCAGGTCCCTTTCCTGCTGCCGTTCCCCAAGTGACTAGCGATCGCAGAACGGCAACTAAACATTCAAGACCTTGCCTCCGTAGTTGACCCTCGGATAAGCCTATAATGGATGTGTCCATTGTCCCAGAAACGGAAATGGGACTGACACTCCAAGTCAAGGTGGTATTTGTTTGGTTTTTCGGTGGGGGGCTAAGAACCGGGCTTAGAGGTTCATTGGTCCTCTGGTGGTTTGATGAAGAAGCTGATCCAAACTTCGAGATGATATTCATCAGGCTAGAGAAAATGAACAAGCAAGGCCAATATTTCAAATAAAAAATACCCACTGCTCGTAAATATTGTCTGCGGCTTCGCCGTCACAATCGTAGTTCAGATAAATCTCCACAAGAGCCTGCGGGTCTTGGCACAACCGGGATAGCATGGCAAGAATGACGGCCTTTTGCTTCAGCGTAGAAGTTCTCATCTCCAAGATGGGAATGAAAATCTCGTGTAAAAGAACCTCGATCTCTTTCTGCATGAATATAAGTCAGATACGGGGCCGCAATAAAAGGGGATGAAGAAACCTTCAACTTAGTCCGTATTCCTGCAAGAACACGCCAGAAGATTTCAACACTGATTTCAAAGACCTGGGGAACTGGGCTGACGGCATTTCGGCTCAAACATAAGCATAGATATTGGTTAATGGCCTGAACAAAGCTGGTGGCTTCATTTGAAGAACTAGAGTATATGATGGCGGAAGGGTCCACGAATAATGGCATGTGCGAGTTTAAAACCGTAAGGACGAGGTGTAAAGAAAGAAGTTTTGAGCGCATCGGGTGGGATTTCGGATCTCTCTCACTAAAAACATAGAGAACCTATGTAAGACAGCAAAATCTCCTTGAAATGACACGACACACCTTTCCGAATTGAGTGGCTTCATTGTCAGTTTGCATAGCGCTCTGAAAACAAGGAAGGCATCCTTGACAAATAGATCATCCAAAGTTAGCTGGCGAGAGTCATATTCGCCTTCCGGTAATGCATCTAGAGGGTTACTTGTTTCAAACGTCTGTCTTTAGAATAATAGAAAATGAGCAAGGAAATTACACGGAAGAAGAAGGCATACAGAGTCAACTGTTCTTGGAGGTCGGAACTTGAAGCAGACTTTTCAGACATTGCAACCTTATCTGTCTGCAAGACGTTCATTTTTGAAGAGGAAGATTCCATAGACACAGCTTCTTGAGTACCGGTCGTATGACCATTCAATGAAGATTGGGCTTCAAATTCAGGAAGAGTAAAATATTCACGATTGGACTGTGCGCTGCCGGGAGCACCTGGTCCAGCATTAAAGTCAGAAGACGATTTTGAACTGTTTTCTCGTCGACAGCGTGTGAAGACATGGTGTACCATTTGAGTAAGACCGCCTTGAGCTACCATCTGATTGACTTGGTCAGTGCTAAGCAGGAATATGTTGTACACTGTCCGAACGGCCTTTAACAGAGAAGAATGATGTACGAGGATAGTGGGGGAAAGGATTAAAGACAGGAGAGCTTTAACGATTTGCAGGCAGACAGTATCTGGTGTAGACTCTGTGTGACAAGAGGTGATTGTGTGGGCAACCAAATCCACAAGAGATGGCAGAGGAATGGCGGGATGAGAACCGCCTGTAGCGGAATCCCGTCTAGTAGGACCTGGTGAAGGAGGGGGAGAAAGCATAGAGTGCAAAACCTGGGTATCATCCTCGGTGAAGAACGAGTAGGAGATGAGTTTTGATATACAATCCAAACTTGCAATCATCAATTTTTCGTTCCGGGTCTCGCATGCAAGTCTTAGTGGTTCAAATATTTCGCGGGGACGGTCGCCACCTTGATTTGATCGGATGAGCTCCAAAGCTCTTTGCGTTGACTCGCGAAGGGGAACAGAGCGCTTAGCTTCCTTGGAGGATGCAATAGTTTCTAAAGCGGTCGTAATCAGAACCATGGAAACGTTGTGACCTTTTGATATAGTCATAGAACGTTTATGGTCATTGCCAGAAGCACCGTCACTGGATGAAGTTGGGGTATGTGAACGAGTATCTTGTGGCTCAGCTTTGCCTGTTTCCGAAGATCTTGTAGGTTCCATTGAGCTTGGCGGCGGCGCTCCTACGTCGCTTTGAGATTTTGGGGGTAGAGGGGGGACCAAAGTGAGGTCGCTCGCATTGTTATCGTCCAAGTCAGGTTTCGGAGGTAAACCTTGGAGCGTCACGTCATAATCCGCATGATTATGGAGAGCTGGATCTGGCAAAGTGCTCAGTAAGTCACCTTGGTTCATGCCGTCATCCTCAGCGACTGAGGAAATTACTTCAACTCCATTTTGAGAAGTGTCGGCGTGAACTGGAGGGGATGGCAGGACGTCATCGGTCTGCAACTTATTATCCTCTTCCATAGGGGCAGAACAGGTAGCAGTGCGTCTCCTGGTGTTAAAACCTGCAGTGCTCGCGACTGATATATGAAGTGGTGGCAAAGTCGACCCCGTATACGGTGATGGCAATTCAATGATGGAATTATTAGTCACAGATTTTCACTCAGGTTATTTCCACTTACGGCATAGAATCCCCTGGTAAAGAATACTATGAATACAACCATCCCTGGCGCCGCCGCCGCCGCTGTTCTCCAACCCTCTGATCCTATCCCAAATGATGCTGTATCTGTGCAAGGTCCTGATTTTGAGAAATCCCTCACTTTAGATCAGTTTTTGAGGAGCTATGAAAGGATAGGTTTCCAAGCAAACAGTTTGGGCAAGGCGATATCTATCGTTAATAAAATGGTGTGTTGCGGCTTATATGTACCCTGTCCATCTAGCATCTAACCGCTTGCCAAGCGTACATGGCGCCTTTCACAGGAACACGTCCTGGACGACGAGTCGGACGAGTATCTTGATCCCGATGTCCGTGCTAATACTCGGTGCAACATTTTTTTGGGATATACATCCAATTTGATTTCATCTGGTTTGCGTGAAATAATTCTATATCTTGTCAAACATCGCCATGTAGCAGCTCTCGTAACAACAGCTGGCGGAATCGAAGAAGATTTTATTAAATGCCTGGGTAAGACCTATCTCGCTGATTTCAATCTCGATGGCGCCGAGTTGCGGAAGAAAGGCATGAATCGCATTGGGAACCTCATCGTGCCAAACGACAACTACTGCAAATTTGAAGATTGGTTAACGCCAATCCTGGATGCGATGCTTGCAGAACAGAGGGTGAGCGGCGATGTCTGGACGCCAAGCTCATTCATTCGAAGGCTGGGAGGAGAGATCAACAATGAAGAATCTGTCTATTATTGGGCGTACAAAGTGAGTGGTAATTTGAAGTCCTCGATTTGAGCTTTCGGTTTATCCAAGTTTCCCCACTCAGAACAATATTCCAGTCTTCTGTCCGGCACTCACAGATGGATCTATTGGCGATATGATTTATTTTCATTCTTTCCGGTCACCGGGCCTCATATTGGATATTGTACAAGACATCCGTAGTTTAAACGAATTGTCACGAAAATCTCGGAAGGCTGGCATGATCGTTCTGGGAGGCGGAGTCTGTAAACATCAAATTGCCAATGCAATGCTCATTGTATGTCGCTTATCTGCCCAACATCAGAATAAACTAAGGACTTCTTGTAGCGCAATGGCGCTGATTACTCAGTGTTCATCGTAAGTCGTATCTTTAAACTCAAGTAATTTCTCAGCTCTTGACCTTAAACCCAAGAACACGGGACAAGAATTCGATGGCTCTGATTCTGGCGCGCGACCTGACGAAGCTGTTTCCTGGGGCAAGATTCGCGCCGGTGCAGAATCGGTCAAGGTAACTCTTATTTATCGTTTTGCACAATCTTATCTAGTCTCACCGATATAGGTTTTCGCTGATGCCACCTTGGTATTTCCAATGCTGGTAGCAGCTACTTTTGCTCAGGACCAGACGCAGAATAGTTAGTCTGGTGATGAGCTACGGTCCTGAGCCTTACAGTTATCCTCCATTATAACATAAACACTGTACATATGTTTCGACGTATCGTCTAGACCCTGGCTAGGGCACCAAGGTAATCAGGCTTTCTTGAAGAAATCCCTCACAACTCTGGTAAAAATGGCCACCGCTTTCTTGAGATCAGAGTACTGGAGGAAGTCAAATCAGAAGATAAGTGCTAAACGGGAAGATAAGTACCTCTGCATTGCTGAAACTTATACGAAAATGCCCAGAACCGTCAGCTTCTCCTTGCGATCGGTCAGCAGAAAAGAATTCCCCTACACAAACCATTCAGTCTCAGAGCTTAGGATGCGAAATGAGGACATACCTGGTCCGAATAATACGCCAGCTTCGGCCAATGCTATCCAGAGCTGTTGTTCCAGTGATTTTTCTCCGACTTCTGACACGTTAGGATGACGATCGAAATGAAATTGGAGCTTATTCTCCATAAGTAGGAAGTTGGGCAAGCATTGAATAAAGACTAACCCAAACAAACATGCCAGATGTTGGGGGAACAAAAGAGAATATGGGCCCTTCGATGTACCCCTTTTGGCTCCCGACCGAATTGGTTAATTCCGAGGCAAAATACACATTGAACCCTTTAAATTCGCCCTCGGAAGATGAGCCTAATTCCAGGTGGAAGTTTTCTAAAAGGCAGTCGAGGAAGAAGTTGCGCCTCCGTGTATACTGTGCACCCAGACCTGAAATCACGCAATGAGCTCGACAGCTTGAAATTCTTGAAGAGTATTGTACTGACCCTTCAGCCATCGTAAATATCCCTTGGCCTGCCAATTAAGCAAAAGCGCGGTTACAAAGGACTGACAAAGCATTAGTTAGCACCAGTAATCACTGAATTTCAACGACTAAGAAGACCTGTCCAAATCCACAAGGTGCCTGTGTCGAGGTTTCCGCCAGCCTCTCTAGCCTTTCAGCGAAAACGGGGTTGCATGTAAACCAGCCGAGACGACATCCCGGAGCAATAGTCTGTTATCGGTCAAGTGAAGCAGGGTCTGTCTAACGGACGTGCAAATTATAGCTTACTTTGGAAAAGGTGTCCAGTCGAACCACTCGTCCTTGGTAATCGAACCTTGACAACAAATCAGGCAAAGAAGAGGAACTTCGAAATATACATACGCCAAGAAGCTCGGGGCAAGACTTGCGATATATTTCTCGTCGTCGAGCACCAAATCTTCAGATTTTCTAGAGCGCTCAGACGGTGGTGTATATGGGCCTTCTTGGAGGAAATAATATGGATCATCTTCCACGATAATTACGTCTACGAAGCAATTAGATATCTCGCTTGATTAAGCTCAGTGGTGGTTTTTACCAAACTCGACGCAAATGTCATATATTTCCTTCTTCCTTTGAGCAAGCATGGTCTTCAAGGCATGTTAGTGCAGGAACTGTCCTCGGAAAAGGCGTATTTACAGCACCCGTAGGATTTTGCCCGACTGGAATAATATACATGACATGAGGCCTAAAAGAATGATTGTTTTTTCCCTTTGTGAAGGTGGAAATTAAGGTGATATTTACCTCGGCATTCCCCGGGCTACTTCGTCCCAGCCAGCGAGAATACTACGTAGAGAATCGCTTCTCATACCCTGCCCATCCATTGGCACAGGAACAGGAGAAATACCATAAGGTAGTATTGTTGCCATGGCAGATGGGTAAGTCCATTCACTTGCCAGAATACCTTCGCCAGGATTGCAGAGAGTGAGGGCAGCCTTCATCCATCCATCAGTATTTCCAACGTGAAGCATCGTCGTAAAGTTGGAATATGCTGGCTTGTAGACGGTGAGCGTGAACTCATGTACTACTTTCTGGAGTTGTGGCAAGCCAGCAGATAGACCGTATTGCAAAGCCGTAGCCAGATTCAAGTCAGCAGGGTCCTTGGGATACTTGGCGATAGTGACAAGAGAAGTGGCGTCTTTCCTGCTAGAAAACAGACCCCAAATCCAGGAGAAAGGTCCTTTATTTTCCGAGTCAGCCAAGGTAGAAAACGAGTCAGGTACCAAGACATCTGCACTGATAGAATCGAAAGGGAAATAAGCAGGGCTCGGCAGACCTTGGGGGGTGATGATAGGAGATGGTAAGCCGCTTGTTACGAAGGGGAGCGAAAAAAAATCCAACCTCCTGCAAGACTTATTATTCCAGGCTTGCCAAAGTATTTCTGAAGACCCTTGAGAGGGGATATTGCCCTCTCCCTAGATACCTTCGAGAGGTGGTGAGAGAGGTCGATTGCTTCGCCTTGGGTAAACTTTTCTGAAACTAGAGCTTTCGACATCGTCGTCATGGTGCGATTTACTGAATGAAAAACCGGTTTAAAGTACAATTGGGAGATAGGCCTAATAGGCCTAACCTGAGAAAAAGATAAGGACACATAAATATGGATAGTGTGGCAATTGATCCGATAGGTAATTTTGGCCGCATGAGTCAGAATTGTTTCGGGGACAAGAGGTTGAGGTCAAGCCCGAGCCTGAGTCCGGACAGACATTCTTCAAGACATGGGGTATGCACTGTAGTTGCAGAGTTGAGAGAGAAGCATCCTAGTCTCGTACCAAGATCGTCCACTTGTGGACGAGTGAGAGCCTAAGAAGCACCCAGATTTTTTCGATGGGAAAATTGAGCTTTTTTTAGGCGCCATCAAATCGCTTTGGAAATCGATCTCTCACCGGGTCCTGTAGATAGACTGAGATAGACTAGGATAGACTAGGGTAATTCAGAGTATATTCATTTGTCATGACATATATCTTGACATGGGAACAGTGGAAGATAAAGAAACCAGATACTAAGCATTAGAAACGAGGTCGATGAATTGAATCGTCGTTATAAAGTGGGATGTAGAAACGAGTGAATTGCGAAAAGCCAAATTGAGGGTCATCTGACCCCAAGAATGCGATAAAACCATCGTCAAGACATCCCTGCCACACGTCAAGCCATGCTTCGCTCACTCGTTACATTGCTTGTTGTGAGGATGTGGAATAACGTCCACAGAGGCGAAAAGCCTTCTATTAAATAAGCCCTCATCAATGTTGGAAGCACGTTGATATCGATGGAGTAGTACCTCTAAGGAAGCTAATCTTCATCCACACAAGAAGCGCGATGGATGCGAGCGTCCGAAGGTCGCCTAAACGCTGGCAGGCTGAGTATTGAAAGCTTCAAGCTGATTAGATGTTGTGGAGTGAAATGCGATGAAAACCACCCACCTAGTAGGGAGAAAGAAGTTGAGGAGGTGAATTCAGAAGATCGATCTGACAGGACACTTTTATACGATTCTGTGTGCTTAGATCAGATTTCTAGACCGGTCAAATCCGTCAAATCGATGGCCATGTTCGACCTCATTCGTGAGTACGCTGATCTCTCTGTGCAAGTGCCAAGTGTTGACAGGAACGGCATGGCGGAGTGTTATTTACGTAATGTGTAACAAAGCTTAATAACTGACTTCCCTAACCGTTCATCACTCTTTCCGGAATCCGCTTGCTTTTTTGCCAGTACCTAACTTTGTCTTCGTCACTCGGAGGAGGCAGAGTCGTCGTCAGCGGACAGTTGGAAGTGGGAGAAGTGAGGTGATTGACTCTTTGTTCGCTTGTTTATTTATTTCTAACCTTATTCTAGATAAGACGTCAGCGAACTGAACATGGCATACCAATTTTCTAGGAAAGGTTGTTTCAAATGTGGCAACCGTCAGTCCTGTTATTTCTTCTTCTTCTGCGGCATAAACTCAGTTTCCTAAGATAGTCGGACATATTGCCGAGAATTGTTCCTCTGAACAACGCTTGTGTTATAACTGCCGACAACCAGGACACGAATCATCTGCATGCCCTTCTCCGCGAACTGTATCCGCTAAACAGTGTTACTCTTGCGGTGGAGTTGGACATATCCAAGGTATTTCACTATTCTCAAATGCTAGGCAGTCATCAACTCACCTATGTTTCACAGCTGAATGTCCTACTTTGAGGGTCCAGCAAGGGGCCAATCAGAAATGCTACGTAAGGACTTCCTTTCAACAGAGGACATTACATGATTTACAACTATTATCAGAATTGTGGACGCTTTGGTCATTTCGCTCGCAATTGCCAAAATGGCGCAGCCGGCAATGGCGGTTTCGCTTCCCGTGCGCCTCCTCCAGGTCGTGCACTTAACACCTCAACTTTACCGCCGGTCAAGTGCTATCGTTGTGGAGGTCCCAATCACTTAGCCAGGTATGGATGGAACCCCAAGTCAATTTCTATTTATTTATGGTATTTGAACAGGGACTGTCTCGCCCCTCCCGGTACAACTATGAATGATTCAATCCCCGTCGGTCCAGCAGCTGCTAATGCCAACAAAGCAAAGACTTGCTACAAATGTCAGCAGGAAGGTCATGTCAGTATCTGGTTTTCTCCATTGCTTGTTGCGTCGAATTGAAAAATTTCATTCAGATTGCCAGGGAGTGCCCAGAAACCACCGAGTTTGTAAACTGAAAAAGTAGAGTCCGTTCACTAGAAAAGTTATCAACTTGGTTGTTGAACACCTACTTCCATTTCGTATAAAGAATATGTATTTCTCCGTTTGTTCAGAACCCGCATAATCCATGCGCGTTGTTTGTAAAATTTGGACAAACGAAATTATTATTTGTTTTCTTACCTATTCATAATGTGCTCAACGCTCTTGATACTACAACCTCCTCTGTCGTCAATTACTCGTTCACTCACACGAACTTTGTTCTCTCTCCCCAACATCCCATCTTTTTCCCCTTTCGAGTCTAAAGTTGAAACTTATAATGAACAGAAGCTCTTCCCGTAAGTATTGTCTTCTAGTGACACTTGCACTTCAACTACTGACTCGGAACTCCATCAAGTTATAAAGCAAGAGAACTATATGCTATCGTGTCGGATGTAGCCTCATATCCTCAGTTCATTCCCTTCTGTATCGACTCACGAATAGATTTGTCTGCGCAACGGAAAGCTATGCAAGAAAAAACTCTGCTTGACGCCGAATTGACCGTTGGATTCTTGAATTTTAAAGAAAGCTATGTGAGCGGAGTGACTTGCATTCCTTTCAGATCGGTGGAGGTGCGTGAATGAGATGACTATCATTCGCTGAAACGATCTTGACCTCCTCGTATAGGCCACAGCATCTTCTTCGACTCCCCTCTTCAAGACGTTGTCCACCACATGGCGATTTCGGAACCATTCGCAGTCACCGACATTCAAGCCTGAAGATGGCACAGACCCCTCTGACCCTCCTGGCCCTACTTTAGTGTCATTCAGTCTGGCCTATCAGTTTGCGAACCCAATCCATGCTGGCGTTTCTTCCGTATTCTTTGGACAAGTGTCTAAACTCATGATACAGGCGTTTGAAGACCGTTGCTTACAGGTGTACGGTTCAAGATCACTTACTAGATGACATTGACCCGATAGCATTACTCTCATTACTTTAGAGTTTCAGAAGTCATTTACAATTTGCATACAAACCCATAAATATATATAAATTCATATACTTATTATTTCATCCAAGTTACTGTCCGCTAGGTATCACAGTTTGGATCCCACGGATTGAGCTTCAATAGTAAATCCGAGACGAGGGAAGTGACAGCGTATCAATCCTTTGGATCCTTGTACTTCGAGAACAATCTCTTCCCGGTTAAGCGCAACAAGCTTGCCAACAGTGTGATAGTTACGAGCTACAAAGCATCAAATACCATTGCAACATGTAAAAAAAAAAAAAATTTCTTACCATTGTCTTCCGCTGTAACTTGAACCATATGTCCATCTTTGAGGCCAAGACGAGATGCCTCAGTAAGATCAAATCCAACAACACTGTAAGGCTCATGGCTTGATGACGTGATCTTCTGTGCTGCAACAAGACCGTCAAGCTTTACAGCAGGTGCTTGGGTGACTTTTTGTTTATTAAGGAATTCGTTAAGACGGTTGATCCACTGAATGACATTATGAAGGCCTGCAATAAAACTATAAGAAGCTTCTGCTGACCTGAAGGGTGTTGGGTATCCTCTTTATATCGAAAAGACTGCCTTTCCTGTCGAAAGATTTGGCCCATGCCAAAACGAAGTGGACTGATATATCAGCCAAGCTGGGCAACTCAGAATCGAAAAGCCAGTCCCGAGAATCGCTAAGTTGCTCTTCGACTAACGACTGAGGTTCCGGTAAGTTAGAGCTCTTGTTCTTCGTAAAAGATCAGCATACTAACCAAATGGGTTGATAAAACGCTCTGAGAGGTCCTAGCATTAGTAGAGAGAGTATTAAGGTCGATGGGCACTCCACGAAGCTGCGCGGAACCTTAAGGTGATAATAATTGTAGCATGAAATTGCTTACTGCACCACGATCCTTCAGGAAAGCAGGAGAGAGTTTATCCCAGGGGACAAGGTTAGTTGCAGGCGGAAACAACGTGTTGTCGGCATAGAACTTGGCAAAGGCTTTTATTAAGCCAGTGTCTGCGTTCTTTCCATACTTTCCGGGAGGAAATAGCGTGCCGTATCCGTTTGCCGCAGGGAAGCGTCGTTCGAGAGCATTTACAATAACACTAGTGATAAATGGGGGTATGTACAAGATGGCGCAGACGGCAAAAACTAACCTAGTGTCACAGTAAACATCGTTGCCGATGGCTAGGATAGGGATCCGTCGATATATTACACCAAGATAATCAGTGATTTCTGGACGGGGTAGGATAGGTGACACCTGTGCATGGTTTGGTAAGGGTCTCCTGTTTAGGTGGGCAACGTTCACCACATACGTTAACCTTCTCATGCGGGATTCTTTTCAACAACAAAGTATTATCTATCTTGTGAGAAAAGGGAGAGGCATCATATCTGATAATGTATAAGAGGGCAACGCTCGTTGGTTGAGTGACACTCACCGATACAATATAACAGGAATAGACGACGACATATCGGATTTCTAAGTCGCCCGATTGCCCGCACTGTGGTGGGGCTGTTCAAACAGTTTGCTCAGTTCGATCAGCGGTTATAGTAATAATAGCATGCGAATAGCATTGAAGAGGCACATGTGACCTGACCGTACACTCCATATAGACCCGTCACCGTGACATAGCGACCTCAAACCTCTCCTTCCTTCACAGCACTTTACTCTTAAGGCCATGGCCGACAACAAGCAACCTAGGTCGACTGAAAATCTCAAAAATGAGCCTTATGATGACCCCTTCTCTGACCACCAGCCTCGTCAAGTCCAGTTCAATGAATCAGCACTTTCTTTACCTCACCCATACGAAAGCACTGCAAGCTTTGCTCAAGATAGTCTACATGACCCCTACGACGACGACGACGAATACGTTGAAAAACAACCTCTCAACGTAGGACAAGGTTTCGCAGGTGGTTTCTATCCTCCCGCGTGAGTCGGACTGCCGCCCGTCCGCAAGATGCTGACTGAATGTTGAATCTTCCACCCCTTTGCTTTCCAGGCCCGCCGATCCTTCAGTGTATGATGCGTCGTACCCGACAGATAGGCCCGATTCTATTGTATCATCAACCAACGGTGTCGAGTCGGCGTGGAGGCGCAGACAGACAATCAAACGTGGCGTAACACGAAAAATTAAACTCACCCACGGAAATTTCATCACAGAGTATCCTGTTCCGACACCTGTCTACTCTGCAGTCGAGGCCAAATGGTCTTCTACGAATACCACTGAGTTCTCGTAAGTAATAAACGATCTTCACTTCATTTCCCTTGGTAACCATTGTCCTGCAGGCATATGAGATACTCCGCCGCAACCTGTGACCCCGATGAATTCTTAGAAGAGAACGGGTGGTCTCTGCGGCAAAAGATTTATAATCGTGAAACAGAGATTTTGATCGCAGTCACCTCTTACAACGAGGACAAGACCTTGTATGCCCGAACGTTGCATGGCCTCATGCTCAATATTCGTGACATATGCAAAACAAAACAATCTAAATTTTGGCGCAGACACGCTGAAGAAGGGGATCCTGCGTGGAAGAAAATCACCGTTGCTCTCGTTGTAGATGGCCTTGAACCTATGGACAAGACCGTGTTGGATATTCTAGCCACAATCGGCGTATACCAAGACGGTGTCATGAAAAAACAAGTCGATGGAAAAGACACTGTGGCACACATCTTCGAGGTTGATACTTTTTTTTGCTAAGGAACTAATGTAATACGAAATTGCTGAACCTGTTTCTTCCAGTACACAACTCAACTTTCCGTCGATGCTACACCGCAGCTCGTTCTTCCCCAGCCCAATGACCCAAATAATCTTGTTCCTGTACAAATCATCCTCGTCCTCAAAGCAAAGAATCAGAAGAAGATCAATTCGCATCGCTGGCTTTTCAATGCAATTGGGAAAATGATTAAGGTCTTTTTTCATTGATTTCATTCAAAGTCACCGTGCTAATCTGTTTAAAAAAACCTCAGCCTGAAATTTGTGTTCTCCTCGATGCTGGTACCAAACCCGGCCACAAATCTATCTACTACTTGTGGGAAGCATTCTATAACGATGCTCACCTCGGTGGTTGCTGTGGTAACCACTCATCTCCTTCGTTTCATTCTTTTTGATATGCTCAATGCATCCTTTGTTTCCAAGGTGAAATCCATGCCATGATTCAAGGTGGAAGGAAACTGTTGAACCCTTTGGTTGCTGCTCAAAACTTCGAATATAAAATGTCTAACATCTTGGGTAAGCCTGCCTTCCCTCTGCAATGAAGGCCTGGTAATTGAAAGCTCGCTAGATAAACCACTGGAAAGTAGCTTTGGATATGTCTCGGTATTGCCTGGTGCATTCTCAGCCTATCGTTTCCGTGCTATTCTTGGTCGTCCCCTTGAGCAATACTTTCATGGTGATCACTCCTTGGCCGACCGTCTTGGACAGAAAGGTATCTATGGAATGAACATTTTCACGAAGAATATGTTCTTAGGTATGCCTTGAAGTACTTCGTCCGTTCTCTGTTTTAATTCGATATAGCCGAGGACCGTATTCTTTGCTTCGAACTCGTCGCAAAAGCTGGTGATCGCTGGACCTTAACTTATGTCAAACCCAGCAAAGCAGAAACTGATGTACCTGAAACTGCGGTTGAGCTTATTGGCCAACGTCGACGTTGGCTAAATGGTTCTTTTGCGGCTTCAGTCGTGAGTGTAGTTTTACTAACACTCGTCTCTAAACCCCTGATTCTCTTGTTTTGATAAGTATGCCCTTGTGAACTTCTTTATGTTCTATAGATCCGGTCACGGCATTATCCGCATGTTCTTCTTGCATGTTCAGGCCCTGGTATGCGATTTTTTATCTTAGCAATTGCAGTCCACCTTGACGATGTTTGCAGTATAATGTTTTCTCCCTCATTTTCTCGTGGTTCGCTTTGGCCAACCTTTGGCTGACCTTCAGCATCATCATCGAGCTCCTACCGGAGGGCGGCTTCTTCACTTTTGGTACCGTTGCAATTGTGCGCAGTTTTTTCAAGTTTATAGCCACCATCACATGTATACTAACCTTTTGCTAAAGACTCACTGGGTTAATCTGGCATTCAGATACATTTACCTCTTTTTCCTGGCCTTGCAATTCATCATGGCATTGGGCAACCGACCGAAAGGCGAACGGATACCCTATGTAGTTACGCTCTGGTGAGTGAACTTTCGATGGTGTCTATAATCATTAATTTCATGATCGCAGGGTCTATGCTTTCCTTGCTATATACCTCTTGGTTTGCTCGTTCGTTTTAACCATAAAATCCTTCCTAGTCTGTCATTTTTATTTTTTTTAACAGCTTTTCCTAATTCATTGGGCTGTTTTTCCTAGGCCATTCCAGCACAGCTGGCAGGGAAATCAGCGGGTGCTGTTATAGCATCTTTTTTCACACCTCCCATTGGTTCTTTAATTGCGGCTATGGTTTCTACCTTCGGTCAGTAATTTCATCTTTACCGTTGAGGGACTGACCAACATTTTTTCAGGTATCTATTTCGTCGCATCGTTCTTATATGTGAGTAAGGTATATTATAATCAGTACTTTTCGCTCAAGATAGTTCTCAGCGCGATCCGTGGCACATGTTCTCAAGCCTCTTCCAATACCTTTGTCTTGCACCTAGCTTCACAAATGTCCTCAATGTTTATGCTTTCTGCAATCTCCACGATGTAATTACTTTTTTCGCGCTCAACAATGTGCAGAAATACTCAAATCTGTTCTTTGATTAGGTCTCCTGGGGTACCAAAGGAAGCGACAAGGCTGAAGCCTTACCTTCAGTTTCGTCCTCCAAAGCCAAAGGCGCCGATACAGCCGTTGTAGAAGATCAAGCCCAAGTTCAAGCCGATGTAGATGCTAACTTCAGAGAAACCGTGACTCGGGCTATCACCAGGATCGAGGCGAAGGACGTTCCCGAAAAACCAACCATGGATGACCAAAACAAAACTTTCCGTACCAGGCTAGTGGCTATGTGGATGCTTACCAATGCCGGCCTTGCCATCGCCATCGAAAATATCAACGGACTGCCAGGTTCGAATGACCAGGCGGTGCTCCGGCAAAGACAGAACACATATTTTGCTTTCATCCTTTATTCGACATTTGGATTGGCTGCAGTCCGTTTCCTAGGCGTATGTTTTTTCCCTGCACCAATTCGATATTTTGACATTTCACTAAAAAAACTTCCACTTTAGTGTCTTTTCTACTTCTTCAAACGAAACTTGTTCAGATGCTTCCGCAAGAATTAGTCCTGTTAGTATCATATAAGGCTTTACAAGCCCTCCCTTTTTTTAAGTGGACACTGCTCGACCATACAAGTCTGTTTAGTGGAAGACACTACCTCCATTCTCGATTTTAATTTCTTTTATATCTTGTGCAAGTAGGAATAATCGAAGGACTTTTACCCTCAGATATCATTTGAGTTTTCTCGTAGGTAGTCTGGCCCTACTACATATACACCATCTATTTAACTAAGGTCATTAATATTCTCAAATATTGTGTTGTGTCGATTATGCTAGAAATTCATGTGGTGATTGTGACCTTTCTGTTGTACTTGACAATTTTTGGCAGTGCATGATTCTAACATTTACACAACATTCACTTTTTATTGAGGATTATTCCTGTAAGATATATGGAAACTCGAGTTTCCGGTCTACCTTCAGATTTTATTATTTATACCTACTATGAATACATTCCAGAATTCTGGGCTGGTTCCTCTCTATCATCCTCAACATTATCGTCCCTCGTGGATTCATTATGATGTGTTGCCTCAAAAACACCATCCGTGACGGTAAGAATCGGGTTGCTTCCGCGCAGATATCGCCCTACCTCTCTCAACTGCCTGTCAACAGCTTGAGCAGATTCTTCCGCTCTCGCCAACTCTTCTGCAGTCTGCAAGGAACCTTGTTGCTGAAGAAACCGACGCCTGCACATTGGACAAGAATCATGCTGCAACAAAGATTGAAAAGCTAGATGACACCACTATTGAAATAATGGACTTACACCACTTGTGATCCATTTAATGATGCTGGGTTGAGCGAATTTGAATTGTGTGTCAAGTAAAGGGCCGTGGAACTTACTCTTTCCGACAAAATATATGACCGCACTGCCACGGTTGAGCAAGCTTTGCGATGCCTGATTCTTCGATGGGATGAGCAGGAGAATCCATGGCAAGTGCCATTTCTTCCTCTGATAGAATAACATCGTATGGCGTGAGGCATATTGGACAAAGAGAATCTAAGCATGTCGCAGAAAAAGGAATAAGCGAGTATGAGGTACTGAATAGGATCGGAGGTGCTCACCATTGTATCCCAGGTCTATAATATCCTTCTCATCTACCCGTTGGAGATCGCCTATAGCCGTCTTTATTTGCCTTGGTGAATTATGTTATGAATGACCACATTTAACTTCAACTCGAAACTTACGCAAAAGATAATTGACCAGCTGGGGCATCCATGTTATTCATAAGTTGTTCTATCAGTGATCTCAGGTCATTAAGCATTCCTTGCAAGGAAAAGTTGACATTGGCATCGGAGGGAGGATTAGTGTCCATTTGGATGTATTGAAACGCGTTCAATAATCGTGGGAAGATATGTTTAAGTACAGGTACATCTACAGAGTTTTACAGCAGAATAGGACATACAAAGCAAAGGAGAGAAAAAATATATCATGTGTACGTTGTACATCTGTCTCCAGAGACAGAGAAATGATAAAAATAAGAATCGTTCCTTGATTTAAAAAGGGTTTTCATCGTCGACCTCCATCTTATTCTCTTTTGGCACCAATTCTTGCTCAGAAACTTGTTCTTCTTCGCTTGATTCATGGTTCTCCTTCGAGGAGAATAGCTGAACAGGTTTGGCAGATCTACGAAGACATCAGTCCAGAGACACTTTTTAATGTAATTAGGATCCCGGACTTATTAAAATGTTTCTTGCGTGCCGCACTCAGTTTTTGTGTGCATGGTGTTAAGAGGTTGTCTGTAGGAGAGATGAAGGCAGGGTTACTTATACGACCATCAGCATCGTCGCGACATGTGTAAATGCAACACTCACTGGTTCTTCGCGAGTTTCTTGGCGAGCAGAGCCTTGGCCCCCATGCCTGGGGCTTGGTTTGCAACGCTGCCATTGCCGATGGGTGCCTTAGGTACAACCACTTGTGCGGCGAGCGAAGGATTATGAAGAGGCTGAATGGGCGTAGAATCTGGAGAGTTGGTAGGGCTAGTGGACATGGTTTCGAATTAAATTTATGAAAGGGGTAACCTCAACTCCCAGAACGCGTTCAACTTCAACCATCACGTGACTAAGTCAGCTAAATTTACAATTTTAATTTGAATTTACAGAATACATTTGATTATACGTCAAACAGTGCCGTCCCCGAGGAAGCGCGTCTTCACTTGCCTACCCCCCAAACCGACACCCCGAACAGTTTGGGGGTCGCCTGGGACAAGGTCGATTGCCTGATCACTCCACTGGACATAATCTCCTTCAACATCCAGAACGATTCCTTTGATAGGCTTGCAGCAAGACAGAGTGACAGTCTCGCCATCTTTGCCAGTTTCAACTTGGAGACCCAACTCTTCAAGAGGGGGGAAGTCAATAAATTTAAAAGGCTCCGGCCTATTAAAGGTAGCTTTTGTTAAAAAAAAGTTGCGGAACCAGACACGGTTTGCATACCAATTGGAATATCGTCCCATAACATTCTTGTTTTCGTCAAGCAATCTCGCTGATACAACTATATTTTTGGGGACATCGCTCTTCTTTGTCCGTTCAGGTTGACCGGGAAGTTTGCCTTTGTATAATTCCGTGCTAGAATTGAGAGATAGGGTCGACTCGATCTCCCATTTTTCAGTCCAGTTCGAATTCAAGTCAAAAGCAGTGACTTCTACGGTGGCACCTTTATCAGAAAGTGTGCTGTTCGTACCCCAGATCTCCAAAATAGTTTCGATCGTGAAATCTGCAGCTGAACGCTCGTTGGCAAAAGTCTGCTTCTCTTTACGCGTCATTCCAACTGTGAAGGGTCGAAGCTCACGCGCAATTGTAAAGTATGCTGGCTTTGGTCGCAGGAAATAGTCGACAATGGCCCAAGATGTCACTGGCCAACAATCGTTGATCTAGATGTTATTAGATTGGTCGCTTTAGATAAAACGGTTTTTTCTAACCTGCCAAACAAGGGCGCCTGCTGTGTTCTCTCTGCCTCTTCCGCGCCAGTTACGCCTCCATAGACGATAAGCAGATGCCAGAGTTTCGGCTTGCATCACTTGTGTAAAGTAGACGTAGCTAACGTACATCAGTCAGGACTAAATGAGCATGGCCCAAAATGCTGTACCTCTCCATATCAAAGGAATGCTTGAAATTTTCCACCAAGTACAACTTATCATGTTGTCAATTTTGTGTTTGAATAGCGGAGTCTCGGGCATGACTAACCTCTAGTCTTCGCTCAAAGCCATCAGCTTTGTTGTGATTATTGTTGATTCTAACATGGATCAAAACGATGCTAACAAAATTCTGAAAGACTACTGACCTTGACTGAGGAAACCGCTCAGTTTTGTTACCTCCAAGCCAATAATCAACTGTGCGAATATCGGGAAACCCTTGCCTTTTTTCCAAGTTGAATCGAGTGGATAATATGAGTAAAAAATAATTTTTGCATACATCCCGAATTCCGAAACAAAACGGCCAGATAGTATGTCCCAGTTATGCCACGGCTCCTGGGATCCATGCCAGACATTCCCTGGAGTTCAGGTGAAAACACAACGATATAATGAACAATGATTATACTAACATTGGTGAATGTCCCCCAAAGTCCTATCTGTTGTTGGCTTGCCTTGTCCACTGTAAGGCGACGCCCGATGATAGTGAATATTTGAATACTCTTCAACGATTGAAGGAAGTACACGTTCATATATGAATCGAGCGGGGAAATTTGTCTTTCGATAATCAGAGTGCTCATCAGAGTAGTCGAGCTCGAGATTGAGTGATTCGGCAAGTTGATAATCTATTATCTTTCACTGAGCAATAGAACATTTTTTCAGAACAAGGTGGCGTACCTTCATTATTTCCAGCTGTTTGTTGTTGAACGATTGGTGAATTTCTAAAAGTCTATGAAAGGATGTGACGTACCGAAGATAACAACTGAAGGATGGTGCCGGAGTCGCTTCACATTCTGCATAGCTTCTTCACGTACTGAGTTCACAAAGGAGTCATACGCAGGGTACTTATCGAAAGCTTCAGTAACAAATGGCAGCAACAGCATAAATAGCTACGTACCTGTCCACATCCAAACATGAAGTCTTGCCAGACTAGTACTATGGCACGGTTTATTACCATTATGGAGCATTTATCTGGAATACAACTCACTTCCAAGTTCTAAGGGTGAGCATAGTCAGAGGATGAGATGAAATATTGAAATATAACCGTCACCATCGCAAATGTCGTAGAAGTCATCGTGTTCATAGATTCCTCCGCCCCACACACGAATCATATTCTGATTTCCATCGACAAGAAGTTGGAGCCACGCTCTGTATCTCTCAGCTGTCATTCTTCGCGTAATCATTCGTCTTTGAACACTACGATAACATGTGAAGGCTTACGTCGTCAAGAAAGAGTCAGCAGGAATCCAATTGGAGCCTAGCGTTGACAAGCACATGAGACGATATCAAAAATCTTGGAAACAACCACTGACCGCCACAGAATATTCGGATGTTGTTGATTTCAAACAAGAAAGTCAGACCTTCCTCGTCAATGAGCTCGGTTTGAACAACTTGAGCTCGGCGAAAGGCAATCCTGTCAGTTTTCCTGTCCAAAACCTTCCCATTCTAGTAGCACCAATGTCAGGTTGAATTCTCTCAAGGTTATAATTTCCAACTTACTTGATCAGTGAACTCAACCTCAACTGCATACAATGGCTGAGAGCCGTATCCCACGGGATACCATAACTGCAATTGTCCTGCCTGCCATTCGAAAACAACACTGGCACAGTCCCCACTAACAGATATCTTGCTAGCAGACGCCTCCACTGAACCATCAGGTTTTCTGAGGACGAAGGATGCATAACTCGAAGTTGCCTCCGAGTCAGAAAATTTACAAACAGCGGTAAGCTTGACATCGAGGGCCTCTGATATTTGGCTTCTAATGTCCAATTCCAAAATGCGACTTTCGAATATTTCAAGGGCGATTGGTTTCCATGGTCCAACAGTCATCAAAACAGGACCTGGATAGTCAATGATGAGCTCAAGTGAGAGTCAGAGATTAAAGCCACATACCCCAATCCCATCCGTAACTAGTTGAAAAGTAATTCCGTTCAAAAAATAAATAACCATCAGTAGTAGAGCCTCCACACACTTATATTGTGCCTTGCGGACATGCACGCGACTGGAATCGCCGTTCCAGACAACTAGTTTCTTGTGGGCTTTCTCGATGTCTCTTCCTTTCAAAAAGGCACTTTCGAAATGGATTAAGAGCTCGTTCGAGCCCGCCTGAAGTTTAGATTTGACGGAGACCCTATGAGATACGAATTGATTTTCAGTCCTAGATATAAGATAGGTGAGGCGATTGGTGTTAGCATATGAAGATTTATGAAACGCACTCAAGGATAACATTTCCGTTCTATTAACATTATGAGTTAACTTTTTCTTGTGGAAGTTGGGAGGAATCTTCACCAGTGTAACATTTGCAAAAGTATCCAGGCCATCAAACACAAGGTCAACATTCTGAGATGCAAGCTCTTTTTCGGTTACGTTGAAAGTAGTTTTGAATGCCCATTCAGCTTCTCCGACCCCTAGAACGCGGAGAGCATTAGGATATGGCTGGTGTACCAAGAGCCTGAATATTACATACATTGAACATCCCATTCATGGAGACCCACAAACTTGGGTAGTTTATAACGCGTTCAGATGCTTAGATGATGCCCAAAAAACTTACTGGATCGGGAATCTTCTTCAGTTTGAGAAGCTCAACGTGGACTGTGGTAGGAAAGGAAGATACTGGAAGCCATTCACCAACGCCTACTTGAGTAAAGCTCCAGTCTGTCAGTAACCTTCTGGCGCTCATATTGTAACCTCGGTCAGAGATGGTTATATCGCCGAGCTTTCCCCATTATGATCACAAAATATATCTATAGCCTACGGTATCTCCCCTTTCTATTTCTAGTTTGCCCGCCTTGTGGTTCAGCCGAGAAAGATGATGGCGGAAGGCGAAACACATTGCGATGCTCGCAATATTCATCACTATGCAGATAAAATAAGATATATTATATGTAGGACCCCAAGATAATGGCCAGATAAATCTGAAAATCGGAGGAATAGTTAAACGGTTGCTTGAAACTTTGAAGTACAGATAAAGACATACGACCCCAAGATGTTGCCAGATTGGGAAACACAGTTTATCAATGCAAGTGCTACAGCGCGTTTTTCTGGCGGATAAGCTACTGAGCTACTTGCCCAGGCAAGAAAGCAGATAAAACCAGCATAGGATTGGGTCATAAAAAAACTAGAGGTATGACCCTTCAGGCAAGAGTTTTGGCAAAGGTGAAAAGACGTACAAAGAGCAATAACGAATTATCTTGTTCATGGTGGACATAGCAAGCATGAAACCGAAAATCCCAAAGAGCAAGGAAAATGTGATGTGTTTGCATCGTTCGCCCTCGCGGTCCGAGTGCCTGTAATCCTATAATTAGCAACTAATGGAATTTCGTCAATGATATCCTACCTTGATACTAAGAGTGCTACCCCAGTCGCAAGTAGCCAAGGAGGGGCGCACAAAAGCAAAGTGAATGTGGGTCCATAGCCCATTGTCGCAGCGAGGGTCGGAAAGTAAGAATTGAATGAAAGTGACACAACCATAGTTGCAAGGGAAAGTGCCAGCCACCATACTTTCCAGTCAGATATTGCTAAGTGGAAGCCTATAAATGGACCTTCTGAGGCAGTGTGATAGTCAGCATGTGCCTCCACGTCTTCGACCATGCGTTGTACAGCTATTAGCTTTTCAGCTGGGGTGAGCCAAGTATTGGAGCTTTCTGGGAAATCCGGAAGAATATACATTGACAAAATGGCAACTAACACCGTGATTGTACCTTCAATGAAGAACAACCATCTTACCACAATTGGTTGTCAGTTCCTTTAGTCAAGCATATGGAGAGGATATTCATACCGCCACGCTGAATACCCAAGCTTCCCTTCCATGGAGTTAAGAATTGCTGAAGCAATGAGAGACCCGAACGCGTTGCTGAGGAGGAAGCCGCAAGAAAGAAGGGCTGTCCTTTCAGACAGTTCATTCCGTTTGTACCATTTCGAGATGAGGAACTAGAGAGAGAACATTTGAATATAGAGGATAAAGGGATAAAGGCCAAGAAATCACCAAAGCTCCAGGGAAAAATGCTGCTTCCACAAATCCAAGGAAGAAGCGCGTACATAAAGCACCGAGATAGCTTGCGTCAAATCATGAGAATAGTATATTGCGAGATGTGGGTACCAACTTGGTTGTAAAGCCTGACGAGAAAACGTCTTGGTTTAAGACAAGAATATTTGTAGGAAGCGGTACCTGTGCAAACAGAAAGGATGCCCCAGATAACCATACACCACGGTAGGTACTGTGATGGTTTTCCAATGCGACTCAGAAACATATTTCTATGGACGTCATCAACAAGATCCTTGAGTACATGCATTCGTTGGCAGACTTACGAAGGTATTTGCATCAACATATAGCCAACGTAGAGTATTGATAGTAACGTGTAGAACTGAGAGCCTTCTAAATGCAGTTCTTCTTCGAATCCTCGTAGGCGTGCAGCTCTGCAGACGAGGAAATATAAATGCCAAATAACTGGCTTTGATTGAATACACTCACGAGACATTGTTCCTGTCGACATCTGATTTATGTCAAATTGGGTGAAAGCCATGCATAAGGGATAAGACACCTACAATTCAATATATATATCAAGATAAGGATGGACATGCGACGGTCCAGTTTTCTAAGCAATGATTTCTCTGAGCTTTTCCTCTGTTCGACAACATTCAACTGTATCTCGAATGACTGGCGGTCTATATGTAAGGTCGGTCTTAAGTAAATGAAGTAATACTTTGAAAGCTAAGATTACCTTCTAAGTTTAGGGATGTAAGAAGAGGTCGATGTTCGTTCCTAGGGGATTTCAATGCGACCCTGGTCATTACTTAAATATATTGAGGTAAAGAAGTGTCGTGGCGAGGAAGAGCGAGGACCGTTCAGATTGTTTCTGGTTGGACAACTGTGGGATGATATCTAGGGTCCAACTAAGGTCATCGCAGCTACCGGAGGACTATAAGGCTAAAATGGCAGCAACGGCTTTCCTCATCGCTCCTACAACACCGTCAGACTACCATAGAATTCTATCTCCTACTTTATCTATCCCGTCGGACCCCCATATCTCCGTCCCAGTTGGACTTTTGGCTTGTCAACGTACTGTGCTATCGCTCTTTTTGCTTGACACTCACAGATTAGTTTTACACAAGGCGATCCACTGCTCAGAACATTAGAAACTACTGTCGTCAGCGCCATCATATTCCAAGTACCCGCATCTACGACTAATGGCACGGCAAAGAAATCCAAGAAAGCTGTCTTGGCCCCAGAGATCCCAAGCGAGCCTCTCCTTCAAGTAATTTTGCATGATACGATCGTCTTCCCTGAGGGGGGTGGACAACCCACTGATACAGGTCTCATCACCACCTCGGATGCGCTTGTCTGGGAGGTAGTTCAAGCGAAACGACACGGTGGCCATGCAGTGCATTATGTTAAAGTTCATGATAGACTCGATGTGGAATCTGCCTTGCTTATATTTTACCCTGGTGCGAAAGTGACTGTATCCCTTGGACAAGAGGGGTATGATAGAAGATACGACCATGTAAGCGCGAGGCTTATATTGCTTAAATGTACATCTTTCTGACTTCAGTACCTTATGTAGATGACAATGCATACCTCACAGCATCTACTGTCGGCATTAATGGAAACTAGATTAAATTTACCAACACTTTCCTGGTCCCTGACAAACTATCCAAGCCCTTGCTACGTCGAGGTTCCCCGAGGAATGACGCAAGATGAAATCCTATCTATCCAGACGGAAGCAAACAACCTCGTTTTTCAAGGCCGTAAAGTGCATGTGGAGGTCGAGGAATTGGATCCTACAGATGAACAATCAAAGATCACGCCCAAGCTGGAAAGTGGTCGTTCCGTTGGGAAAGGTCTTCCCGAAGATTATACGGGCGGAGTAAAACGTATCGTAGTTATACAAGGTGTTGACCGTAACCCGTGAGTTTTCATTTTTCTATGATGAAGTACACCTCATTTACACGACCGTAGTTGTTGTGGAACCCATCTGCCGAGTATCCACAATCTCCAACTTTTCCTACTCCCTCATACAGAGGCCCTCTCTCGATCTTCAGCCACCTCTGCGCGACTCTATTTCTTAGCTGGTCCTCGTCTTATCGCTTATATCACGGCCACCCACAATCTTTTGACAAGCACGTCGACCGTGCTCAGTTGTGGGGCTCCTCTGGTACCTGAAAGAGTTGCTCAAGTAGTCGAGGAACGCAAAAGGGCGGAAAAGAGGGTGGTAGATATCGAAATAGAATTGGCACAGCAGATTGCGCGGGACTTGGTCGCCAAGCTCACAAATAAGGACGGCGCTATTTTCAAGTACCACCTACACCGGATAGACGACTCAAATAACGTACTTGCGTTCTTATCTTCCATTGCTTTCGCAGTGACTGATATGGTTTCCACAACGTCTGCATCGAGCTCGAAGCCTTATCAAATTATTTTGTCCTCATCACCTTCCACTCAGACAACAAACTCTGTTTCCACTGTTCTACTGCTGGGTTCTGACGATGCAAAGGTAAAAGTTGCTGGCGAGGGCTTGAAGGCCAAACTAGGCGTCAAAGGCGGAGGGAAAGGCCCTAGATGGAGTGGCAAGTTTGTTGGCGTTTGGAAGGAAAACCGAGAGAATGCTGGAGTAGTGGAAGTGCTTCATGGCCTTTAATCAATGGAGAGGGCAAAAGAAAGAAAGAAAGGATAGGATAATGCTAAGTGGATACAGATGCTTTACAGAATGATGAATAAACAATATGTAGTAGAAAAGGTCGAATGAATAAATACATGTACCAGCCATTAATCCGCGATTGCAAATGTGTCTTTGTAATGTCATAAAACTTCTGTTACTTAGGCTCCTCTGAAGCCAGACGGTTGTCGGTGAGGTTCAAGCTTTCGCCATCTACATCATTTGCGTCTTCGTCTTCATGAATGGAGACGCTAAGTGTTACCAGCGCTAAAGAGTAACGAAGCAACAACCATTAATTTTATCATCCGCAACGCAGGTCTGCGCCGAGGCCACATACCACGAACGGACTCTTCGTCTTCACCAGTCACATCATGGTCACTTTCTGAGGACATTGTCTCCGATTCTCCGTCCGTCAAGCCCCACTCTGACGAATCATCCTGCTCTATGTCATCCATTTCAGCATCCCCCAGGTCACCAGGATCTTCATCACCAAGGTCAAGGACAGTATTCTCCTCGTCGCCCCAAGCCTCAAAGTCAAGATCCATATGTTCTACAGACATTTCGGCATCACTGAAAGCATCCAAGTCTAAGGCATCTTCATCTTCATCTTCAAAATCATCATCTGCATTGGGAAGATATTCGCCGCCGTCTGAAGACTCATCATCTGATTCGGACGGAGAGCGTATGTTGAGGAAGATGTGTCGACATGTGGGACAGCTGCCATGCTTATTGAAATCAATAGTCTATACACGTAGCGATGGCGTATGGAGCGTTGATCAACTTACATGACTGCGTATCCAATTGGTTAAGCTTTACAGCAAGCGCAACCCATGAGCAAGAAAAAAGAACAGCGAAAAGGAAATAGGCGGCTACTCACTCTCTCCGACAAAACATATGTCCACAATCCATTAGCTTTGTGACGCCTGCCGTTTCGGGTTCTGCACTGCAGTCCTCCGCAAAAATAGAGGTGAAAGGCATGAGACAGATCGGACATGAATCCTCGAGGGCCACATCAGAGTCCTTGTTCAACACTGGGAGTGATTGAAGAAACATTTCTATGCGATCCTGAGGCGACATTGATGCTGCCTGAACGGGCTGCAGGGCGTTAACAGCGGCGGGCTCCATGTGTTGGTACAAATAGTAAGGAATCAAGTTTCAAATTTCAACAACTCGTCGCGTTGATAATTTCACATCACGTGCATAAGCCATCAATCGTGGGAGAACCCGTGCTATGACTGATCGTGACTGCCATCACACCGAACAGTAACTCTATACCCCTAACCTGAACAAAAACCACTAACGCGAACCCCTAACGCGACTGCCCGTTATAATATCGTACCGAACAGTGCCGTTGAACAACGGTTACGGCCCGTTATAAATATAAATTATTTACATCACGTGGATGAATCATCAATTATGGGAGACCCCGTGCCACGAGGATCGTGACTGCCACCACACCGAACGATGCCGTCACGGCCTGTCACGGCCCGTCATAATTTAAGAGATCTATTTTTAGACCATATACCATTGCCCAATTTTCCCCATAAACTTGCCCACTACCTTCTTTCTGAACTAGCAATGATCGTCAAACATCCTGTTCAGGAAAAGGATCTCGAAACTCTCTCTGAAGATCCAGATGCAGAGTTCGGAGGAACAGAAGCTCGCAAGGCACTCGAAAGGAAGCTTCTATTGAAGATTGACCTTAGGATGAGTATATTAATCTTTATCTACATTTTAAATTATGTGCGTACAACCTATTCCATCAATGTTCCTCAAATGAACTTTACCAAGATTGACAGAAACAATGCTGGGTAAAAAATAAAATTCTTCCTGGTACACGCCGTCTAATTTTTTTCTTCTTCATAGAGCAGCACGCCTACGTGGATTACAAACTGATCTCAAGCTGAAGGGTATGTCACTTTATGGCAGACCTGCAGTCGAAACCACTCAAGTTTAATTACTCACAGGTACCGAATTTGCAACCCTCCTCTCTATACTCTACGTCGGCTACATCATCATGCAAATACCCTCGTAAGGTCCTTTCAATAATTACAAAGTCGTCACCCACAGTAATGATCACATATAGAAACATGTTTTTGAATTGGATTGGGAAACCGTCATTATACCTTCCAGCATGCATGATCATCTGGGGAGCTATATCGTGCTTGACAGGTAAGTGGAACGCACTACCTCGCAAATCGACGCTTAACTCATGTCCATTCAGGAGTCACCCATAAGTCTGTATATTTGACATGATTTTCGTCAGCGCCGTCTTATTCCAGAGCGGTAGTTTCGTAGGGGCTCTGCTCACTAGGTTTTTCCTCGGCTTCATGGAAGCAGCGTTCTTTCCCGGAGCTTTGGTAAGACTTGGCTATATTCATAGCTGATTGATTGGTCCTCTTAAGACGTTCATCATTAGTTCCTCCTATCGAAATGGTACAAACGTAATGAGATAGGGTTGCGAACCGCTATCTTGTATGGTGGCAATATCATCAGCAATGCATTCGGGGCACTCATGGCATCAGGGATACTGCAAAAAATGCAAGGGAAGCTAGGACATGCAGCATGGAGGTGCGAATCAATTTAATTTTCAGTGAATGAATGTCAGATAGATAAATAGGTGGCTTTTCTTCATCGAGGGGGCATTAACCATCGGCATTGCTGTCATCGCAATCTTCATTCTTCCCGATTTTCCAACAACAACAAAATGGCTCAGTTCACAAGAACGTGCTCTGGCCATTCGGCGTATGGAAGAGGATGCCGGAGTTGGAGATGAGGAGCAGACAGAGGGTCATAATAATGGACTCTGGCTGGCCATTAGTGACTGGAAAGTATGGTGGTTGGCTTTTGCACTGACATCCCAGGTGGTGGCACTTTCTTTCAATGCATATTTCCCAACATTGAGTGCCACGATGGGATTCAATCCGACAGTGTCGTTATTATTATGTGCGCCACCGTTTGTATTTGCGGCGATAGTCGCGTTTGTGCTCTCCCGGTGAGTCATTCGCCATGCTTGAATCAGCCAACCTAAAGATAATACAGGCATTCTGACAAGACAGGCGAGCGATTTTATCACATCGTAGGTTCATTGGGAGTTGGGATGCTGGGGTTCGTCATTGCTATTGCAACAATGAATACCGCGGCCAGATACATTTCCTTGTGAGTCATTTGCAACATCGTCCGAACTACGAGCTGAACACAGAGTCGCCGAATGCAAGATTTCTGATGGCGCAGTCATATGCAGGATTTGTAGTACTCTATGCCTGGATGAATAATTCATTCCCTCGGCCACCATCTAAGCGAGCAGTAGCTTTGGCACTTATCAATGCATTTTCGCAGCTGGGAAATATAGCCGGATCGTAAGTGGATTCCATCCCTGATGAATGAACGTGTGTTGATGTTTATCGCAGTTATGTGTGGCCGAGCCAATGGGGACCGACGTACAGAAACTCATATGGGATCTGTATAGCTACGGGTGGGGTAGCGATTGCGATGTGTTGGGTATTCCGAATGCATCTTAAGAGGTTGAACAAGAAGATATCGCAGGAGGAGGAAGAAAAGGGAATCAAGACCGCAGGATTTCGGTACATGTTGTAGTCGGAGAATCAAATAACATTAAAGTGTTTATTATATAATTTGACGTCGAACTACTTGACTGCCGCAATGAACACGCTGGGTTATGTTGCGCGTCAGTTCGACGTCCTCGCCGCTGCTAAAACTCCTCCATCCTCAGAGAAACCTCTTCCAAGGGTCAACACCTGGTCATCAAAGTCATTTCTCTTCCCCCATTCATCTCCTAAACGCTCCCATTCATCCCCATCTCTACAACAATCATCCTCATCTCCTTCCATACAGCAGCTAGATGCAGCGACAGGTACACCCACGTTGCCTCGGTACAAACACCACCTCGAATCTGTCATCGACCAGATCTTCTTCATTCGTGTATTTATCATGGTCTGGGACCACCTCAAATCAGCATGGTCCTCCATCATAGACCACGTCAGTCTCCTCACTTGGCGTAATGCCATAGCAATAGACAAGTTGTCCTCGGCTAGAGATAAAGGAAAGTCCAAGGAAATAGAACCGGATCTCATCCATTCCGCTCTCAATCTCGATATTATTCGTTCAACCTCAAATTCAGATTCCATACCACTCGTTGCTCAAAGAGACTCTTCCCCATTATCTCAAACCCAAAACAATAGTCCAGCCAGCACATCGCGGTCAGCAACACCCGTACTCAATACCAAGAAGGCTCCGTTCCATCTAGTACCTAAAACTCTTGTTCTCGACTTGGATGAAACCCTTATACACTCCACATCACGTCCGATACCATGGCAAGGTTCCAGTGGTTCTGGGTTACTTAGTCTTGGTGCTTTCGGTCAGCGGAACAAAGGCGCAGGACACATGGTCGAAGTCGTATTGGGCGGTCGCAGCACTCTCTACCATGTGTATAAACGTCCCTTCGTTGATTTTTTCCTCCGTACAGTATGTTTATATCTCTCTCTAAAATGGTGCGATTCACCTACCAGTTGAATTTGATATCAGGTTTCGGGATGGTATACTCTCGTTATTTTTACTGCGTCAATGCAGGAATACGCGGATCCAGTCATTGACTGGTTGGATGCTGGTCGTGGCATCCTACCGCATCGCTTTTTCCGTGACGTACGTCATTCTCCCTGTTGGATTCAAGTTGCGGGTATTCACTTTTCGTTTACAGTCATGTACCCAACTACCAAACGGCTCGTACACCAAAGACCTGTCTGTAGTTGAAGCGGATCTTTCCCGTGTATGCTTAGTCGACAATTCGCCAATTAGCTATACCGTGAATGAAGGTTCGCGTGATGATTAATTTCTTTCTGTTACTTCGCTATTCTCATGCATGTCGTCTGAATAGCGAATGGAATTCCCATTGAAGGTTGGACTCATGATCCCTCAGATGAAGCTTTACTGGACCTGTTGCCCGTGCTTGATTCCCTTCGATTTACCTCCGATGTTCGCCGCGTGCTGGGACTCAGATCAGCTGGCGTATCCCACACATAATGTTTTAATTGTGTTCTTTCGTTAACCTACTTAGAACCTTACCTCCCTCCTCCACTCGCATTTTGTTTGACAATATTCCCATTCCTCTCATACAACATACACAGCATCGACCATCGATACCATACAAAGTCACCTACCTTCCCATCAACCTGCCCAATTAGCACAACCCGTAATTTAACCTCAGATGTATTTCTTCACGGCTCTATTCTCGATTCCTTTATCGTCTTATTTTTGCAGTCTTCTAACATATTCGCAGATCCAGAATCAAAAACATCCCCTTTCCATGTTATTATGAGTTACAAAGAGACTTGTTATTGAAAATCAGATTTCCGTCGGGAATGTACATGATCTCTCATTGGCGGATGGGTAGTATTAATGCTGGAAGCTAGACAGTAGGCGAAGAACACCATGGCCCCGGAGAGCAATAGAAAGAGAAGGTCGTCGAGAGAAGGAGATAAAGCTACATCGCTAGCTCAGCTTGCAAAGCCCTGAGCTGGGCTTCTTCGTCGTCTTCGACCGATGTCTTTGTCGCCCGCGAGGCTAGAGGGGGTCATTTAAATGTCAGACCAGATAACACACATGGTATGAGCAGGTCAATCAAGTAGGTGACTTACTCTCTTCGACCCTCTTCGCACTTGGTGGTTGATGTACAGGTACATGATCCGCCTGGTTGAGCCGTTCATTCAACTCGTCTTGTTCTAGCTCCTCCAGTTCCCGTTTCAGTTCATCCTGACAGAAAAATCAGCTATGATTGACGAGAAGTATACTTGAGGATAACAAACGTCATCTATTGCGTCTGTATACAAAGGGGTCGCGATCGTCTCTGCAATCTCGTTTGCTAGTTCCCGCTGTTCGTTGACAGCAGCCATCGTTGCGTCCACTTTATCCATCGTTCTTTTGTAGAACATGCAATAAATATTGAGAAACGTTAGATTCAGGAGAAAAGCTCACAGATTGCCATGTATGATTTTCAATGCATCTGCAGCCTTCTTCATTGCAGCCATTGTCTCCGCATTCATGTTCGCCGCTTCCAATGTATTCACCTGCATTTCCAGGTGTAATCGACTTTCTCCTAACCGGTTAAGCTCCACTTCGTTCATCTTCTTCCGTTTCAGCGCAGCGGTAGCCACTGTATATCAAGAACAGCCCGGTTAAGATAAGGGGCAAGATTAGTGTTCTAGTATTAAGGCCGAAGGTAAGCAATGAGAGCGAACCTGTCTTATTTGACACTGCATTCGCTCTCGCCTTCTTAGTCTCCTCCTCAATCTTCTTCTGTAGATGTTCTTCCTTCTTATCAATCATCTGTAGTTGCTGACGCAGGTTAACAATGGCGTCTCGAGCTGCCTGTCTGGGATCTCTCCGAGCACCAAAGTAGCTCATAAAGCTGGCCATCATCTCCTAGTAAGGCTATTATATTGGTAGAGTTGTTAGATTGTGTATTTGGAAGAGATAGTAAGGGACTGAAACGACTGCAGTAAGGACGAGCTTCAAGGTCGGAGTCAAGTAAAAGAGTGATGCAGTGATGATCGCCCCGATAAGGCAACTAGTGTGACGCATTACTACAAGTCAAGATCTATTCCTATTATTACTGCTGCTAGATCACCTCGTCCATAAGATATGTCTAAGTCCAAAGGCATCAACAATATCTGCCAATGTGGCACACTTAATGTAGAATACTTAAACGGAAAGGCCTTCTAATCACTCTTTTTATCAATATCACTGCAACACAGGCTAATCAGCAATCATAGAATAATTGGACAAGACAACTTACTCATCCTCTTCGTCACTACGATCGTCGGAGGCGCCATTTTCGGTTGTCAGCACACGCCAAGCCACCCTACAGATCATCCAGAACCAGATGCATTGTAGTAACTGTCGCTTCCATCAGCTTGAATCAAAAATTTAAAATAATTAGCGAAGACAAACTTGGAGTGACAAAAGAAGTCCTGAAAACATCAAGTAGGCCTTTTTGCTAATATAATAACCTTTCTCTGGGGCCCAGTGCATATCGATAAGTCGTGGAGAAGTAAATACCGTTGAATGAATGACAGAGAGGAAAAGAACGTGTCGTGTAACAACCCAGGACAGCATGAAAAACCCAAACGTCAAATCACAGGCGAATTGGCTGATGTTGATGTAGCGAATCATCTTTGCCAGCTGCAGGGCAGGGGCTTCATTGACATAATACATATATAGGAAGATAGGAAAAACTTACTGCCAGGAGAACGTCGCACCAATCCATCAATACCATGATAACACAGCCCACTCGAGTGAAGTTGGTGAAATAACTGGTGACCATCAAGATAACAGTAATTATATGGTGGGTCATCATCTGCACATGGTCCTTCCGTCGAGCCTCGGCATTGAGAATCAGGATTTGGTGCATGTAGAAAGCAGTTTGAGTGAGGTAATATAATTTAACGGGAGCAGCAAGCGGGATGTGGGGATAATTGAGCCAAAGATCACTCGGGTCACGTATACGAGTAGGGAGATTGAGATGGACATACTATTAAAATTGATTTAAACATAAGCATCCCTATGAAGAGTTTCTTTTGAAAAAAAAGGAGTACGTACAAGGCCGAATGACCATTGAAGGCTATAATATACCACCGACCAGCCTTGTTCGGCAAACCTTAGCACGCTGCGATTCAGTTGCCGCAACTCCTTCCGACTAGCTGACACGGTAGTGCTATTACCGTCGGCTTTATTTCCGTTCCCGTTGCCGTTGCCGTTTGCAATGTGATAGTGGTTGGCGTCCCCGTTGACACTGCCATTGGACATGCTCGAAGCGCGTTTTTGTTTTAACTTAAGATCTCTTAGGAGTTTCCATCGAGCCAGGGGTTCGAATATTCCTAATCGAAATGCGTCGCGGAGAAGGGCCATAACAGCAATGCAAGATATAAGAATACATATATCGAGTTTGCCAGCATTGTAGTAA
The DNA here is from genome assembly GCA_015039465.1 of Phlegmacium glaucopus. Lineage (NCBI taxonomy): Eukaryota > Fungi > Basidiomycota > Agaricomycetes > Agaricales > Cortinariaceae > Phlegmacium > Phlegmacium glaucopus. Next base: position 382,934 of record MU130237.1, on the reverse strand, counting down.
GCCGAGTGAGGGAAAGAGTCTGGATGCACAGGCGTTGCCGTTGGGTATTGCAAAGCCAAAAATGGTGCGATGTAAGATGACAGCATAACTATGTGCTTCCAGAATCGACCTGGGGGACGATAAGAAGAGGTTGGGGGTGATAAAATAAATAACAGACCACTACGGGGACGACTTGATAAAAATAGGGAAAACGAAGGAAGGGGTTGGTCTGTGTCAAATAGAAGAAAGAGAAAAAAATGTGTGGACACTCCCGTACGTACAACCTAGACAATCATTTCAGCTATCACGTGTGGCACTTGGGTTTCAGTGCGCGCACGTTGCTTTCCAACAGCCATGGCCTCATCCTCAAACCAACCTAATACTACTTTGTACATTAACAACTTGAACGATAAAATTAACAAAGAGGAACTAAAATCACAGCTGTTCGCACTCTTCACCACTTATGGCAAAATTATAGACATCATCGCCTCAAAAAGCCAGAAAATGCGTGGTCAGGCTTTTCTCGTCTTCACAGACTTGGCCGGCGCGACCTCGGCCATGAGAGCCTGTGAGGGTATGATGTTCTACGACAAGCCACTCGTGAGTAACCAAATTGACTCGAGAAAATCATCATAATCTCAATATTTTACAAAAGCATGTCGATTATGCTAAATCAAAATCATATGCCACTCTCCAAAGAGAAGATCCCAACTTTGTTCCTCCAACTGCAGTCAATGCAAGCAGTCTTGTGACACAAAATGGCAAACGACCTAGAGATGGGGATACAGGCGATTCAGATCGTCATTCAAAACGGGAAAAGGCTGATGATTCGGATGAGGAGATGGAAATTGATGACGACGAGGAAACACCACGAACGAATGATCCCTGTATGTCGTGTTATCTAGGTCATGTTGGATATTTATCTTACAGCGCTCGATCTTCAAATAGCCGCTGCTCCTAGTAGCGTGCCTACACAGGTGCAGCAACCCTCATTACGTCTCCTATGTACAAATCTACCGCAAGAGGTTACAGACGACGTGCTTTCTGTCTTGTTCCAACAGTACGACGCTAGCCAATTATTTCTGCTACATCTCATTAATTATTTCTACTAGGTACAAGGGTTTCCAGAAGGCCCATGTAACATGGTCACCTGCGCTAAATTCGGCAGGTATTCGAGTAAAAATGGCACAAGTGTTATTTGAGACTCCTGAATTGGCCACTACTGCCAAAGATGCGTTGGATGGCTTCACGTTGAAAAAAGGCTGGCAAATGTCTGTGGTTTACATTTAATTAAAAAGTGTCATTTTAGATGCGTGGGCTGAATTTATATTCGGTTTCGCACACACTCGAGGCGTCATGATAGTTTCTAATTACGACATCTCAAGGAACGCTTTCACAATTTACTCGATTGCTTTGAGGATAGCTTCTGCAACGCCAGTAGCCGAGGCTGGGTTCTGTCCAGTGATGAGACGACCATCGACGACAACCTTTGCCTGGGATAGGTTCTCTAATCAGCTCATGTATACACAGACACAGAAGATGACGCTAACCTCCCACAATTCATCTGCTTTTTCGTACTTTCCACCAAGTTGAGTGATCTTATTTTCGAGCAGGAATGGGATTTCCTACCGAAATGAGTGGTGAGCTAGCCACGATTTTACAAATGATGAAATTGTTTACCTTGACCTTTTGGACAGCCTCCTCTTCCTTGTTAGAGAAACCGGTGAATGATTTACCCACAAAGATGGATTGTCCTTTGTCATCAACTGCTTCGACTAAAGCACTATCATCACAATCATCAAAAAGTCAATTCATTGTGGATCAGTGAAATTGTCTTACGATGTTCCATGGCAGACAGCCGCTACGATCTTGCCGCTTTGCCAGAACTGGACAGTGGGGTTAAATATGACGTATGTAGTCTTAGACGTGAAATCGTTTTACCTCTGATGCCAATTTAGCGTTTACCGGGTCAGATGCGAGGTCAAGAACAGGACCATGCCCTCCGATATAAAATACGGCATCATAGTCTTTGACTTGAACCTCGGATAATTTTTTGGCCTTTGCAAGTTTTGATCGCACGGTCTCATCTTCGAGGAATTTGACGCTTTCTTTATCCCCAGCGAATGCCTGAGACTTGGGTTAAAACACCATCTGATGGTAGTTACGAGACTTACTGTGACGCTGCCCTTATCAACAGGTGGATGTGGGCCGGCGGGAGATGCAAAGTCGATTGTAACATGGGGTGAGAGAACGTAGTAAGGATGAGCCGCCTCGGGCAAATACCATCCCTGCAACATTGAATGATGAATAAATATTATGTATTTAAGATACACACCGTCTGTGCCCCAGTGAGGGTTGTGTCAGCAGATGTGAATACGAAGAGTACAGAAGGCATTGAGATGGTCGTGGTTTTGATTTCAGAAAGAGTTGTATTGGAAGTCTGATATTTATATAGGGTGCCATGTATTAGTAACCGTGATCGTATGCTGTCATTACTTCCGTTTTGGCCTCTTACTTGATGTCTTCATTCTTTGGCCTGTTCGTATCTCACTCATTCAATATTTACATAGGGACTAACATGAACACAGTGGAAAAACTCGTACTTTCAAGCCTCGCAAGGATGTTCCTGAAGGAACAAAGCAATACCAACTAAGAAAGTACGCAGAGGCCACTCTGGTAAGATCAGGGTTCAACATGGTCATCCATTCCAATCAACTCGCTGTAGGGATCAGGGAATCTGAGACTCGCTGTTCAACTGCCGGAAGGTGAAGATCTGAACGAGTGGTTGGCGGTGCACAGTATGTCTTTCTACCTTTTACCCCAGATTGGAAACACATTGAACTTGTAGTCAGCTGTTGACTTTTTCAACCACTTGAACATGTTGTATGGGACAGTAACTGAATTCTGTACAGCTTCAGAGGTACATATCTTGCTCGACAGAAAGCATAATCACCTGATTCCATAGTCCGTAGTGTCCAATCATGTCTGCCGGACCACGGTTCGTCCGCCATCTTCCTGCGATCTATCCAATATACCGTCCTCTATGCTGATAGTGCCTTCGTAGTTATGAATATCTTTGGGAGGACGGTGTGAGGTACAAACGCCCAACGAAACTTCCCGCACCGGAATATGTCGACGCATTGATGAACTGGGCACAAAGTCTCCTCGATGACGAGAATACCTTTCCAAACAAGATAGGTGAGCAATCCTTTTCGAGATAATTACTCAACTGATATCAATACTTGTTGAATATCAGGTGTGCCTTTCCCCAGAAACTTTCGTGACACCGTCAAGATGGTAGTTCGTCGGTTATTCCGGGTGTATGCGCATATATACAGTAATCATTTCGATCACATCTGCGCTCTTGGGATTGAAGGTGTGCTTAATAACTCTTAGATATGTAAAAATACTTGACCTTGTGCGTTTTATAGCTCATCTGAATACCAGCTATAGACACTTTTTCCTGTTCATTCACGAGGTGAGTTATCTGTGTATAACGATATGCTAAATACTAAGGAGCGACCTATAGTTCGATCTGGTTGACAGAAAGGAGCTGGCACCTCTGGATGAATTGAACGATGCGATCCTTGCAGAAGACCTAAAGGCTCGATAGGAAGATCAACGTACTAAAGTCGAATCTGATATGTAATTATTGTAGGACGTCATGAAATCATTTCTTGGAAGTACATTAAATGAATGCCACAAAAGTACAATTATTAATTGAATACAACACGATCTCGCGACGTGTTTGAAGAGACTGTTGTAGATGTGCCTAATTGTTTATACCAGGGAAAGGGAACAAGAGGGTTACTGCCACTAATTGAATGCAAGTCCGAGTCCGAAAGTGTCCATGAATGTAAGGTTTAAGGTATGCATATGAAGTCGTATTTTTGGTTCGTGGAGCTGGTGGTGCGTGTTTTGATGTTGCGTATTTAATGGGTACAGCGAATTTGAGGTTACAATGGTCGAATGGAATAAAAATACATGAATGGTGGTACATTTTGGTGAGGCGTGGACGGCGTCGTGAATGGCGTCACAGTGGCGAGCTTGAAGAGAATCATATGGTTGTCTAACACATAAGTTGGTTACTAATGATCAAAAGGTTCAACGAAATAAGTATGGATGCCTTGACAATAGACCATTGCTTGACGAGGTTCTTTATCCGATTGTTAAGCGCTTCTTGGCATTGCTCGCAGGTTAAATGCTCTGACAATGGACGTAAGGCCGACTCCATCGCATTTGTTGACAAGTCTAGCCTCTTACTGTAAGTGCGGATTATAACTCTGAAAAAAACAACACGATAGTACCTGGTCTTGCATCCCATGCCAGATATGCGGATGCGAGAGCCCATGCTCTTGTCAACTTTTTCTGCTCTGTAAAATCACAGAATGCGGTTGGTGTGTGTGGATGTGGCGGCGGGAGCAACACCCGCTTGAGGGCGTCCGAACGGCCGAAGTGAAGGAAGAAGAGACGCTTGAGATAGATTGGGCCAATGAGTTTGGCCATATCGTCTGTGAGGGAAGCCAAGGGAAACGAAAGGAGGTGAGAGGAGGTAGGAACAGCGACGTCATACAAGTCATGTGAAGCGGCCAGTGCATATAGTTCGAGCGGGTACGAAGGCGCATGTGAGAGGAGTAAAGAAAACAGCGGCGTTGAAGGTGCAATGCACTTTTTTTGAGAGAAACCATACACGGGGAGGCGGTTAACCGCAGTTACAAGGGCGGCAAACGAAGGAGAGTACTGGATGCATGACATGTCGTAAACGGTATGAAGAACAATGTTCAACACAATTGAATTTTCAGGGACACGAATGACAGGGTCTTGGTCATTTGAAGGTTGGGAAGATAGCAGCAATTCACGGAACCTGTTTTCCGACGCCGCTAGCAGAAGCTGGGAATGAACGTAAAAGAAAACGTTATCTGTAGTTAAAAGGACTGTGTCAGGTGGGGTGGAAAGATGTTGGGATCCAGGAAAGAAAGTAGTGGACACGGAAACGAGAGTGTTGGTGTTGGATTCGTCGTCAACAACAGGTGAGCCATCATGGGATTGCTGTTTTGGAGAGGGGTTTAGCGGGTTAACATAGGATGGTGTCGAAACGACACTAACAGGAGGTGTTGGTATTTGAATTGGCCCTTCTTCAAGCTCTATTTTTTCTGTAAACTCCAAGTCGAGAGGTTCGCCAACGTATTGCAATACGGAATCCCAATCAGTATCCATTGAAAGAGGAGGTTGGGAGGAGGAGATGTTGTAGTAGTCCAACTTTTAAATATCGTGGTTTGTGATTTTCCCACCTACTACTACAATACTGCTATAACTGCTCTCTCGATCAATGATCAGCTTGGACCACCCCCGACTAACTTTTTGATCATGTGAATCTCCTCACGTTTTCCAAAATTAGAATCACTGAGTTCCTGAACGATAATCTCAACAAATGCCGTACTTTTTTTTGGCAAACACAACAACTCACCATATTCGCAAGCCGTTTAGCTGTTGATACAGTGTTCAATTTCTCAAGAATTTTATCCTCAGTCAAGCTCATTTCCTCAAGTCTGGTTTCTGACAAAAAGGCAAGTCAGATAAAGTCTTTCAATACAAACTCTTTAGTGCTCACTGATTCGTTCTTCGATTCTCAAAACCCTCTCCTCATCTCTCTCAGTTACAAAGCTGACGGCCACGCCTCCGCGACCTGCACGAGCTGTTCTTCCTACCCTATGGACATATTCCTCAGGTTCATTTGGTAGATCCCAATTGATCACCATCGCGACTTCCTCAATATCTAAACCACGCGAACCCACATCGGTCGATATGAGCACAGGAACCACAGAGGCGCGAAATAATGAGAGCGATGTCAATCTCTCTCGTTGTGTGAGGCGAGAATGCAATGCAGTACTCCGGATTAAAAGAGACTTCAACAACACTGTCAGATATGCCGCTGTTCGTGGTTTAGAACAAAATACTATTGTTGGCGGAGGTTGAACTGGACCATCTTCATCATCATCACGTTTGCTTTTCTTTGCCTTGGACTTGACTTTAGGTCTTTTCCTTGCGTCCATAGTTTCCGGTGGTGCACGGCGTAGATGCAAAGTTGATTCGGGAGGGTTACAAAGGAGATGATAAAGATAGGACTCGCGCACATGTGACGGGACTAAAATGTAGCTTTGCTTAAGTGTCGAGACTGTCTCGATGCTACAGAGAGAATCAACAGGATATCGAAATTGATTAAATTCCACGCACGCTTCTTTCATTCGGTGAACAAATGGTTTTTCTTTACCTGGTCGAGGCTCACTTTCTATAAGGTTCTCTATTGATGGTGTGAGTGTCGCAGTGAAAAGGCATGTTTGGCGGTCCTTCGGTAAAACGCTGAATAAATGGCTCAATTCTGGAGAAAAGGTTGGTGTCAGCAACCGATCCGCTTCATCGAGTACCTATTTTAGACGTTAGAATTTGTTGTAGGATGCAAGATTAAGAAAAGAAAACTACCAAAAACTTGACTCGGGAAAGGTCCCACTCGCCCACACTACTGCGCAAGTGATCTACGATACGACCAGGAGTTGCGATAACCACATGAGGTCGATTCCCCAATTCTAACGCCTGAGCCATCATGTCCATACCCCCAACAATAACGGCCGTCCGAACGCTTGATGAGGAACCTAGCACAGCAAATTGCTCGGAAATCTGGAAGGCAAGTTCTCTGTTAGGACAAGACTGTTAGGCATATTCTAGTACAGAAATGTAAAAATATTTACCTGGTCGGCGTCAAGACCAACGCAAAGATACCGTATGGATCTACAGAGAGTTTCTGAAGGATTGGCAAAGCAAACGCCATCGTTTTCCCTGAGCCCGTTTTCGCATTCCCAATACAGTCTCTGCCTTTACAGAGATATCAATACGTAAAGGGTTTCAACAAAGATGAATTTCTCTTCACCTTCCAGAAGAGGAGGTATACAAGCTGCCTGAACCTCGGTCGGGAGTTTGATAGACATGTTTTTTAGAGCAGTTCGCAGAGGCGCAGATATTCCAAGAGATGAGAATGTGCAACTATTCGCTGGCGGACTTTCCTGGAGCTTTGGAGACCGGGTTATTGTTCTATTAGAGAAACGTGAATGATCTTCCATGGCCGAATTGGCCTGGAAGCTCTCGCCATCGTCGGAGATGGCATGAGTGAGCTCGTTAGAACCGCTTTCGGAGGGAGCCTCTGAGCTCGAGTCATTTTCTGAATCTGAATAGGACAGTCGTCTTTTCTTGCGAAGAGGTTGTTCTTGTCGCCTAAGGAGATCGTCTGCGGTAAGTGTAGCGTTGCCCATTATCAATGTTTTCCGAGTCGTCAGAAAAAAATATGGAAGGCCGAGTATTACATAATCTACTTCTTAGAGGTCGGCCCGAGGTCTTGATAAAATACGAATATAAAGTCAGGACAAAAGTCAGGATTAGAAAAGATCGTGATACTACACATCATCCGACTTTCAGTCTATATGGTGCCATGACTTTTGTGCAAAAATCATTCTTATATAACATTTTAATGGGCCAGAAAGATCCCCGGAAGAATTAAATTTAGCTCCGCTTTTTAGGTTAGGGTTACAAATTTTGGTCCACCGATTTTGTGCTTGCACAGAAGTCATTGTGAAATGATTAGCACCATGAGCTAAGATGCAATACACTCTTTGGATTCGAACCCCAACATGTCGAAGACCGTTGTCCCCTTCACAGCAAAGCTGGTCAAGTTCGATACAGCCGTCCCTTTCGCAGAAGTTATTTCACGTTTGGACATCGCCGTGAACAAGGAAGGCTCTGGAAATATCAGGGAAAAGCTCAAGTTGGTCAATACCCAGGATGAATTCACAGCTCTGATCAATGACACAATTGGGAACAGCGGATTCTTGTGCGTTCAAATTAGTATCTGTCATTTTCGCCAAATATTAGATATACTTACTTTTTCACGGGCCAGATACTTCATGGAGGTCAAGCAGATGTTGCTAGAGTACATCGACGGCATTAAAAAACCATCCGCGCTAGTTTACACCATCGGGAATCCTTTGATAGCCCAGATGATCTTGAAATATAACATTTTCGCCGCTTATAACGTCCCCCTCCGCCTCTTAATCCTCGAGAAATCTGATGAAATCGGAACTACGGTCTCTTATTATCTCCCATCTACCGTATTGGGACAAGCCGAAGGCGGCAACGATCCCGTCTTGCATGCAGTCGTCCAAGACTTGGACATCAAATTCGAGGCGTTGGCAGAGAGAATCACTAAACCGGTTTGTGAATTGATTGAGTAAGTCACTCTATCCATTGGTAAAGGAGAACTTAGATTGATCTATAGGCAGTGATAGCTAGCAATACGAGGAATCGCGTAAGATGGTGTATGTTCGAGTCGATGCTATGAATACAAAATGCGATTGTCATTCGTAAATGTCGTTCAATCATAATAAACGAAAGAATCAAAGGTCTCCAACCGTGAACGAAAAAGTGTTGTTATCTGGACAGGCGTTAAGTTTCAATCCCATCAATTGGATAATACTGGCCCATATTTTCTGACGAGGCGATATCGGTGACTGTGGTTGAGGGAGGGGTTCGCATCGTCCACTGGTTCGTAAAAACTTAAAGACGCCGGATACACTAATTTTGTTTCTTGATACTCAGTAGAGTCGATTATGCCTGAAATGATTGATTCAGAGCCTTTGGGAGTGGAATTGGTCGAATACGGCGCCCACAAGGTGCGATCATACGAGGGAGGACTGGGAGGTGCAGAGATGCTGCCAAATTGATCTATAGCGAAAGATTAGATAAAAAGGCAATGAACGATGCAGGGACCCGGCAAAGAAAGTTCAATGGAGGGGATTTGTCAATCATAATGACCTGATCGACGGAGGAGCGAAAGAAGTCATTTTCAAAATGCTGTGAAAAGCGGCGGGATAGAGATATGTTTTTCGGTATCAAGGCTGCGATTTTTTGTTGTCTTCGCTTCCGCACAGGGGGAGGCGACGGTCCCATGCTTTTCTGATATCGCGAATATTGTCGAGTTTGTCGGGAGTGGGATCTCCTCAACCTCTGCTCTTGTTGCGACGCGACCCTTGAGGCGCTGGCGTAATTTAAAGCCAGGGTTCTTTTGTTGATGCTCACTCAAAGCTATTGCCGCTCGTTCGTGCCATTTTGCCCCTTCCGCGGGACCCAGCATATTCCACACTTCGCCTACGATGCGGCTAAGATCCTGCTGGCGGCGTCCTACATTACTAGGAATGATCCCACCCTTCAAGAAATCCGATCGAAGTAACATGAAAGCGTCAGGCAGACGGGGAATGCGGGGACAAGCGGCGGATGGATTGGAAGGTATTGCTGAGGTCGAAGACGTAGATTGCTGGCAAAGGACTTTCAACGGAAGATGGTTCAAGAGTACTGGGAAAAATCGGAGGTAGCTCGCATGGCTTACAGCTAGAGCTAGGGGAGTGCCCATATCTTGGTATCCCACGAACAACTTTGGAAAGAGGAACCTCAGGATAAAAAGGAAGTTGTTGGGTAAAAGTAGGGTTCGTAAGTGGATTATTATAGTGGGGGGCCCGGCTAGGCTCGGGGGAAGGGCTGATTGAAGCAATGGTATAGAGTTGGAATGGTATAGGTTGTTCTTGTTTAATTAAGGATATCAAAGTCAAACAGTCAGCAAAGATAAAGCATGAGAGGGTTATCATACTTACTTGTAGAAGTCATTTTGAGGATCGTTACAAAATTGTAAGAAAGAGGTGGCCGACGAAGGCAGCGATGGATGCTGGTCTAGTTGTAGGAAGAACCATGGCATTTCTTTATATAAGTAGAAGCTCGACATCAAGAACAAAGACAAAGTCGAGCGCGTCCTGTGATATTTGCGAATGCCCTCACGAGGCGGTATCAAAGGTAAGTATCTGAGCACAAAGCCGGTATTAGTGGCCACTGAGGCCAACCACGAGGTCCAATGAATGAATATGACTGCGCAGTACTTCGGTTAGATCGCTCTTCGCGTGCAGTTACGGTGATGGTCAGCTTATCTGCGGAATAACATTCAACTTGATATTCTCAACAATTTTTCGAGAATATTCAAATGTTTTAACTTGTGGGATCCCCTGCTGGTGTCTATGTCCAAACGTCTAGGAGTGTAAGTAAAATTAATTAAATGAGACAGACACGGATTCCCCGGCTGCTTTGCGCACGCGATTCATGATGGCCAGGCCTTCTCTTTCTTCATCAACCTCTTCGATGAACATTAGGTCTACACCCTGTTGCTCTAAAGTCAATAATCCATCAAAAAGCCGGTACGCGATCACTGATGGATCTGCAACCGGGCCTAGAGGATAACGATGCCAATCGATATCTTCAACGAGGAACAGCTGGTCCCATAATCCAGATTCTGTCGGGGCTAGGACCCCGACCTTCAATCTAATATTTGTTTGTAAAGACTTGGCATATTCCAAAAACCTGACTCGACGATGGTTGTTGCGAGGATCAGAATGTGTTAGGAGAAGGATGACTGGGACGGATGGAGAGTAATGTTGATACTTCATTCCTGGCGTTGTTGGTGCGCTTTCGATCGCGTTGTCAGTATAGTCGCGTTTATGAACCAAAACTTTTGAAATCTGCTCGCCATTCTTCGTATCCTGGAGTAATACTCGTTCGAGGTCTTCGACCGTAATTCCGCCAGGTCTTAGCACGCGTATGTTTCCGTCTGCATGCAAACCGTCAACCACTGTGCTCTCTAACCCAACTTCGCATGGACCGCCGTCAAGGATGAGGCTAACCTTGCCACCTAAATCGTTAAAAACATGGGAGGCACGCGTTGGACTCGGCTTTCCAGACGTATTGGCACTGGGGGCTGCAAGAGGAGCATTGGCGACCGCAATCAAAGCTCGAGCGACGGGATGGGATGGAATTCGGATGGCAACAGTGGACTGGTTCGCAGTGACGATTGCCGGGACTACATCAGGATTACGTGGAAACAAGAGCGTCAGTGCGCCAGGCCAGAAATGCTTCATCAGCGTCTGGTAAACTTGTGGAATGACATAGTCCGGTGGAAGAAGGGAATGCAACATGGTGGTGGATGATACATGCACGATCAAGGGATTGTCGGGCGGACGACCCTTGGTGGAGAAAATTTTCGAGACAGCCTGAGGATCTAGAGCCAAGGCACCAAGGCCATACACAGTTTCCGTTGGAAAAACGACAGTTTGGGCCAAATCAAGGAGCCGATGGGAAGCGATTTTGAGAGCTTCCGTGGTTTCGGGTGAGGTTATCTGAGGTTGATCCCATGAAGGATGAAAAGTTATCGACAATGGATCACATTTCAAAACTTGTGTAGAGGACGGCATATGCTGTATTAGTCGGCGACAGACGAGCATATTATATTTCTTAGGTTTATGTAAGCACTCAATCTATGGCTTATGCGTAAGAGGCATGCTCAAACCGACTCTCCGAGCTGTCGCCTCTATCCTCTCTTCAGCCGTTAGGTCAAACAAAGGATTGTATCTTTCCAAAAGACGCTAAAGTTAGAACCAAAAGTCAGAGACATATTCACAAGGTAAGTGTTTTTTTTAGGACAACCTTGTGCTCGCGTTGCGACTTGAGGAACAATACTGCGTCCTCTAGATTGCGCTTGGCTTTACCATGGGCCTCGCCCCGATACGATTCGACTAAGGAACGAAAGTGGGTCATGATATCTCTGTTGACTTTTCGAGGGGTTGAAATCTGCGCGTCAAATTTGGTTGAGAGCAACTCGTTGACATGAAGAAATTACGGACAGATAATCGGAGCTCTCTGAGGAGGCTGCGATATAAAATGGTCTGTTCCAAAGGCATATTAGGATATAGACTTCGAGAGTTGGACTTTGGCTCGTCTGGACTCTGCCAATCAAAAATTCAGTCGCTGTTAGAAATTAATGGTGGTGGCACGTGTTTGGTGGCCTCTCCTGGCCTTGACAAAAGTAGTCATTCGGACTCATTCCGCGGGATCTCCAAGTTGGATTCTTGGGTTAGTTAGGGCCACCTACATCGCCTCATTGTTCGCTCATTTGGGCTCTGGCGGCCACAGTCAAAGTCGGAATTATGTTCGGCAGGCAATTTGATCACGGCCAAAGCAATCACGGCCACGGCGCTTTGGCCGAATTGGAAACGGTTATAAGTGGCAGAATCTTGAACATCTTATCGCATTACTCTAACTCAAGATTCACCCTCTCACCGTCTCAACTCAACTCAGGATTATAAGCCATGCGTATCACTGCCGTTACCTCGAACACCGACAAGGCTCAACCTGGCCCAGACCTAGTAAGTTTAACTAAAGTTAACCTAATTAAAACTCTGACTCTCTTTCAGAGCCATCTAGCTCCTCCACACGAAGGTACCTCAAAAGCAAAACACGAACGCCACAATAAGCGTCTACGAACCAATGGTAGAGACATCAAACTTACTCAAGCCGAAGGGGCGAAGAAGATGCAGAAGAAGAAAGAGGAAATCCAAAGCCGCAAACCTATCGTTCGTGACGTTAACCATGTGTATGTTGGTAATGTCAGTATGCCACAAGACTTCAGACCTCGAGTGTAGCTTCTGATCAATTTCTAACGTTGCACATACAGTTAGAGTCGACAATCACTATAACTCTACTAGAAGATTTCTTCGGACACTGTGGACAGATCAAACAGACCATCATTCGCTGCAGCCGCGGTCAGGCTGTCATGGCAGGTCTCGCCGTTCCCAAAGAGGTTCTAGGGCCTCGTGATCGCCAATACGCCTCCATCGAATTTATGAAGCCCCGATCTGCCAGGAAGGCTTTGGCGTGTCATGGCATGGTCCTTAATGGATCTCAATTGGTGGTAGGTGATAATATCTAAGTTGTCGCTCAAATTGTACTCATCAACTCCTAGGTATCTGCTTCTGCAGCCGACCTTCCTGAAGTCCGGGATATAGTCGAGAGTGGGTATTTCCATACTTTATCGTTCTTCGAGTCTAACGAAAAGTCAGGTCGAGTAGAAAGCATGCGCAAGAAGCAATTTGGCCCGATGCCACCCCCAAGCAACACACCGCAGAGGTTCGACATTTTTCTTTCGACTCATTTACGCGGCGAACTAACGAGATCTAGACCCCTCATTGCCCACCTAACTGAACCATTCACAGACTTCAGGGACCCTAGAAACGATCGACACCATATTTTTGGTGTTTCTTTTGCTAAAGGCATTATGTGACCTTGTTGCACTTAGTCATTTCTGAATCACCACCTACCTCACACTCCTTAACCTTGAATAGTATGTATTACATATTTAGCAGTCCAAATAATAAAAAACGCGTGATGTGGCCGCGGGCATTGATGTCACATCAAGGCACTTCCTAACAAGGCCGCTGCTCTTTGTGGCCCCAGCAAGTTATTCCACCTACATACTGCCTGTATGGAATTAGCCTAGTGTATTTACAACCATCAGGAAAACTTGTCAAAGGTGACTAACTCCTAGCACTAGTTTCTCAAACACCACGTTGGCTCACAAACTTTTTACTTGCAGTTCGCTTTCAGGCCGTTCTCTTTGTTACTATATCCATAGTCTTCGACCATGGCAAGGAGTGCTACCTTGAACCCTGCGTCTATGCCCTTCTATCCGGGGGCCTTGCGTGGCAGCGATGACGAAGGTGGCAATGGCCGAGGGCCTATCCAGCACATCTTCCACGAGCATGATCGAGTACCGTCTTTACACTCGATTTCGTCCTCGGATTATCACTCGATTAGGTCTTCTCCTAGTCCTTCTCGAGGGCCTGAGGAGTCTCGGTATCAGCCCTCTCCAACTCAACGCGATGCTCATTCACCGACCTTTCGTCATAATGACGCGAGCAAATCCTACCCGGTCATTGAAACAAGATCCATCAGGGAGGCGAGCATGTTGGGTACTTTGGACACTTTACCGGAACGGGAGAATAGCGACTCTCCTGCAGAACTAGACACTTTCGATGGAGGCACTCAGACACCGGGTTCCTCTTTCTCGTCACTGCAACAACAAATGCGTGAACGTTTATCACCTCCTCCGAGTTTGGTTGGAATGAGTGGCCCAACCACAGTTACGGGCGTGGCGTATACATCGTCTTCACCGGTTTCTTCCCAGAATTCCAGTACCCGATTTACCCCAGCGATTGTGGAGCAACAATCCCAAAGCTTTGAAGCACAACTTAAAGCGTCGCCCTTGATTCACGATATTCTCGATCGTCTCGTACGGTGTGAATATACAACACGTGAAATCCAGCGTGACTTGGGGGACATCAATCGTAAGGTTAACTTGTTGGTTGAGAGGGCACTTGGCATCAACAATAATCTGCCCGAGTTCAAAGATCCGTTTGATGCTAACTCAAATTCGTCTAACCTAATCAAGCACCGCCCTTCCGTTGGCAATATTGCACCTAATCAAGCGGCCAACACGGATGATATTTCTTCCATATCGCAAAGGCTTAATACTTTGACCTCCTCTGTGGGGCAATTGCTCGCCCTTCAGACTCAGCAAATGCAGCATCAGCAGACCGCAATTTCGGATGGCCGCAATAATTCGGTAATTGGCTTAAACGCTGCCCAGCTAGACCTTGCGCCCAACCAAATCATACAGCCTTCAGGTGTTGGTAATGCACCTATGCTAGGACATGGTCTGCCGAATCGGCCGGATCTAAGAGCCCGCCACCCAAACCCTCCTTTACGAACTTGGTCTGCAGGGACACTCGACCTGCCAATGCGCCCTTCTGCTGAACAAGGTATTGGGCGCCAGGACGCCATCCTGCGCGATAAACGTCGCTCGGTTTCTGGGCTGCTTCGACGCGACTCCTCAGGCGTAAGCTACATTGAAAATTCTCTCCAAGCTTTAATACATTGTTTCTACAGATGCTTGAATCCCAAGGAGATAATTGGGCTGGAGGAAATCCTCGCGAGAATGGACCCGTGATATCCAAATGGGAGCAATTATCACTGGCTCCCGAACTGCTAAGATCACTTGGAAAATTTGGGTGGGTCTTTTTCATTGATCCCTCATCATCCAACCGTTAATTTTATACGATCACTAGCGTTGGCCCACCAAACAAGATCCAACAAAGGGCTCTGCCGTTCCTTCTCCGAGGTTCTGATATCATTGCTCAGGCCCCTCCAACACAAGAACGCATTGCAGCATATGTTATACCTGCAATTCAGGTCGCAGTGTCGAACATTACCCTTCGTCCACCCAATCGTGGTCCGATCGTCATCATGATCTCGACGACTGTAGATCAGGCCACGCAAGCTCAGCGCATGATTCGAGATCTTGGTGGACCCATTGGAGTACGTTCTGCTCTTGGAGTCGGGGCCACAACCAGTGGCAATGACCTAGCACAAGAACTTCGTCTTCTCCAGCAAAACCTTCCTCACATTATTTGTGGAACTCCCCAGAAACTTCATGCTCTCTTTACAACGACTGGCGGACTCCTTGGATCGGAAGTCCGTTTCCTTGTACTGGACGAAGTTGATCAGCTGATTGCTCGCAACTTGCATGAATTTGTCTTCAGCATCGTAAAGTTGCTGCCTCCTCCTAGATCGCGACCACCAGCCCCCACTCCGGCCATTGCCGGCCTGCCTACAGGTTCCTCGACTCCAACGACTTTTACTTCACCATTTGAGCCAGGTAATCCAGTGATTCCATCTTTCCAGAATTCCGGCCGCCGCTTCTCTGCGGCAGTATCTTCACCGAACGCGTCAGAAAGTAGTTCTCCGAGTCCAGTTCAACCAATTGAACGTCAGACAGCTCTTTTCTCCAACACTGTCCCACAGGACGTCCTTAATCTTGCATCTGCTATACAGTTACGAGAACCTGTTAGAGTCCTCGTTCGACGCGATGGTAACGTTGCAAATCCCGAAGCCAATCAAGGCTCTAGAGGCTTGCGTCAGTTTTATCTTTATTTGGCGTTTACAGCAGGTGGACGGTCAGACCCCCTTGCCACAACCGCAGGCGGTGGACTTGGCATCATCGGTTCCGGAAGAAGCGCCTCCAACGCCGAAACAACTCAAGCTCGAGAGTGGAAACTTGATGCTCTTGCTGACATCTTTGAGGACGTTGAGGTTCATCAAGCCATTGTCCATGTGGGAGGCATTACTGCCCTTGAGTCAGTGGTTTATAAATTGGCAAGCCGTGGATTAGAAGCAATTCCCCTTGTAAGTCTCTTCTTGCCTTCATTATGCAGCAATAACAATGACCTGAGCATTGTAAAGCATGGCGATATGAACAGCGGGACCAAACTGGGTGCCTTGAGCAAATTCAGAACTCCGGCTTCTGTTACCATGAGGCAACCAAGCCCTAAAGTTCTGGTTGTCTACGACATCCAAGTCAAAAGTCCAGAAGTATCTCATGTTCCTCTAGTCATCAATTACGGTGAGTGTTTTGGATAACAGTAAAGCTTTCTAAGATGACTTATCCCTACCCTTAGATCTTCCAAAGGCTGTAGAAGAATATTCTCACCGGTGAGATTCTTGCATAACATACTAAGAGGAATAATATTTTGACTATTTGGTTTGTCCAGCGTCGCCCCCGCGATGGCGTCCACTTACGCTCGGGCGGGTGTCGTTGTAAACTTTGTGACCGCCACCGGTGGCGACGTTGAGATGTTGCGATCTATAGAATGTTTTTACAAGTAAGCCACTTCTCGGCTTTGAGTTCATGTCACTGACATGTCTAACTTGAAATAGAATCAAATGCGTACGTTTCAATCCTTCTTCCGCTTTATGACCAGATTGACGCCCTCTCCATAGCCTGAAGTTCCCATCAGTCTCCGTGATATTGTTTAAATAACGCCAACCGTATCCTTGTATCGCTATAGCAAACCCATGTTCTTCATTATCTGCTGTTTCTTGCAAAACCTTGCACTACCTATTTGGTGTTCAATACCCATACATAGCACCCACAATCTCTATTCCCAGTGTTTCACTAAGTGTTTTTGTTCGGTGTAATCTTCTCATACACACTGTATATCAAGTTTCATTTCAGTATTTCTAGTTAAATAGTTGGAGATATTTTTAATTCATTGTCAACCCAATTTTTAGTATTCTCATTGTACCATCTTCACTGCAACTTGCCAGTTCCCCAACCGATTCCGCAGCTGATGGCCGCCAAGCAAGACGATGTATGTGGTCGACATGAGCCATGCTTGTGATAATAGAAGTAAGTACCCGTCTAGGTAAAGAAAGAAGATATTTTACCTAGAGTCAATCGTCACATCCAATCGCCAGTCCTCTGTCGACGCGGATAACGCAGAATAGATTAAGATTTCTCCACTCTCAAGTCCAACAGCAAGATATCGCCTACAACGACCCATGAAGTGGTCAGTAGAAGTAAGGATACCGGAGACGAACCTATTTGTTTTCTTCAAAGAAGTAAATGCTACGGCTGTCGCCGGTTGCCCAGTCGTCAAAGTAGCTACAGCCTTCCATTTTCCGCCATTCTGATTCCATATCTTCACCTGAATCATGTATATGGATGAGATATGGGAAGAGGAACGGCATGAACGATCAAATACCGTCTTGTCTCTTGATGCCGTTGCGAATACGTCTCCTTCAATCGCCCATCCACAATCCCAGATGATGCGAGCATGAGCCTTTTCAGCAGCGATTGGAATATAGCCTGAAAGCGTGTTTGTGAAGTATTGTAAACACAACGATAGCAATACCTACCGTTTTCGCTTTGAACTTCAAAAAGTCTCCATGTTCGATCTCGTGAAACGGTCAAAATAAACCTGTCATCTGGACTGAAGCATATCCGCGTGACAGTCAAAATGTGGCCTTGTAAAGGTTCTCCGACAGCTTTATACGAGCGAGCATCATAAACCCGAACAACTGCATGCTCTATGCTGGTCGCTTTGCAGGCAGTCGCTAGAAAATGCCGTGAGTGTGAGACACCGAGTGTCACCGACTACATGGCTAGTTAGCCATCGGAAATTATGAAAGAAAAATACCTGAAACCACCTCGTAACCGTGTCCAAAAATCTTTTCTGTCTCTGGCCACAGAGTAATTCCTGCTAATTCCCCATCAAAGGGCCGCCTCGAAGAATCCAGTGCGCCAACCAGTTCCCGGGGGCCTTTATGCAGGTTTAAGTATGCTTAAACGGTGGAAGTGGACCTAGATAACGCACCTTCACTGACGGCCTTATTCGATAACCCGAGAGGAGGAACATTGGCGCCAATCGGTCGATTGAGCTACATGTGAATTTATATCAGAGGTTCGGGGCATCAGACAACTTCAAAAACCTTTTCTTCAGCAAAATGTGCGACGCCGAGTCCTTCGCTTAGTTCAACAAACCCACGAGGAGCGTCGAAGATACGCATAACCTTTTCGTCTGCTATGCTCGCAAATTTCAATGGGTCAATGAAAACTACATTTAAGATGTCATATCCGTGAACCTGAGGACGAGCGATTTCGTGCCAAGATGGTTGAGGGAACTGGGGTGTGGACACAGGGCCGTGGATTCGAGTAGTCTGGTCATGACTGAGGAAGAGTTCAAGAAAGCCACGAAAGCTCTTGTTGAGGAAATGACGTACCCAACTGATATAAGATATTCACCTTCTGGACTCCAATCAAGACCTTTGACAGGCCCGTTGTGACCTGTTACAGCGCCGACTTCCTTCCACTCTTCTTCGGACATATCTTTATCATCAGAATTGCAACGCCATCGTCTCCAACCTCCTGCCCACCCCCAGGCTAATGCTTCAGTTCCCTTCTGTGCCCACAACCCTCCTACAAAGCCGCCCAATCTTTGACCACCAACATCTCCAAATCGTTGACGGTTGATCCATATTGATGTTGTTTCATGGTTTTCTAAATCTAATATTACTGAAGGTGACCACAGAATAACTGAGGAATCGATTGATGTCGAGAGTAAAGTAGGAATAGTTGGCGTGTCCATTCGCCAGGAAAGAGATGTTATTCCTGCTTCGTGGCCCACCAGAAGGGCATCAAATGTCACAGAGAATTGTCGAGCGCTTGATTGTAGATCGTCAGATTCCAAAAGATAATGAGAATTTCACGGCATCATACTTTTCGGCGCTTGTTTTAACGGTTAACACATGACGTTTTAGAGAAATTTGCTTCCCCCCTTCCTCGTTCTCGCCAATATCGCCAAGAGAAGCTTCAAAGTTGTCAAGGAGATTATCATTAAGATTTTCCAATGTTGTACTCTTTATGGGAGCAAGGACCTTCTGCCATGGCTCGATATTCCAAAGACGGACTGTGGCATCTTGAGATCCTGAAGCAAGTATCAAAGGCTGGCCTATTTCGAGAGATTCCGTAAACGCCAAGCTGCGAATCCAGTCTTCATGACCAGAGAGAGTCACAGAGTGTACAAACTGCCAGGTCGAAGACTTATCAGAAAGACAACTGGAAAATCATATCAGAGGCACAAACACCGTTGTCAGAAGAGACCCATAGCTGAACGGTAGTGTCGGTTCCTCCGATGGCCAGAAGCAATACTATTGAAAGACGTTATACGTAATCAAAAAGAAAATTTTGAAAAAAATTAAACCATTTGATTGAGGAAGATAGGCCAAAGTCAAGGCAAGAGGATATCTGCCATCCAAGCCTACTGTTTGAATGGCGACAAGGTCGTCTGTTAGAGTACATTATTGTAGATTCGGCTCAGATCGATGGATGATATCTGACTTGCCTTCCCCGGTGACTTTCCAGATCTTGACGCAGGAGTCAGAAGAGCCAGTAACCAGGTGTTCGCCTTTCACATATAGACAAGATATAGACTCGGAATGTGCTTGGATCGTGTGATGTGCCTTCCACTATTTGAGGTCATTAGCTCGCATCAATTTAAGGGAAAAACCCTTGCCTGCCTGAGATATGTTCTTCCATAACCGAAGTACTCCTTTCGTATCTGCGGACACAATCATGTCATCCTTTACAAACTTAACACATGTTATAAAGCCGTCGTGTCCCGGAAGTGTTTGCGAAACCCCATGGTCATTTGGATCCTGATAAAAGTTGAGGACCAAAGATTGAATTCAAGGGTATTTCGCAACGCTCACATCGACATGCCATAGAGCTAATAATCGCGAAGACCCGAAGGCAATAACAGAAGATGAAGGAGAGACATCTGCAGTATTGCTAAAGCGGTTTGTAGACGCTGCTATATAAGTGAGAGTAGCATGCGACATTGTTCAGGTCAACGGAAAGTAAAATTGAACTGTCGGAGATCAGTACCAGTGTTGCTTGGCAGCAACCTCCGATTTAAACCAATGACAATTCTTGGTATAGGCGTCGATGTCGTCCACCTTCCCCGCATTCTTGCCCTTTTAAATCGTAGACGCGCCGACAGATTTGCTTCCAGGATTCTAAGTACAACAGAATATGGCCAGTGGAAAGCTTTGCAGATCTCTGACGCCCAAGATTGTGTCCAATTTCTCGCTGTTAGGTACATTATTTCGAACCCGTAGAATTATTTTGAATCTAACATTCCTATTCTATAGATGGAGTGTAAAAGAGGCATCGTACAAAGCCATGTACCCACTTGTAAAAGCCACATGGAAGGAGTTTACGTATGAAAAACTTTCAGGGAAACCCTCTCTCAGATACCATCCTACCCTCGATATGGATCGCCACAAAATTGGCCGAATACATGTATCAGTCAGTCATGATGGCGACTACGTATATTCATCGGTGCTCATCGAAGGTAACATTTCTCATTTTTGTGAGAATCTCTTGGTCAATGAAATGTGTTAGAACCATTACCTTGATGAACATTGATGCTCGTTTGGATGTATTCTATTCCGTACATTCTGGACGTTGGAGAATGAAGTTTGTCGTTACCAAGTCCAGAACATTATAAAAATACTATTCTAACTGGCGTGAATACAAATATTACAGGAATTGTTTCGAACTGATCACGAATGCTAAGGACCAATTATATTCAGAGCTAATTTTTCAGACTGAAACGTGACTGATGGAATGATGTTTATATGGAATCCGTAGAGTGGTCTTTGCTTGGTAGGTCGCCGGGCCACCAGTCAGGCCAGAAAGGGATCACATTACAAGAGATCTTTTGGTCTCCCTCAGTAGGGATTTCAAGCTCCAGCCTGATTTCCCCTCTTTGAAAACCTGCCATATGTTCAAGTCGCAGAAGCGCAAGTCCCACTTCTTTCTGCGTGCTCAAGAGTTTTCCCGTGCCTCTGGGCCGAGTACCCGCTTTCTCAGTATCAGAGTTTAGGATCAAAGAAGGCTTGATGTCAATGTTAGCAGGAAAAGCCGGTATTCTGCAAAGAAAAACAATCAGGACCGAAAAGCAACATACAAGAAAAATCCCGACGTTTGATTTGGCAACTCTAGGTATATTGGTAATATCCGTTTTCGAACAACACCTCTGTGATATGTTCGTACTGTAAGTTCTTGGCCAACATAGCACCCTTTCCTAAAATCCACTATGTGAGGGTCAACCTAAATATAAGCAATTATCTGGTGTAGGGCTCTTACATCCTCCCATAGCGTCAAGGTTAGACTCCATCGGAAATGCGTGCATGGGTGGTATATCAACGATTCCTTCAGGGACACCATGAAGAATACGATGGAGATGGTAATCATCTGTGGACCCTACATCATGCGAAGAAAGGTCTCGAGCTATTTTCCAACAGAAAAGGTCAGACAAATAGGGAGAGAAGAAGGAATTACATACGCCGTTCGCCTTTCCTAACAAGTAACCTGCGACCCATTCCTACGGCTCTTCTGTCATGAATGGTGTTTTCTTCCGTTCCCCAAGGCCATTCTTTAGATTCATTCCATGAAGGTTCTACACTCCCACTCCCGCTTGTAGCCCATTCCCATTTCCGTGCGGTCTCCCAGCTATTATCTTTGGGAGAGCCCCAGGCAGCCCATATATCATATTCATCTGTGACATTGCGGATCTTGATTTTGGACCGCAAAACATGGCGTTTGAGGTAAGATAGCAATGGAGATGCTTCAGAAGCTCGCGAGTCGAATTCCAAGAGATAGCCTGCTTTCGTTGAATACAAGAAAACATCATACATAACTTTGCCCTGCATGAGAGCCCTATTCAACTATGCAGAGCCCAAAAGGATACGGGAGAGCGTGCCTGAGCGTGTAATAAGGTTGAGTATTGATTCTTAGGAGGGTCCTGGATGGAAGTGGAGAGAAGGCCATTGAGGAACTCGGAAGACTGTGAACCTATTACAGAAACAATGGCTCTATTGGTAATTTGCGCCAATGTGGGGGTTGTCCTGAGGAGGTGACCTAGTAGTGGTGGTGGTGACATTTTAGAAAGAGAGGAAGCTCACGTGCTCTCGAGACTCAAATGTCTTCCTCGTGCCAAAATCTCGTTGCTGCTCTAAAAGACTGTCTAAAGCATTCAGACTGCGTTATGAAGCAAGGTCATCTGCCCTCAGAGTGTCTAAAAGAACATTACAAGGATCTGCCAGAAGAATGTCAGTCCCTCAGAAAAGCCACTTTTGAATGCAAACGCGGCATGGTATGCATCAAACAGTCAGAGTCTCAATTAATTGCTAATCCTCAGCAACAGTTAGACATGAGGAAACGATTCAGAGGCAACATTATTGGATCTCAATTTGAATTCACTCCTAAACCTACGCCGCCTGCCTCCTCTTCACAGTCATAATTACCAGGTTTGTCGCTTGATTTGCTGGCCTGAATGAGATTGATGATCGTTGTTTTTTTCGTAGTTAGATAAGATAAGATGGGATGAGTCAGCAGATATAATGTACACACACATTTGCACGATTATTTTTTTATACATGAATATGCTTCTTCGTGCTGTTCCACGCGCCTGTCTTTCTGTAACATCACCCTCAAAGGCGCTTCTAGCCTATTATAATACAGGACCTACCCTTGGAGATCCTCCAAGTAATTCACAACCTTCTAATCCACCATTGGCATCAATGTCACATCCTCGAGATCCTTCAAATTCATCTTCACAGGCGAATGATGCTTCTCCTTCTAGTATTCCAAACTCGGAAGTTCCAGCTCCGTATGTGGTCGATATGCCGCCACGCAAACTACCTACGTATTCAAGCCCTCCGTTTCATACCCATGCCTTTTTCACAGCGCTGGAGAAGACTTTTCCGGAACAGACAGCCCGGAGTCTCATGCGTGCGACTCGTGCGCTCCTCGTAGACCGCATTGGAAAAGTGAGGAGAGAAGGTTTGACCGTTAAAGATCTGGATAACGTACGTTGAAATTTGAAATATAAGTACTCCCCAACATAGTTCACAACTTCTCAAACAGCAAGCGTATTTATTCCGTGCTGCACTCTCTGATTTGCGTGCCGAATTGACGATGAACACGAAGAATGATTCGGCAGCGATCAGAGCTGCTACGACTGCTTTGCGCCGAGAAGTTGACCTACTCGATGTGAAGATGAAGGAGGATGTTGGGAATCTAAAACACGAGTAAAAATTATCCATTTATTTCACAAGCCTATTTCTTATCTAAGGCTACCCCCAGGATTCAAATGGAACTAGATAGCAGGAAAAACGAGGCTAAAGCTGATCTTAAGCAACAGGATATCAACATTGAGGTTGCCGCTACCAGTTTTCTGATCCTAGCCATAACTCAAGTTGGCTTTTTTTCATTGCAGACTCTTTTGAATAAAGCAATCGTTGATACCAGTGATCTGCGAACGGATGTGGAAGAAATCAAATGGGATAACATGCGCAAGGCCGTCGGTGAGCCATGGATTTCACTCCGTAGGGCTGCCCTATCATTGATAAACTCATGTTAGTGACTTTGTCGGCGTTTGTCGTGGTTATCATTATCACGATGGAGATACTACCGAAACCAAAGTCGTCACGAACTGCTCCGCTACCCACTCGACCGGATGTGAATATACCCACGGAAGGACTGGAACGAACTGAATGGGTGACATAGAAATGATACCAATGAGTTGATCGTTCCCATGTTTTTCATAGATCCCATCAACCATACTCGTTGATTCAACACAATTGTATTTCTATCTGTATATCATCCCTGGAAGCTTATCGACGCCAAGACAAAGTAACCGATCATAATATCTCGAACCACCCAACCACATCCAGGATACAGTGATGCTCGTACTCGATGCTGCTATTTGACATTCAGCTTGTCAAGTTTGCTGGACAAACCATCTGCATCATCAGCAGAAGAAACTTGTTGATTTTTATCCGCAGGTGCAGGGTCTGTCGTCGTCGAAGAAGTCGTAACTGGTGCACCGATGTTTGAGTCATGCGTGCTTGGACTCCCATCATCGTCATCTTCCCAATTATCTGGAACGTCGTCCACCTTTTCCTTTTCTCGTTTCTCCTTCCGTTTGGCATTTTTCTTGGCACTTTTACTTAGAGGCTTCGAAACAGGAGATCCAGAAGTTGATGTAGGTGGAGGTGCCCATCCGATGATATGTCCCTTGGGCAGCGTATTGGTGTCCATCTGTGCCTGTTTCGTGCTACGAAAACGGCGGACATCTTCCTGGGGAGTAAAGCCAGGCCGAATTTTGATCTGTTTCCTGACACTGCATGGAAGATGGACGAAATAAGCGAGGAAGCTGAGAGGCGGATGCGATGGAGATCTAAGGAGAGCGAGGACACATACGTTCCATCTGGGCGCTTGGACTCTGGTATAACGCGTTCGAGGGTCTGGGGGTCAAGAGCGATGCCCGCAGTTGTCTTCTCAGGATCAAGGGGAGGGCGCGACATAGTCAGGAGTAGAGTTTGATCATTCAGCGGACTTTGAATTTTAATCATTCACGGGGTCACAAGTTTTTTATAACTCATCTAAGTACTTCGACTGAACTACCTTAAAAATGCGATATGCGGTTCTCATCACAGGCCCGGCAGGTGCTGGAAAAACTACGTTTAGTAGTGCATTTATCAACCATCTTCAAGTTTCAAAGCGGTCTGCACATCTTATGAACTTGGACCCTGCTGCAGCACCATCTAGCTTCGAGATTGAACCAACGATCGACATTAGAGACCTCGTCAGTCTCGAAGACGTCATGAGTGAACTCGAATACGGCCCCAACGGAGGTTTAGTGTATTGCTTTGAGTAAGTGAGTGCTAACAAAAGAAATCTATTTTTCCCTACCCCCGGGTGGTAGTATACATTCTAACGGATTATTAGATATTTGTTGCAGAATATGGATTGGCTGGAGGAAGAGCTCGGTGGATTTGACGACGAATATCTGATTATAGACTGTCCAGGTATATTCAATCCATGACGAACGTGTTAGTATTGCAGCTAACCTTGGATTGTCTGAAGGCCAGATAGAACTTTACACCCATCATCCATTTCTTCCAACGCTTGTCCAAAACCTTGTCAGGATGGGAATCAGAGTATCCGCCGTATATCTGATAGAATCACAATTCATGGAGGATCGCTATAAATTTTTCAGGTGAGTTCTTTTTCAGATAGTGTATGTGCGGACGATACTTAGACAACGAACAGCGGGGTATTATCAGCCATGTCTGCTATGGTCAATCTCGAAATTCCTTGGATAAATATTATGTCCAAGATGGACCTAGTGACTGCTAAGTCTCCTGATGAGTCGGGCAGTGCTCGGAATGGAATCCGACAAAAGAAAGATATCGCTCGGTAAGTCGGTATTTCGGGATATTATGGATATTATGCGTATCGTAACTCCACGGAACTTGAATGTTTTCCGTTTCTTGGAGTAACACACTCAAGCTTTCCGCCACTGCATATTTGGGTAAGGAATTGTCTCTGACGTCACCCTGCATGATAGGTATCTGGATCCAGATCCGCTACTTCTAGCCACAAGAAGAGGGAAAGAAGGAAACATATCTAATCTTCGATTTCATGCTCTAAATCAAGCAATAGTACAACTAGTAAGTCGGCGGCCTTACTCTGTTCGTCGTTGTATGTGTTCTAAACGGCCCGTAGATCGAAGACCATCCGCTCGTTTCATTTCTGCCACTCGATTTAACAGATACGGATTCATTAGAGACAGTTATCAGTCATATCGACTATACAATGCAATATGGGGAAGACGAGGAGCCTAAGGAGGTACTTGCAGGAGTCATTTCATTTCATGACATGACAACAGCTGACCTGTTTTGGTCTAGCCCCATGATATGGATGAGGGTGATTTCCAGGACTTGGAATAGAGTATGTATGTGGCAGCTGATTGGATTTGCGCGCCTGTTATCTTTACTTCCGATTTCCGTAAAGCGCGTAAACCCCGTAAATACACAGAGCGGCATTGTGACGCGTGACAATATCAACCTTTCCTCCTGCCCAACTCTATATAAGTACTTGAGAGGAACTGATTACTTTTGCCTTACGACCATGACTGCGTACTATCCTTCCGCCTATAGCCAGGCTGCACCACCGGTTGTCTATTCCCAAGGAGGATATGGGCAACCGACCTATGCAGGCTATGGCCCATCTGCTGGTGGCATGATGTACGTACCTTCTCATGGCCGTAGTTCTCGACGTCATAGACACCACAACTATCACAGTGCTCCCCAAATTGTCCCGTCTATGGGACCCGTAGTCATGGTTGGTTGTATAATTTTACTGCCTCATTCTTAAAGCTCATCTTCTCAAGGCACCCAGCTATGGCTATTCTCATCCTCATCACTATAACCACTATTCAATGGGATCTCGTTTTCGTCGATTTTTCGGATTGGCACCTTCCAATGATGTCCGGTACAAGTCTGACCGTGGCACGTGGGGATTCATGGGTTATTCTCGTCGTCAGCGATATATTGACGCTCGAACGGGTGGAGAAGTTGATAGACATGGAAGACCGATTTACAGGGTCTAAACCGGTGTCCCACATGCGAAGGTCTATATGGCATCATGGAGCAAGGAAGCAAGGGGTGTATGTTTCCTATAATATTATGCACGACACAACTCTCAACGTTTAACGACTGTACTTGTAATTGTAATACTAACTTCCTCAACTCGCCACCTTTCACGAAAGATTACTTATTATCAGAATTTGATGAAGTAGGTGTAATAGTAAAGTTATTTATTAGCGCAGTGAATACCTTAGTCACCAGTGAACATGTAAACATTTAGCCTTTTACTTTACAACCAATCAATCCTCCTCCATAGCGCTTGTGGCAGCGAGCTTGGCTGTATTCTGCTTCATCTTGTCAGCTTGCGTCCATAGCTGAATTTGTTCTTGCACTGTCTGCACGAGATCGATGACTTCTTTTCGGGCCTTCAACTGAGCAGGGTTGTCGCGAGAACCCTCCCAAAGAACTGCTAGACTAACTTCAATCTAAAATAATAACTTAAGATTCTTGTGATGGATGTAAACTTTGATCGAAAGACAAACCTTCTGAGCAAGTTTGCCCATGGCCTCGTCCAACGTTTCTCCAATACTTTCAGCCGCATTTGTTAGTCGGTCCATAACGACATCTGCTCCATCATCGAAAATATTGTCTTTGCAGTCGGTAATGTAACCACGGAAATAAGCCTGGATAAAAGGTGAGATCATCGAGTAAAGCTAACATGAACAATTAACCTTTTGGCGAGCAACGCTGCCCGTACCCCTTTCTTCCATGGCCCTATCATAACCTTCAACCAGTTGGGCTTGCACATGGGGTGCCATGATCCTCGAGACTTCCTTCTGCTCCCGATTCATCGCGTCTTTCACAAGTTCAACAGCCTTTGTCAAAGCCACGCGAGCCTCTTGGATGCAGGCCTCGCCCTGCACCTTGGCTCGATCTTTGAGACCAGACGCAGCTGACTGTTCAACCTCTTTGATTAAAGTATCAATAACGTCAAGGGTCGACGTTCGGAACGATGCAAACAAGTCCGATTCGAAGACTTTACTCCAAGAGTAGGCGATGTTTCGAGTAAAGGGATTGACCAGCTCGACATTGAGGTCGCGACGCCAGGAACCATGACGGCGGAGGGCTAAAGATTTGTTGATGGGTGATACAAATAAAAGCATTTCGTCGCAACATGACTCACTCGCTCGATAGGTGGCCCAATGCATGGAGGCCGTTAATTCATCAAGGGTAGGAATTGCAGCTTCTGCAGCCTGGAAGTTGGGCGATAAGCATATATAACCAGGGCAGAATCTGTAATCCTACATTTGCGGCACCAACTCGACATTTGTCCTCAAGACCATCCTTGAAGTTTTGTTGAAGATCTTGAACACATTTATCCACCATTTTTGCAAATTCCTGTGAGTGAGTGATATATTAGAGGGCAGAGACAAAATTTGGTATGTACGAACCGTGCATAGCCTTGGAGTTATTCCAGTTGGTTGCCCATAAGGATCCACCTTAGGTGCTGGCTTGTTCAAAGTGTACAGGTCTACACCAAAGCCACCACCCAGGCCCCCTAAGATAGCATCTAATGGATCCTCTAGCGGGTTGGCATCATATTCTTCCGGCTGATCAAATCCCTGCGACTCCCATTTTTCACGTAAGGCTTCTCGGTCTATCGCTGTAACATCACCAATTCCTTGAACATATGAGTGAATAGACACAGCAAAAGCTTTCAAGTGAGTCATGAAAGCCCTAGCTGCACGTTCACGAGACACGATTGTCAATTGGTGACACCATTTTTGAAGGTCGGGTATCCCAGTATCGGCAATGTTGGAAAAACATGTCGGCTTTCCGTCACCTTTTACTTGACCTATACTCGCCGTCATTATGCGGACGATGTTTCCAGGAGCGTTTACGACTCACGTTGAAGTCTGACATAGTCTCGGCTAGAACATGTGAAGACGGGGAGGTCGATAGCATCATAATCTAGAGTTGAACAGATCAGAATAAGACTAGGAGTTTTGACCGGGAACCTACCGCGAAGCTGGCCACCTGGATTAAAGTTCTCGGGATCGCGCTCTTCCGCTGCAGCATCTAGAAGAACCAATATGGCATTATGTCGATGACAGGTCTCAATGTCACATACCATCCAAATCTTTTAATCCAACTCGGAAATCCTCCTTCAGAACATCGCGAGAGAACTGGGAAATCTAATCAGTCAATATGTTGTTGAGGAGGAAGTTTCTACTAACCTCCGAACGTTTCAGAGAACAGAAGGCGTTTTTCTCTCTTTGTATTTTTACGCTACCTTTCTCAACGGACGACAGAGCATCGGTTGCCTCTTTCCTGGCATTTCGGGCATCATTAAGCATTTCCCGGCCAGATTTGATCGCGTCGTTTGCTTCTCGGATTTTTTCCTTCAAAGCGTCTTCCGTCAATTCAGGGATTTGGTCATCTTCATTTTCGCTAGACTCTGGATTTTCGCCAGAGTCTGGATATTCGCTAGACTCTGGATCCTCGCCGGAAGCCTTTGTATTCTCATCGTCGTCCACGTCGCTGTCACTGTTGTCAGAGAAATCTTCCTCGGATTCCATTGACTCGTCGTCGTCGTCGTCGTCGTCACTAGTAACAGTGCGTCTTCGCTTCGGCGAGTCTTGCTTGCTCTTGCCCGTATTTTTCCTTTTCTTGCTGTTGACTGACAAGTTACTCTTCAGAGTGGGCACAAATGTTTCCCCATTTTCCAGAGCCTCAAGGTGCGCCTGGTGTTCACGCATCTGCTCTCGAGTGTTTTTTAGTTGTTCCTCGATTTCTAGAATCGACATCGTGATTCGAAGTTAAGAAGGGTCAGAGTTCGAGTTACCTTTTATTAGATTTTCAGCAGCACTTTTCTTTTTCTTGCACTCCGTCGCTTCGTTCCTCAAGAGCCGAAGACGTCCTTCTATGTCTTCAAGCTGCGGATCATATTGAAGTTGCAGAGCTCGAATGACTTCAGAACAAGAGATATCATCACACTTGCTCGCTATCAGAGAAGTTCAAAGTCTGTTCGAAGGAAGTTCGATTTACACCACCCACCAACAAAAGTGATAGCGTGGTCATCGTAGCTAGAGACTAGTTGTCAACAAAAATTCTGAGCGCAATAAGCCACATACGTACTTTCCATCTGAAAATAATGATCTATTATGAAACGCAGTCAGAGTGAGGAAAATTCGCAACGCACCCACTACAAAACAAACGATTCAGGGTTTATGTCACAGACAGTACACTGTATTACTCACTCATCAATTGCATTTTGAAAGCATCACCAAGGAGATCTGAGAAAGAATAAAGCAGATAAAAAATCAACTTTCATCGGTAAAATCTAGGTATACCTCTGGCCGTTTTGTCATCAACAGCCCTCGTAATAGGGGCAAGAATCCAGATGCAGTTACATTTCTTCATGTAATCTTTGGCGATGTTGTTTCTAGCTGCATTGGCATCAGCAACACCTATAGACAACCACATTTAGAGTTTTTAAATAGTTTAATACTATGAAACACACCGGGAAGGTCGACCAATACAGCACCGGTCGACAAAGCCTCAGCATGGCAGCGTACATTGACTTGTCGGATGAGCGGCCACAAAGCAGGAGCGTCTGGGTCGCTAGTTTTTGATGTGGTATTGCTTGTGCCTGTAGCATTGTTTTTGTTCAATCCCGCAGCGTTGCGAACCTTGTCCATGAGGCTTGGTCCCTTGGATTTGTCCGATTTGTCATCTTTATTCTTCTTGGAACCGCGTTTCTGATCCTTAGAGTCAATATACTTCCCGATTGCTTTCGCAAACGCTTTTGAATCCTTGGCCACTATGGTTTTGGTCGTTCCAAGGATTTGCGATATTTCTTTGTATGACTGTCAGTTAACAGCACAATATAAAGAAAATGGAAAAAACTCACGCCCATCGAGGCTAATGATTTGATTCACTGACATGTGAGTCAGGTTCTCTTGACTTATAGTTGGGTAGACGGCATGGACCTGGCCCAAACATTAAAGTCAGTCTTCTGTTCAAATTTTTTTAACGGATTGGCTATGTACCTTCTGCCAAGCCACGCCAGCGTCACTCTTCAGGTCAGTGATGCGTTTGATATTGCCGTCTTCATCCACAAGATCCTGAAGAAGCACTCCAAGTTCTTGTCTCCATTCAAGTTCTGACAGGAAAGAAATGTCGGCATCAATTGTATTCTTTTCATGATAGGCTAGCTCTGTAACGACAGCCGTACAAGCTGTTTCGAATTCAGTCTATATATTAGAGATGGGAGTGTTTGTGTTCGTGCACCTACCACGCATGCCACTAGTAGGAACAATATTATCTGCAAAAGGCTCAAATTTCAAACCATGGATAAGATGAAAATATTGCGAACCATCAAGGACTGCATTCAATAGAGATGATTTCCCAGCCCCAGTTGCTAATGCAAATTGTGAGTTTTATTTTTCGGTATGACCCCAAGAAATCATTTTACCTCCGCAAACTGCAATTAGGGTTCTCGGAGAACCTTGCCCTTCAAGGCTAGTGAGCACAAAAATCAGTAATTTGCAATTATCGGTATAGAAATATTGATGAACGAACTTCACGAGTTCGCGATCCCAGACTTCAGCCCTAAGCTTACTGCTCAACTCTAACTTGAGTAGAATCTGCTTAATGGTCTTGACCATCCCCAGACCCTCTTTTAGGGCATTCTCTGGAATATAAGTGATCTTGGAGGCATCCTCATGGATGGTAAAGAATTTGGATTTCGACTGTTGCGGTGTTGCATCTCCAGTGTTATCATCCATTGCGACATCCTCATCACGTTTGGAAGGCCCTTGAAATGCCAAAGAATGACTAGAAGAGCCACTTTCAACGTGATCTGGCATGGACTTGACCCAGAATAAGATTGATAGTCGCGTAATAAAAAACAATCTATACCAGACGCGCCGCATCATTGGCCTCTAATTTAACTGCAGTGGCGACTCTATTTGGTTGCAACGCGTCTCTAGTGGAGTTGACGGAAGATGGAAACGGAAACCCAAGCTCTTGTGGCTCAGCTTTAACTGTGAATGCCTTGAGCCAGTAGTTAAATCCCAAGTGCTGAAACCTTCAATTGATGGAGTAAAACTGTACCGTTGTATTCTCCATAATACTATTCTCTTTAGAGTTCTCTTGTGGCGAGGAAAAGCAGAACGAAAAGCTGCAGGTGACCGCCCAAATTGATCAACCACGAGAACTCACAAAGTGACAAGTAAATGAGTCATTGTGACGAGTCGCGTTCGATGTGTAAATAATTCACAACAATTATATACCCAAATCAGGCAAGATCATGCACAATTCCAGGCCATTCCTGCCTCATGATCACGATTTCTTCACCTCCAACCTTCCAAGCTTCTCGCGTTTCGATCTGGTTGTAGATGCTGTAGCCAGAGTATTATGTGTATGTTTTGATATTATTAGAAATTTGCCGAAAATGAAAATGAGATATAATCTGGCTATATCTGGTTCCACCTAGATTTCCACACTTTTCATTGGGATATGTATACCGAACTCTGAGGCCTCAGTCGGTTCCAAGTTTCTTCCAAACCGAGTATATATGACTGTCCAGTGTATCGTTATAATGTATGTAAAGTTGAACTATATAGACTCTTTCCTATCAACTCGCAGACTCACAATTTCTGTGGCTGCCAATGATCCAGCTGCAACTGCCTTGCGACATCCGCCTCCACGTTTGATAGCTTGTGAAGTGACGAAGAGTTTCCAGGTGTACTTAACCCGTAGAGTAAGGAACGGCCCTGCCAAAAATGGTGAGCAACACCTGGGTACAGTTCCAAATCCATAGAGGAAATTCCTTCATGTTCTAGATTGGAGTCGCCGTCAGGTTGCATCTGCTGATTCTCCGACTCCGGGTCTAACCTGTCCGAGTACTGATATACCATCCCATGACACCTCTCTGAAAGGTCGCTGAACGCATCACTTAGCTCCATGGATGGTGGGATGGAATTGTGTAGCTCCGTGTTCTGATGCCCAGAAAGGGGGATAAATGAGGTATCGTGAATTTCATCCATCTCGCTAAGTTCCCTGTAGGCAATATAGTCCTCGTCGTCGGCAGGAATGTCAAAGCTTGGTGGGTTCTGGCCATCAGAACTCACGCTGATATTATCTACGCTGACATCTATATCATTCAAACCCTGAACACCAAGGCCATCAGGATGATCCGCCGGAGACCAGAATTCGGAATGAGGATAACCATCATAGTAGACGGAGACTTCCAAGTCATCATAGCTTGCCTGTATGGGAGGTATAAGATTAGGCCTAACCTCTTGACCGTCATAGTATGACCGAGCAGGCAGGCCAGCGAAGTGGTGAAGGTGAGAGGCTGGCTCAGGCATCTGTGGGATAGCATCTTCAATGGTCGACAGTTCCCCAAGTTCAGAGAAGGCAGAAGGCTTTGGGTCCTGATTGGTAGCATGGCATGTCAACCCCAAATGTGACCTCGGAGGCAAAGATCTGAAATATTTTGAAGGAGCTATTGGAAGCGAGTCCACACTAGCAGTCTTTAAGCCAATTTGAGAAGCAGACTGAGAAGGGCCCAAGGAAGGACTCGAGAGAGCATGAGATTGCGTCACAGACAAAGGCTTCTCCTTAGACAATTTTACGTGAGCCTCCAAGGTAGGAATGTTTGTGTCCAACGCCCCCTTCCCAAGTACCTCGTTAGACGTCAAGGGCAAATGGGCAAGCTCTAAAACAATGGTTCCTTGCTTCACACCAGAAGAGACCTCAGAACCAAGCGACTTCCCCTCCTCGATGTCCCAAACAATAGAATTAGCCGGATCGTAGCTGGTCTGAGCCTTGTGTAAACTTTCTGGCTTGGTTTTTGAGACCAGATTGGATTTAGAAGGCGACTTGTCGTCCTTGGATTTCTTTGATCTGACCTTCACCATATCTGGATTTGTTCGCGCTTTGGTCGAATGCGGGATGGAAGTAGAGGCAGAGGAAACAACCGTTGATTCTTCCTCTCTAATCATCGAGATCTTGGCCACCTTTTCGAAATCGGTTTTGCTCGCTTTTTGACTGGCTTTGCCAAGAAACGCAGCCTCAGAAAAGTGAAAGCCTGACAACTTACGGCATTAGTGCAATGCTAGTCATCGTTGCACGGAGGAATCTGACCTGATTCTTGTCTTTTATTTCTGCCAGTTTGAATGACATCTGTTTTCCGAGAAGCTTTACCTTTCTGAAAAACGCCAATGTCTCGACGACTGGGGTTGAGCTGTGATCATATCGATTATTAAGCTTGGAGATGAAAGGTCTTTTTTGACTCACCGTCAGACGGTTCTTGCCGACGTTTGTAGAGGAGAAACCGTGCATAAGAGCAAATTCCTGGCGCAATTTTGATTGACGTTTGGCTTTTTTGCAGGTAGTCGGGGGCTTGTCTTGGTTATCGCTATCTCCGGAAATGTCTGGGTCCATTATGGCTTGTTTAGTTTTTTTTCTTTGACGACGATCTGCACGTCCTAGAATCTGGGAGGGTGAGTAGAAAACTATGTGGATATGAGAGCCACCAACTGACGTTCGACTAATTCGTTATCGGAATCAGAAAGTAGATTGTGTTCTTTGGATCGTTTCTTGTGAGCCCCACTAAAATTCTTCTTTTGCCGTTCTGTTTTTAACTTTAAGTCATGTTTGGCGGCATCCGGTAAGTTTGCACTGTGCCCAGACGGTCTCTCATTCTCTTTCGAGCTCCCTTGTCCTTTATTAAGATCTGTTTTGATAGGACCATTGGGACAGCCCGTTCGTGTGGAGATAAGGTCTAGTCTCGCCTTGAGGACTGGAGTTCCAAATCCAAGGTGGAGGTCATTCTTCGGGGATGCTTGTGGATTGGTTATTGGCGGTGACATTGATTCGGGATCCCACGATCGTGTGGCTCGCTGGCCTTCAAAGAGATAATGTTGGAAAAAATGTTGTTGTTGTTGGGCAAAGGTTAAGATGAAGTGATCCTTATTGCGATTGGGAAGGGTAGCCAGATGACCCAAAGTCAGAGTGTTTTCAGAGCGTTCAGCTTGCGGTTCCACAGTTTGCATGGTGTAGGTCTTGAAACAGACCGATAGCTGTGGGGTCTTTGCCAATTCAACTTTTCGGGTTGAAAGGTGGATGGCAAGTGGATGGTCAAAGTTCAAAGATAGATATCAATTTAAAAGCACGTGATCTGATGTTTTCTGCAAAAATAGGGGCTAAATCAGGCTAAATCAGGCCATCTTCCGAGTCTATCGACATCAGATAAAATATATATAAGGGCAAGGACCATGCTTTTATCGCGTCTTTCCTCCTCCTCCTTTATCGGATCTCTTGCTCGTTCAATGGTACAATATTTTCTTTAGACCAAACTCCAGCTAACTCGTTCTCTAGTCTACCGAAGTTGTCATCGTCTCTGCCTCCCGTACACCCGTTGGCTCTTTGAACGGATCCCTCAAGTCGTTCACAGCCCCCCAGCTCGGTGCCATCGCACTCAAGCACGCTCTTGAGGCGGGTAAGGTTAACCCCGCTATCGTGGAAGAAGTCTACTTCGGAAATGTCATCCAGGCAGGTGTCGGTCAGTCACCGGCACGCCAAGTTGCGCTCGCTGCAGGTCTCCAAACCAGTTCGGATGCTACTACAATCAACAAAGTGTGTGCTAGTGGCTTGAAGTCTATCATGCTCGCTGCCCAAAGCATCAAACTCGGCGAACGGTCTGTTGTTGCTGCAGGTGGAATGGAAAGCATGAGTAACGCTCCGTAAGCTGTTCGCTTACCAAGACACTTCTAAACCATAACGTCTGTCCGTTCAGTTTCCTTCTCCCACGTCACAATCCACCTTTTGGCAAGTTCCAGACACTCGATTCTCTCGAGAATGATGGCCTTTGGGACGTCTACAACAACTTTGCCATGGGTAACTGTGGAGAGCATGCCGCTCAGAAACACGGCATCAGCCGTGAAGCCCTTGACTCTCATGCTTTGGAATCATATTCTCGTGCAGACCGTGCTTGGAAGAGTGGTGCCTTCGATGCTGAAGTCGTGCCAATCACGATTAAAGGCAAGAAAGGCGACACAGTCGTCAGAGAAGATGAAGAATATAAAAAGGTCATCCCTGACAAGGTTCCTACACTTCGATCTGCTTTCAAGCAAGGTGGTATCATCACCGCCGCTAATTCCTCTCCCCTGAGCGATGGTGCATCCGCGTTGATCCTCATGTCCGCTGCGAAAGCCGAAGAACTGGGGCTGAAACCATTAGCGAAAGTCTTGTGTAAGTCTCCATTGAGATCCAAAAATATATCTCCTATACCGATCTAATACTTCAACAGCGTGGGCAGATGCTGGCGTTGAGCCTATCGATTTCCCAGAAGCTCCAACAAAAGCTCTCCCTATCGCTCTGCAAAAGGCCAATCTCACTGTCGCCGACATCTCATTGTTTGAATTGAATGAAGCCTTTTCTGTCGTTGTCCGGATCGCCGAAAAAGTTTGTAACATTGATCCCGCAAAGGTCAACGTAAATGGGTATGCTCTTGTCCTTTTTTTCTTATTTTATTGAGCCTAAGTTGGTCAATGCAAGTGGTGCGGTTGCCCTAGGTCATGCCATCGGGAACTCTGGCGCACGCATTATTGTCACCCTCGTTCATGCTCTTAAATCTGGCCAGTATGGCGCTGCGGGCATTTGCAACGGAGTATGTATTTTTTTCCTCATCACAACGATGGAACGCTGAACAGCTCGTAGGGCGGTGCTGCGTCAGCACTCGTCATTCAAAAACTGTAATCTTAGGTATCTGTCGTGCTGGACGCAACCATGGCCAACACAATCTATAGATGACATGTACTCTGAACTTCGAGAGTTGCTCGAGGGTAGCGTTTTATAGAATTCTATCGGTCTTCATTCCCTCAAGTATCCTCGGAAATTCTATATTAACAATTATTCCCAAACTTACCAGATGGCCTCGAAATAAGTCACGATCTGTGAATGTGCACTGTAGCCACCTACAATTACTTTCAAGTGCTTCGTTATTACTTCCTGACCGGCGGATGCTGATACTGTGGCCCCTGGACTGGCCTCAGCTTCAACCATGATCCTCTGCTATGAAAAACAACGACAACCTTGAGAAGGCACATTATTCTTCAGCCCCAGATTGAAGTCGTTGTTGCCCCCCCGGATTTGAAGGTTGTAATTTGTGGGCAGGCAGCTTCATAAGAGTTTACCAACAACTTGCTTGAAGTGTTTTTCGAAAGAAAAGAGGATGGATTTACAACGAGCAGGTCCAGCCCAAGTCTCATTTTATTTATCAGAGTTCTTGGACCTGAGAAAATATTATTATCACTATAATAAGCTGGAACAAGGGAAGGATCATCATATTTATGGGTATGGGCAGTCACAAACAGCCAAGACCATAGCCAGTCGCAAAGACTCGCCGTTACACCTTACTCTGAGCTCCCCAAATGATTTACAAGTTCACAACACTTCCAACAATCATTAGCCACAATTCCAGCCATCGCACATATCGAGCCTCTTCCGTCCAGTTTGGCTCCTCGGCTTCCGACATGAACTCGCCAACAGCAACATCTGTTTGGCAAGGATGAAAATACCAGCAAGGCGTGCCAAGAGTAGGGTGATCGCCTTGCGATAAAAGGGGAAACGGTGTAGATGGAAGAGTAAGCGCGAAGGTGGTCTTGTCGGAACCGTCAGGGGGTTTGACCTTGAACAATGAAGTCTGTACGAGATCCGCAAGGGGCAATGGGAGTCCATCTATAAAACATTAAGATCGAGATTAATTGTCGATAAAAGATATACGAACTCGAATCATGTATAGTAAAGTAGAACGCAGGCACATTGAATGATGCTGCATACGCGATGTATTCATTCACCGCCACAGTTAAAGGAGATGGTTGTGCAGTCGCCAAATCATCAATATCAAGCCCATGGTTGTCGACGATAAAAAGGTCGCCTTCGAGATCAGAAATGACATTGCGAGCGTGAGTCGTTGTGCGTGTAAGATAACCATAGCCTGCTCGTGGATTATCACACCAAGACCAGCAGGCATGGCGTTGCGAAAATGCTTTGCACGCCAACTCGAATTGGGATCGGGAAAACATGGTGTGACTGTGACAGATCCTGGGAAAGTGTTATGCAGTTGAAGAAATAAGGTTTCAAGCCACTTGCCACAACAGTCCCAAATTCGCAAAACTCGTTGCAGCTTATATCGCTCGACGTTAGTACTCATCAAGCATGGCTGTAGGAAAGGTCTGTCACTGTCTTTATTGTCCACAGATACGATTTTTACAACAAACAATAGAACAAGCGCCTATCAAAAGGCAAGAAGGGCATCAAGAAGAAGGTAGTTGACCCCTTCTCCCGCAAAGGTCTGCTCTCAGCAATTGCAATCCGCGTTCCGTGACCTCAATATTTCTGTCTCCTAGATTGGTACGACATCAAAGCCCCATCAATCTTTGAGGTGCGAAACGTCGGCAAAACTCTGGCCAATCGGTCTCAAGGACTCAGTACGCCTTAATTTTCACCTTTTCTGATCCTTGCATAATCCACAACCGTTTAGAAAATGCCAATGACTCCCTGAAAGGACGTATCATTGAAGTTTCGCTAGCAGATCTCAACAAGGATGAGGAACAATCCTTCCGTAAAATTAAACTGCGTATCGACGAGGTCCAGGGAAAGAATTGCTTGACTAACTTCCACGGCATGGACTTCACGTCTGACAAACTCCGTTCCCTGGTTAGAAAGTGGCAAACCCTCATTGAAGCTCACGTTGATGTCAAAACCACTGATGGATACCTCATCCGCCTCTTCGCGATCGGCTTCACAAAGCGACGTCCATCACAAGTTCGAAAGACCACCTACGCCCAATCAAGTCAGATTCGGGAGATCAGGAAAAAGATGTTCGAGATCATGACACGAGAGGCGACGACTTGCGACTTGAAGGAGCTTGTTCAAAAATTCGTGCCTGAAGCCATTGGACGTGAGATTGAGAAGGCGTCGCGTAGCATTTACCCTTTGCAAAACGTTTACGTGAGAAAGGCAAAAATTCTGAAGGCTCCCAAATTCGATGTCTCTAAATTGTTGGAACTTCATGGCGAGTCAACAGACGTAAGTCTTTTTCTTTTTCCCTCTATATCCTCCTTGACCGCCGTATTAACATTCTCGATGTCTTTTAGGAGACCGGAACAAGAGTCGCCAAAGATTTCAAGGAGCCTGAGATTCTGGAGTCTGTATAGATCTTCTGTTGTATTCACTTTCATGACGCAACAATATTTTACCTGCCGATTCATGATAAGCTGAAATCTTTCATACTGAAGCCCACTT
This sequence comes from Phlegmacium glaucopus, assembly GCA_015039465.1. Taxonomy (NCBI): domain Eukaryota; kingdom Fungi; phylum Basidiomycota; class Agaricomycetes; order Agaricales; family Cortinariaceae; genus Phlegmacium; species Phlegmacium glaucopus. Next base: position 343,880 of record MU130237.1, on the reverse strand, counting down.
ACTTTGGCAACTCTCCGCACTTAGTTTTTACAGGGCATATGAACTCGAGCCTCGGCACCAGCAGTAGAAGTTTGACTCTTGAAGTTGCCATCATCAACGGCGGTTGCATTCTCCAGAGAGAGTTGATAAATGCGTCCAGTAAAGAGCGAAGGGCTCAACGTACGCGACTGGAAAGCGTCACACTCGGTCGCATACGCATTGGGGCCTGTTACCTAGTGTCACAATGTCTGCATCAAGTTAATGTTTAACTTGCTTCAAGCTTCAAATTTCAAAGTTATCTTCTATAATAGAATTTAAGGTAGTAGCCACATCTTTGCATCAACTTTTCACATTCTTGGATTTCTTCCCCAGTTGTAGATCACGTGCACGCTTCTGGCCTCATTTCCGACTGCCGCAAGAAAGCCACACAAACACCTGTTCTCTCAACCCAACAAAAAAAAATTCTATCGTGCACAAGCTACATGGAAAATTTTTCTCACCAACAGATAGCAAAAATACTTCTACTATCACGTAAAGTCGACGCAACGTCCGCAATTTACATAAGCAATTTCTAGTATCTATGACCTTTGGCATGTGCAAAAAAAATTAATAATTTTCTTCAAAGTGCTAGAAACACCTTAGAACAATTCAAATTTAACACTGTTCAGCAAATTTCGATATTCTGAGGCAAGGGAGCACTGGGATTCAAGCCTAGGCTGGAATCTTAGGGTACTAAGTCGAGTCTCCATATATCTGAGTCAGGACAGACAATGAGCTATTCAAAACTCTACTAACTAGTATGTATTTTGACATTTCCAGAAGCACTTGCTAAGAGTATTCCCTAAGCTCTAATTCTCCTCACAACTTATCAGACCAAATTCAACATAACTTCATGGCAATGTCTCTGTGCTGTCCAAAACGGCTATGTCAGCCTTTAGGCGGGAGTGACCACAATCGACACGCACACTCAGGCACGAAGTGCTGATCTCCCATCAAATTGGATGCCGTAGCTCGCCATCGACTTATTTTTGATACTCCGGCCACTCTGCCGGTTAGGTGCCGCTGGGGTTTGGGTTGGCCTAGTAATTTGGTTAGGATCACGGTTAGCGTTAGGGGTTCGTGTTAGGGTTTTTTCTCAGGTTAGTGGTAGGCTTAGGGATCAGGTATATATCCTTTTCGCGCAGTAGCGCGGTCTTGGGTAGGTGGTTAGGTAGTTAGAACTCCGGCTGCCGTGAGGCAGCCGAAGGACGGTGTGTCGCGTCTCACAACTTCTCCATTCGGGGGGTGTGTTGATTGTGGTACATCCTCGCCTTTAGGCTTTGTCAGGCCTAAAATGGTAATTTTAATATGATCTCTCAGGACCCGAATTCTCTCTGGTGGTCAACTATGCCTACATTGCACAGCCCATTACACAGTACAAAACAGATGATATATTATCCCAGTCATGTGTGCTTTCACAGGTGCATCACATGGTTCTCACAACACCACAGTCAAAGTCAAGTCAAAGTACAAGCATTCCAAAGGATACTTGAGTTTGGAGGCTGAGCACCGCCACTGAGCAGGTAAGTATTGATAGAATGAACATCAATGTTAGGGATGAGAGATGATACATACTGGCATGATACTGCTTTGATCTCATTCCCAGACAGACTATTTTTTCTGAACTGAGATCTTGTTTTTGAGAAGGTCTATTAATATTGTGATTATATAACGACGCGCCTAGTTTGGGTAATCGGGGCCCATAACGGATAAACGTAAACCGTGTACGTAATGCGATAAGCGGTGCGATACCGCCGATACGTGGTGCGCGGCAATGTGTGAAGGGTATGATTCAATGCAGTAAGATATTGGCGTGGAGAGGTAAGACTTTTTTATTTATTGCGTGAAATCACATCTCGAAGAGGTCATCGCAGGCCAAAGTCTTATGTGACTTTCAGGACCAAATTTCATTACGAACTAAATTATATTGAGCAGTATTGGGGTGCAGTTAGCTACTCTGCAGGTCTGGAAAGGAAATGCAAGTAGCCGCATGTCTTGATGATATTTCGTTGGTGCAGATCCAAAGGTACTATTATTTCTGATGCATTTTTTTTATGGATTTTCTTGTCTACACAGATCTGCCAACCGCTGCATGGACGCCTACCACAAAGGTCTTGATGGCCCACAAGATGTCTAGGCAAACAGAAAATACCATGGTCACCTAGTATCACCCAATGGAGACTCTTGTATAGTACAATGGGGACTCGTGGGAACGTGGCAGTGCAAAGAGTGGCGCCCAAAACCTTACCATTTTACCTGTCAATATGTGATGATTAAGTACAACCCATCTGTGACTGGAACATGTAAAACGTCCGGATCCACGCATCAAGCGATAACATCGATTGCACCTACCTTCATATCTTCACTTGTATATACCTACATATGGCAGACGTAGCCTTCATAAAAAGTCATTTTACTACCCATGCTGATTTTCCTAAGAAGGTTGGTCGTTTCACTCCTGAGCCTCGTGATATGCCTCACATATTATTTTCATCCCCCAGGGCATCGTCTTCCTCGATATTTTCCCCGTCTTGCGAAATCCTCTCGCTTTTGAAGCCTTGATTACCCATTTTATTCAACATATAACTTCACATACACTCAAAATCTCGGGAGCGGAAAAGATCGATGTTGTTGTTGGCCTTGACGCAAGAGGGTTCCTTATCGGTCCTATCATTGCGTTGAAACTGGGTGCTGCTTTTGTTCCTGTCAGGAAACCTGGAAAGCTACCTGGGCAATGTAACAACGTAACCTACAAAAAGGAATATGGCACCGTCAGCTACTCCGTATTTATCTTCGGTATATGGTTACTGACAAAGGATTTCTAGGATTCCTTTGAGATGCAAGCTGACTCTATAAAACCGGGCCAAACTGTTCTTGTTGTAGACGACCTTTTAGCGACGGGTACGCAAACCAGATACCTTTTTGTTTATGTGCATGTTGATCATTGGGCACTACAGGAGGGTCTGCTAAGGCTGCAGGTGATCTCGTCACTCAACAAGGGGGAAAGGTACTCGAGTACCTCTTCATCGTTGAGATCCCGTTCTTGGAAGGGTCCAGCAAGTTGGATGGGCCAGTGTACTCAGTGGTTCAAACAAACGAATGAGTCGAGTCTGACTATAGAGAGATTTAGATCAATAGGCGTGTGTTCATTAGAGGGTGTCCATTAATATACAAAATTCGGTTGGGATCTTTTACTTCCGTCTCCTTGTCTACTGGTGTATGTGAAGTGTCCTCAACGCCTCCTACATCCTGTTTGTGCTCCAAAGCCATCATAATTTGCCCAGGCTGTAGTTGTTCACTGGCAACCAACATGTTTTCGAATGCTTGACCCACTTTGTTCGTCAAAAGTACAAGTCCAACATCGCTCAAGTCGCCTGCTAACGCCAGTTCGTCCTGATTGGCAGTGGGATTGATAATTGTGTCTTGGTTGCTGATAACGATAACACCGGCTGCCGACGCATCTCGAGCTTTGAGCAGCTTTTCTAGAAATGTACAGTCGCCACGGTGGACGACCAGCACACTATCTGGGTACGACTGATGGTAGGCGTTGCATCCTTGAAGGTTTTTAGGGTCGCGACGAACAACGACCCCTTCGCTGCTCCTGATACGAGGAATCTCCTTCGTAAGATATGCAACGGCACGTGAGAGATCGGCACCGAATTGGGCAGAATAACCCGTGAGGGAAACGTCGATTACTTGACTATCAAGATTACCATTTTGTACTTGCAATATAGGATTGATGTTGGATGAGAAAATTCGTATCTGGATTTCCACATCGCGCTGACGTAGTTCGTCTTGAGCCATATTTACATCCTCTCCAGCCGTAAGAAATATTGAGGAGTCATTGATGTAAACAACATGTCCAGGTCGAACAGCATAATGGCCCACTACGATTACATTAGTGAAAACATAATGTAGTATAGCATGAAATTCTCACATTTCCTGATATCGTAACCTTTCCCATCCAATCGCTGAACAATCTGGGTTCGTATTCCAGTTACATTATGAATTATGTACCCGTCGGATACAACGCCTAATTTGAGCAAACTAGGACTTAAATCTTCAGCGACCAACCTGCCGTTAGGGGCGAGAATAAATTCGTAAGACTGCAAGATCAGTTCAACAGAGAGCAAGAAGAGAATAATGGGAAGGCACAAACATATGGATCAACTTTTGGCCTTTCGCACCATCCACTTGGTGACCAATATGCCTGGTCGGCAGAATTGGGGGATAAACCTACCAGGTGGCGTGCATAATCTACATCGACTCGAGACCGCACTCCTTGGACAAGGCCGTTCTGTTGAGTTTGCTTGATACCTGTGAATGGGCTGTATGCAGGACAGTGATGGTCCTCGACGCTGCGCATTCGTTTTTGAGCAGGAGATCTCGGTTTCATTTGCTCCCGACTCAGAGTAAGGATATGGCCTTCAGTCGTAAAGACATAATTAGAATCATCATGGTGAAGTGGATTTTCTTCGTCGAAGAGAAGGAACAAATACTACAAAGCATTTTGAAAATCAATCCTTGTCATTCCTTCAAAAAGGCAAACCTTCAACGTTTCTGACAGAATAAAGGATTCCATCCGGTCGTCACGTTTATTTATTCGGAGGTCTTGAATACCTGTCAAGCCACAGTCGACTTTAGCGCGAGTAGAAATGTCGAAAATAATTCTTTCTCCAACGTCCAGGTAGAATGGGTCACGAGTCGCCTAGATCGCAATCTTTGAGAGAGTAACATTTTACGGAGGAAAAGCCTTACTCGATATAAATACCATGTGGACTCAATAAATTCTGCAGGGACGGTCAATGAATACTTGAGATTAGGGGAAGGGTATTTACCAGGTCGTAATGGATACTGATGAGAGGTTGCCTGCTTGTAGTTTGCATCATACACTTCTGGGAGGCCAGAATGTTGTCGCCAGAGGTTATAATCTAAATAAGTTTGTTATCAAAAGGACGTAAATGGATGTCAACTTTGGTTATACATACATAGGAGATGCAATTTAATTGCGCTTTGAATATCTCCCGAAAGGACCTGCAGACCGGGCCAGAATGCAGAGAGTGAGTCGATGGTGTTATATGCTGCATCCCCGCTATGCATATTCACTGTCTTGTACTGCAATAGGAGTTATCAATGAGTATCAATAAAGATGCAGAACTCAATTCATTACCCAGTAACCATCCTTCGCTCTGGCGTATCGCATTATCGCAGCATAGGCATCATCCCAGACATCTAAAAATTCTGTTTCACCTAGATAGGAAAACTTTAATGACGGTACGGAATTTTCAGGGTGACAGAGGAATGTTTACCACTCATAATATACCATTTTAAAGCATATTCGTAGAAGGAGTCAATGCCTGCCCCTATCCCTGTGGTTTCTGGATGCGTCCATGCCTGCTGACAGGTCATTCAGCAATTCCCTGCAAAAATATTGACACTGACCCCAGTTCGTGTGTTTATAGTATTTCCAACTAAACCAATATCCGACTTGCGGTTCCAAATACCGAAGAAGGCCTGAAAGGGTTTAGTTTAGACATGATACAGTATATCGTATTATCGCACTCGGTATGCTGCCTTTTCAAAGCGGTCGTCGCCAGTCAATCGACTTAAAGTTGCAAATTCTAGAATCAAAGAACCCGCCCCAGCCACACCTAGATACCATCTTCGTTCAATTATTTTGATTCAATGTTTCGGAAGAACATCTGACATACATGTCTCTAGCGTTTCGCCTTTAATAACGCCATGCCGGAGATTTATCTTGAATTAAATAGACAAGTTTGAATAAAAGACGTATGAATGAAGCCCAAACGATATATACCCTAGCATATGGAAGGCCTGTAGGTGTAGCAAAAGCGGGCAACAATCTCTTCCCAAGGTCGTGTGCAAGCGCTAGTAGCTCTCCTCGGTACCAGGGGAGATAAAATGGTTGTCCAGTCTGGTTAGCAAAAATGTGACCGGATAACAGCCCTCCGAGTACACGGATCGTAGTTTCAAAGACCTGAGGTTTGGTATTGACATCGAAGGATACCCATTCAAGTACATTTTTGACAGCCTTTTCAAATCCTTGACGATCATCAAGAACCACGAACGTGTCCAACACGTCTATTAGAGTCAACGAGAAGTTGCCCGCAACATCGTTTGAGGCCACATTAGCCCTATGTACGGATTTTATTCTGGCATATAAAGTCTATGATAAAGCAAGCTACTCACGGATTAGCCCAATCAGGCCCTCGACCAGAACACGATAGCGGAGTTAACTTTCGCAAGAGAATTAGATGCGGAGAACTCTGAACGGTATTGGTCTTACCTCATCCAAAGGGAATGCTAGGGCGCAGCGTTGGACGAGTGTCATGAGAATTTCGAAAACTAACTCGATCTCTCTGAGTCGCTTACCATATGTCATGTAGCTATCGAAGCCATGATACCATAATTCTCGTGTCTTCTCGCTAAACAAAATTTTGAGTAAGGTGAAAAAATCCATGGTGATTTAGGACACACCGGGCTGCCAATTTCCGTTGCGCGGTCCAACCAGACACGCCTTTGAGTGGACTCGAGGCGTCCGTCACATGAAACCACCTGAAGGTATTTACGGCAAGGATTGTGGTAGCTAAAAGACATCCAAGCCAGTAGCTTCCCCACTTCATGAGAGATGGACAGGCCAAGCCTGGCGCAAATATGACCTGGGTTTAAGTCGATATTCGTAGTCGTGGCATTTCCAGATTTGATTACACAGGCGATCGGTAACGTACTAGCGATCACGTGGTCTAAGTTATTTCAGTGCATGGCTCGACGCTCAGCGCTCAACTTCCAACTTTTCGAGGAGAATATGACGACGATATCTAAAATTTCTGATGTTCTTGGCGATTACATGCTGAAAGGCTGGGTAAGTGGGACGTATGCCAAGTTGCGTGTGCTCATCACTTTTTGTTAGGTTCTGACAGATCAGTCTTGTCCAACTCCAGGATGTGCTGTCCCTCTTATGCGGTCTCCGAAGGGTAGAACTCCCGTTACTGTGTTTTGCGCAAGTTGCAGTATGAACTCGCAAGGTCTGGCTGTTGTTATTCAAACTATTTTTCGCACTTGTTCATAAAGTTTCCAGAAACTCATACTCAACCGCAAAACATCGAACTTGCCTGTTCATCCAATCCTTCATCGGAATCATACATCTCACGATCATCAACGCCTCCTACGGAGATATCTGAATCGCTAAGCTCTCCAATATTTGCTCCCCCTCCAGAGACTGTAGAAACAAGGCGTCGTCGCGAACAATCTGATAGAGCATCATCAGAGATCGGAAAGAAGCTTTTGAAGGGTTGGGCTATGCTTGCCGATGAATGTCCTAATGAGTCCTGCTACGGAGTTCCCCTTGTCCGGCCTCCAAAATCTAGTAACGACAAAGATCCAAGGAAGGTTCGGCAGGGTCATTCCACATATCATCTTCTATCTCAAGTTTCTGCATAGAACTGCGTCATCTGTGGTAACATGTATACGACAGAGACTGACTCGACCGGGCGAGAAACATTGACTTTGTTCAACGTTCCATTAATTAGTTCTAATTTAGCCCAATCTCAAAGATACGACTCTTTCGAGCGGTTTCAAGCATCCACACAACCGTCGACTGTGAGAAATTTCAATGAATTTACCTTATTTTGCCACTAAAAGTATACAGGTACAGCAATCCTCGGTAAATCAACATCCACAAGTCGGCCAGGTAGATTAATTCAAGTCCAATGTCTCTCACTATAACTTAAAACCTTTTCCACAGCTAACACAACTATCCACACCACCAACACAACTATCCACACCACCAACTATTGGAGTAGGTAACTGGGCCCTTATGATGCTTTCTATCCTGTCTAAAAAGAACCTGTTAGGCTTTACCTGACATCCTAGATGAATCGTCACAAGCTTTACAAAAATCTTTGCAAGCTTTATCCCGACGGTTAACAGCACTTTCATCTATCTCAGCTCCGAATTGCATTTCAATTGGCGAAACCGCGGATACCATCAGTAAGGTCACAGCGGCATTAGCACAAGTTCGGCAGTTGCAGTGGAGCGAAAGCCAAGCGAAGAGTTGGGTGTAAATGCCCTTGAAGGTACTCTTTGTATCCTGTCTTTTGCAACCCTCTTTGGCTCACTATTCTTAAGTAGCGGCCGAGTATAACCCGTTGAATTCGGTTGATCTTATAGTTACGCGTTGATGTGCACAACTCTATTGTATTTTATTTTCGTCCTATGAATGGTTTAGTAATATCCATATCTCTCGACGCAGTTTACTCATGATTGCCTCGTGTCTTTCTGTATATATGAATGTGATCTGACGGCGCATATATACCGGTCCTATCTCTGCCAGAACATCATGTTAAAACTTTTTGGTTTCCGCCCGAGGGGACAAGCTAAAACACCAAAGCCAACCACTTACAACGAAAGAAAGACGAGCTTAGGAAAACTAAGGAAACTAAGACATCCCAATACCACTGTCGATATAGCAGATCGATCTACATCGATAAAGGGAGAGGGGAAAGTTGTCCCAGAAGGAGAGGATTCTAGGGAATATGATCAAACGCAGGTTAGAGCTTCAATGTGTTTAGCTTGCGAGCGGATAAGGACAATGTATACAGCCCGCGGAGATAGTATTGCCCAACAGCCAGGAGACTGAAGGCCCACCCAATATCAACCACGCTGATACCGCCCATACATTTCTGCCACACACACGAGCCTATGACACCAATCATCCATCTTCTTCGATATCTGAAGACTCGAGTCGGCACTTTTCAGAGGGTAGCGAGAAGCCTAAAGTCCAAACGCCGGCCTCTGTTGCTCCTACAAAATTATGGAGCTCTATACCATCTGCCCGCAGAGACTCGTGGGGAGGCGGAGCAGGGAATTCTCCTCATGAATGGGTTGATGATCGTGGAGCCGTGCAATATTGGGCGGGCGGCCTTAACAGAGGACCCCATGACATCCCGAAACGTTATGGCAGGAGGTTTATCACTGCAAACCCGCATCAGCAAGATGCTCAGGAACATCATGATGCAGAGAATGAAAAGAAGGCAAGCCAGCAGCCAAATAATTACCAACCAATAATATCTCAGGCAAATCCCCGGGAAGAAAACGAGAATAGCGCTAGGAGGGCGAATGTCAGCAAGCAAGATCATCGCGGAACAAGTAAGGTATGGCGAATATTAATTATAACCTTTACCGTACTTCTTGACTGTTCTTAAGGCGGCCGTACTGGGGCATACGGATCGCGTAGAGGATAGCTTCGAACCGGAGATATATTACTACATAGTACCAGCAGGCCTTGACATAATCTTCCAAGACGAGAATGGGACCGAGATAACTAGGTGGGTCACAACACTCTTCTTGAATTTCGAAGGAAAATCATGATGTATTGTGTGTCCTTGTAGAGTGGGTAGGACCATCAAGGGAACACAAGACCACTCCTCCCAGGTCCACAGCAAGTTGAAAAATATACCAATTGTGGTCCAGGATGTTTTGGGCAACGAGCTCTTTCAGTAAGCAACGTTTGTTTACTGGTGAAAGCTGCAACTTACTTCCATTAGATCAGGAAAGTTTGTGGCCGTTGACCATCCATCTCTTTTACCACAACGAGTTATTAATCGTGGCCAGGGCTTTTTACACGATCCCAATATTGGGTAGGATTTAAATTGGTGACAATGCTTTGTGTTAACGATCAGGATGATTCTGTAGGATGATGGATGCCATGGCGGGAGATGATTTTGTAGGACGGTGAGTTTTGGGACTAGGCGAAGGAGATGATCCTTTCTCACTAAGAATGGTCTATCAAGATTTCCAAGCCGCACTTCATGGAAGGTCATCCTTGTAGACGAGAAAGGGAATCAAATTCCACTGTAAGCGCCCTTCATCAGGGATGAAAACCTTGTTGATATATCTGTCAATGTAGAAAGTACCCAGAGAGGGATGTAGGTAGGTCCACACCATCTTTCCCCACATGATGTCCAAACGAAAATAATATGATCATAGACCGATACATTGTTGTTTAACTGTATGGTCGAGGCGTAATCGTTTGCTATATGATATCGTATTCAACGCGACTTTTGTTTCCGTGGCTTTCCGCGAAATGCCCCGTGAGCGCCTTTACTGCTAAATGGTCCACCGTCATGACCACCAGTGGCCTTACTGATGTCATCCCGGCTTAAGCGAAGTAAACCGTTGTTGAATTTGCCGACACCCATCTTTAGACCTTTCTCTCGCTTACGAGGAGTTGGCGTAGACGATGATGCTTCAAACACTTTCTTCAAGGTTGGGTGATAATTGCCTAGGTTTTTGGCCTGTAGTCTGTCAGTTTCATTCTGCAGATGAAAACTTAAATATCACCTCTTCCAATTCCTGCTTGCTGCGTTCCTTTTGTTTATTAGTGATTCCTTCTCGGACACGTTTTGAGGCTTTGTTTCTTTCTGCTTCCCGGACCAACTTTTCGCCTTTTCCAAGTTTGGCTTCGCCGGTCAGTTCTAAGACACGCCCGGCCAAGGCTTTTCGTCGTTGGGAGGGCGTCAGTTCGAGCTCAGTGCTCAATGAACCAGATAACAGTTTGGTATGAACAAGTTTATGGAGAATAGCGTCGTTTTGTGCGTTCGTTCTGTCAGGAAATGGTAAGAAGTTGGTTGTGGATCCAAAGGGAGGACAGACCGATCCTCCTCTTCGTCTGCCTTGAGCTTTTTGAATTTAGAGGCATCCGCCTCAGTCGACATCAATTTTGTGACCTTTGAAGACTATGTGTATTCATCAGATGGGTTATAGCAGACAAGTATACAAAATCCATCATATACCATGAAGGCTTTCATTTGTGCTTTTGAGACGTAATCTTTCTGATTTGCAATTGATTTCGAATGCCCGTCGGAGAATATCACAACGTTATCCTGACAGCTTTGAGCTGTAAAATCGTCATCGTTTTCACCAACATCTATAAAGGATCAGGGACTAGAGAGCAAACATAATTATTATACAACATACCAATATCAGAGTCTTCAGCCAAATTATCACATTCCCCATGAGATATGTCATCAATGCCAGTCCATTCTTCGTACTCGTCGTCTTGAGAATCATCCGCGTTCCGTGATTTCTTGGTACTTCGATTAGTGTCGTCTTCCTCACATTTTCTTTTCTTTATGCGATCAGCGGGCAGATTAAATGATTGTAGAAAGCTTTGACCATGGGCCTGCAGAATATTCAATAGGCCTCCTTCATCGTCGCTCATGACATTGACAAAAAAAGTAGAAGTTGGACTTGACTTACTGAGGCGGAGCAATCACGTGGTCGCCAACATCAGAACGCGCCGAAAGACAGCTCGAAGGATTTATGTAGACTACAATGACGCGTCAGCGCAAAGCAGCCTCGAAAACCGACAGTGGGCCTGTCCCTCTTACTTCGCCTTCAAAACTCTCTCCCCGCTCCAAGCCTGCTAAACCACTGATAGAAATTACCGAGGATGAACAATGGCGCCTCATTAACCAGTCTGGAATTCTACAGAACCGTGCTCTAGTGCAAGAGTCTATAGTTGAATCTACTATAGTTGAGGAAGAGGGAAATTTCTCGCTCTGTGACGAAGTATTCAATGCTGTTTTGTTAATCATACCTTTCTCGTCCCTGCTGCTATTGATGATAATGTATGTATCTTATAGCATGTCACTTCTGCAACCTATCTGACAAGTATCTGCATCAAGTCTGATCCACCACCAATACGGCAAAACCGCGTCTTTGGAAATCATCATGGAGAAAATGGTGCCTGGCATCCCAAGTATGTTCGGTTATCACACCTTAGGAAGTTTTTGACAGCAATCACTAGTTCTATCTCTTTTTATTTTCTACAGTGCGTCATACTCCTCCTATGTGAAGATTTTGAGATAATTTTCTTCAGCAAATCGACATAAGCAGCATCGACGAATGCAATTCCTCCTTTTCATAATTTCGATAGTCGTTGGCAGTCGAATGATTTACCAATTTAATCACGCATCGTGGCTTGTAAATATGAACCAGGTAAGCCGTCGAACATAAGAACACCGTCCAATCATTGTCTTATCTCTATTTTCAGTGTCCGCCATTGGCTACAATATGGATTTACACAATCATTCAGCTTGAGTTGATTCCTGCATTCCTCAATCTCGCGGTAGTGGGTACATTTGTTTGGTGGAAAGGTCTTAAGATACTGCAATAGTATTTGAATAAAATGTTTATCTTACATACTAGTAGCTAGCTTTAGCATTCTGGGTTTTGATATAGTCGTGAGCCGTTCGGGCGTATACCAAAACCAAAAGATAAGTTTAATTTTTGCTCGATTATACGCCAAAGAGTTTGGGGTAATCTTTGCCCAACCCGGCACCTTAATTGAGCAGTCGTGGAAATAAAGAAATGCATAAGTTCCACAGAACTTGGGAGGCTAGGTATCTTGATCTTCGTCGAGCTGACAGGCTACAAGTTCAATTTTCCTCTACAGCAATGTTATATGAGTCATAACAGAGTTATTGATAAAATGCTTACGCGAAAGGTTAGCGACCTGCCTCCCAGGCCATTTTTAAGAACTTGGAACTGCCGTTTGAGCTGACGGCCACAAGAATGCTTGATTTCGGCATTGTATCGATCTATCCTATCGACAAAGGCTTTGTATACACGATCGTCACGGGCAAAGTAATAGGACTGGACAGGGAAAAGAGAATTATTAGTTCGTTGTCGGATAAACGTATCTTCAGAGTGCATACGGGTAAGGGATCTCCTTTGAATGACTGCAGTGCGATTGCCCATGCACCCATCATCAACAAGTCCCTATAGCAAGATGTTAGTATTGTAAGGATATCCGAACGAAGGGCCAACGATATACGCTGTAGCATTCGCTACACTAAGGGAACTTCAAGATCACAATATAAATAATAGATAACGCAAGAACTTACTAATCCTCCAATGATGCAATTAAATCAGCCTTGCCGAGTTCTTTAGTGGCGAGCCTTCGAACGCAAGCTCCGGCTACTTGAACAGGCTTTCCATCTGCTCCTGCATTTAAAGCCCGCGAAACTGTTGATACTTGCGCATACAGCCATTTATCGCCTTCGCTCATGACTAGAATTTGCATAAACGAAGCAATGAGGTCACTTTGCGATTTCGCGAGACCTTCATTGATGGCAAGTTTGAGGCCGACGCCTAACCCAAGATTACACATACTATTGAAGATAAGAGGATTGATGGTGGACTCACGGAGGGCCTTTAGATATGTTTGAGTTTGTGGTTTGTGGATGTCAGAATCCTCCAAATAATTAACCCAGCGGGAGAAAGCGCCGAGTAGGACAATGGCGACATCCTTATTTCCCGTGCGAATAGCATGCACCAAAGGCGTCTCTCCTCCGGAACTTTGTAAGAGAAGCTAGCTACTCTTTAGCCAATATTAACATTGATTAAGTCGGAGACGAACAGGAAAGGCTTTATCCCTAACTTCCATTAAGAAAGTGATATCTTTCTCCTCGATAGCCTTCATTACTTCGTAGGGCTAAATTCAACCGTTTGTAAAGAAGGCCCAATTGAGAGGATGGGCATTTACCTGGAGGTTTGCCCAGTTGGAAGAAGAGGTTTGTCCTATACGAGGACTTAAGATGGATTTGACAAAGGACCTTACGGAAGACGGAGAATGAGGTGATGAATCCTTCCGTGTGCGATGCTGATTTGGATCGTCTACAATCGCTTCATCCATTAGGCTATCTTCAATTGTACTCTTAAGGAGTTGCCTTGTTAATTCTTTTGGGGCAATATCTTTGGCCTCCCTCAAAATGACACCTGCAAGTGTGATTTACTTAAAAATCAGTGAACATGACAGGAAGATGAGACATACTGGTCGTCGGTAGACTCTCGAGCAGGCAAGGTTCTGATCGTACGCGCCTTCGTTCATAAGTTGGTTTTGATACAGATACAGACCTCTCTGCTAAAGCTGATATCATTGGAGCATTGTTGAAGCTCATTGAAAATGCAAGTTGGGTCAGCGGGTACTTGTGAATCGACCTGTCTCATACATAGGAAAGGCAGCGGACGACAGGGTCTTTTGATATCAGAGATGTGTTTATTTAACAAGCCGCAAGCCTGTAAAATGACAGCTGTCGAGGTCGTGGGTACATCGTCTGGAACAAACGCTGAAATCGCTCTCCGATTACGTAAAGAACTTGAGCTCAACCTGCTCAACTCCTCCATAATGTTAAAGTATTTGGAGAAGGCGTGGAAGGAAGGAGAGGCGAAGAAATCTCAAAGCCCTGTCCCTGTTCATCAAGAATTATCCCAACTTACTGAGCTCTCTTCTGACAATCCATCTGATGGGCTTATGGACACGGAACTAAATTCATGTAGGACAAAAAGATCGAGGGCCAACACTGATCCTGCCACATCTGAGCGACCTTCCAAACTACTCAAAACTGTTGGCTCGGATTTCCTTCGAGATCACCTTCCTGAAGTCGTTGGTTCTCATGACAGAGATGATAATATGATCCTTCTCACTGCGCCGACCTTCAAGGAACAGATACTAGAGGAAGCGAAACATAATAACGGTAATTTTAGTGCCTTTTTTACATTGAATAGAGTTGCTGATCTTCTGTGGTATAAGTAATCGCTGTCCTCCCCCCAACGAAATGTACGCTTCACAACGTCGAGCGATGTTCTTAACTCATCATTTATACATGTAGCTTCTGCCAATCTCTTGGTTCAACTTTTATCATGGGCTGTTGAACAGGAGAAGCATCGTCCTGGTCACTCATTAATGCATCCAAGGACTGCTCTCCTAGTTGTTGAGTCAGCATGATTAGTTATCTATTTGGTTAGTTAGCTCATTTATGCCTCTTTCAGCGACATAATGATCTTAGAATCATACTCCTCTTTATTTGAGAGTGGAATACCAGGCGTATCTGTGGGAAGACTCTCTACTGAAACCCAGACACTTTCATTAGAAACATGGTCAAACCTGCTGTCGAATGATATCGTTATGGCACCTTCAGACGTGAGTTTCAATTTTGTCTTACAACGTGAACTTACGATGCTGGCATCAGCTTTTACTGGAATCTCTTCTACATGGGGCTCTTGCAATCACTCAACTCCATACCTTGGTTATCAACGATGCTCAGAACCTGAAAAACCAGGATTCGCACATATCTTTACCCATCGTCCAGGTCATGAACGAGTTCTACAGAGTTACTGATTCCCTGTCGCGACCTCGAATTTTTGCCTTAGCGTCATCTCCTCCTGATCGACGGTCATATTTTGACTCTAAGATGTTAAAACTTGAACAAACTCTAGATGCGAAGGTATTCGGAGTGACAGCAGAGAAAAGGGCTGAGGTTCTAGCTCTCCCTGATCGGCCAAATGAACTCGTGGTTTTGTATGACACGCCGCAACAAATTACAGACACCCGCTTATTCAAACAACTCCACTCACTAAACCTAGACGAAACTACCTTTCGTCGACATTTCCGGGCTTCTCGTCATGCCCATGAGGAGGTTGGCTCCTGTGCTTCTGATTTGGTTTGGCGCCGTGCGTTGAAAGATATCGACGCTGGTCTTTTGCCTTGGGATGCGGACTTCGATGAAGATGAACAAGGAATTCCAACTTCCGACCGCATGAAAGCCCGAATGCGTGATATTGTCAAAAATTGGACGTTTACCATGCCTAACCTGGATCCCTCGTCCAGGGGTTTCAATGTTTCCCACAAGTTTCTAAGATTGGTGCAAATTCTTATCACTTTCAGTTCTTACGGCGAAGGGTTCCGCGGAATTATATTCGGTGTGTACTGTGGATAACGGAGGTGTTTCAATGTGGCTAATGGCACCTAGTACAACGACGTCCAATCGCCTTAGTTCTGGCGGATATTCTACGCACAGCAGATGATCGTTTGGATTTCCTCCGACCCCAAGCTATAGTCGGAGGGAGTCAGTCAGCAAGTCCCGGATATTACGTTGAGTTGTCTTTCCATCTACTAGACGCCTGCTTAATGGTCTCCATGACAGCAAGAAATCTTTCACAATTTTGCGACTGGAGTTTGCAACCTCCTCATTGGCACCAAAGCAATCGAGGACCTTGACGTTCCCAAGGCCTCAGTTGTGATCCGGTGAGTTACGGGTTCTTAGAATCAAATGGTGTTTTTAATTCTGGTTCCAGATATGATCTGTTTGAAAGTCAAATTTCTCATGCCTACGTTCGTGCTCGTACACGCGGGCGGGAAAGCCATCTTGTGCATATGGTTGAACGAGGTAACGACGTACATCGTCGCATCTTGTCACGTATCACGAATCTTGATACTGCTATGCTTGACTGGACGGAAACTTTATGCAATTTTCCTGAAGGTGCTGTTCCGCCTGACAGCCTAAGGGAGACCATCAATCCTTACCATTCCGACAGTGAGGATGAAGATGGGGACGGAGTATCCCCTGAATACATTAAGGATCCAACCACGGGTGGGCGCATATATCTCCAAGATGCAACAACGACCTTGTACCGTTACGCGGCCAGCACAAGATCTAAGGGCCTTCATTTCGCCCATAATCAACGGCTATTTGAATTCCAGGATATTCGTAACGGCTCTGAGTTGCCGAGGGCTCATGTCTGCACGATAGTGCTTCCTGGTACACTTGTAGACAAGGTCTCAGGAGATCCTGCTTCGTCGAAGGCTCAAGCAAGGCGTTCAGCCTGCTTCAGGGCATGCAGAACCCTGTTTGAAAGTGGTTTATTGGATTTTCGACTAGTTCCTTTGCCTTCTGCGCTGCGTGCTCAAAAAGATAACGACCTTCGGAATTTGCCAGAAAAGGACTTGAGTGCGGACCCCAAGACTTCTGGTACTCGTCCGTATGGTCGAAAACGGCCAGATTTCTGGGTCAATGCAACAAGAGGAGACCCGACAACATTGTATCCCACTATTATATCCGTCAAAGACACTGAAGATTCCCCGGCGTACAGCCCTATCCTAATTCTGACCCGACAACCTCTTCCAGATGTACAATCCTTCAGACTCTTTTCATCAGGGGTGGGCATCCCTGTACAATTTTACAAGGCGGCCCCGATGCGAATTGATGAAGCGCGATTGAAGGACATACACATGTACACGGTCCGAATCTGTCGAGCTATTATGAATAAGCCACTGTCGTGTTCGTTGGAGAATATATTATATTTCTTTCTCCCCTTGTCGTCCGATTGGCGACCTCCTGATCGTCTTGGACTTGACATTTCCAACATCTCTGACTGTGTGCCATGGAATCTCGTCTCGCTCGCCGCAGATCATTGGGCTGTGCCCATCAACAATAGCTCACCAGAACAACTGGAACTCGATCTGAAGGACGCAATCGTTCAGGATCGTTGGATTGAATTCACCAGACGGTATAAAGTGGTTAAAGTTAGGCATGATTTGACCCCACTGAGTAAGCCCGCAGACAGTCCAGTAAGTCTGACGTAAATTTTCTCAATCACTGGCTGATGTTCTAGTAAAGCGCGAGGCTCACCATGAAAATCTCTTCGATTTCTGTAAATCGAAACGCAAAGGCCTGGAAGGCCTGGAAAACTTTGAACAATCCATTATCGAGGTTTCTAAAATCCCTGCTATCCTGAACCACCTCAATCCAACTTCCAAACCGCCATGTAATCCTTCTAAGTCTCCGGCTAAATGTACGCATCTCCCTATTATGCTAGATATAATGCTAAAATGATTCAAAGATCTGATACCAGAACTATGCGCCAAGTTCACTCTACCAGCCAGGTATTTCGTCTGTCCTTTGTCTTGAGTGTCGCGACTGAGGCACTTTTGAAGCATTCTCCGAACCGCAATGTTTTTGCCTTCAATAATGCGAAGAATCGATGACCTTCTCATCGTCAAGGAATTAAACGCGAAGTTTTTTGACCATGCTGTGAAGGAGGATCTTTTACATGTTGCCATCTGTACTCCATCTGCGGCGCTTGAATACGATTATGAACGCCTAGAGCTTCTCGGTAGGTCCTTCATTTCTCTGTCGTAAATTTACTTCTCATAATAGGACTATCACTTTAGGCGACGCATTCCTGAAATATCTTTCTTCTGTATATGCCTTTGTTACTAATCCATTGCTGAGTGAGGGCTCTCTGCACGTTGCAAGGCAGAAGATCATCAGTAATAAATCCCTGTTGCAAAACGCCACTCGCATTGGACTGCCTATCTATATTCAATCAAAAGCATTTGCATTCAAATCTTGGCAACCTCCCCATTTTCAGGTATATATCCCACCGAAAACCCAAAAGGATGTAGAAAGCAAAGTTTTGCTGGAAAATACAGATGCATGCAACATTGACGAATCAAGTGCCCTGGATGCAGACATCGGCGCCAGTCAAGCATTAGACGAATTGACAAATGAAGTCGAAGATATCTTACCGGATTCACAAACTACAGCCCTCTTGGAACCTGGTGAAGTCGTGGAGACCATTTCGGACAATGTAGTTAGCTCTCCAACACCGCCCGCTGGTGTCCTTCCTGGCGATGAACAAGCGCAGCCGACGTCTGAAACCAAAGTCCTGGCTTCCAAGAAAAAACAGAAAAGTAAAAGGAAGAAAACCGGCACTGATGAGCGTACGGTCCAATGGCTGGGCGACAAGGTATGAGGTTTTTTTTTCAGTCCATAACTCATTTCATATGCCCATGAGCAGGCGATTGCTGATGTTGCTGAGGCGATCATCGGCGCAGCGTATATATCCGGGGGACGTGAAGCTGCGCTACAGGTCACAAAAGCTTTAACGATTCCGCTTTCTAACATTGACCGATGGTCTGATTTCGGACGCAAAGTTCTGACGCCTTCGCCTGATGTCACCGCGAAGTTGCCCGCAGGGTCAATTTCTGCCATCGAAGCTATAATTGGTCACAAATTCAATAGGCCTCATTTACTTGGTCAGGCAATGGTATGGACTATGACTGTCTGGCAGACATATTAAATGAAAACGCTCCTATGTAGACGCATTCTTCTATTCAGGGTTACGAATCCACATCTTATGAGCGCCTTGAGTTCATCGGAGATGCCATCCTCGACTTCAGTTCGTATATTCGTTTTCTCTGAAAGTTACGGATCTTATCCTTCTATCCAAATAGTGGTCATACGGCATATCTTCGATCGAGATCAAAAATTGTCCCCTGGAGCATTAACCATGCTGAAGGCAGGTTTTAAGGTTATCATTGCCGATATAGTCTGGTCCTGACATGCTTTTGCCACGGTTATAGGGTGCAATGGTATCGAACTCTGCCCTGGCCGCCGTCTGTGTGTGGTCTGGATTGCATGAATATCTTCTGTTTGAATCGTCGCAACTTTCAACTAGCATACAAGGGTATGCCATCGAACTCAAAGACAGGCAAGAAAAGGAGTATATACTAGCGGAGCAAGAGGGACGATCCGCCGGACAATACTGGCTTGATACTGAGCCGCCGAAGGTATAGATTTATTTATTTTTCACACTTAATTTCAGGGTTCTTAAGTGCCTGTAGGCTCTTTCGGATCTCGTTGAATCTATCATTGGTGCAATCTATATCTCAGACAACTTTTCTCCCATTGGAGCAGAGTCATTGTTCGACACGGTACTCAAGCCATTCTACGACAAACACATTACCCTCAACACATTATCACACCATCCAACCAAGATTCTATTTGAGCTACTCCAAGCACAGGGCTGCCAGAAGTTTGGCATTATAAGGGATAAAAACGACGGCCTTAATCGCTGTCATGGTGAGCAATGCGGTATTAATTTTTATCTCGACGATAACTGAGTTATTGATCTTAGTTGTGGTACATGAAATTATTCTCGCAAGCGGTGAAGACACGGCCCAGGTATTCGCCGCCCGACTGGCAGCACTTTTCGCATTGAATGCTTTGGAAGGGGATGCAGACTTTATGACAAGGACATGTGACTGCCGGACACACATAGTCCATAAGAAGGTCCGTAAGACCGCATTTGAACAAGCTCTCGAGAATGCACTCAAGAATGGAGAAACGGATGTGAATTTGGATAGCAAAGATGATGAAATGGAAATGGAAACAGAAACACCTGAGGGCCACGGGGAAAATTCGGTAGAAGTTTCTCAATCAAGGGTAGAGGTAGAATGAATGAAAGGATGATGTTCAGCTTGACGGTAGAAACATATTTAAATGAAAAAAAAGCCGCCAGATTTCTAATGTCTTCTAGGATCTTAATCAGAAGCGCCTGCACTCTTTTTCCTGAACTAAAGTTTAGTTTTGCAACAGATACAAAGATGATCGAGGGGACGCACAACTGATAAGCAGAGGCAAGGAATGGAATGGAGAATCCGAAGGTCAGGAATAGGGTGACTTTAGCCCCAAATGCGAATTTTTTGTCTCCCGGAAATTGGAATGGCAGGTGCTGCGTTGTTCCATGATAATTAAGGATTGTATATATTTCGTTTGAATCAGACGACATACATGATAGTGGTCATGACCAGATGAACGTGCAGGGGTGGATGCGTGGAATGCGCGAACGCGAAGAGCCTGTTGGCGGAAGGCAGGAGAACGGGTAAGGATGGATATCATTTTGCAGTCGTAACTAGTAATAAGTCGGAACGAGTGTGACAATGATGACACAACTCATCCAGTCACATGTGACGATACTTTGACACGCTTGTCACGACCGTCACGCTTCCTGAAGTTCGGCTCGCTTCCACTAGTACTAGTACTTTACTGCAATCAAATGATTTCAGACTTTGGATTTATGTTTTATTAAATATGCATGTCAGTGTCAGGTTTTAACGTCAAGGTTGGCGTCTGTTATTCCAGAAATTTGTATTTGATTCAATGGATCTCATGCCTGTCAGCGCTTTAAAGCAGACGTCTGGGATTAGCCACTGACGTGTCTCATCCATCATCATGTCCCTCATTACTTCAATCACAATTCCTCGTCTTAGCAAGACAATCAATGTTCCGACAGGTCTTTTTATCAATAACGAATTCGTTCCATCAATCGACTCCCAAGATGTCATCCAGTTCGTTGATTTTTACTTAGTAGCCATTGTTAGATAAGACCTTAAGGCCTTATCACCGACTTGTAGTGCTATCAATCCAGCGACAGAAGAAGTCATCTGCTCCGTAGTTGCAGGTATCTTACATACGTTTGTAATACGGCATTGCCCTGACCATTGGTCGCTTTAGCCTCTCCCAAGGACATAGATGCTGCTGTGGCTGCAGCACGTCAAGCGTTCAAAACTTCCTGGGGCAAGAATGTCACTGGATTTGAACGTTCCAGGCTTATCAATAAGCTGGCGGACCTCATTGAGCGAGACGCTCAAGAACTAGGCGAACTTGAGTCCCTCAACAATGGCAAACCCCTCAAAATTGCAAGGTGATAAAAGTCGCCTTCCGACTTTCGACTTTTCGTCTGATAATACTCATTTCCAGGGACTTTGATATAGGAGATAGCATTGCATGCCTGCGCTATTACGCTGGATGGGCTGATAAGATCACCGGCCAAGTATTATATCCGTTCCTGTTCCCGTGTTTGAACTCAGGGTTTGATCGAATAGACCCTGGAAGTCGATAACAAGGCAAAGCTTGCTTTTACGCGTCACGATCCCATAGGCGTATGCGGACAGATGTACGCTGTCTCTTACCAGTGAGAAGTCTTTTCTTTGACTCTGAATCGTACCAGCATCCCATGGAATTATCCTATCAACATGTGGTAAGCAAGGTCTTCCTCAGACAACCAAGACTCTTAATCGCACTTGTAGGGCCTGGAAGGTTGCGCCTGCCCTTGCAGTGGGCTGCACAATTGTCATGAAACCCTCTGAATTAACACCTTTGACTGCACTTGTATGACTTCCTCATTCATCAGCTTATCAGTATTCAAGTTTTATCTCAGAAACTCTCGGAACTTGCCAAAGAAGCGGGGTGCGTTATATATACAGACTTAGTTCCTTGTAACCATCATTCAATGTATTCTATCAGATTCCCACCAGGCGTCATTAACACAGTACCGTCTCTTGGGCATGTTGGGGGTGCAGCTTTAGCGGCACATCCGGATGTTGACAAGGTTGCGTTCACTGGTTCTACGATTACTGGAAGGAAAGTCATGGAGGCTGCCGCAAAGAGCAACTTGAAGAAGGTACGCTAGTATTCGGTGTTTTCTTCCCCCCGACCGAGGGATCATTAACTCTGCGTCGCCTATAGGTGTCCTTAGAACTTGGTGGCAAGTCTCCTCACCTTGTATTTGAGTCTGCGGATTTAGAACAAGGTAAGAATTTTTTTGAGCTATCATCGATTATATCGTTATTGCATCAGAGGGTTATTCTAAACGTTCACACCTAACTGGGGAAAGTCTTCTCTCGATCGAGCGCCATGAAATTCTCGATCTACCGTGATTTATACGGCATCAAATTTTTGTCTGTTTTTGTGCTTGCTTTGGCAAGCAAGTAGAATTGGCAGGGTTTCAATATTCTTTCTAATTTCCAATGCCGCGATTCTCTTACCTCGGCCCTGGCCTTCCGACTTGAAACCATTAGTTACGAGTTTCAGAGAAGCGCGTCATTCAAAGATTGTGACGCCTAGTATTACGGCAGGCTTTCCTGATCTTCGAGATCGTTCTCCTTGTGGCTGGGGTTAATCTTATGATATATTGACTACTGCTCTCTATTTAGCCGCCAACTGGGCTGCACTTGGGATTTGCTACAATTCTGGTCAGGACTGTACAGCAGGATCACGAGTTTACGTACAGGAAACTGTTTATGATAAATTCCTCGACCTCCTCGTCCAGAAGGTAAAAGCGCAAACTATTGGAGATGGATTCGACGAGAAATCAGGAGGGGGGCCCGTAGTACGTTGGTTCCTACTCCGCCGATCGGCAATGTCTGTACTCATCAAGGTTCTACGTCTAGATCTCTAAAGGCCAATACGAACGTGTATGGGGTTATATCGACTCTGGAAAACAGGAAGGAGCTCGACCTATCCTTGGAGGTGTTAAGAGGCCTGGGAAAGGGTTTTATGTAGATCCTACCAGTGCGTTTTTTAGATTTGTCGCTAAAAGCCTCCATTTGATAACCGACTTTCTACCCTAGTTTTTACTGATATTCGGTCAGGCATGAAAATTGTAAAACATCAAACATTTTGTGTCCTTGGTATTTAATAGTGATTGACACTCTCCTGTTACAGGTCAAAGAAGAAGTAAGTGTTATTTTAATTCCCTCTGATGTTGATGTTCGACACTGGACAGATTTTTGGCCCTGTTCTTTCTGTGGGTAAATTCAAGACCGAGGATGAAGCGGTGGCATTAGCCAATGACACAACTTACGGTCTTGGAGCTGGGCTGCATTCAAGTACGCTGGCTCGTTTTCTCGTTCGCCGGTCTTCTTTTTGATCCCATTTCATTCAAGATGATGCCAATCAATGCATGCGTGTTTCATCTGCATTGGAAGCTGGTACCGTGAGTGGCGAACTTACTCACACAAGCTCTTGTTATTCTGATCAATGCCAATTCCTGCAATGGATCTGGTTTACGCCCATAGGTATGGGTAAATCAATACAACATGTTGAACAACAACGTTCCGTTCGGCGGAAAGAAGCAATCGGGCATAGGTATGTGTTTTTTGTTCTCGACTACTCGGGAACGTACCTTTTTCCTGAGTGAAGTTGGGGGGAGGGGGAGGCGCCAATTTTTCTATTTTGCATCCTGATCTGACGTAAAAAAAAATCTTTTCAGGCCGAGAACTTGGCAGTTACGCCCTTGAAGAGTATACTTCCGTGAAGGCCATTCATTGGAACTTCGGAGAGAAACTCGAATGGCCCTTGTAATACTAAAGTCAATCTAAAGGTTCCCTTGGTCCGTCTGGAGGTAACTACAAAGTGTATCATATGAAACTGATGTCAAGTACTATGATTCGTATATTTGGCGGCGTTCATAAATATGGAACCAGGTATGGTTGAATGCGGTAAGAATGATCCAAGAACCACTGTGGGAGGTCAGAAGCTTGAAGCTTTGAAGTCTCACGAATGTCCTAAGTTTAAAACCTTGACTCACAGGCGCATCAGCAATCTAGCACTTTACTTTTTCATTGAGAAACCCAAAAAACGGCTCGCTTTTTGGAATAGCAACCGGACTTCTTCGATTTGTTACTTTTCCATCTTTTTTCCGCTTTTTTCCACTTGTACATCCACAACTTTGAAACAGTTATTTGTGAAACTACTGATGCGCCCAGCATACTATCTAGATGTACTAGATAGTATGTGTTTAGATCTAATACATTGAAGCAGTTAGATAGCAAACGCCATGTGGCATCCGTGTGGCATCGATATCAAAGATTGATCGTCCCTTCTTTACTTCTCAGAACTAGTGGTATGTACCAGGGTAAAAAATAAAATTTGTTCGCGTATCAGGATCCTTCTTTGAAATGCTAGTGACCCTGCCGTTCTGAAAATATCCCTTTAAGTTGGGGCCACTGGCGCGTTAACGCCTTGTATTTCGGTATCTCAGAAAAGTTGTGAAGTAACGGGTTTATCATAAATTAACGGAGATAAAATAAATAGGAGGATGACAGTAATGTAGGTGCGTTAATTACAAAACAGGAAAACACTGGTACTCTTTACCGGAGCCAGACACTGAGGGCCGAGACTTATGACGTTGAATACAATAAAAGGAGTTAATGCTCCTAGTCCAGAGTGCAGAAAAAAAAATTAAGCAAAGAAAGAATAAAGGGAGGTACCACTTGAAGACATGCAAAACTTAATTATTAGCCGCCTCGGAGTCCTGATTCCCATAATTGTCGAATGGATAACCGCTACCAGATGTCAGAGCCGATTTCTATGGATTTCGAAGAACTCACCTGTAGTCGTATGGGGGTGCATGGTAAGTGGGTTGGTTGGGGGGGTGGCTCCCACCGAATTGAGAGGTAGGGTAGCTTTGTTGATCGGCATAATATGCCAAAGGTAACGTAGCGTGTGGATGTTGCGGGAGAGAGTAAGAGGATGCCGGCGGAAACTGGTACGAAGACGTCTGCTGGTAGTGGGACGTCTGCTCAGGGTAGTGGGGCGTCGAGTAAGATGGTGCCTGCGCGGGTGGATAGTATTGTTGGTAGGGTGCATACCCTCCAGATGTTGAAGACGGTACATCGGGTTGGTGCCAACGTGAAATGTCTGCAGGAGGGGCGGAAGGGGCGGGGTGAAGGTTGACCGGATCATCATCATAAATAGCGTCATTTTGGGGTGGGCTATTGTAAGCTGGGTCGACGGGGCGGTATTCACAGGGGAGTCGCCGCTTGAAGCAGCGTTCACAAGAGGCGCTGTCACCTGACTCGACAGGACGGCACTGGAATAATTGTGAGCATGAACGTATCAGACCATTGGAAAAGGTCTGGTTACTCACCCTGAGTTTGCCTGCGCGACAGTTCGTGCACGCAATGGGAACACGCTTGCGTCCTTTGAAGGGTGAGTTGGGGTTGGAAGAGCTGGGGGTGTTCATCTCGAATTGTTTGAATGGGTAAAATGGGCAGAACACCAAGTTTGCTTTATAGGTGGGTGAAGCGCATCCAAAGCAAAAACAAATACGTATTTTAGTCCAGCCTTGTTTCGCATCGAGATCCAATGACAGCTATATTAAAATTTCCCGTTAGACCTAGGTGTCGGAAATTTATTGCCAAGGGAAACCCCACGTTAAGCCCCAGATCACATCATATTCTAATCGTGGTTTAAGCAGGATCACCATTGCCGTGAGCTGTTGTCACAAATTCAAAACCATTGGCCACAAAAATAACCTTAACAAGGGACACGGAGGTCGAGCATCGGAGCATCAGCCACGAGGGAACCGATGGTTGGTAAGCAACCGTCCAGGAAAAGTAAAATTCGAGTGATGGAGTGAGGCGATGAGCGAGGTTGATCTCCACTGCAACATAGTTTCTGCGATAGACATGAACATCCTAAAGGAATTGCTCGAAGCGAGGAACAAACGCACTTAATCAGGAAATTGTGGTGTCAAATACACAGATAGACACTGGCGCCTCGTTGACCCGAAACCTGGGTTGCGTACGTTGAGGCCTCTTGAGACCTGAGGCCTGAGTTGAGTTGATCAACAACATTTTTTGATGTTACACATAATGTCCAAATTTGTTCAATCAATCAGTCCCGTCATCGTGAACCAATAGGAATAGACATATTGAAGGGTGCGAACTTTTGGAATTGAAACAGAAGTCAAGTAAGATTCGAAGCAGTTTCGACACCATCTATAGACGTACACAATCTGCTGAATGACAACTAGAGCGCCAAATAATCCCTAACCTCTTCTTCAGTTAGTTTTCTGAATGTAGGCTTCGGACGACCGGTCTCGCCGCCAACTTTTCCCTGTTCTAGCTCAGCCGGCGTTGGAACGGTCACTACGCCGATCTCGATTGTCTTTTCCGTCATTTGACCCTCAAACCCTTCTTTAAGTGTCAAAAGGGCGGTATGAATTGCGTCTTCTAAGCTGATGTCATCGTTGTAGCTGTAAATCCAAATCCGCCAGTAGTATGGATTAGGTTCAACAAGAAATGGAAGACATGCTGTGATAACTGCGCACCGTTTCTCCAAAAAAGTCTTAGCGTTGATCATATTTTTGCCAATGGCGCTGGCCTTCCATGCCCAGAAAGAGCCGGAAGGATCAACTTGATAAAGGGATGGGCCACGATGGCTGTCCCAGCCCGCCACCAATAATGATACACCGTATGGCCTTACACCTCTGAGCTGTGCATTAATATGTAGCCATCTCATGTTCATTAATCAAGGACCCACCCTGATTGTGTGGCTTGTTGCATGACAGTCGCGATTTCTTGTGTTAAGACTTTTGTCGGTGGATATTCGCCGTAAATCTTCCAATACGATTGAGCACTCTTACGGGCCTTAGTTACAAGTATCCGGAAATCGGGGCCCATTCCTGAGTATACGATCCCGATGTTGGGGCATATGACGGCGACTTTCTCAATCACGGAGTCGTCGATTAGGATAGAGGATGTCTTCTTTTCAGTTGCGATCACAATGCCGTTTGTTGCTGCTTATTATATTAAGTTTCCATTGAATGAATATTCTAGATTAGATACAGACCTTTGATCCCAAGGCTTGTGGTGCCCTGAGCAACTGCTGCAAGAGCATGCTCAATCTGAACGAGTTTTCCACTTGGGGAAAAGACAGTAAGAGAATAACTGTGAGATCTATATGAGCGATATATAGAAGAATGGGAAGACAGAAAAGCGACCTATAGGCACCACCGTCTGCGCTAGCCATTGAGTTGGGTAGATGTAATTAGAGTTAATGACTTGCGACCGAAGACGCGCGTCCATCATAAGCGTGTTGTTTGTTTGCTCATGTTTATGACGCGACTTGCTCACATCGGTTCCCTACCGAACTCTCATAAGTAATCCATATATTCTGTATGGATCACAATTTTTCCATATATGATTAGCACACTAGATAACCGAGGAGAGACTATGGTGAGTATGGCCGAACAGTCTAATTGACATTTGTCATATCTTTCACATTTTCTCAATACCCTCTTATGGGCAAAACCTCACTTCAAGAGAGGAAATGATGGAAATTAACGGGGAAGACGATACCAATGAGGAGATCATCTCCCAAGCTATCGTCATCCTTCAACGGTATCTAGCAGATCTCAATGATCCTTACTCTCATGAACTCGAGGCTGGAGTCGCGAGAAATGAAACCAACTCTAATTATGCCTTATTCCATTCACCAGTTAAAGCCCCATACTCTATAGTAACTCATACTTTTGGGTATATGGGTTAAGACAGAGTCGATTTCAATCATTCAATGATGACAGTAAGAATCTTTCAATTTGGGCATATCAGAGAGATATCCAGTATCGATACCAAATTCACGGATCCGTAAAACAGATAGGATATAAGTCCGAAGTCCCCGAGTCATGGAATGCATATATTAAGCAATCATTTATTTTGAGTAGAACGGCCCAAAGGTTGAATTCACCGTTAAAGTTGCACGCTACATAATAATAGTACTACTACTTTGCGCTGATATACATCATTTATTTAATCCACTTTGAGGGGTGTGGTCCTCAAGTATGGCTAGAAGATAACATCAGCTAATAAGCTTTCAACTCACATATTTATGTTTGCACTCACAAGATGCTGGCTATGCTGAGGGAACAGAGTCTTTGCCTCATCATTGCTCACCCCGGGATGAACAATAACATCTTCACCCTTCTTCCAGTTAACAGGGGTAGTGACGCGGTGTTTGTCACCGATTTGGAGAGCTGTTTATCAGATGTTATGTAAGATCTAACAACAGTAAGATAACTGGGGCCTTACAATCAATCACACTAGAAGGGGAGATGAGAATAAAACAACCTCATAGAACAAAACATGTCTTACCGAATGATTTCGTCAAAGTTACGCCCAGTTGAAGCGGGATACGCAAGAGTGAGGCGGATGATCTTTTTTGGATCAATCACAAATACTGTACGGACCTATGATGGTTTGAAGGGATAAGATCAAGACTGCTAAAACCTGTTTCAGAGTTTCTTACGGTGAAGGGGAGTCCCTTTGCATCACGGTTGGTCGCATCTTGCTCATCCAACATGTCATACAATGTCGAGATTTTCCTATCAGGGTCGGCGATCTAAAAAAAATTGAAAAAGAAAATAAGCCCTTAGTCAAACATCGAAGATCGTATCGAAGTGGAGCATACGATAGGGAACTGAACATCTGTTGGTCCTACTTTGGCGCCGTAGGAATTTATGTCCTCGACCCATTTGTTGTGTTCTTCGAGACCATTGGCGGAGATACCAATAACCTTTACATTGCGTTTCTCGAAGTCCGGAGCGCGACGAGCGACCTCGCCGAGTTCGGTGGTGCAGACAGGCGTAAAATCTCCTGGATGAGAGAAGAGGATGGCCTGATGCCAAGTCAATCCAGGGGTGTTACAGAGTGAAAAAAGTTTTAGTACCCAAGAATTACCAATCCATTCATGGAATTTGATAGGACCAGCGGTGGTTTCAGCTTCAAAGTCGGGGGCAACGTATCCAAGGCGAAGGGCAGGCATTGTGTAGATGTAGATAATTGTATTTGGGGAAGAGAAAACTTGTGCAAGTTTCTCAATATATAGGCGATCATGTAAAACAATCGCGTACGTTTGCGTCTATATTGCGTGCTCATCTTCTCTGGGAATAGATATCCCTCGGTTTTCGTACTGAAAGCATTTGTATATAAACCATCCGTAATTAAACTAATAAAAGGCAACGGCATGAAGGAGGCTGTGCGGATGCTTCTCTTGCTGCTCTTGTAAGATCGTATCAATACTTTCATCGATATCGTCCGCTTCTTCCACCTGACCAGACGATGTCACGCAAAACTGCACTTCTTGATCAACGAAACTGACGTACCGCTGCAGCTAAATCAAGCATGGCTTTCCCAGCAATAAGTGCTTCTTCTTGATTGTCCCTAATTTCCATATTTATGATATGTACGGGTTTGTTAAACTCTCCCCCCCTACTCAAAAGGTCTGCAGACATATATGAGGTATAGGTTCAAATATTCAAACCAGAGCAGGCCTACCGTCACAGACCGCGTCAAAACATCGTTCCTCGCAAGTTATTACTATGTCAGCGACAGTTTTGCTGTCTTGCCAGCGTTCTGGTGCTAACTTAAGCTGCCTATTCCGGTCGAGCATTGGAAGAAGACCATTGGCCGAATATCTATCTTGTTCGACCAGGCACAATTGAGGAACAAGGAAAAATCACTCACAAGCGACTATCCTTCGAACTTAATTCTTCGTATATTGAAGTATATGGCGTTCCAAATGGGTATATATTGGGTTTATCTATCGAAGGACCTGGAAGTCGGACCGCTGAACCTGTCCCGTATGAGGTCACTCGATAGCCTGCCTTACTGGTGATGAAGCTTTAGATTTCAATAGAAAAAGAGTAAAAAGGGTGTTTACGCCAGAACAGAATGGCCTTCCATGGAACGGTTCTACTCCAAAATTTAAGTAGCCAGTAGGCAAGCTGATAGTTACTTACTTGATTGCTAGCGCATACTACACAAAACAAAGGACGGGGTTTATAGAGAGAGTTAGGCGTTGATGAGTTTTGCGGTGTTGAGGACGCTGATGGTTGTGCCGCCAGTGGTTGTGAGATTGATTGCGGGGGTGGTGAATTGGAGTTCCAATTGTCAGTCTGATAGTTCGAAGGGGGGTCAACAGTCGGAGGGGTTGGAGGGGTCAGCGTCGCCGACGAACTTGAATCAGCTTGAACTTGTTGAAGACGAGAGTCTACTCGGGCAAGACGGGGATCGCGAGCTCTTCGAGGATCCATTTGCTATAATATAAAGGTCTAAATAATAAAAGGAACAAGTAAGCTGGTATTCTATGAAAGTCATTAGATATCGGAGAGAAAAGTGAAGCCTCAGCAGTATCTCGAACAATTTCTGTCTGCATATCGACCCAGGCGAGTATTTTTTTTGACAAGGGTCAATACAGCTTCCACTCTGAGTCATCGTTGGCATCATAAGAGAGCTGTGGCATCTATTCACCTTTTGGATATGTATATTGAATTTTGACGACAAGAAGTAAGTGTTCGTCACACAAGTGATGTTTGGGCTAGGGTTCCTAAAATAACAGTGCACAGACTCCAGGGTAAATCAAAGCTCACCTTGGCGTCCATGCAGTACTGATTTGAAACTCTGGGTTAGTCAATATCTTCCTTGATTTACTTGGTTCTCGCTTGATAATACGTCTGGAGACAGTGCACAGCGTCTCCCTCTCATGGATGCATCAATATTTCCAAGCCAGCCGAACGGTCACACTCAAACGCGTTCCGACTTGGAAGTAGATGTTGTCGCAATCTGTCGCACTATTTCTCATCATGAACAGGCAATCATGACTCTAGATGATCAAATTAACGCAATGATGAAGACTGTCCGTCAAATGGAGTACAACAAACTCCAACACGGGGCTGAAATTCGACGGTGCAAAAGCATCACCACTCTTGCCATTCGCCTGCCTCCGGAGATCTTAGCATCTATATTTGAGGAAAGTATCAGAGATGGATGGACGCGAACGCCTCTAACAGTTTCTCATGTTTGCTCAAGCTGGCGGAGAGCTACCAGCATTCCATCGGTTTGGTCCCATGTATATGTCAATCTTGACGCTCGCGATCCATACCAACGGAGTCGTCTCTGGCTCGACAAGTCCCAGGATGCCCCCCTTACAATCGATATTGAGATTGGGAATGACATTACCCATCTTCCAAAGACTATGATTATCTTATCCAAGGAGATGAAGCGTTGGAAGGCTTTGTCCCTCAAGTCTGTCCATTCCGACCCTGTTAATCAGTTTTTACGATTTTGCGGGAGATCAGCACCACAACTACAAGCTGTTTACATACATATCCAAGAACCACTCGATAATAATCCGTCTCCTTTGATACCATTGTCCAATTCATTTATAAACGCTTCTCAGTTCTGCACCCTACACATCGAACGAAGATTTGTATCGCAACCTGGTTTTATACCCGCCTCCGTTTCCGTTCTATCCCTACGATTGCTATCTTCGGCCACACAGTCAATCGCCTCCGCCCTTCGATTACTCGACTCGCTTCCACTACTTAGCTCGTTTTCGTTGGAGGTCCCATTAGGACAACAGCAAACTTTTGCAATGGATGCAAATCCAGGACAAATCGTAGCTCTAGGCCAGTTGGAATCCCTGACGTTGATGGGCTCCAACAGCATATTTGGCATATTGTCACATCTGAAGCTTCCCGGCCTTACTCACCTCTATCTTCGTTCATCACTGGAGTATACCTTGGCGGAGGAAACGGGAGATTGGATAGCGGTTTTCCTTGAGAGGTCTTCCCCACCAATGATTCTTTTGGAAATTAGAGATCTGTTAATCGATTCAGCTTGCCTTGCCCGATACTTTCAACTCTTGCCATCTCTTCAGGAGCTCCGCCTCCATGATGTTGACATTAATGACGCCGCATTGCGACTGCTTCACGCGCCCAGGAGATTATGTCCACACTTGACACGATTGGATTTCAGGTGGTGCGGGAGAATGTCAGGGCGCGCTCTTGTTGCACTGGTCCAGAGTCGCATGAGCGGAGAACCTTACCCTACAATTACATCTATAGAGGTTATCACCGTGATCAATTGCTCCTTTGTGAAAGAAGAGGATATCATAGATCTAGGCGAAATGACTCTTTGTTGTTTGATTCTACGAGAACAAGAAGACTATTGTAGTGAGTGACATTGCATCATTCCGAAAACCTACTGACTCTTTGAAGATGGACCAGGGTGCTGCGAGAACAAGCGATATCGGAAACGACTGAAACACCGAAACCTGCTTCGCCCTTCGTTCACTAACATTCGAGCTGATCGTGGGGTAGTCCTCTAGAGATGTATTGTATTTTAGAGTGTAGGATGTATTGTATTTTTGAAATATAGGTCACAAACTATGGCAAACGGTGGTACGAAAAACACCATCCGCCTCAAACAAGGACTCTTTCTTTTCTTTCTGACACATCATAAAAAGTCTGCAAAAAGAACATTACCTAAGTGCAAACATTTGAAATTATCGATGTGGTTAAAGAAGAGAAAAATCACCCGTGGTAAAAGGGCTTTTATAGCTAAGATTGCACGTGGTCTTCCCAAAGTAGTCGTTGCCCACCTCCAACAACTGGACAACCCAGAATAATATGCCTTTCACTAATATCACCAATGACTTCAAGACGATATTACACGAACGGGAGAGCACGATTCCAGACGCAAAAAGAGGGAAAGTGATCAAACACTCTCGGAATGAGGACGACAAGCTTTCTCTACATAAAACCTACGTCGCTGAGGCATACAATGTCGTATGTCTAGTCATAACATTCCTATGTGCCAAAAATTAACGCTGTGTTTACTTTTTATAGTTGAACCACATAAATACACTCAGCGAAATGCTTGCCAATATCCGGGTCCCTTACTTGAATTTAGACTCCCGCACCTCGTCCCTTTCACGCCAGGCTTCTCGAAACATTGATTTCAATGAATCATCATCATCATCATCATCTTGGGCAAATATTCGACACTTGACAAATGAGGAGAGAGATCAAATAGACTTACAAGCTCGTGTAATACTGACTCGATGTTCGGACCGAGTGAAAGAAATGGAGGCT
Organism: Phlegmacium glaucopus; assembly: GCA_015039465.1. Classification (NCBI taxonomy): domain Eukaryota; kingdom Fungi; phylum Basidiomycota; class Agaricomycetes; order Agaricales; family Cortinariaceae; genus Phlegmacium; species Phlegmacium glaucopus. The sequence continues at coordinate 310,712 of MU130237.1, read as the reverse complement.
TTAGAGAAACGTACGTTTGCCGCTTCTCATAATGAGGTAGCTCATGCCATTGAATTTTCTTTTTTATTATAGGACGCGCAGAGCTTGTGGCGAGCAAAACGAATCCTTTGACACGTTTCCTCCCTGCTCGACTGCGGCAAGATGAATCCAGTCTATCATCCGATGTCATAGCTGCACACCACGCCGGTATAGTCTGGTATCTAAGCCGAAGGTTGACTGAGGCAAGCCAGACGCAAAAAGAACTTCAGGAAGAACGCGTCAAACGACAACTAGAAAGGACGCGAAGCCTTGGTTCAGGCGCTACACAAGAATATATGACTATGACCTCCCGAGAACATTCGTCCAGTACCCGATCTGTGGAGAGTACGGGTCCCGGAAGCTGGCTGGAAAGTACTATTGCAGCAACCATCGGTGCATCTACCTCTTCACCCAAAGGCTCACAACGCAAAATTCCCGTTTATACTCCCTCCGAATTATCAGACGAGGACGACGATGAAATCGAACTCTCAGCTTCACAAATCATGCAATTCGAGACTGAAAACGCGAATATCTTGAAACATGTGCAAGATACACTAGAGTCTGTTCAGCAGGCAGAGTCACGACTGATGGATATCAGTGCTCTGCAGATGGAATTGGTTACACATTTGACGAAGCAGACCGAGCTTACCGATCAACTGTATGAAGACGCCATTACTGCGACATCCACTGTAGAGAAGGGTAACGAGCAGTTGAAGGAAGCCAAAAGAAGGGCAAAAGATGGAAGATTCTTCATCCTGATATTTCTTATCGGGGCCAGTCTGAGCTTGCTCTTCTTGCATTATTATTGAATGGTCTGGCGGGCCATTTTATCTATGATTACATTGTATATTAAAAGAACTGACCCCTACGCACATCAGCTATCTATATAGACTAACAAGTTTGATACCCCATCATTGTATCTAAAAGTGTGTGATAGGTAGCATCTTGCATAAAAATGTTAATATCATTCATGGTGATGAACCATTCGCATGGGGGGTGGGAGAAAGCAATGGGGCTTCTTCACCAAATTCCTCAATAGCTTCGGCTGCCAACTCGTCAACTTCTGCAGGGAAGCCGTCCAGATGTCGCACATGGTTCTGGACGAGGGTGTACACCCACCTGAACCGGGACATACAAAATCAGAAGAGTCAACCATTTGAGAGCGGTTGTACATACCAACTGGTGCCAATGGCAACAAGGATGCCTCCACCAACTAAAAGACCGTTCAAAACTTTGGTACCTGGCAAAGAAACGATCAGATAAATAAAATCAAGAAAAATATTGACATACTAGTATCCATTTGTTCACGCTGGTCACCATCAGCTAGAGAAGCTATCTTCGATCCTATGAAAGTGTGGAGCAGGATTTTTGGAAAAACGAAAAAGGTCGCAATCACAAATTGCCATAGCTTTACTGCTTCTATGGACTATGGTGACAAACAATAAGAGACCTGAGCAGAGAAAGATGGGACTGAAGACTTGCCGCAAATAGAGAGGTGGAATAAACCCATGGCGGAAAGGGGGAGATACGAATAAGAATGATCAATGGCAAGCCCTTCGCCTTCTATGAGAATAGATAGTCCGTGAATTACTGGACGATTTCCAAAAGGAATAATTGTAGCTTACAACTACGGATTCTAGTGCCTGCCATTTCTTGTTTTGGCTTGACCAGGCATGCAGCCTACGGCTGAAGAGAAGGCGAAGAACGACAAAGGCGAAAGCCGATCCCAAGATAGACGCCGTTGCACCAATGAAGAAGCCCTGCATGCCATATGCGAAACCAGACAATGTGACAAGAGTTGTATGTCCAATTAAGGGTGGAAAGGATATGCACACTGATTCGATGCAAAATTAGGAAATAGTTGGGAACCAATCGAGAGGCTGAAATATACCAATTAGAAATCCGAGAGCAAGCCATCCAAAAGGTGTCGCTGCTAGAAGGCGTGCCTTGTCATAGGCATATTGTGCAATACGAGCGGGGGTGACAATAAGAATGAATGCGCCTAATAAAGGATAAGATTTATTTAATAGATATGAAGATGGAAATAGGAAATTACTGACCCGTGCATATGTAAAACATGAGTAGTAGCCATATGAAGGCCTTGGAAAGTGATTAGGGGTTACTTATGACGCGATGATAAGAATGAAATGGACTTTTCCATATATGTGAAGCTTGCGGTAACGGTCCAACGAGTATTTTGCATATGTTTTGACTATATGGATTAGACCGCTGATAGGGTGTGCAGCCATGTTGACTGTTAAACTTAAAGGTGAGTTGGCAGGAGCATCACGTGGATTGTTCTTTGCCACTTGCGTGCATGGAGAAGTTCAGCGCCTTTAGAGTCCGTCATTAATTTTACCATAAATTATCGAAGCTAATATTTCTATTAGGACCCGGGCACTGGAATACAGGTGCATGTCACTGCCTAACTGATATATTATCTATTCAACTATCGATGACAGCCCTTTCTGACTCCCGTGCCTCCTCTGGGCTCCGCACTAATCATTACAAGGGTCCTTTTACCCTTTCGATACATCCTAGCGATCATTCGGACTTTGTTGGTCTTGCTACTCGCCCTTGTATACGTCACCTTGGTTCGAGGCATTTGTCTTATTCTTGTAAAGTTATTTTTTTCTTTTTCCATCACTGACATCTCCTGATATGTCGCTTCTCAGTTGCCTATACCTCCGCTGTATCGCCTCGTTGAACATCTATTCACATATATTATTGGACGTTCTGCTTTGTTTATTCTTGGTCTTTTTTGGATTTCAATCGAACAAGTATCCAGAAAGAGAGGGTCAGCACATCTGATCTATGCTACTCAATATTAAATTGACTATTTTGAATGACAGGAAGGGGCTTGCCACAAATGAAACATGGAAACCTCGAGCAGGTGATATCATCGTTTCAAACTGGGCTTCATGGATAGATGTCGTTTGGCTTGCTATAAGGTTCGTTTTATTTTCCAAATCTCTCACTCGGTTGAAAAAAATGTTTTCAAGATTCAATCCAATATTTGTTTTGCCAATCACAGATGCTGTTCCTGCGTCGTCTCGCTTATCAACCCCCATCAAACGCACGCCCGGACGTCGCACAGGTACTGGCTCAGCGAACATACAATCTCCAGCTACAGCTACCGTACCTCGCATCCCAATACATGGGTTTCAAGTGGTCTCCTTGTTAAAGATGATCACCTTCGCAGGCTGTGTCACTCCATTTGATGGCGCAGGCTCTGGTTCAAAAAAAAATACTCTGGAAGACATCAGGCGAACAGCTTCTCGACCCATCGTAGTATTTCCGGAATGTACTACTAGCAATGGGCGTGGACTACTTCGTTTTGCTGATGTGTTCCACCAAAATGTTCCTGTCAAAAAATATCAGGTCTTCATCCTCTGTGTTCGGTGCGTTTTTTTTTTTTTAAAAAAAAAAAAATTTTGATCCAGTAAATTTATAAATTAAACAGATATGATCCGCCGACAATCTATAGTCCTACGCTGTCTCACTCGATACCATCTAATACGCTTAACCCTCTTTCTCACGTGTTCTCCCTTGGAATGTCTATATCGTCGGCCCAGATGTCCATCCGCCTCCTAAAACCTTCGGAATCTCCAAGTTCTCAGCTTTTCATCGCCAGTGAAATTCTTTCCGACTATGCAGGCGAGGATCCATTATCAGAGACCTGCGCCGCACTAATAGCTCACATCGGGAAGTTGAAAAGAACTGGGATGGGGTGGGAAGAAAAAGGCAGTTTCTTGGAATTCTATAACGGTAAAAGTAAAAGTAGATGACAGCAGTCCTATACATGTGCTATCGCGCCGTGCTTAATTGAATATATAGCGTCTGATAGTCTATTTGTCTTGCAGGATTTAGTACAAGAGAGAAAAAAAGCAGGTGAAACGAAATTGAAACAAGTGATCAAAGGGGTGCATGCAGTGGCCATGAAAATGGGACGGATGGATGGTGATGAATATAATACTGATGATGCAAATTTTGTGATGAATTCGAATACATGATCAGGGGGACGAAACTTGGAAAAAAAAGCAGTATACGCCAGATGTCCACAAATTAAACTTGATATGGATCCAATTGGGAAGTGCAGTTGTAATCTCGACAGACCTCGCTACTGCGAAAACCTGAATCTGCTTGATCATGATAGCTGCCACCTACGTATTGATCGGGAACATCATCGTACCCATGGTAGGAATCATGATGGCCAGACCAATTCCAGCTGGTTACCCTGTCCGTAAAGGTACAGGAGTCGGCCGCAGCAAGGGAATGCTGGAAAACCCCTCGCCGTTCCTCTAAATTCGAAGGATATGTGGATAAGGGATGACGAGGTTCTGCTCGATCATAACAGTCGTTGGCAGGGTAGGAATAAGTCTCATGAAGCGTGGAATTTTCACCATATCGGTGATCGTGATCGTAATCATGACGACGATGACGACTGGAGATGGAAGCCCTCTCTGGAGACCTCGAGCGCGAGCGCAGTCGCTCTATGCGTCGATTAGGGGACCTCCCCGTTGACTAACACAAGGATATCAGATTCAAAATGACCTAGAGATTCACTACCTTCGTCTCACCTCATAGTCGGTGACACGTACTCTCTTTCCAGAGAGATGCCTGCCATCAAGAAATCTGACAGCACGCTCAGCGTCCTGCTTTGTAAAGTATTCAATGAACCTAGAAAATTCTCGATTTATTTAGTATAGTAAATTCTTGGAAAATGAGGTACTCTACCCGCGTCCCCTTTGAGTCCGGTCAAGATCACAATAGGCAACTAGCCTACCTGACAATCTTCCAAAATCTTTTAGCTCCTGGAAAATAAGGGGGGGGTTAATATAAAAGAATCCAGAATATAAGTCGGAGATCCACATACTTGCCATCGGACACCCCTTGGAATGTTAGTGACCACCACTGGGTGTCGACTGTGACGCCGAGTTGGGGAGGGCCTTGTTGAGCTTGCAAAAAGCTAAGCGCATATATTTAACAATCTGGAGAATATATTATTACTCACATCTTATCAGAGTCGCTGTTGGTTATTGAAGGCATGTCTTTGCGCAGCCGATGGGCAAATTCAATAATAACACCTGGATAATTAATTCTCAAGGGTCGGTCGTCGGCATAAAAGCCATATTCTGAGTAACTGACTTCTCCCCAGCAAAGGCTGGTGTTGATAGGTTTCAAGGACGACTTGGGCATCCTGGCGTGGCCATGAACTCAAGTCGTTTAAAAAGGCCAATGGAAGAACATGCCTTCTCAGACTCGAATTGGACGAACGCGTAATCTTTATATAAGTTATTAACAGTAAAACTTGTTTGAAAAATGGTCGCAAACATACTTTGCAACATTTTGACTTCACTGAGTTTGCCATAGCAAGAGAGATACTGGAGTAAATGCAAATATTAGGTGCGTCGACAAGGTTAAGCTGAAGCTCTGTGCATACCTTGGATAACTCCCCCTCGGTGATATCTTTTTGAAGGCCTGTCAATGAGCCAACAAATTGACATGTTTTTTTTTTGAAAAGTGAAAAGCAGATGGTCAAACCTCGCAGATACAGGCGTTTTGAAGACAAAGACGGCATTAGAATGGATGAGGACTCTAGCAAAGAAAAGGCGTGGAGGGGCAGAAGACTGTTGAGTTAATTCCAACTCCGACCACTTCTTCGAAAACTTGAGATAAGTCAATCAGATGCCATTGAATAAGATGCCAGATAGTAGTCAGTCGACCGGTGTAGAGGTCCGACTCCTTAATTGGTATATTATAATTTGAAATACAATGTTCGACAAGAACTACAGTTTCGCCTTGACCTATCCAAAGAATGTGTGAATCTCATGTTGCCATACGACAATGTGACGCCTACCGAAGCTAGCCTCTGAAAAGCTTGCCGCAAATCCGACCTTAAATCCTATGGGAATAAGTAAGTTCGGAAATTATGGTCAAAATGTGGACGAGATACCTCAACGTCTTCAACCCCAATGCTCAACCTGATGAGCCTTGGATCTGCAGAAGGATCGGATTGGAGACGTTGTTCAACAAGCGACTCAACTCCACCGAGACTTGTGGCGGGCTGGAATTTAAACAATGTGAATAAAGACCTTCCGATGCGGGTATAACGCTCACGACAAAGTATTGCAGAAGGTGAGGGAAAATCAAAGCGTGCTCTGATTTCGCGAGCTACTGATTGGGTCAGAGCATGATAGTAGTTAAAGTAGATCTTTCTCACAAGAATAGCAAACGTTGCATTCCAGCCTCCTTGCATTTGTGTTTTCGGATCGAATCCACGTTCATCTGGACCCTGCAACGCCGAATGCCATACCTTAGATATCATGCCACCAGGTACACCGTCGTATGTCTCCCCAACTGGCGTTTCTGAAGCGATGTTTAACCACTGGGCGAGTTCAGTGGCAGAAGCCGATTGACGAGGTACCCGGAGGTGCAAAGTTCTTAAAGAGCGGAGGAGCAACCAAGATTCGAGTGAGCCCATCATGCTGCCCAGGAAGGTGCGATCGCTGTGAAGCTGTAATGATCTCGTCAGATGACAGTCAAGGGTTTTCGGAGCACCACAAAGTGTTCACTTGATTCCAAGATTCCAGAGTTTTGACTACTAAAATACCAGCTAATAAATCAGAGTGCCCTCCGAAATATTTCGTACCTATATTTCTAAAGCTTAGAATAAAATGGCTATGAAAAATCAAGCAAGCTCTAATTACCCGAATGAAGGACACTATAATTGACAATGATATTAGATAAATTGACAAGCGAAAATGCCGTCTACTCACCAGTCAGCTCCGAATTTGAAGGGGTATTGTAGTGGGGGAGGAGCAAAGGTAGAATCTACTATGATTTTACCGCCAACTTTATGTACCTGTGTGACAAGGTAAAAGTTGATTGTCTTCTATAGGATAAGTTAAGAACCAACCGACCTTGTCCGCGTAATATTGTATATCTCTAATGGTGCTTCATGAACCATAACTCTCTACACTAGGTAAAATTTGAGCCTACCTTGATTCTCCAGTAGGATTTACTGGTGTTTCTAACCAGCAAAGATCGCCAGGTCGGTACTCGGAATCCAGGTCGATCACATCTACTTTGGGTGTTTGAGCTCTATAAACTGCAATGGTGGCATGACACCCGTGATAACCGCCTCTGATGGCAATTCTTTTTGGTCGATAGAAGACAAGGGCCTATTACGAAATTTAACGTCTGCCTGGATCTTGGGAATCATCGTGATACAAAGATGCGTACAGCGTATGAAGCGGCCAAGCCAGAGGAATAGGTAAGTGCAAAGCCATCCTGTAAAGGTCATTAACGATAATCAGGTACATGAAGCTTCAGTATCACTCACATTGATGCTACTCAGAATCTGTTCAACCCTAGTACTAACTTGTTGGGTGTATCGAGAATAGACATGTCTTGACGGATTTCGCATGTCGATATCAGCAAGGCTGGAACCATCTGTCTCAGTAGGATTGGGAGCCCTGAAGGCTAGAAGAACATGAACAACTAGCTCCGGCCATGGATAAATCTACAAACGCACTGGTTGATACTGAGATCGAAGGGGCCACCTCCCTACCGGACACAGAGTCACCATGAATGAGATGAGTCCCATTCAACTTTGGTTTGATATCAGCCATTCTACTCAAGATACTAACTGCCCGGACCCCGAGAGTAAACGCGAGCATGAGACCCCGCATAAATGTCATGCTATTTTTGTATCTTAAGATGCTCGTCGAAAACTGATCCTAATGCAGGTCAAATCCGTCCGAAAGCGGAGGATTTTGGCTCACAAATCGCAGAACTCAGGATCGTTCTATAAAAATAGAAAACGCGTGACCGCACTGGGTTCAATAGCCTTTAAGCTTTAACTTGCACCTAAGCCTCAGGTGCTTCTCTCGAAAAAGATACCCCGCCTTTGTCAATCCTCAGCATTTGGCCATAATGAAAGCCTATCACGCGGGCTTTTTCGCCTCTTTCATTCTTAGCCCCGTCTTGGTTTTTGCATCCTCTGTAAGGGCAGTGTCCGAAAGCAAGTACACCAAGGCGCATTCTCTCGGAAATAATTACTCCTTCGACCCGCGAGACGGATGGCAGAGTATAAACGCGACAAATCTCCAGTATAAATACCGCAGACAGGAGCCCGACCTAGACTTGACCGTCGATCTGAGGGGTGATTCTTCGGATTTAGAAAGTCGTACGAAGAAGAACAACGTGCATCAGGCCCCCCACAAGGCTCCCCACAAAACGGGTGGTCTAGGACAGGTAATCACCGGAGTTGTTGCGGATATCTGGAAAGGTTTAAAAGGATTCGGGAAGCCTGAACCTGTGACAATCACTTGGTATTTTTCGACAGGTGTCGGCTGGTGCTGCATCTCACATCTTTCTCCAGGTACACGGGACACGACCTAGAGAAGCCCAGCTGCTGGGCTAATAGTGTATGGGCGCCCACAGTCAGTTATTTTTTTAAAGCTAAGTTTATCGAGGAGATAGCTTATGTTCTGCCATGTTAGGACGAATCATTTACCTGTGCACTCACTATGGAAGGATGGATGAATCGTCCCAAATGCTTCAAGTTTCTGGAATGTCAGTTGCCTTTATCAATACTTTTATCAAGGTAGAACTTACGTCCGGTCAGTGTGCCACACGCCCAAAAAATGTGTCTTCGTTCGAGTTGTGGATACATGTGCGGGGTGTGCCCCAGGGTCCAAACACGTCGACTTAACACGCGCAGCTTTCGGACAACTGGCAAAATACGATGTCGGGATTCTTACAGTCCAACTCAGACCAGCAACAGAGCCAGAGGGGTGGTAAGCATTTTGATAAACGTTTCAATAGGCATCAAGAAAATGAATGAGTTGATATAGGTCCGAAAAGCTCTGGGGTCCTAAAGTTATTGGCCAATAAGCTTCGATAAAAAGGCTCCGTGCTGGCATGGAGAAAAAGAGAGACATACTGTGATTTTATGATGGGTCCCAAGACTTATATTTGTATCAATCAAGGCGAGGAAGAGGAAGAGGAATTAATTCCCTGGCTACATTGAATGAGTCTTGACTCACATTCTACTATAATCATGCCTTCAGGTGGACCCTTTTGCGTTTCTTTCCCTCAGCAATTTTTGCTTTAACTTTCTCTTCGTCCATCTCCTCTTCTTCGTAGAATTGCGCCGTTCGTTCAGAATCATTCTTCCTACGGATGAATTGTAATGCCACCAAATTGTAACTTATATCACCCTTTTGATCTTGCAAGGCAGCACGAAGGTGCTTGCGAAGAGGGATCAAGGTAGTCCGCATCGTGCGATTCGCAACGATTTGGTGGTGGTGGGTCTTGAGTAGAAAGAATATAATCCGCGATACCAAAGTAATGTTCCATCGCTTGATGCAGTATTGATTTAGATAACGGATTTATTCAAGAGGAATAGCTTACCTTTTGTGCCCAAATATTTAGATACACCATCAAGGAAATCACCTTCCCGAAAGGCAAGACTAAAAGCGCATCCTGCAGCGCGGTGCTTTGGACCTTTTCCACTACTCTTAGCACGTAAGCCTCAGGTTCTAGATCATACGCAGCTAGAACTGGGTTTCTTGGGGGCGGTTGCAATCTCATGGCATCAGTTTCTGACATGCGCGACATGGCCTCTTCATAATCTCTAAATGTTTCGCGTTCTGTATCGGCCAAATCGAGCGCCTCCATGATACGTTCTCCCGCCATGAGCGTCTCCGTCGTTTGTTTTGTAACAGCAGCAATCTCAGTAGCTTCCGAGATTCCATTTTTAGGACCATCTTCTGCTCCGCTCCCGATTGGTACTTCCACGCGATTCATAGAGTCTGCGATACCATTTTCATAGAGCCTTTCAAGCTCTCTTTCGCGTTCCTCCTCAAGGAATAACTAGAAGAAAAAAAATGAGAGTTTGTGTGATGCACCATATGGTTAAGATCTCACAGGTTCATCAAGCTTCTCCCAAACCCTTATGGACTTATCATGGGAGCCAGTCACTACGAAATTGCCGTGATGACTCAAGGCTAGAGCCCAAACTTCGCCATGATGCCCTTCAAGCTTTTGGATACCCTCAAACTAAGGAAAGTCACGCTTAGAAAGAGAAAGAAGAATGGGTAGATTTGCTCGCCTTGTCCCCATCCCAGTATTTCAGCATTTTGTCTTTACCGACAGTCCAGAAATAGTGCGAGTCTTTCTCGAAGGTAACTTGCATAACGCTTTCCTCATGTGCAAAAATGGATTTATGACAATCTCCAAAATCAAGTCCCCATATTTTGACATTTTTGTCGGCAGAACAAGTGACAATCAGTTTAGAATCGCTAGAGATGTCCATGGAAAGGACAGGAAGCTGTGAATGATGAACGAGGAGCTTGTATGTCACCACAGAGAGGACTTACTTTATGACCGTACAACGACAAAAAGAATTTTAGGCTGTCTTGATAGAAGACTTTGACAGTAGAATCAAGGAGAGCTACTGCCAACAGTTTACTGTTCGGGCTGTATCGGACAGATAGCACATCATCCGTCATCTTCAATGTACGTACATGGAGTAGCGACAGAAGTTTTCCGCTTTGGACCTATAACGATAATCAGTAACGGCCAAAATTAACGCGGTCATTTTGTACTGACACTTCCATCCGTAGCATCGCGATGTTCGAATTTCCAGAATTTGACATCTTTATCAGCGCTTCCCGTTACGAGTGCTTCTCCATCGGCTCGAACATGCATTGACCAAACCGTCGCGGTATGGGCTTCTATTGTTTCAATGAGGGTCGATGAAGGAAGATCATAAATGAGAATCTGTCCAGATTTGGTCCCAACAGCAATCTAATGTATGCAAGCATTCGTAAAAAATGAACCCAATTAGTCAATATAACCCACATGTCGGTCACCAGGCAAGAATGTGCTGCAAATCGCGTATCCACATTCCATGGTGCGAATGCATGCGACTGTTTTCAAATTCCATAATTTCAAGGAGCCTGGAAGATGGATTAGACGTTACAAGCGAGAAAATGAAGATTGATGTTGGATACCATTGGAGGCAGAAGCCAAAATTTGGTCATCCGAACTAATGCACAATGTTCGAACATCCGTCCTGTGTCCGGGAAGGTCAACGGAGTAGCTTCGTGTCGCTTCTGGTGATTGATCCTTAGATTTTGTAGATTGTGGTATATTATATACTTCTATCGCATTTGATGACAGTGCAATGAAGAGCTCGAAAAATAGAATGATAGGTATAAGTTTATCTGCCAGAAAGAAGTAAAAAATACCTGTGTAATTCCTTTTGAACTGGTTTCGTTTGGCCCAAAGTCAAATGACCGTATTTTCCCACTGGCTCGGACCACAAGATAAGGCGTAAAATAGTCAACGAAATTCAATTCCATCCCTTTGCCAGCATCTGGTTCGGCTACGAGACCATTTTCCTTTTCATTGACATCTTGTTGACTTTTCTCTTTGGCACGCTTTTTTCTTCTTGCTTGCTTTTTCCTGACTTCTTCCTCGTTTCGAACTCGAAAGATCTCAACAGAACGGTCGTGGGATTGAACAGCAAGGTACGGTTGAGTTGGGTGAAATTTTATCTGGGAAACACGGTGCTTAGAGGACAGTGGCAAGTTTGATATAGGGTGTATCATTTTGGCGACCTGGATAAGACCGTCAGTTCATGAATACAGGCGAAAAAAAATCATTGAACCTCTCCAGATTCCGTCTCTTTTAATCCATCTGCCAATGCTTTACGATCAATTCGCCATGCTTTTAGTTCTCCTTCTCCGCTGCCTGTAAATACAAGATCCTCATCCCCATTGATATCCAAGGACCAAATTTCTGATCGATGAGCAACAATGGTTTGTACGCAGTGTTGAGTTGATAAATCCCAGAGTTTCATAAAAGTATCCTTTGAACCAGTGAGTAGAAGGCCAGCAGCAGCATTCGTTGAGGTAGAGGGCTGATTGTCAATATCGGTAAGAAATTGAATGGCAGTAATTTGATCACGATGTCCTCGAAGACTATAACAGAATTAGAGGTAAGGCTATATAAAAGAGAAACGAGTCACTTACCGGTAGAGGCCAGCTTCGCCGACAACATCCCAAAGAATTAAATCTGTGTCTTGAGATCCAGATGCAAGGCGGGTCCCTCGTTCGTCGAAAGCAAGCGCTGTTATAGCCTTTTTGTGACCATTAAATGTAGTCAAGACTGAACTAGTGGAGGCACTCCATAAACGAATGGATCCATCTGCATAGCCAACTGCAAATGCATCGGGTTGTGGAGAGCGTACGATGCAAGTGACCTCTTCTCTATGACCCGTTTCGTGCCACATAGATAGCTAAAAGCTATTAGTATTTTTGTTGGGTTTCCTTTATTGAAGAACATACCATTTGACCTTTTTTTACGTCCCAAACCAATACATCCTCCAGAGCAGGTACATAGGCTAATCTTCCGTCAAAAACCGAGTTGGATGATGAGCTGCAGACCAGACCAAAAGCCTATTCCTCGTTGTAAGATGTTAAAAGAATGCAATACGCAACGTACCTGAGTAGGTCCATGTTTGAGATAGCTTTGGACCATTTTACTGTATAGGCCTCAACTTCCAAGCTCTCACCTTTCGAATTCAAGAGATTTTCCACCGGATCACGTGTATGGGTGTATGGCTGCTGCCTGACATGTATACAACCCACTACAGCAATGCGGCGTAATATCATCAAATTTTGGATTCGTATCGTACATTTCATTGGATACAGCCGGCTCTCAGAATGTTATGTAAAAGCGCTATCGACTATTTTTCGAGTGGTTCGAAGTTCCTCGTTGGATGTTGACAAGGATTACTCTGGAAGTTACTATACCATAAGCAAGCTATGTATAATTAAGGTATGAAAAATGAGTAGAAAATGGTTGGACGAGAAATATGGAATGTAATAAGAAAATGCTACCGCTTGACTCGCTTGGCTTGCTTGGTTTGAGGATCCGAAAACCTTGAGCCAGAGAGGACGCTTCGCTTTTTGGCAGTGCGAGTATAGTGTGACAGCACCCATTCTCGCTCTGCTTCCGTCTGTTCGATCGTACCTTGCCGAATTTCGTATGCTACCAAAGCAAGAAAAAAAATAAGTCTTTGCATTGAAAAAACACCAAGCTAAACGAACGTTTCATCTCAAAACGCGGACCAACTTCTGCAAGTTGAACATTTCTACCCGTTTTTACGAAGACATGATGCCTAATGCAAAACGCAAATGAGCTAGAAAAAGATAGACAGAAAAGTAGACCTACCGAAAGGAAATAAAGTCGTCTTCATTTGCAAATGTCATTACACGTTTGCTATCTTCCTTCGGAACGGGAAACAAGTACTTCAGCACATCTCGAATTCGCTCGCCCAGGCTCGAGCTAAAGTTCTCGAAAATCAGATGAGGATATTGCTCGGAAACCGTTGAATTTTTGTAAGTTCCAATATCGTGTCGAAGAGCAACATTGTTGAGGGTAAAGTAGGCCGTAGGTCCATGAGGAAAATGGGACACGATCAAAGCGTCGGGTGTGCCACGATGTTCGTGCACAACGATGAGGTCGGTGATATCGTTGGCTCTACAGGCTTCCGCAATTTCCTTTACAACATAATTTCCTCTATTGATGCGATGCGAGTTAGGAAAGACAAGTCGCAACTCCTGGGACATTATGAGTGAATGCGATATACAAGTCAAAAGTTTTTCCCTTGCCTTGGAAAATTGCAGGAGTTTCGAGCTTGGATCTCGAGACGTCGTTATAATTATTTTTGGATCTTGAATGCCAGCACGCGAATACTCATTATCAATATGTGTCGTAGGCTCTGTCGATGCATTCAATAAGTTATCCGAGTTTGAAAATTTGGATCATACCCGACTGCGCTTCATCGAAAGCTAGATCCTTCCCCAAGTTTTTAGAGCTCTTTTTCAATTCCGTAGGCAAGGCCTTTCCCGTTGCCAAACTCTCCTTTAACTGTTGCTTCCTCTCATATGTTTGCCGTTCTTGAGCTTCCAAAGATTTTGCATAAACGTACTGCCGACGTTCTCGTGTTTGGCGTCGTATCTACAGTCCCATAAATACGAAGTTAAAAGTTCATATATAGTCTTACCATTGTAACGAACGGACAGGAGTATATCTCCCCGAGGCAGCTGCCAACTCGAATAAAATGATGTCCTCAGGCTTGGTTGTGACGATCCGGTCACAACTTTTTAACTTGGACTTAAAACTTTAGCACGAGCTGCACTTACACGGCACCTAATTGAACTGTAGTACTCAAATCCATTTCCTACTCCCTAGTTATACGAAATAGAAAAAAGTGGGCAAAAAGGCAATCATCAAAATGTAAAAGCAAATTCTTTCGATAAGTGAGTGCCCAGACCAAGAACACAAGCGCCAAGTTGGTGGCGAATGGTCGCATATCGTGACAAGTAACCGGTTTCCTACAAGTTTATCAGACAAGGATGGAATATGACTTGATGGTTCGTTGTACTAACATTTATGGGTAGTGTGATTATCTTTCCTCGTGCAGAGCGAGCGATAATTTTGACGCCATCAAATTTCGGATCAGTAGCCTCCAGTTCCTCCGAGTCCCAGTCTGTAGAGGCGTCTTCTGGAAATTTCCAATTAACGCAGTATAGCTGACAACAAGCGTATTAAATACCAGATATACTTTCTGACTCGTCGTTGTTGAATGAATGAGACGGCTCGGAAAAGCATGCGTAATTGTATTTTTGCAGGAGGGAGATGCAGGTCTCTAAAGGAAACCATTCGTATGATTCCTATCGTGGAAAGGATCAGTCAATCATTTGCGCCTGAATACGATAATAAAAAGGGTTTTACAGGATCTGCCAAATAAGAAGGTAAATAATCGCCCTTATATCGCATTTTCGGACAGGAGTAGATATAGAATCCTAGTAACCGTGTCAATATCAATACTCAGACGCAGCAATGACGAATGAACACTGACTGACCCATATACAATGAAGACATTTCCGGCGCGCCAGCTTCTCTGATTTCTTGTGCTAGTGATACCTCCCGAAGTGCACTCAGCTTCGTGTTGCACCTATTAATAAAAATTTCATCCAGTACGGCCTAACTTACCTTTCCAAGAGAGAAGCGTTCCCAATCTTTGTCGTACATGAAGTAAACACTTGAGACGCAGTTCGGCAAGATGTCAAGAACAGCCATTGCTATAAGTTTGCCATCCAGTTTGTAAAGCTGGTGATAGGATCCATAGTTGAGGGGTAGATGACTAGGAGGAGGGGAATCATACGGGATAGGTTCAGCCTGATAACTTGAGGTCAAAATTGACAACGTAATTTATGAGTGAATGCATTAATTACTGTGAGGGGGGAATCTACGAGAAATCCTTGGAAGCCAGCGGGAGAATTTCTGAGATCGTGATGTATATCTTCTTGATATTTCTTGAACAATGCGAATTTCTCTGGAGTGTACGAGGAAGGCTCTAGGATTGTCTGAAACTGTTCTTTTAGAGAACACACGAGAGATAATTTGATGAAGCTAACTTCAAATCTATAACAAGGCTGGATTCCTGTCTGGAAATTAATTTCTGACTCATGGATGGCCACATTTAACGATGTAATGGGAGCAGCTTTCTTCAGTTTACGTGTCTTTTGATTTGACATGTGAGGAGACCTGGGTACGGGATCAAGTATATTAGAGAGGAATACCGTGTCGATGATGAAGTGAACCACTTCTTATTCTCCACCTCCATCGTGTCATTTTGACCGCCGTGCAAGATGAATCGATTCCATCTGAACAAGAAGAGTACGTGGGAATTATGACCGAGATGATATTAAGATTAGTGGGCGACGCACCGACTGAGAATCTGTCTCTGGCTTCTGGAGGGCTTGAATGCAGTCGCATCTAATCTTTGGGCGAGAGTCAAAAACAGTCCAAGGCAGCAAGGGAACGCCATAGAACTTAATCGTGTATTGCGGGCAACAGGAAGCCTTCAAGTTAGGTTTGTAGCAGTATGTGCCTTGTAAAATGGCATTTAGATCATGAGTGTCATTGGCGAGTGCCATTGACTGTGTCGAGATTATTCACCAGAGCGTCGCCAACCTCGATCGATCATACCCTGGTAGACCTGTCCTTAAGCACATTAGCAGAGAAGTAAGTCTAATTGGAGCCCAACGCCCACTCCACAGGATAGCTTTAAGGCTTCCAGCGTCGCTGAATGAGAACTCGTCACAGCTTCGCTTCGTTGACCAGGTTCTGAACAATATCCACATGTTGTGCCGCTTGGACCCCGCGGGATAGCAATATTGGTGATATTTTCCATTGTTTCTGAGAGTTACAAAACGGCATATGATGGTTTGAGGCAGTAATATATAATGGCAGTGAATATTATAATGACAAACCGACAAGTCAGTGGGCCCAATTGTTTGACTCAACCGTGACCATCCAACAACGTTCCACAACGACGCGTAGCCATCGACCTTAAATACACTCGGAACGAAGGGTAATGCTACATATTCTCCAAAAAGAATAACTAGTTTCCTTTCGTTGCCTCTAAATTATATTGTACATTCTTCCGATATTTGATGGCTAAGTCTGTTGCTGTTTTCACAGTTGAATTTGCGCGTAAAATCTCCTTTAGAATGCGAAATTTCAAGGAAGGAGTGCGCGTCGATAAAATATATGGATGGAGAGTCCAGATCATTACTGACCTCAACACAATGATTGAGCTCCAAGACCATTTCTGTGCATTTCGACTAAAAAATGGTCAATTGTACGTCTTGAAGGGTAGAGGATTTCTTTACCGCGTTCTTCAGTATGCGCTCAAGGAGAACAGCCTGCCTCTCTGCGTGCGGGTTTTCCATGCAGTTAAATCTTGATCAAATATCGACTGGTGGCTTGAAGCGGCTGGAGGTCACGCGATCCTGATGGCATGCAAACTGGCCCCCTGAGGCGTTCTACTAACTTCTAGATCTGGATTTGATATCATGAGGGCGTGCCAGATGAAGACGAGGTCCTTCAAAGAGCTCGGTTTGAGCTGACCAAGCTTGAAGCTTGAAGGCCAAAACTGCCAAAGCAGTGGATAAGCTATAGAATAAATGGAAGAGGTTCGTAATTTTGTCCATCATCGTAGAAGATGAATTTCTCATGCCAGGCCGTCTTGTAGGCCAGTTGATGTGGACAGATATGAACAGATACTTATTATGTATGGAAGGCAGCCACCGCGTGAGTTGCAGGCCCTCTGAGCCGATGTTACCAATACTGCTAAAAATGTTGTGTCTGCCGTCAACAGCATTCCAAAACGAAGACTTCTCTGATTAAAATCATCTGGAATCAGCCCCTTCCACCCACTAGCGAACGGATTTTAAAAAGTGCCCCAAATGAAGCCTGCTCACACAGCTGGTCTTTTTGCTAACAATGGAGGTCTGCAAGGTTTCACTCCCCATAAATTCCCCAACCACAAGTACTGCCCATACCACAAAGTCCACTGCCTTCTCCCTTCCCCTGAGTCAATTGGCCAAAAGGTACAACAAGAACAGGGTTTTTTCTATCAAGTTAGATTGTTGCTCCGGGGGGTGGTCAACCTGATGCACTGATGCTTGATTGACCTATGGCTAGGAAGGCAGATCTGTGTATCCACAAGAATATTCTGAATGGTATCATAGGTGAGTTCATACTCTTCATGAATGAGGAGGATGTTGTTGAGATAAGAGGTGTTTTGGGGGAGGTAGACCGTAGAAAGATGATGCATGAGTAGCTCAATTCACTATTGCAGATGACATCACTCACCCCAAGTCTTGTCCAAAAGTAAAGTGCTTGAATATGTATGTTCTGAGTACATGAATGCAAAGACAGTGGTGGTGGATACAATGTCGGGATGGGATGAAGATTATTGATGTATGAAAGTATGAACCGTGACCGAGTGTGAGCTGTATGCGAAAAAGGAAGACAGGCGAAGAACTAGATATGATTTCAAATTGATAAAAGGTAACCAGCAGCTCTCAACCCCAGCCATCCCATCTCCCGAATCGGCGATATTCCTGTAAAATACAATTTCGGTTGTCTTTCTTCTCCTCTCGATCCTTTTCTTTCTCTTTACCTTTATCCAAACGACTTGTAGTTGAAGAGCCACTGATGGACCGAGTGTGAGGACCGAAGGATGACTTGGGTGGTGATCCAGACGCCAAACCGGTGGAAGGGCGGCCAGTATTTCGCTTTGACGAGTTCCCAGTCTTTGGGAGTGAAAGTCTATACCATCCGCCGGTGAACGTTAGGGCAATAAGTTGATATTCTGGAGTAGCCTGCGGTGGGTCGTCGTTCAAATTTATCCAGCCAACAACACAGCGTTCTTCATCGGGAAGATCGGCTACAGACGATCTTGAAGAAAGGGAAATATGTGAAGATTGAACGGGGATCCGATACTGAGCATAGGACCACTCCGATTCGAAGTACTTTGGAAGAGGTAGGAAAGGCGTTAAAGGAGAGAGACTAGATTGTCGATTGCTAGATTTACAGATTAAAAATCAAAAGTCGAATATTGCACGGTTGGTATTACTTACGCGGTACTGGACACCACGAGTGTAAAGACGTGGACCGTGCCCTTGTCACTCCACACACAAATTTCTTGTTCGTCAGGGCGAAAGGCAACACCATATATATCTGCCTTGTCTGTTCCTCTGCGAAATTCTTTGACAAGCTTTCCACTTGTAGAATCCCATACCCGCACTAGAGTACCACGAGTTGAAGTTGTTGCAAGAAGGCGTCCAGAAGGGGGCATCGAAAGTGTAGTTAGTGCAGAGGCGTGTGCTGCAATGATAGACACCGGATGCTTCAGAGGTGGAGGTGGAGGTTTCTGAGGAAGCAAGGAAGGAGGTGGGCCTGTAAGTGTAGGCAGCGGACAGGGAGGGAGATGTATCAATTGCACGTGGCCTATTTGTCGTCCAGCAATCGCAAGAGGAGTCGAGTATGGGGCTGTAGCCATGGCCAGCAAACCTGAAGTAAGAATAAAGTAGATGCAGCTTTCAGAGTTCAAGAATAAGACACGTTATGCGATGAATGATAATCACCTCGTGGATTGTCGCACGTATCCCATTCACCATATCTTGTTACGGATTCTCCAATTTGAAACACGACCACCCTCCTTCGCAAAGATACAGCAAGCCATCCACGGCGGCATGCTAATCCCCTTACTTTCTCTCTAAATTCGAGTTCGGCCACCTCCTTGCCCAGGATATCGTTCCACAGGATAACCTTGTTTGGTGGATACAAAGGACTCCGACCGCCACCCAACAGGAAGAGAATGTTTGTAGCATGTAAAGGTAAAACAGAAGCAAGTGTTCCATTAGCCAACTCTGTGCAACAAAGTCAGATAGTGACAATCGAATGTTTGGCAGAGAACCAAGTACCGCGTTTCCGTATCAACTGTAATGGATATGTACGATAAATCGCAAACCCGGCGGGGGTCGAAGCGGTAAATATTTTACAGTCCGCATCGAAATGAGCATCAAATATTTGTATAGGATTCGTCGACGAGATAGAATGTCGTCCCAAGTTCATGGAGGTAAGGCAAGTGGCTGCATAAAGGGAAGTTTCCAAATATAGACACAAGAGACGGGCCGTGGAATACAGACGTTGCTTTCATTTGGGAACTGATAATAAATACTTGTTCAACATGGAAGATGAAACCCTAGATAATTGTGAGGAAGCAAATGTACTAGTTGAGTTCAAACAGCCAAAGTCTAACTATCCTCTTCACGCATTCGCATAGACTCGGATCAACCTCGTGCTTGCGCGCCCTCCACCATCACGGCAGCAGCGGCGCCAAAGGATGGAGCTGTCGTAACAGAATTACGAGGAGCGAAAGTATTGGTCGATGAAGGGGTGCTTGACGCGTTTGTCGGATTCCAAGACTTCGGCGGACGCAAACCAACATGAGCTAATTGTTGACGAGCCATCTTGAATTCGAGTTCCTCTGCCTGCATCTGTGCGAAGAGGGCTGCCTTTTCTTCTGCTTGTCTTTGGAGCTCTGCCTCAGATTCATCAGATAAGTAATCTGTGAAGCCGCCATCCGAAGTAATAGTGTTGTCCGAGAGTGAACTGCGGCCATCGCTGCTACCGCTACTACTCGATGCACTACAGTCGTCCTCGTTCTTGGAGATGCGCGGAATGATAAAGGACGGAACCTGATCCTTATTGCGGATTGCGGGTGATGATGGTGATGAATCGGCTGAGCCCGATATCGAGGTTCGGCGTTTCATGGAAGCATCTTGATTGCTTTGGGAACGGCTATTGGCTACGACCTTAGAGACTGAAACCGAAGTGGTGGCAGGTGTGACTGTAGGGCGGCGAACGCTCGACACGCGACGGGGCGAAACGGGATTCTCAATGTCGGTAGATTTACGACTTGGGGATGACTGAGACGATTGAGTGGCTTCCGACCGTCGTTCAGAAGCTGTAGGTGCCATGAATTTCCTTCGCGTAGCAGGACTACGGTCTCTTGAAGAAGAAACAGAGGAAGAAATCATAGACGTGCTTGAGCTCCGAGATAAGTTGGCGCCTCCATCAGTCACTTGGAGATTTCGACCTCTGCCTTGGATAGGTGTATTCATTGCCTTGGCTGAAAGAATATTTGATTTGCTAGGCGTGGTAGCGCCGGAGTTCCTGCGAGCTACGGAGGTTGTGGACTTCGCAGGACTGCTGCGGTTAATGATAGAAGTGGGTTGAGCTAGGAGTCCCTTTTGAGATAAGCCATCCAACGCTATCTTGATTTCTGGGGGAATGGATACGCGGTGAACTATGCTGACAGCTCGCCAATCTGCAGCCTGAATCAATGCATGCTCGCTAAGAGAAGGTGGTCGACAACACCCTGGCCAACCAGTGTTGTTGTAGCCTGCGAGCCTTGCGGGCGGATTTGAGTTTGCCCACTATGTGAAGTGCCCGAGGTAATTAGAGGTGAAGATGGTAAGGCGAACGACAGGAGCAGTACCTTGCAGAAGCCGCATCCATTGAAGCGCTCAACTACGATAGTAAATAATGAACCAGATGTGAAAAGGTGGCTAGAGAGTATACCTTCTGCGTTCTTCAAGTAAAGAACATCCATGCGGGGATGTAAGGCTCTATTCCGACAGATGTCTCTTTGATGAGGACACCTGGAAGGGGGGAATTGAAGAAGAAGGGTAATATGATAAATTAATTCCAAACCTTGGATGGGGAAAGACCTTGCACATTGGACAGGGGTTGACTGCCTGATCTATGGAGCCCGATGAGTAGCACATGGTGGATGAGGAGGAGTTGAAAGAGGCTGAGAAATATTTAATAAGACGGGAGCGAATAAGGGTGTTGCGTATTTGTACTCTTCCTACTAGGACATGGATAGCAGAACATGTGGTATCCTGACGGTCGTACGTTGATAGACGAGTCGAGGCAGGATAAGATATTTCAACAAAAAGCCATACTTGTAATTTGTACAGCCTCATCAAGCTCTTTCTTTCCTTTCACCACCATCATGGGTAAATCACAGAGTAAACTCTCCCCAGAACAGCTGGCAGATCTCCAAAAGAACACTTACTGTTAGTCTCCAATGATTTCAGTCGCTTAACTTTATAATTCATTTAGGCTCATAGTCGACAAGAAGGAACTCCAACAATGGTGCACATATTACCTCTCATAATCCCATGTCACGCCAACCTTTCAACAGGTACAAGGGTTTCAAGAAAGACTGCCCATCTGGTCATCTCGACAAGGCAGAGTTTAGTCGGATATACAAACAATTCTTCCCTTTTGGCGATCCTGGCGAGTTTGCTGATTATGTTTTCAACGTCTTTGATGAAGACAAGAGTGGCCAGATCGACTTCAAAGAGTTTATTTGTGCACTCAGTGTCACCAGTAGAGGCCGCTTGGAGGAAAAGCTGAAATGTACTTCCGATGATGATTACTAGCCTTTGAATACCGATTGATTCAATCTCGGGACAGGGGCCTTCCAATTATACGATATAGACAAAGATGGTACCATCACATACGACGAGATGCTTCAGATCGTCCAATCTATATACAGGATGACAGGGGAGATGGTCAAACTCCCTGCAGATGAGGACACCCCAGAAAAGGCAGGGTTTCACCTGATTCTCACCCGTTACAAACGTTAACTTAATTAACATCTTCTGCAGCGTGTAGATAAAATATTTAGAAACATGGATAAGGATAAAGATGCCAAGTTAACATACGAGGAATTCGTAGAAGGGAGCAAACAAGATCCAACCATCGTCCAAGTAAGAGCATCTCTTCATCAGCACCATTCTTACTACATGCTCTATCCAGGCATTGTCGCTCTATGATGGTTTAGTATAGTTTAAATGAGCCTGAGCCATGAATCTTCCCTGGTAAGTCTAACTGACCGATTGTCTTACCTTTAATTGCTTACTCAGGGTGTTGAAAGCTAGATACAGTTTCATTTCCGCTTTTCTCTGATCTATTACTTGCCTGAATCTTTCTTTAACTTTCCATTTTTTTTGCAAATGAAATAAAATGTAACTTTATGTGATAAGTGTTATATACCTACTTTATACTGATGCGTGGTGTCAGGAAATCAACTTAAGTGGGTGTAGCTTTTTCTTCTTGACAAGAAAGGGAATAAATTACAGTCCTCTCTAAGGCCTAGTGTTTATCATATCTTTTGAGAACTCTCTCTTCCACATCATTACCGACCCAATTATATAAACCTTGTGCAAATTCAAGGTTGTCAATTTCGGCCTTGAAAAGTTTATTGTAATCCTGAGGACCTGCTGGTGCCGCGGCACCGCCAGCAAAAGGAGACGCTGTCATGTCCCGTGAGGAATCCGCAGCTAAAAAATCATTATGGTTACTGACCAAGAAATCAATCGAGGAACCATATAACTTACAATTTTCATCACCGAGGATAAGGCGGTAGAGACCATTCAGGCCAAAGAAGTTAAGGAAATACCAGGACAATGATGAAACCCATCGAACGTCCATATCTGGGGTCTCAATGCCGCGCTGAAGCATGGACTTGAACCCCAGAGTAAGAGGAAAGGGAAGTTTAACTGTTTAATTTCCGTGAGTCGACAACGTGCGGAAAGGGAGATTTTATGAAGCCAGATTACGACGCACTTAGTACAAAGCCTTGGAAGAAGAAATTGATCCATCCCATGATGATCATCTGGGGTACCATCATAACCATTTGAGTTTTCATTCCTGCCATCATGCCATCCATAGCAGCTGGGTCAGACATAGGATTGGGAGGGGACGATGTGGCGTCGCTTTTGGGTCCATCCTTCAGATAAGTTCCAGCGGTGAATGCATCGGACAAGTGGTTAGATATTGACATGTAAAATGGCGGCGGTATTGGAGAGAAGGCGGAGGTCGCGCGGAGAATATTTGAGCGTGCTAACGCTCGCCTAGTACATAACCGTCGTTCACCTGTCTGGCTTGACAAAATCTGTAATAAATGGTACGTACTGTTCGCGGATAGCGGCGCGGGGTAGCTTTTTTGGTGTAGATTGAAGCAGTAGCACCACATAATGTCTCAGAATGCCCACTAGAATCTAGCGTTGAATACTAGATGAGAACTGTTGTAGACGGGTGAGAGCAAACGCGACACGTACCATGACCAGGGTTATAGGGAACAACACCCAATCCCGTATCTGGGGGTCAAGATACAGTGACACCCTGCGTGTAAAAAAATACCATAAGCTATATCGTTCTTGAAAAACGGAGAACGAAAACATACACATTACTAGACATGGTCGTTGAAGAAAGAGGCTTGAGCTTTGATCGCCATCACTGTGGCTGTGACCTGGGAACATATTTACCCAAACCTCCGAGTCTGTCATGGATCTCTAACTGCGTAGACGGCTTTCAATTCTTTACCCACAACGCTCCCTGGTGGAACGTACGTCTGAATATCTCTTGTAGCAACGATGGACACCTCTCCAACTGCACTTTTTGACTCATACGAACAAGACTTCCGACAATTCATCGAAACTATCCGCGAGAAACTGGAGGACAATGCCAACGACGATAAAGGAGGTGAGGGTTACCACATTATCCTCTGATATCAGTTGTCTTAGTTCTTTTTACCATGAGAACAACGAAAGTCGACTCTGAGACGAGTTGAAATGGAGCTTGACGAAGCAGATGAAATGGTAGACTCCAACCGCTTATTTACTATCCTAACGATATTCATTGTTCCCCACGCAGGTATCCCAAATGGAAATTGAAATTCAAGGGGTACCACAATCCGTTCGACCGCAGTATCATACCCGCCTACGGTCGGCCAAAGCTGACCTATCCAAATACAAGAAATTATTAGCCGATTCACGCGCCCAGCTCGCTCGCTCTACCTTACTGACTTTTACGAAGCAGAGCGGGGGTGCTGCCTACATTTCTTCCGATGACCCCTATGGCTCGAGCGATAGAACCCGGCTTCTCTCTGGAACTACACTGCTAGAGGATGGAACGAGACGCCTACAGCAGTCGCAGCAAATCGTTCTTGAGACCGAGAATCAAGGTGCTGAGATTCTGTCTAATCTGAGAATACAAAGAGAGCAAATTGAAATTGCAAGAAATACTGTTGGTTATTTTTGCCTATCTCTGATGTTGCATTTATCAAATGTTTCTTTCTTTTAGCTACAACGAGCTGATGTGGCAATTGATCGAGCTTCAGGTACACTGAAGGGAATGGTTAGACGGTATGTTTATTTTCCGCTGTTGCGTTAAGCCAGTAACAATTATGATAGAATTTTCTGACAATAGTTTACTCCAGAATGTACCAACAGTGTGCTGTCACGGGCGCTATCGTCGGCGTTCTCATCATCCTCATCATCATCATTGTGTGGGAGAAGATTGCACGTTAGATATGTCATTTTTATATGGAAGATCAACATGGGTAGAGTCCAATAATAAAGATTTGAAAACACATTGTTCCGCACTGCTATGTGAGGGTGACGGCACGAATGTTCTTATCCTCGATTTATATGACAGACTTTGGAATGAGCTAAGTGCTTCAAGCGGTGAGCAGCTGAAGCCATAATATTGAAATAGTAGTTGTTCTTTCAGTGACAATTTTCTGCAGGGACCTACTTGGTATTCAAATTGGTAGGTCGGCCAAGCACATGCTCATCCCTCTTCAGTCCACAAGCAGAAATGTCCTGCGAAACTCGGGCCTGTTGTGGAATTGGCAGTTGAAGGGTGTAAGAAGCTCATGAGGATTGGTCCACTGTACGTTCATTGTCATTGTACAGCTTTTACCGTGACATTCCCTACTCCGGACCCTTGCTTCATTGATGACTACAATTTCAAATGCTAGGCAAATGCTCGAGCACAAGTTCACTCACCCCAGTTAAACTGTCAAACAAAACATGGCAGTCACACCCTTGCCTGCTTATAGTGGTTAGCTCGTGATTTTATCCAACGTGGTTAGTTGGTAAGAGTAGCAGATAGATCGGAGGGGGAAAAAATATCTTTATGTAAAAAGAAAAAAAAACAGACAAGGTGATATTTAGGTTTATATCTTACAAAGCGTGTTGAGGCCCTCCTTAACCTCTTCCATAACCAATCTCTTCATCGTAGTTCCGCCCTCTCGACGGTTGATTGTTCATTGGCGCTGGGGAACTTGTATATCTGCCATATGGGTTTTCTAATGATTGTGCTGCAAATATGCCTGCCGGATGCTGATATTGACCCGGATGTTCCAGTACATCATCATATGCCAAACCACCTTGTGGTTGTTGACCCACTGAACTAGGCGGTGAGCGTCGATGTTGTTGTGGTGCCGGGCCCGTACGTCCTTGATACACGTCGTGTGCCTCGTAATTACCCTGTGGCGGACCATATGGGCTGCCTTGTCGATCTATAGGGTCCCGAGCAAAGGGAGCAGCCGTTGCAGTAAGATGTACAGTGCTTTCATTATCGTCATCATACATGTGGGGAGGCGGGTAAGCAGAATCATCGTAAGAGAGCGTAGCGGAAGAGGGATTATATTGCGCATAGGCGCCTGGAGCTTGATGGTTGAGGTATGGATTGTAAGCAGGCATTGGCGGGTAATCAGCATTAAGCCCTTTGTCGCCTTTGTAATAATATGAATCTTGGGTATATGTGCTGGGTGCAGCAACACGAGTCTTCATTGAGGATGAGTCGTCGTCGTCGTCTACGGAAAGATTTGGAAGAGTTGGTTGGGGGAGGGGCTGAGCGATAAGCTCGCCTTTCTTATTCTTGAGATGAGAATAATCGCCTTTAGCTTCCTTCTGAGCTTGTTTGGCGGCATCAATTCGACGTTGTTTTTGCCTCCGTTTGATAACGTCATCGATGCGCTAGAGTTTGGTGAGTGTTCAGTATTCAACGGGTATTGAACCATCAAAAGAATCATACCTTATCCACTTTGTGACAGCAATATTCCTACGTTAAGATATTAACGAACAATGCAAATAGTCAAGGGAATAAAAATATACCTTCAAATTACCTCGAATGTGGCAGAGGAGAGGAACATAGCAAATGGCAGCAACGAGAAGAAGTAAAAGCGAACCGGCGCAAACAACGACAGTGAAAAACGTAGTGACAGTCAAAGCCGATGTTGACAAACTATTGCCCTTGAAGTATTTCGAGATATCGTACCAAGGCTCAGGTCCCTTCTTGATGAGCCATATTGCATACAATGTAAGAGCATTGATGGTTTGGCGTGGGGCATCAGCCAAGACAAGTCGCTTCCAACCTAGCAACAAGTTAGATTCTAGAAATACACAAAAAATGGAGGCGATTACTTTTGAAGACGAAGAACACAAAGAAGGCGAAGTCATCGCTAGTTTTGGTGGAGTTGCTGATGTGATCAAAGAAACAAAAATGATCATAGGAGCCTAGTGAGATAACTCAGTAGGCGTTGGCTATCTGGCAATAACTTGTACCTACGAAGGGAGTAGTAATTGTTGGCCATAACATTGGTGAATGCATAAGAAATATCTCGACTGGCGATGATTTTCTTGGCTTTCCTGGACTCGTACGCCAACTGTTGGTGACAATGAGAAGAGCTAGGAATTGTTATTTGGAAAAAGACATGCCAATAGGAATGAGAAGATGATGCAGCCAACGAAGAGCCATTTTGCGGTGTTGAAGGGGATAAAAACGCAACCTTCGATGTGCTGACATTGTTTAACAATTTCGTTGGACCAGTTTATGGTTGTTAACATGGTTATGGCGGAAAAGATATCGGATATGTAGACGAGGAAAGATTTGAGGACAATGATGTATAGCCATAGATATCTGGTCAAGGTGTAAAGGACGGAGATATGATGAATAGATAGATATGAGCCTACTTCATGCGCATCATGAATCCACTGTCTGTGAATTCACGTGTGTCGATGAAATCAAACTTTTTAAAGAGGTGTATGTCAACGACTGCGCAAAACACGAACAATAGCGCTCACCTTGTGGTCGGGGACAACCTCCCGCTTCCATTTGGGCCCGCCACACATATTCGCTGGTATCTATGGTCAATTATTGTGTTGTGGATGTGAGGGAACCAGCCAGT
This sequence comes from Phlegmacium glaucopus, assembly GCA_015039465.1. Lineage (NCBI taxonomy): Eukaryota > Fungi > Basidiomycota > Agaricomycetes > Agaricales > Cortinariaceae > Phlegmacium > Phlegmacium glaucopus. The sequence continues at coordinate 283,198 of MU130237.1, read as the reverse complement.
GGCATAAGCAGTGACGAAGAGTCGAATGAGCGATGTGCAAAAGAATGAGGAGCTAGAAAATGGCTAGCAGGCAGACAGGAGAAAGCAGACGGCAACGAAGACGGTCACAGAGAGCAGCAACAACAACTTGACATTCGGCAAACCCCGAGCCTGTCTCTTTTCTGTGCACAATGACTACTCTACAAAAAATAAAGGTCAGTCTGTTTAACTATCAAAAGTAAATTTTATCTTACATGATGAATAGGAAATTGAAGATGAGATGGTTAGTGCCATACACCTCATATCATATTTCTAACTAACCATTTTGACAGGCTAAAAGTATCATCTCCGTACCTTGCAATATCAATGATCGTTCATTTCTTTCCCCTCAGCTCAAAAAAATAAGGCGACGAGCTACCATCTTGGGCAGCTCAAAGCCAAAATTGCTAAGCTCAGACGCGAGCTCATCAATCCCTCAAGCGGCAGCGGAGGAGGAGGGCCCGGACTAGGCTTCGATGTCGCGAGGTCAGTAAATTCCTGACTGCTTTCTTTAAATATACTAATCTCCACGATCATAGAACGGGTATTGCTTCTGTCGGATTTGTGGGCTTTCCCTCTGTTGGAAAGGTATTGCTACCTATTTTGCAACCAATCATATATAATTCATAACATGGCATCTTATGCAGTCCACGCTCATGTCAAAGCTTACTGGCACACATTCCGAAGTGTCAGCGATTGATTTTACGACTCTTACAACTGTTCCTGGCACAGTCAAAGTCCATGGCGCTCCTATACAAATCCTCGATCTTCGTGAGTACATACTAATCTATTACTCTTGAGCTGCTGCCTTACATATACTATGTTTGAAGCTGGTATTATTGAAGGTGCCAACGACGGTCGAGGAAGGGGTCGACAAGGTAAGCCTTACACATCACCTTTGCCGTACTTTTATGCCTAATAATATTTTATTCTCCATCCAGTCATTGCCGGTACGGAGGCCTCCAACCTTTCACGATCGAAATCAATCCAGCTAAACATCAAACCTAGTCGCACGAACATGTAACCTCATCTTCATTGTTCTTGATGTCCTCAAACCTCTCGGCGACAAAAGGTTAATCGAATCTGAACTTGAAGGTTTTGGTATCCGACTAAATAAACGACCGCCGTCCATTATCGTTCGGAGAAAGGAAAAGGGTGGAATTGCCATCACCAATACTGTTCCACTGACTAACATCGACCAGGACGAAATCAAAGCTATCCTGAGTGAATACAAGATCAATAATGCCGATATCGCAATTCGAGAACCTGGAGCAACGGCTGACGACCTAGTGGACGTCATAGAAGGAAACAGGTACATGTATATATATAATTTGTTACTAAATACTAACTGCGTTTATCAGAGTATACATTCCAGCCATTTATGTCCGTTTTCATATAGTGTATTCGACAAATGTTTGTTCTAAATTGTCTCTACTCTCTAGGTCCTCAACAAAGTGAGGTGAACAAATATCTGGTTCATCCCCACATTATTCATCATCAGTTCACAGATCGACGCAATCTCAATAGAAGAACTCGACCTCCTGTCCGTTCTTGCCTAAATTCTCCGTTTCCGCTGTCGTTGACTGTCTCCTAGATATAAAATTCCCATGTCTGTGCCAATCTCATCGCGCGAATGGCTCAACATCGATGAACTTATCGACAAGATGTGGGTAACCTTGAGTCTTGTCCGCGTTTATACCAAGCCTCGTGGTCTCGCTCCCGACTACAATTCTCCCGTCGTTCTTCGGAGGGGTAAATGCAGCATCGAGGATTTCTGCAATTCAATCCATAAAGAAATTGCGAAACAAATGAAATAGTGAGATATCACAACTTGTATGTTTGCTGCGCATGTTTAAATCATCTTTAATCTTTCCAGCGCGGTTGTGTGGGGCGCCAGCGCAAAACATTCACGTGGACAGAAAGTTGGTCTAGATCACATACTGGAAGATGAGGATGGTTAGACCTTAATTTATTTTTTTCATCTGGCACAGCACTGACACGTTGCCTCTCCCACAAGTTGTCCATATCTCCAAGAAATAACCCATTACATAAATGAAACCGTTTGTGATGTAGTTTTATTATAAACATGAATGTATCACCAAAGGTACTGAATGCTACTTAATTTCACTGAGTTGCCCTTGATATGAAGTCTCCTCATGAAGGTATATAAAAGCGAGTCTGATAAAACTCCAAACCAAACCAAGCGCACAATAGATGCTTGTCGCCATCAGCGGCAGGAATTCCATCGTTGAAGGTTTAGGCCTGCCCTTCATGGAGTTGAGCTGAGGATCCGGACAAGCAAAGGCATCGGAAGCGGTGCAGACATAGATGGTACTCTCTGGCTGTGGTCGCAAGTGTGGGAAGATAGAAACAAAGAGCAGCAGAAACGGGAACCCAGCTAGATACACCTTCTCTAATGCATCCATGATCACATAAGAAATAGAATTGGGGTATCTGTTGCATTCCCGGTAAGTGTGATTTAAGCGGGGATAATCGCGGAGCTCACTCGTAGACACGACGGTTGAGAGGGATATATACGACCGCTATCCAGATGATGGAGTAAACGACCTTAATGATGGACTCTATGGAAAGGCAATTATGTGAGAATCGGATCAGGGGGGGAAACATTCAACGCCTACCTGCTGGAGTGAAGATGAGAGGGAACAGTGAAAATACACCAGCGACACTAGCAAGCACAAAAGTTCGAAAATAAGCTTGCCTCTCAGCAGCAAGTAGACTGTTTAAACTCTTGTTAAGCAGTTTCAACAAAGTAAGAAACGTCCACACGCACCTAAGTGGTATCAAGACAAGAAGTACAGCCTTTTCATGCACATGCCAACCAAACAAAAATGATGTCCAGCCCGACAAAGTTAACGCTGTCAGGAATGATTTGTATGTCGGATTGCGCCAAAGCTTGATCAACCAGATCTAGGCACAGGTCATCAACAAGAGCAGAGAAGGATAGCAAAGCAAAAAAACTGACACTTTGGACCACTATCGTTATTGCAAAGGTATGGATGGGCTTTATGTTCGGAAGGACGGCGAAGACAGTATCGCCAACCAGACCACGCGAGCTCGAAGCGATCCCTGCTTCATTGATTGGTAGTTCCGCGCCGGTGTACTGAGCGTCTAAAGGCTACACTCAGAAACCTTTGCCCAGCTGAGTGACGAAACAGCCTACATTTTAACAGCACTCTATCGGCAGTAGTCATTAGTGCCCAAAAGTTCGGAGCCCAATATGCATGATTGAGTCCTCGAGTAAACGGGAATAGTCGAGAGAGCAACTGGGATAGTTGTCCCATTAAGACAAAGGGACCTAAGGAAACCACGAAGACCGCTATGACCGCATTTGCCAATGACAAGAAGTTCTTGATTTGTACCTGACCTGTAGGGGAGATACAAAACGAACGCAGAAGGTAAACGAAGTACGCTGGCTTGAGGGAAAGATGCGTTAATTAAGAGATTTGTTTTTCGGCATATAACTTACCGCTAGATACATATATATATGTTTAAAATTAAGAAGGACAGCAAAAAGGGTGCCACTAGCTAGTTTGTTGCCCTGTAAAACGGCCGTCAATAATTGATAAATCAAGATACAGAACAACTTACATTGCGTGCCATGAGAATAGACCAAAGAAGGATTCCATACATGAAGCCGTTATATTGGAAGTGGATATGGTCCACAATGAGGAAACCTGGGTGTAAAAAAATGGATGCGGATACTATTCGTTGCAACGATGGTTCAATTGATCCCCGTACGAAGCTATGCATTGAGGATGTCAGCTAACAACGATACATTGGGAACTTGCACTCACCGGAGCAATACAATTCCCAATACCAGTTCCGTCACGATAACTGTAGTCCGTTGATACGCAATGACAGACCAAGCATCGTAATTCAGGTTGTTCACGTCAACAATTTTTGGGTCAATAAAATAAGCCGGTATTGACAAGAGCTTCTCGAAGTAAGCGAAAAATGGAGGGTAATCCAGCGCTGTACGTGTAAATTTAGCCGGAGGGACGGGCAAGAAGATAGAATATGTATTCACTCCACTCAGAAGTCGTCTATTACAGCCGTCAAAATGATTTGCACATATATTCTCTTCAAAAACGTACGTCGTAGTACCACTTTGAGATTGGAAGGGTGTGCGTGATAGCAAGCCAGTTTCTATGCACTTCGAAATCTGTGGAACGGCTGAGTGGGTTAAGTTGATTATTCTATTGTCGTACAGGTGCGATGATGGTTGCTCACTACGCAGGGAAGAGAATCAGCTTTAAAGCCGTGGATAGGAATAAAATATCCCATTCTGAAGGCAGAACGTCCCATCCTAACCAGAAGTGGGAAGCAGGAGGGGTCGGCTGAAGATTGGTCACAGAAGGAAACTTCTTTACAACAGAGGCTTTATTGTCGGTAGCCATCTTCAAGACGGGGCATATGCTGCCAGGATTTCGGTCAAGTTCAACTGCTCAAGCGCTCAGTCACTGTCGGTAAAGTTAAGGATGGATCATCACGTGAAGCTCCAAAGCGCAATGTGTTCCTCTCCGACCTCATCTTGACTACTGACCGTGGTAGTTCTAAAAGCTCAGCGTTAACTTACTCGGTGCCTCGTCAATTATGAGCGAACAAGCTGCGATGAGCATGGCAAATGCGGATATGGCACAAGGGCAGGTTTCGTTTCATCTTTGTTTCACCTCTAACTGACCAACTTGAGCAGAGGCGTTTTGGTAAAGCTCATTAGTTTCAGTGTAGCCTTGGGTATCTTGCCAATTGGATCATACTTTCTATCTTTGAAATACCTTTGGAAAGGTACACGTTACAACAATTGGCAAAGGAAGAAATATTGATCTATTTAAATAGAAAATTCTACTTTTGCTGCTATCACGGCGATAGTTGCAGCAAACGTCGTTCTTGCAGCATACATCATCACTGCATTTCTAGAAGACCGCGCAAGTACGACATCTGGAAGCCAACCCGTGGAGAAAGAGACAAAGAAAGATAGATGAACAGGACGGCGACCTGGATTCAGTTGGGCAGTTTGTATGATACACGTACGTTCCCAGGTGATATCACGCTATCAAAGTCTATTGTTCGACCTAGTAGTAGCGCATACGACAGCATTTAATATGATAAGTACACATTTAAATAATTCTTGTCCCAATAGTAGGAATAAAATAGGGCTTCATCAATCATCGGACACTTCAAAGCCAATAATAGATAGAGTACAATGGTTCTATAACGCGTAACCCCATTGTACATTGTTTTCGACGGCAGTTAGGGATCCTTGTTCTCTCGCCTCCTAATTCGCGATGGTGAGCAAATGGACGTAACGTTGAGGCAAAGACTCACTAAGCAAGCTTGAAGACGCTCTGCTTGCATAGCTTCAGGCCGCGGTTTTCTTGACTTTTTGATCGGCAAACTCGACTGATCAGAGATAGGCTCGCTGAATGTAAGCCTATGTGTAGCTGGGAAAGGCAGCGCGTCCTTAATGTTACTACTTGAGTAGGCGGTTCTTAGCGGTCGACCAGCATAATTTAGTGGGCATCCGTTATCTTCGTGGCAGACAGGGGGACTCGGCAAAGGACTATTAGGCGGACTGAATGGAGGGGGAGAGATCAAGGTTACTCGACGGCCTGAATGAAATCTCTTGCACGAACCAAAGCTCGATTGCGATAGAGAATGCGGAGACGAGAACCGAGGGGTCATAGGCGTTCCTACTGGCGTAGAGTCAGGGGAGCTTTGTGGAGAAGCCGTTGACGGTGAGTTACGCAACACGAGAGGTGGTGGAATTCTTTTTCGGGCGATGAGGGGCGGAGGCGTAGGGAATAAGAAAAGAGGAAAGTTGCCTTCGCTAGCATCAACTGAGCTAACCGAGGGAGCTTGAGTATACTTTGTTTCGTCTTCATAAGGAAGATATGGCATAGATCTCGTCCCATGATAGAGAGTATGTGGTTTCGCGTCAACTAACAAATCTAAGACTTCATCGGAAGGGGTGGTGGATAATAAAGCGTCCGTTGAACGAGTGTAATTAGTTGCCTTGTAGGGGCAGCGGGATATGCTTCCTAGATTGTCGGAGACATGTAGTGGCCGTAGGTTCTGGTAGACTGGCAAAGATTCTTGGTATGGCACAGAATTTTCGACATATTTCTGGGACTGTGAATGGTCGATTGCGTCGGTCGAAGAATATGGTAACTGTGAGGACAATCTAGCCAACTGGTTGCAGTCACGGATTGGAGGTTGGCTGGTTGTTGGAGAGCCTTGAGTGCGACAAGCAATGTCCAGGGCAAACCTTGAGGTGTTTCTACGCAAAATAGGACGGTCATCATAATTTCGGGAAAGAGAGTGGGATGAGTTGGGTTGCTAAAGTGTAGCCAGTTCAATGGGTAATGATGCCTTCTAGATGAGGGACAAATGATTTACCAAAGCATTCATCGGTGCAGACTCCTGAGGCTGTTCGTCGTCTCGATGACCTGCAGCCAATTTTTTCCAGGTCTTCCGCAAAAATGTGATGGATTTCATGCTGAGTAAAAAAAGTCTAGGCGATGAAAGTGACGATGGCGGTCGGGTGGAGAAGACAATGAAAGACGCGGCGTGTACTTTAGATATAAAGCCTAGGACAAGCTACTTGTTGATAAGCCAAATTAAATACGACGGGATTGAGGTAACATTTACGCACATGCCGATATTTATGCATCCTGAAAAGGTTAAAACTGGGGTCCATCAAGGGAACTGTCCCTGAGTCAAGTGTAGCCAGATCGCAACAACTTACGGAGCTAGTGTCAGAACATAAAAAACAAGCAATTCTCGGTCAATGTCCTCGGTCGTAGGTGAACCAAAGCTTTAAAGTAGAACACCGTCGAAACAGCGAAGCAAAAGTTTATGATACTCCAATCGTTCCGTCGACCAGGCCAATTAGATTTCAATGCCCTGAGAGTTCCCAAGCCTGACTATCGCGACCAACCACGCGAGAAGGGAGTGGAAAATTTAGTTCGCATGCCAGTCTATTCCTATGCACTAAAATAATTCAATTCCAGAATAAATAAATGGGAGAAAGATGAAAACATGTTAACATATCACCCTGAGTCTGACCCAGTCAACTACGATGTTGACTTTCCCATATGGCACATTTCTCTTTTTCTCCTAAAGTATATAATAGCTAGTCTCGTGAGCAATCTGTTTCCTGGATCGATGCTCTACTTCGTCAGAAGTTGAAATCTGCAGGACCTCGTATTGACGTTTAGGCAGTCGCCGCCCAGGTTGAGTATTCCCTGGCATCGCCGATACCAAGTGAAGTTCTCACGTACTTACACGATAGAGTGGCAGGTGTTATCCAGAGTGGAGTATTAGGTGGGAAGAAAGCACATAGCTTTGACAGCTCTCTTATGTCGATGACAATAGCACATGTCTTGAAAATGTACTCGTCAGGACCTGCGAAATATTTCAGATAATTCTCTGGTAAACAGACGCACCTTACGTAACTTTGCAAAGTGACAAAGTAGTACCTCGCATGCCAGTGAGGTTCCTGGCTACGATCTCGAAGTTCCCTTATGATGTGCCTTGGGTTTATATTACTAAAATTACTGTCGACTCTTTTCCGACACTGTATATAGCTGGCTTGCTTCTGAAATACGGAGGAAATTTGTTAAAGATGTACGAATGACAAGATTGAAGAATTAATAACTTATACAACAAGATGTTCCTACCGGAAACTCGACATACATATGCGATAAAAGGATACATTAATCTAAAGAACACTGCTAGGCATGATAGTGGTATTGAAGAAAAAACAGGCGGATCCGCAGAAGTGAACATAAAAAAATCAGAAATCCTCATCCAGAGCGCTACCGGACAAACATGAGAATAATGACATACAACAGCTGTTAACGAACTTACAATGATTTTGATGATTGAGCAGTGTTATCTGAGGTACTTGAGTGATTGATACCAGCTTTTGAATAGTCCGATACACGCTTTTCGAAGAAGTTGGTTTTCCCTTGAAGAGAAATCATGTCCATAAAATCGAAAGGGTTAGTCTTGTTATAAATCTTGTCGTTGCCGAGCGAGACAAGTAGACGGTCGGCCACGAATTCAATGTATTGGCACATCAAGGTAGCATTCATACCAATGAGTTTCACCGGTAACGCGTCTGAAATTTACGCGTCAGATTCATATCACAAGACACGCCAAAGAACTTACCTGTCAGAAACTCCTGTTCGATAGTCACGGCCTCAGTGATGATGACACGGACAGTATCGGGGTGAGGTCGACGTCGGAGATGGCTGAATAGCAAGCAGGCAAAGTCTGTGTGCATGCCCTCATCACGGCTAATAAGTTCATTAGAAAAGGTGAGGCCAGGCATAAGTCCGCGCTTCTTCATCCAGAAGATAGAAGCAAAGGAGCCAGAGAAGAAGATGCCTTCGACAGCCGCGAAAGCCACAAGACGCTCAGCGAAAGTCGAGCGTTTGTCGGAGATCCATTTAAGTGCCCATTCCGCTTTGCGTTTGATGCAAGGAATAGTCTCGACTGCGTCAAATAGATATTCACGCTGGGCAGCGTCTTTGATATACGTGTCGATGAGCAGGGAGTACGTTTCCGAGTGGATGTTTTCCATCATAATTTGAAATCCGTAGAAACAACGCGCTTCGGCAACTTGAACCTCGTTGGAAAAGCGTTCAACGAGATTCTCGTTAACTATGCCATCCGAGGCAGCGAAGAAGGCGAGGACATGAGAGATGAAATGGCGTTCGTTGTCGTTCAGTCTGTTGTTCCAATCAAGGACGTCCTTGGAGAGATCCATCTCCTCAGCGGTCCAGAATGAGGCTTCTGCCTTTTTGTACATCTGCCATATCTACTACAGTCGTTAACGAGGGGGAAAGACTTAGCCGCGAATCGACACGTACCTCATGGTATTGGATGGGAAAGAGAACAAAACGTCGACGAGATTCTTTGAGCAATGGCTCCTCACCTGATGAAGAGGTAAGTATATCAACGACGAGCATGGATAGATTAGGCATACTTTCTGGGAGACCGACATCTCCTACAAATTTTCTGCGGATAGGAAGGATGTCATCTTCAGCGTCCTGAGTGAGAGACTCTGGTGACTGAGGCAGGCGTTCATCATCAATGACCTTGATAGTATCCTTCTTGGAAGGCTTGGTTGGGGAGTCGAAGGAGAATGCAGCAAAAGCGGCAGCAGCCTAAAGACGGATTAGTGAGGAAAGGGGAGTGCATAGGTAGAAGGTTAATTACCTTCTTACTGGGTGTTTGCTCTGGAGACAAGGGAGTTGTAGTGGTAGCCATTTGAATTGAATTGTAATGAGGGTCGCGCGTAGAGAAAATGAACATAAATTGTGACTTTTTAAGGCCACCTGAATGTGGTTGTATTTGGTTTGTTGGGACATCAACGAGTTCGCGTTATTTAGACTTGTTTACTAATTAGTGTCGCGTACCACGTGATTTTTTCGTGACAATTTTTTTGAGTCATTCTTTCACTCGACTCATTCGTTCGATGGTCTCTGGGCTTACTGGAAAGCAGACAAAAGAACTTGATTCTCATGACAGTAACTTCGATGAATTTAGAAGTCTCTATGTTGGCGAAGTTGACCTTCCCGAATGTTTGTGATGTATCGCCATCAAGTTGCACAAAATTCATCATCATTTGAGTTTAATAGGTGAAGAACCTTTATTGAAAGATTCCCGTCGTCGTTTCGTCCTCTTTCCTATCCAATATCAGGAGGTTGGCCCATCAATTTTCACCCGAGCAATCCACATTGGCTGACATATACCCAAGATTTGGAGATTCTACAAGAGAGCTCAAGCTTCTTTCTGGACCGCTGAAGAAATTGATTTGTCTCATGATCATTGGGATTGGATGCGACTGACCCATGGCGAACGACATTTCATTGCTCATGTCCTCGCATTCTTCGCGGCCTCTGATGGCATAGTCAACGAAAACTTAATTGAACGTTTCTCCAACGACGTCCAAGTCGCTGAAGCTCGCTGCTTTTATGGTTTCCAGATCATGATCGAAAACGTTCATTCTGAAACATATTCACTTCTCATTGATACCTACATCAGAGATCCTGACGAAAGGCATCATCTTTTTGACGCAATTGAAACCATACCGTGTATCAAACGGAAAGCAGAATGGGCTCTTCGTTGGGTTTCGGACACTCGCTCAACCTTTGCAGAGCGGCTGGTCGCATTTGCAGCCGTAGAAGGAATTTTCTTCTCCGGTTCTTTTGCTGCTATTTTCTGGATCAAGAAGAGAGGACTAATGCCTGGCTTAACTTTTTCCAATGAACTTATCTGTCGAGATGAGGGCATGCATACGGATTTCGCGTGCCTCCTGTTTTTTCATCTACGGCGTAGACCCCACCCTCAGACGGTCCTTCGCATAATAAGTGAAGCAGTCGAGATCGAAAAGGAGTTTTTGACCGGTATTCTTATCTATCTCTCGAGTTAATCAACTTTAACTTAATACTTACTTTCAGAAGCTCTCCCAGTAAATCTAATTGGGATGAACTGTCAACTCATGTGTCAGTATATTGAGTTCGTCGCCGATCGACTTCTGATGTCCCTCGGAAACGACAAATATTATGATGCTACAAACCCTTTCGACTTCATGGACATGATCTCACTACAAGGCAAAACTAATTTTTTCGAGAAGCGTGTTTCCGACTACTCAAGAGCCAATTTTGATCATTCTACCATATCTCATACAAAATCTAACCAGCCATCTAACAAAATTTTGTATGTCACCAGCTCTATGAAAGTTACCAAAATGCTGACGCCAGAATCACTTGCAGCACCATGACAGAGGATTTCTAAACCTCGTGTCCAGTTCACTCACTGCTTTGGGTTTGAATAAACATACCTCTCAGTCATACTTTTATAGATACTGTATTGCTAACCTTATAATTATCTGTCTTCAGTTATTAGTTCACTTATACTAGTAGTAGTCCGAGTTGACATTGCTACATGTAGTCTAAAGTACCCAGCTCACAACCAATTAAACCATAACTATTTTGTCTAATGATTTGAGCCCTTGAATTCCGTGAACTACGCGCCTTGATGTAAACTATGATTCTGACCTAAAAAAAACTCAGGAACTTTTTCAGCTTCTTGTCATTCCTGGCTTCTCCTAGTTCCATGGGCTTTTGGAAACGATCTTGGTCAATAATATACTGGCTGCCCACCGGTATCTTTCTCTCTCATAACATCTATAATATCAAAGTTATATCTGGACCAAGTATGCAGGTGAGGAGTTACAGTTCTTCTATTTCTTGCGTATCCTTCAATCCAGGATGTCCTAGCAAGCCGACCCTCAATCCTGATACTTCCACTTGGAGAGACCTTGCAATATTTGATCGTTTTGCGGTTCATACGTTGAGACGATGTAGGCGTGATGATATCGTTGCCTTTCGGTCAGTTCTTCCATTATTCTGTTTATTATTATTTTTCGGTTTGAACAGCATAAAAGCTCCCCGGAAAATCCGAATAGAATGCTCGTCAAGAGGATCTTGGCCCTTGAAGGAGATGTTGTCAAAACTCTACCACCATATCCGGACCAGGAAATTGTCGTGCCACCAGGGCATGTATGGGTTGAAGGTTTGAATGCCCCACGTTTTTCTTTACAAGAGTCCTCTCATAATTCAAGAGTGGCGTAGGTGATGAACCTTTCTTCAGCGATGACAGCAACCGTTTTGGACCGGTATCTAATCGATTCTTCCCTTCTTGCCAACTATCCTATTAACATTTTTTTTGCAAGGTCTCTCAAGCACTCCTTGATTCAAGGTTGGTTATGGTTATTTGGCCACCTAGTCGCTTTGGTCCAATAAAGCGGCCAGAATTTCCGCCCAACAACTACGGGCAAGCAAACCGTCTTGCTATGACCCAACTAGAACGAGACAAAACGCGTCGTTCCAGGGTTACGATCCAATCTTGACACACCTTCCACACGTCCGTCCTTGCCAAACGAATCTTATAATATCCTTTCCGGCATTGCAGACAAGAAGCTTCAATATTGTACCTAGTGTTTTTATTTATTAATTATCTTTCTCCCCGTTGCCGCACGAGGATTCGTCTAAACCAAGAATCCTATTTGCTTCAACAGAACCCGCTAGCGGTATGTCCTTTCGAAGAGAAACTCCAACCGGAGAAACACCTTCGTTATATGCAAGCGCGAAAATGACATCCATGTCTGAATAAATACAGTGAACTTCATGCACAAATGGACATTGAGACATGTTTACGTGCCTTCTAATGAGCGCCCAGCTGTCTCTGGAAACGGAAGGGGGCTGATAAGCACGTCCCTCAAGCAGAGAAATAGGTAATTTACCCGGGAAGAACATGTAAACAGCGGGGATGATGGCGGCGTTCAGGCAGGCGAAAACTATAATATGAGGTGATATATCGATCAGGGTTGATCTATGGAATTGCCAAATGGACACACTAATATATGTCTTCCACGAAATATTTTCAAACGCTGGACCAGTGATCATAACGACCAAAAAGTTGAACATCCAGTTACTCGCCTGTCAGGCATGAAGTTCACCATCTAACACTATACTAACCATTAAGCCATTAACGCACCGTGGACAGCGCGTTAGCAGGTCCTCGCATTCGTAGTCCAACAATTTCAGCAGGCTTTGCATCACGGAATCAGGTGGACCAGAAGCTGACATCTTGCAAACTTACATATAGCCAAGTCATCCCAAGCCATCCGACAGCAAAGAAAGAGTTAAATACGAAGAGAAGAACTGCACTTATTACCCGCGCTGCCGAGTTGTTGATACTACCCAACACAGCGAGAAGGACCATGGTAACGGTTTGCCCTGCCGATCCAAAGAACATCAACTTGCGCCGGCCAACCCTCTCTATCAAGAATATGGCGAGGAATGACGCAATGAAGTACTCCGTGGCGTTACACGCAGCTATGATGCGAGATTTGGTATCCGAAATTTGTAGGCGCTCGAATAAAAGGGTCTGCATTTGAGAGAATTTTCGAACGAAGTGCAACAGATGGTACATGTCCCACTCACAGCGTAGTATGTGATGATATTGATGCCGGTGATCTGCAGGAATCATTTTTCTGCAATGGTAGAGAGGACAAGTAAATTCACCTGCTGAAAGCACTGGATAGCGACACCAAGAAAGACTCTACGGAAATTTTGACCTCGCCCTCCTGTAAATAGTTCACGAAGAGAGGCTTTCTGTGCCACACCATATCGATCTGGACCTAATTCTTCGATCAATACGGCCTCCTTGATAGCATGAAATGTCCTTTGGACGTTTCCATCCGAAGGCGGTTTATCTTCTATAGCAGATACCACGGCCATGGCTTCTGCAGGACGATTTGCCTTAAGAAGCCTGATAGAAAACTTCAATAGAAACATTGAGGATGAGCAGGGAAAACTTACCATCTGGGAGATTCAGGGAGCTAAAAATGTTTATCAAAAGGCATGTGTTACTCAGCAGCACCCAGCACAGATAAACTAGTAAACGCACGAAGCCAATGGCTATGATCATTATGAGTGCGAAAACAATTTGCAGAGCAACAGGCGTCCTCCATTGGGCAGAAGAGTTTTTGGTCCAGAACCTGGTGATAAAAAGCTATTTGACGCATAGTGCAATAAAGCAGAAAATATACAATGCAAAGTCGATCCACTGTCATGATGCGCATTCATTAGTATGATGGTTGGGATTTGAATGCACGAATGCTACTTGCATAACTAACCAAGGTGTCAAATATAAGTATTCACTTCAACTTTGAAGTGAAGGCCACGACTTACGAAACCGTGATACCAAATGTAATGAGGCTTCCCTCAATCATGATCAAACTGCCCCTTCGAGTTGCTGGCGAACATTCGGCGTGGTATGATGGCACGGTGGATGTCTAGCAAGTTATTTAAGGATGATGTTATCCCTCTCAGTAAAAGATGAGCCATACATTAAGGCCGTTTCCAAGGCCGGTAATGACACGGGCTACAAGCATCTGCGAATATCTGAACGAGGCAGCTTGAAGGATAGCGCCGATTATCATGATGACACCACCCAAGACGATGGTTCGACGTCGACCCAGCCTATCTCCAATCCAGAGATTAGACAAAGCGCCAATCAAACAGCCAATTTCCTGTGGTGAAAAAAGTTGAATAAAGGTAGTCCAGAGTACCTAAAAGAAGTCTAACGTAGATTGCGACCAGGAGACTTTGCAAGGTCGCATGGTTTCTATGAGCGTTGTCGACGACTACCTCGGGGAATGTCTTGTCGAACTAGAAGTCCAATCTGATAATTTGATCGGACTCAGAGATGATAAGGAATCCACGGACCTGCTTTGCAGTCAAAAGCGAGGACATCACACCTTGGTCGTACCTGGAATGTCATACGTAGAAGTTAGGACTTGGTGAAAATGAAGACCTTTGTAAAGTCGCACCCAAAGAGTGTGAATCCAGCTCCAGTGACGAAAGCGATGGCTATCGTCAAATTTCTACCCCGCAAAGTCAGCCTAAGTGAGTCAACCTCTGCCATAAACGTCGCAGAGTGAATTTCTGGCTCAGATGGTATGACATTGTTATCTCTTGAAGACTGGAGTTCTGAACCACCCATTGGTACTACGAGTAAGGCAGAACAAGGCAGACAGTTCCGAGTCTCGGGTTAACAACCCAGCCAAGCCAGCATCGCATGGAGGTGGGTGATAGAAGAACTTCTTTGAAGGTTATTTTTGTCCCTCTAAAGATCCTGAACCGGATTAGATGTGAAGTAGCGCCAGGAGTTCCTCTTCGAGCAGATTCGCCAACTAGAAGGTATCAAGAAGTCCTGGATTTGGAGAAGTTCTTGGGTATACTGAGTTGAGTACAGTTACAGATAGGAGACTACGCCACACTGGTGTGACTTGTGAGTCAAGAGGGTGAAATACAAGAACCGTCTGAACACAGTGTTGGTACAAGTTCCAGGTAAGTAGTAGGTCATTGAATATGCATATATATGCTGCCACACAGGCACTTTGCAGTAGACATAAGTAGTTAAATGATGTAACATCAAGAAGAACTGTATAATTTAGCACACCAAATAAAACTCCCCGCATATATACGACAAAAAAAAACCCAAGACAGAGCAGTGAAATTGATAGGCAACCATGAAATAGAAAGATCAGCCCCATTCTTCTGGTACAAATGGCGTAACCAGTTGATAGGTATCTTCGTTGTTCGTCCCTTTCGCTTTCTTCTTGTCCTTGTTACCGCGTCCAATAACACGCTTAAACAAATGACTAACTCTTGTTCGCTCTGGTATGTCGTATTCTGAATGGCCTTCGTCGATACTGGGATAGCACATTTGTACCATTTTGGCTAGTTTGCCAAGACCATTCGGGTTATCGCTTAAATGCTGCCTTGAAGTATCCAATGCGGCCTGAAGGTACAGAGCCAAGTTAGGGAACGTGATGGGTAGGGTGGGTAATGGAATAGTATCGGTGGCAGGAATAGCGAATATTTTGGACATGTTGGTATCGCAAGCGTCGCGCAGTAATACTGGGATTGGAGATAGAGTGTAAGACCATGGGAGTAAATTAGGGTTTCCAGAAGTGTATCGTGATGCACTAGGAACCGAAGGTGGAACTGGCTGGTCAATTGTGAACCACAAGACTGAGCGCCAATCGTCGACACTAGGATGGGGCTATGCAATAGATAAGATCGTGATTAGTAGTGACAGCAAGATGACCTTTACCTTGACAAACTGGACGACCGTGCGCAGTTTCAGTTCCGCTTTTGACACGGCCATTGCTTCGACAGTAGGCTCCATCCTTGTACCACTGAGTCGAGCCATGAGTCTGAGTAGGTGTCGCCAGTCCGGCGCCTGTAGGTGTAATGGAGGGCATCGTGTATATGGAAGCGAGATAATATTTGGCATTGGGTCTTGCATTTGTAGCAATCGCACTGACATCGTTGGACTTTTGAATCCAATAGCTGCGACGAAGGACATTAAAAGAAGTATAGACAATTTATATAATAAGAAAACATACAAACGCCGCGTAGAAGATCAAGGTCGACAAAGTGGTTGATATTCAGAACGCCAGTAGATGGGAGGGTATTTTTATTCAATGTAGTGGCCGATGTAGGAGCAATTGGTTGGGGAGGTAGACTCTGCGAGGGCCGACGAGCATGCGGCATATCCAAACGTGGGTGTGGTCTATCGGTCTGTGGAGGGAGGGGCGAAGAGTTGTTAGTCATTTCAGACTGAGTATCAGATGCGGATCCACGACGACTTCCCAGGGACGGGTATACCACAGGTGTAAATTGTGTTGACAAGTTCCGGTTTTCCGCAACTTTTGCCTGAAAATCAGCTTGGTACGAACTGGCTCTTCCAATTGATGGAAAACCATAATCTGGAGCTGGAGGATTATGAATGCCTTGCACCAAGGAACTGGATGTAGGCACCGATGTAGATGCAGTGGCGAATGAAGCCTGAGCATCCTGAGGATATTGACGACCGTAGAGTTCCTCGTGTGACATGGCTCTACCTTGTGGACGCTTTCCATAGGAGGTAGAAGATGGTTTCGCATGGCCAACAAAATAATCCTGTTTACTCCCTTCACTTTGTAATGGTTGTTTCGAAGGTTTTTCTCCTTCAGCCGCAAGCTGACGAGCGTAAGCCGCATCGTCGAACTCCAAGACAGTTCCGGGGGGGACTAAATCGGACGACAGATCAGCACCTCCAACCAGAAGTTTCCCAGAAGTTTCTTGCGGGAAAGACTTGTCGCCATCTATATGTGAGTATTTGGGAAGTTCGCTCGACCGTCGCTCAGGCATACTGTACGGTAACGAAGAGACACTGGAGATGCTGGATCTCTTCGCTGCTAGCTTTGGGGATGTAGGCGCATCGTAGGGCAATAAAGAAACGCTCGAGACGCTGGGGCTCTCACCGCGTACCACATTCGGTTGAGCCTCAATCTTCAGAGACTCCTCCTGTTGTTTCCCAAGGCGATTCGGAATCGCCCATTTGTCATAGCGCCCAAATTCTGCGTAAGCATTATACGGTACAGATGAGCCTGAAGGCTCTTCGCTAGGTACGCCAGGCATAACACTTGGTAAACCGTTGGAAGATGATGCTAGAGGCGTATGGGAAAGAGGCGATTGTATATCTAGTGCATTCATTTCAGGTGTTTCATTTGTTGGGTTACCAGCAGACGGAAAGTTGCTTTCACTTGGCAACAGAGACGCCGAAAGAGCTCTTGCTAAGTCTTCCGCTTCTTGATTCATTAATTGTTCTTCGCGCAACTTTTTCTGGACGGACTCAGATTGTGACAGCGCCAACACCATTGCAAGTTCATCTGAGTCTTCGGTGGGCGAAGTGTCAATGACTTCATCTTTTGGTGGCAGTAGTGGCAGTGGCAGTGGCGGTGGAGGTAGTGGAGGTGGGGAGCGGCTAACTTGATAGTCTTCGCGACTGAAATTTGAATTTATGATGGGGTAAACGATTGGCTTTGGAGGTAGGGGAGGTGGAGATATAGAACTTGACATGGATCGATAACGATGAACGTCGTGAGGATAGAGATTGGGAGGCGTTGATATTGGAGGTGGGGTGAAGGTCGAATGAACAAAGGCCTGCTGGTGAGAGGGATATAGTTGGTTGGATAGAGGGATTGGAGGTGAAGGAGACAAGTTCGCCGTGTGTCTTGCAGTCATGCTAGGCGTGGAGTTCATGAAAAAGAGATCAGGTCGGTGTATTGTTTGAGGTGTGTCTAGGGCATGTAATTGGAGAGAACCCATTTCATCTCGACTTTCGGCCGGTTTGAGGGGATAATCAGGAACCATTGCTACAACGTTCACATCGCTGTCGTTCCTTGCCAACGTACCTACAAAAATAAATCAACACCTCGTGGTTCCTGGTCACTAAAGACTTACGAGCAGTCTCACTGGCAGGATCCATTAAGGCCAACTCTTTCAAAACCTCAAAGCCTATGACAGCTAGATTGGGCGCTTAAATTATAAGTTACAAAGAGTCAAGAATCTGGTCCAATGTGTGACCATGATGCAGTGTCACTGAGCAATCCATCAGTACCATCGTCATCGTCAAGTATGCGAACAATCAGCGAAGCAAAACCCATGCTCACGATAAGTATTGACGACACGATATCTAAATAGCTTACAACGTAGGATAATGAGGGGAAAGGATGCTGGAGAATAAATGCTATGTGATCAATGGTTAATGCGAAATGCTGGCGGAATGTGTATCAAAATGAGGGAGGGCATGAGGTTCAGAACGAAAACATGGAAGAGCAACAATGGTAGGAGAATGATATGGTAAGACATAGGGTGTGCGGATCACGAATCCTCAAAATTTGTTAGGAGGCAGCAGTCACCTTCGGGTGAGCCGATGTTGCACCTTGCATTGTTGAAGTTTTGAAACCCAATTGGCGCATGACGGCTAGTTACATCAGTACCCACCTTAAGAACGACCAAAATCGAACTTACCTATGAGATCAGCCTTTTGCAAAGGCTTAGCGAGGGCAGCCGCAAAAACATTGCTAGTTTCGTTGGGATCTGTACTACTGTACGCGCTGACAGCAATAATAGGGGTATTGGTGTTCTTGCTGTTGGTACTCTTGATATATCGTGCGGCCCCTTCGCCGTCAACTATAAAGTAGTTTTAAAAAAATGCAGACAGGGAACGTAAGAGTGTACTGACGGACTGGCATTTGAAGGTCCATTAAGATACAGTCAAATTCTGTGAAAGAGATTCAACCAATAATTCATGAAGTATGGACAAATAACTCACTGATGTCACCCATGGCAACACTGATTGCCTCGGAACCATCTGCGACCACCACACAACGACATCCCAGGCGGATTAACAGTGTCTCGATTATTTTGGCAGTGATAGGATTGTCTTCAGCGAGCAAACAAGTAACAACACGATCAGTAGGATCTGGGCCTTTCCTCAAGTCAATAGAATGAATAGAGGACGGAGGCGTGTTAGACTCCTGTTGACTGCCATAACCTGTTGATTGCCATGTCTCAGAGCCGGAGCCTTCCCCTGCGCTTGACACAGATGCTGTTCGTAGCCGACTAGGCATCGAATTTCGTCGATCCAGTCCTTCCATATGATTCAATTTAAACCTTTCAACGGCACCGTACTCAGAAGGTTTTCGTGAATGTGAATTTCCGGTGCCTGGGGTTGGTGGAGGTATGCTGGATCGTGAGGGTGATGAAGCTATCGAAGATGTCGAGGTGGCCGGTGACGGTGGTCCTCCAGATAAGATCTTGTGATCCATATTTGTTACAACACTGGGAGGCTTCTTGATGCGTGAGACACTACGTTTTCGTTGATGGAAATTTGCAGGTTCAGTCAGAGCATGGGTAATAGGAGCCATTTGATCGGTTCTGAGTTTGCGAATCACATCATCGTTTGCTTGCTTTAGGACAGGCAAATTTTTGAAACTAAAAGAACCAAAGTCATCACTGCCGCCCGAAAGTAAACCCTCCTGGTTACCGCCAGGAACGGGAACAGGTATTGAAGGTGGAGGCATGCTAGTACCAGTGGGACTATCCAGAATTGATTTCGTCTGTAGAGCAACCGGATCGTCGTCCTGGAAGAGCTGAGGTATGGCTCCGCGAGGATCGAAGTAATCTGTGGATTCGGGATCCGTCACTTGTGGGATGAACGCGGCTTCAGTGGTGGTAACTTTGTCCCAATCTATCCCAGCAAAGAATAGATGTGCCTTAACATCCTCCGCACCAGTAGACCCGAGCCGTTGATTTGGATCAAGCGTCATCAATTTATTCATAAAATCTCGGGCCTCTTGTGAAAATTCTATCCAGTCTTCATGCCATTCGATATGGCCCGACAGAATATTTTCGAAAACCTTCTCGGGCGTTTCGGCATGGAACGGAGGAATGCCGTACAAAAATTCGTATGTAATGACCCCGAGAGCCCACTATGGGTCAATTAATCAGTCTCTTAATCCAACGACATTACAGTCAGATAACTTACCCAATCGACAGCCGCATCGTCTCCTCGAAGGCCCAGAATAGTTTCTGGGGCTAAATAATCAGGAGTACCAACAAACTTCTGTTCGCCCGGCGGTGTGATTCCACCAGAGGTAGAGTGAGAACGGAGATCAGTCGTCAACTCGGTCGCAAAAGATTGAAGAGGGCTGTCGGCAAGCTTCATACTCCGGCGTGGATGAAGCGCAGAAACAGACTCAGAACCGCTCGACTCGCTGTAATCATCTGTAGGAGGTAGATAAGGGCTATTTCCTATGCGAGGAACCACGTTTGTCCTTTGGGAAAAATACGAACCTCCACTCAGTGGGTCAGGGTAGATGAGAGGGGAAGAAAGGTAAGCAGAGTCCATTGAAGGTGGCCGCGACCGTGAACCGTGTCTTGTTAGAGGGCGGCCCAGTTGACCTTCGCGGGTCTGACGACCGAGTAAACCAATTCTACTTAAGCCAAAGTCAGTAAGCTTGAGATGACCGTGCTGGTCAATCAGCAAATTGTCGGGCTTGAGATCACTGTTAATCTATAATTAGTGAAACG
The DNA here is from genome assembly GCA_015039465.1 of Phlegmacium glaucopus. Taxonomy (NCBI): domain Eukaryota; kingdom Fungi; phylum Basidiomycota; class Agaricomycetes; order Agaricales; family Cortinariaceae; genus Phlegmacium; species Phlegmacium glaucopus. The sequence continues at coordinate 262,649 of MU130237.1, read as the reverse complement.
ATGGATAATTTGTGCACAATGTCACAAACCGGTGAACAACACCCCGTTGATGTAAGTAGTCCAGTCCAAGAACAACTTCCGCAATATAGTTCTTTGTCCATTCTTCAGGAAGACTCCCAAGCGACTTGATAAGAGCAGCACAATCTCCGCCATTGAGATATTCCATCACAAGATACAAATTCTCTTTACTCTGGAAGGTGAAGAAAAGTTTGGCAACAAAGGGAGACTCAGCCTGCTTCATCAGAATCATACGCTCGGCCTTGACATTGGTGATTTGATTTTTCGCAATCATGTCAGCTTTCTTTAAGACCTTGATGGCAAAATAGTCGCCGGTGGCCTTCTTCTTCGCAAGAAAGACAGATCCAAATGCTCCTTTACTGATCGGCTTGATGATATCAAAATCTTTGATGGAAGTCGGCGTCATGCGTGAGAAGGGCTGAGTCGATGATTGTCGTGGAGAGAGCGGACCCGCCACAGGTGATGCATTGGTTAGAAGGTTAGCAGTAGAATTTCGACGATGACCACGTTTCGTGGAAGGTTCTCGTGTAAGGGAGACGCCGTCACGGGCTGAGACGAGGGGTGACGCCGGTGGAGTAACCACAAACTTGGGTTCCAATAATGTTTGAGCCGACTTGCGAGTCTTGAGGGTCAGTCCGGCCGCCGCATCGTCAAGTAACATGGCTGGCATGGGTTCTTCAGGTGAGGATGGGGCGACAATGGGAGCAGCTAGAGCGAGAGGCGAGGAGACAGAAGATGGAGTTGATGATCTGGTTGCTAGTTGCTGACGAGGACCAAAGGCAGGAGCGGTCGTAGGTAGCGAGGTTGCCGAAGGACGAGCCATAAGAAAAGGAATTGGAGATACTGTAGCTGTCGGTGTAGGCATTGTCGAGTTCTGACTCATACCGCTAACGCCAAACTCTGAAGTAGAACGGTTGTCTAACCCTTCTGCTTCACCATGTATGCTGTCATCGTTCCCTTCCTCAGACCCACTGCCATCAGTTTCGCCGTCAGATTCAATAGACATGACTCGTTCTTGCCATTCGTGCCAAATCTTCTCCGAGTAGCGGATCGTATTCTGCATCCGCACAACGTTGTCTATTTTTTGCCGCATCACACGTTCCGCATCCTGGAGTAGCTGTCCAAGGGCTGCATCTTCAGTTGTGGGCTTGGACCACTGTCGAATCTGAGATATTTTCTGCTCAGAGCTGGGAGACAGTAGGCGCTGACGCTCAATGGGTTCCTTGGCTTCCTCCTCCTTGAGGGAAGGCATGGACACTTCGGAAGCGACTAGTAAAATTTCATCGATCTTATCCAAGAGACGCCTCTGCATTTTCTTGACGCCCAACCTTTGCATTTTGTTGGCCCGGAACAACTGAAGAGGAGATGATACGATGGGAGATGTTGAAGGAATGAATATCTGCATGCCACGATATTCCGGCACCGCGGCTGGAGAAGGACGGTCAACTACGACACATAGATCACGAATGGTGTTCCGAAGTTCTGCGATAGACTCATTGCACTCAACAATTTCTGCTTCCAAACGATGGGTTTCGGCGCAAGTCTCACTATGTTTCTCAAAATACCACTGAGGGATTTGGCATTCACATATTCGGCATAGAATGGGGTCTGTACTGATGGGTGTGGTGAAGGGGAATGGCGTTGCAGGTTCGACGGCTCCTTCTTCGAAAAAGGTAGGTCGGATGGTAGAGGCGGGTTCGGGAGCAAGGTCATTCTCCTCCAGAACGATAAGCGATTCGTCGTGTTCGAGTCGAGCTGGAGCAATGGGCTTGACAACCCACATTGTGTGTGATGGCTGTCCATCCTCACGGTCAATCATGAGCATTCCTTTGCCTTCCATTTGTTGGTAAAGGATGCCACCCAATGGATCACGGTCTAGGTTAGGTTCGATGTGAAGTTTAAATCGGACCTCAACCGTGTGGGAGTCATCCTCTTGAAGGCGATTTGTAGCTTCTTTGAAAACACTCCAGTCCGAGGGAGACAGAAGACTCGAAATACGCGTCCCTGGCAATGCTTCAGGATCCGTGCTGAAAGTACTGAGCATTAGCGTAATTCTTTTATTAAAAAGTCAAACTTACCCGACGACAACTCTCCAAGCGTGGTTCACCCAAATAAAATGATCGCCATCCAAACTCAGTTCCAGAACGATATTCTGGTTCTGGGCGGTCTCGGCTTGGAGTCGTAGGCGTTCAGTCGCCAGTACACGAGCTGATTCGGCAGTTTCCACTTTGGAAGGCGTAACGCGTGATGGTGTCGCCGCAGATGTAGGGAGGCCAGATCGCGCAACGTCTTTAGGATGCTCGTCTCTTGATTTACGAGTGATAGTCGGTGGAGTTCCAATCCGAACTCTATGTTCATCGTCGTCATTCAGCCTAAAGCCCTCCAAATCCAAATCCATCTGATGCATTGAAGACGAGGGAAGAGGCTCTTCTGCGGGTTTTGTCACAAACATCAACGGTTCGTCTTGTTCCTCATCATTGTCATCAAAGTTCCAGAATTGTTTCTCAGCTTCCCACCATTCAACCACACGGCTAAGGCTTGCAACAGCAAGGAGCACCTGAACATACCAATTCCTGCCATGCCAATCGGGGTGATCGTCCCAGGCTTTGCCAATATTTTGCACGCGCTGAACAATAGACTCGCAAATCTTGGGCTGCGCAGTTAGTTGAGCGACAGTCATGTCAGTCACGTCCGTTGCAACGGAAATGATTTCGTAAAGAGCGGTCATAATTGGATCAACAGGATCATCGACAAGGATTCGTGAAGATCGGTGGTTGAGGGCAGAATTGACAGAATACTCTGAGAAACTTGCATGAGAGGAAAGTGGAGGCATAGGAGAACGAGATCGTGAGGTCGAGCGAGAGCTTTGAGCCGAGCGTGTTGGTCTGGATGGTATATGAATGGTCCGGGAGAGTCGACGAGAGGCGCTTCCCGTGCCCCACGATGTTGGGATGGGAATTTGATTGGATTGTTTCCGAGAGATGGCTGCATCAGGTAACATAATGGTAGACGATGCGGGACTAGATCCAACGACACTAGACGAAACTGAGCTGCTGAGAGGTCTATCCCATGGAGCCGTGCCCTGGCGGCGTAATGATGCGGGACTCATCTGGGCAGACTCTGTATTACCGAAGGAAGAAGAGAAATTGGAGTGGATGAGAAGGGAAGGAGAGCTAGAATACGAATTATGTAGATACATACGTTGACGACTATGACGACCATACTCTTGTTCCGCATCGTAACCACCGTCTGAGCCATATTCGTCTGGGTGCAGGATAGAGCCAAATTCTGATGGATGATAGACAAAAGCATCTCTTAAGGGCTCGAGATCGCCTGGTTGAGAGTCGTAGTCTCGTTCACGACGATCTCGCTCAGTTTCATGGTCGCCTTCCCGTAAACGCTCCTCGAAAAAAGCGGTGATGTTATTAGTGACGCGCAAGAGCTCCTTATCACATTCTGCCTTTGCAGCCTTGAGACGTCGAGTTACATGTCGCCTAACAAAGGGCATTGAGACAGTATTTGAACCTGATCCATGATTAACAGCGATAGTTTGCTGGGCATGAAGAGGAACTGGTGAGAGAATAGCGTCTGGGGAAAAGATGAGGGGACTGGGAGGTTGGCGTCTGTGGTATTGACTGTTGTCTGACATAAGATGCGACTAGGAACCTGAGCTCGCCGGGACGGTCGTTACTGACAGCTTGAGGATGGTGCACGAGGGTCAAGAGGACATCACACTCAGTTGCAACTCAGTTCCCGGACCCTTTTATTACTCTAATCTAGAAAATTATTCTTTCAACCCTTTTTATAAATAAATGATATCGCTGTCCTTCTCAATATTCAATATCCAATCCACAGCCTCTAAAATGCTCGAGGACAACTCAAGCTTGAATGGAGTCCGCCCGTGACGCCGTCACGGAGTAGTGGCGTTGTGTCGCTGTCAGTGTCACCTTCCTTGCTCTTCAATGTCCATGTTGGCGTGCGTTCGCCGTCGTGTCCAATCAGTTCTCCCCCGTCCCCACGCCTTCTCGACATTACCTCCAAGGCAAGAGGATGTACGAAAACTCCCTGCACACTCAGACCCGATACTCGGTGACTTGGCATCCATGCTCGTCAAGTATTCAGGGTCTTCCCCAATTATACCTGGAATAAACCATACCGACCAGAGTGCGTATTTATCCTGTCCACTGTTCAAATTTATTTATTGTTATCTTCTCTAGGATGGAACTCTTTCAGGGCAAATCGCGTATGTTATCGCTTACTCCAATTATTTCTATAAAATTTATCTCTTCCGAAACAGGTCATAAATCCTGCCGATCTCACTTACCAAACGCGTACTTACGAACCAAGACGGCCAAAAAAATCCAATGTCGCTCTACCCTCATCCACCTGTCGCTATCGTGACCCTTTTTACCAGCTCGACCTTGATCCCCGCGATTTCACCGCCAACCCCCTCGTTCTTTCCGAATATCTTTCCGAGATGGGAAAAATACAGGGCCGTGCCCACACCCACCTGACTGCCAAGAACCAACGTTTGTTAGGCAAGACCATCCGCCGAGCAAAGATGATGGGCATCATACCCCACCTCAGTATACTTACCTCCGCCGATAGGACTAGCAGGTTGAAACGTCGTTAATATCTGTACATCTATTTTTCTCGGCTATCATTGTTCCAGCATTTGACCTAACGATAATCAGTTCCCTTGCACGAACTTTTAGAGACTTTTGGTCGCTTTTTCTGATGCATATGGTGGCAATTGCGAACAAATTCTAGATCCATTTTTTGGTGCAAGAGCCTCCAGCAATTGGGCAGAATGAAGACTATTCAGGGAGTCGCAGGGATACAATTCTGAAACTTGATATGCCCCATGTGAGAATATTAGCATGACTCACAACTCAAGGATGAAAAGAACCTGACCCTACTCTAAATTAGCTATGCACACCACTAGTCTTGTGATCAACTTTCAGCTCAGGCTGTCATACTAAGTCCGAAGTCAGAACACCACACAGTATCTCCGGTTCCTTTGAGGATATACACAGAACCGACAATCAAATTGATTATGTATGAAAAGTATAACAGGATGCTTAGACTCAAGGCTTGCAAGAATCGTAAGAGCTATCTAAAGTTCTGCCAGAAGCATCGTACCAAGGTTCTGAACGACTTGGTTGCCCATTGCCTTTTCTACGGCTTCCTCGAGATGTCTTTTAGGGTCTTGCTTTCCCACATGGCGCGTCTTTAATTGGTCAGCGGTGAGCGTCGATTCTTCTTGCACGGATTTATTATATGCCTCCGAAAGGGATAGCATCGACTGTAGCAGGGTGGATATGATTAAGATCAAAGCTTATAGAAAAAAAACAGCTAACCTTGATAGCTTTCTCGTTCTCTGTCTTGTGTAGATGGAAATCTCTCAATTTCAAGCCTTCCGTCCAATTTCTTTTATGAAGGTTCATTAGCATCGATTGCTCAAGCTCTGTCTTGCGATAGTTGACTGCAATTGAGTAATAATGTCGATTCAATCCATGTATAAGCGCTTGTATCGAGGGTTTGTTAATATGGCCAATGTTGGACGTCGTTTGTCGGGGTTCACGTCCAGAAATAACAGCATGAGGGTTAATGAGGCGAAAAGCATCAATGACCACTTTTCCCTTCACAGACTGGATAGGATCGATGACTACTGCAACGGATCTACCGTCCAACTGTTCAAATGACTAAATAAAAGGCATTAAAAGCTCCAGCAAAAAAAAGGGGTATAAAAAGTTTTTACTTGTTGAGTATTAATATCCACGCTTGAGAGCCAGCACCCAAAACCAGGGTGCGAATGGTACCAGCCTACCACTGCTTCAGGTCTGATAGAAATTTAGTCAACTGAGTTGTGAGACAGGGGTAAAGAGGACGCACCGTCCCGTTTGTTTCAACATATCCACCATTTTGGCTTGGAAGACATGATCTACAGATTCAACTGTGACTGTTGTCCCTGATTGTGGCATTGCGAAAACGTCGATCACTTGGACTGTATATTCATCCACGAATTCCCCAAGCATGAGACCCATGACCTCCATTGGCACCCCGGCACGCCCATGTTTCAGCATCTGAAGGTGTCACGCTTTAGCATAATATAGATTAGTTAGAAGGAACTAGATTACTGACTTTAAGGAGGGCAAGAGAAGATATATGGATTACTTCGCCACTATAGCGCAGCGATAATTAGCCAAGCTAAATAGTGAAATACGCAAATCAAGTTCACTTGTCCGGCGTTGAAGAATCTCGTGGAAGACCGCCTCCAGCCTGCTGCATCATCATTCGTGTCATCTCTGGGTCCATTGTGGTAGGTAAAATAAGGTGACGCGTCTTTAGATGATCTGTGTTAACATTCTATTTTGAGTTGATTGGTTCCAGCCTTTGATAGACACATGTCACATGGCTGCTTAGTCTCGTCGCTGTCTGCAATGCCCAGCAGCGAACTCTCTGATGCTCTCAATCCATATGCCTCACATATACGTCAAAGGACTACGGTAGCAGAGTACTCGCCTTCGAATCATAACCTTTCCTTTCAACCTGTGGTACAACCTCCTCAACAATATGTTCCCCATGTCAGCGAGCTTGAAATGGCCATCGCCGAACCACCAGCTCCAGCACAACCCTCTGCTCGGTGAGCGTTATTAGAACATACAAACCATGCTTGCGCTAAATTCGGTGTTTTAAAGGGCCCGACAGGGAGCACACATAGTCGCAGAACTCTTTCGCATAGTGGCTGCCACTCAAAATTCACAAGAAATAGAGCGAAAACGAAGATTAGCATGGGAGCAAGAACAGGAGGCCAAAGTCACTCAGATACAGACTAAAATGGAAAAGAAGATGCAGGACATGTTCAATGAAATTACATCTCTCCGTTCGACAGTCAATCTCCTCACCAGTAATCCAGCTGCTTCTACCTCTTCAACTACGAATGCTTTGATCAGCCCTCAGTTTAATATATCACCTTCTATGGCTCAACAAGTCAATCCTTGCTTCCAACCTGCCTCTCCTATATCTCCTGTGTCACAGCATTCTACATACCAGCCTATCTTTGTTCAAGGTTCTTCAAACAGTCCACTACCAAGTACCAGTCAAAATACATATCAGACTGGCCAGGTCCTGCGACCACAAATATCGCAACCTCCTCCACCTCGCTTGGAAGAGTCTCCTCGCTTGGCTGTTGAACTTCCTCACCAAGCTATCACCCCCGATCCTTCACCGCAGCTTACTTCTTTGAAAACATCATCTCCATCGTCATCATCTGGATTACGAACCAAAGTGAAAAAGCGGCGAAAATCTATTCTATTGAGCGACGATGGAAGCAGTAGTTCAAGCTTCTCTGATTCAACTACGAGTCGACCTCGAAAGCGTTCAAATCATCATGATACTAGATGCTACACCATACAAGTAAGCTTTCCCTTTGTTCTTTGGCATGAAATCCAGATATTCAGTGTCGTGTCCTACTCCCAGCATGCCATGCGAAGTCACGTTTGTCGCATGATGAACATAGAATCAGACAGGGGACTTCCTGACAGCCATATAGAAGGTAATCCACTTGATCCAACTGAACCCGTACGGTTTGTTTGGGACAAGACCACAAAACAATCTGTTCATAACTCTCGCATGAAGACACGTGTTCTGGAGGACATTATGGAGAAGCGCCGCATGTACAAGCACGTTCCTCAGAAGGAATTTACCAAAAAGAGCGTCGAGGCAGCCTTCGAACAACGCTATGTCACTCTCCGTCAGAAATTCCGGGCACAGCGAGATGCCCTCGCTGCAGAAAATATCAAGAAACGCGAAGACCACAAAGCCCGAAAGGCAAGGCATCTATCCCGTAGAAAAATTGTACGTCCAATCACTTGTCTCGTTTTGTGTATCTATAGACCTTTTCTGATCATTCGACTGTTTAAAGAAACTCAACAATCGAGCAGAAGCTCGCATGAAGTTGCAGCTTTTTGAGCATGTAACCTTCGATGGCGCCTTGCAGCTTGAGTGCATGTCTTCAGAAGAATCTGATGTCGAAACAGACCCTGTTTCTTCGCAGCCCTCCACAATATTACGTACCCAAGGGTATCCATGGCGGAGCACACGACTGTTGCGTTTCTTTAGTGCGCTTGATGAAGAAGAAAAGGTAGATATGAGCGCGAAGCCCAAACGCGGGGTTGGGAGAAGGGAGCGACGTGTCGGTCCCCCCAGAGAGGAGTTTTGTCTACCTCCCCAAGGTATCGCAACCTGGATGATCAGTCGACGATGGTACAAGGCCTCTCTAAATATTTACTCGGACTTGCCAGAGACTATAAACAAGCTTATCGTCGACCCTCCTGGATTCAATTGGGAACATTTTCATGACTTGGGCGAAGAGAGCGCGGACTCTGAAGATGAACCTGGCCAACAACAGCAGCCAGTGCAGACTTTTAATCCCCATACACACAACATGAACATTCCATTACTACAACATACACTACAACAACACCATTATAATACAGGTACCTATATAAATTATGCATTATAGACAATTGGTAGCCTGTTTAATATCCTTTTCATGACCGGCTAAATAAGGCAAAGCAAGGTTACACTGTCAGTGATCACTAGCACTGACGCTGGCCTTCATTGCATTCCATGACATTTATACACGACCAATAGACTACATTTTATTATCCACAGGGAATATCAAAATGGCTTCTGACTTTGGGACTGGTGAGCATCAACTAAACGAGATCTATTCCGCCGTCTTAACTTCAGCTCACAGAGCATACTCATGTCGGAAATTTCTGTAAGTTCTCGAACTCTCTCATCGTCAAACGCACACCAACTTAAGGCTTTCTTAAAGACCGCGAGCGAGCAAAGGACTTTGTAGAACTTCATGATCAGGTTCAGGTACGTTATTGGTAATATCAAGTCAACAATCCTTTAATGTGCCGCTCGAAAGACGAGTGTTACTCTGCTGGACAACCTTGAATCTTTCCTCTCTACATTTCAAAAAGATCTCGCTGCAGTAGCTGGACAGATATCCGAACTGCAAGATAGAAGCAAAGACATTGATGGCAGGCTGAAAAGCCGAAAGGTATCTACCATTCGTTACAATACCGACTCCTGTCGGTGTCTCATAGTTCAGTGCAGAAAGTTGAAAGACCACTCTCGAGTCTCATATCCGACATTACAATATCCCCATCTCTCGCTGCCATTATTCTCGATACCAATGTTGGAGACCCCTGGATTGGTGCTATTATTGACTTCGAGAGACGTTTGGTCATTTCAAAAGCGCGCACCCGAGTCAAGGCTGCTCGTGATCTTGCAGAAGTCATAGAAGGATTGAGGATTGTGGTAAGGGTTCCTAGGTCCAGTTATCATCTTATAATGTTGGCCTACTTTTGTGCACCTAAAGGCAGCGACAAAATTGCGCGCATTTTTCTTCGCGCTCTTTCAACCTATTCGTGCAAGTGTAACGACGAACATGCAAGTTATACAGACCTCAGTGCTGCTGAAGTATAGCCCGCTATATGCTTTTCTGCAACGTCATGCGCCCAATGTTGCTCATGAACTGCAGCGTTCGTACATTGGTGCTGCGCGCATGTACTATGAAACCGGGTTCCGACGGTACGCTCGCAGTCTCGGCGTAATCAAGGTAAAACCAAGGTTTTGATATCCTGAAATGTGCTGAAGGTACTGTCTATGGTTCCCCTGCAGAATCGCACAACAGAGAAATTTGAGTCTATCGTCAGCACTCAGTCAGATGCGAATATCCCACTTGAACGGATACAGCATGCAAAAATCGACGGGCCAGGAGTGACACTGGCTTACATGGCAGACGATAAATCACACGTTTGGAATAATTTAATTCATCGTTGTTCCTAGCTGATCTTGGTAAACAGAAAGAACATGTGGAATCTCTGTTACGATCGCTTTTGCTGGTTTTTATGGATAATGCAACGGCCGAATACAGTTTTGTGTCCACCTTTTTTGCCACTCAGTCTTCGGTCCCTCTTGCAGAACCCAACCCTAACATACCGCCATCAGCGGCGATCTTGTCGCCTGACGGAGGGACTTTTACCGACCTGCAATCACCTTCTGCTTCTGAATTTGACGCACATCAGCCATTGTCCAGCAATACACCAGGTCTTGGAGGATTTGTTTCATTTGTAGCGAGATCCAAGGAAGAAGCGGGCGTCATTGGTGGACTTTGGAAACAAATAATGGATCCCGTCATGGAATACTGTCAAGTAGGCAACTTCAACCTACGTATTGATATAATGTTTGACAGTTAAAACAGGAATTTGTTCGATTGATATTGGAGCCTATGCCGTCACCTATCCCTCTTCTTGCCATGATTCGATTAGCTGAGGACGTTGTCGCGGAGATTCAGAAACGTCACTGCCCCCCTGCGGAGTCCTATGTGTTTGGATTAACTCTTAAAATGTGGCCAGTCTTTCAGAAAGGCATGACGGAACATATTGAAAGCCTGAAGAAATTGGCGGAGGGTGCTAGCTCTGGGTACTTCAGTCGTACATCGGCAACAACAGATGCTACTGTCGCAAACGTGAGTACATTGTTTTTCGGGTCAGCCGGTCTATTTATATAATCGTTTTAGATATGTGGACAATATGTGATGCTCTTCAACTCCTTTGTGTATCTCACAGATAACGAAGCTGAAAATATGATCTTTTCTAAGTAAGAGCTTCTTGTTTCATCCCACCTTGCCCTTTCATTTACTAACATGGCTACAGTCTCTTACGACTACGACAAGAATTGGCGAAGTTAATCATACGACATACATCGGCGCAGGGCAACGATACTCTATCCAAGGCTAAGGCACAATCGACTATCTATGGAATATTGCTCCAAGGATTAAGCGTTTGTCAATTCATCCGATAACAACCTTGAAGCATTCTAAAATGTATGTCTACAGAAAGGAACACAACATACAGCTCATCTAAAGCTCCAACAAGAGATAGCCCATTGGGCTTATCTGGAGGAGGAAACGAAGAGGAAGATGATATCTGCTGGGCAAACAAGACAAGGTCGTTAATTTTAATTATAATCAGACAGTGATATGATTATGAAGTTAGTCAAGTATTTGACAATAAGACGTTTAGCACAGAGTAAATTGGCTCGCTTACCCAATCAGGGAAGTGACCTTTAGCATAAGCGTTAGCACCAATACAACATGGCAGTTACCTCTAACAATCTGAATACGCAGCCAATAATCACTCCTCTCACAGCTGAAGAAGAAGGTGGGTTTTATTGCGTGAATACACGTTAAAGCTAATGAAGAACTGTTTAGACCAGATAATATTTGCACGTATAACGAACGATGAACGACCGTTGCGACGCGTGATTAAAAAGTTTCATGGCTATACTTCACTCTCGCATTCCTCAGTCGTTCCATCTATCACGCCCAATGGAAGCAGTTCTGTGGAAGATGCAAGAGAAGCCTTTTTAGTGGAGCTAGCGTCTTTCCAGCTTTTGATGAAGAAAAGTGCTATGATATGTGAGGCAGAGGCTCGTCAGGTGGAGGAATACCAGCGGGAACGGAGAAGACTTGGTGAGCAATTGATATAACTCGCCTATGCGTGTCCATATGCTCATTCTCATATGAAGATAATGAACATGAAACCTTGATCTCTCAAATTGAAGAATTGAAGACTGCCCTGGAACATGCTCAGATGCTGCGACGTAGAAAAATAGAATATGATCTTGTTGCTGAAAAAGTCAACACTCTCCCCAGTCGGGAAGAGTTGGAATCGTATGTCGTCTTCAACGCACGTAAATGAATACTTAAATCACTTGTATTTTCCAGGACCATACATGCTCTAGAGAACGATATGGCTGCTATACGTGCAGAACACGAGACTCAGAACCGTACCATTAAAGGACATAAATCTGCCCTGGATGGGATCATCGCCGACTTGAGTTCCTTGCGATTCATGGGGAAAGAAAGAGAGTCAACCTTGATACCTGAATCTCGACCAGAGACGCCGTATCTGGACACCCTTGACGTAGTGTCCATCGCTGAAAGTAGCCTAACCTCAATCAATTCTGGTTCCTCGGAGGGGGAGGAGGGGGAGGAAGATAAAATTGTCTTGGATCCAGATCAAGTGACGAATGGACATGCTGAAGAGGAAGATGACATTGAAATGGGAGAGGTGGAGGAAGAACCAAAGGACAAAAACAAGAAGAAATCCAGGGAAGATCTAGAGGAGGGAGAGGCGACTGATGCCAGCAGTGAACTTTCAGAGCCGCCCGATGATTAAAATTATGTGTTGTAACCCTATTTCTCACTGAATGGTATATCTAAACTCATTAAATCCTTCGCACAAACGACCTCTTGCCCATATTCTGAGGAGGCCAACTTCGCGATAGCTAGCTGTATTATAGTGGATTCTGGCGAATCGTCCCCAGGATATCGCGCCGAAAAATGGTTGAGGATTAAATGCTTGGCATTAATACGTTTCGCAAATAGCCCAGCCATTTGAGGTGTGGAATGGCCTCTTGACTTCGTCCGAGTCTCGACATACTCAAAAGTGTCTGTATCCTTAGTGTTCGGATCAATGCCTGGTAGATGGGCATTAGTGGCTTCGTGGATTAACAAGTCTGCACCTTCCGCTAAAGAGCTGATTGGGGAAGGGTCATAGGTATCCCCCAAAATCACAACCTTGCGTCCTTTTCTCCTTGGAGGCCCTTGGAGAACTGTGCCATCAGCAAGCTCAACCCTTTCCCCCTGTTGCAGTTGTCGCATCACCGTCATTGGGGTTTTCGTACGCTTGAGCTCTGGGATATATTTCGAAGGATCGATTTTGCCTGGAACAGGTGCTTCGGTAACCACATATCCGATACATTGCACAGAGTGGAAAATGGGGGCAGCAGATACCGATACGACGTCGTCTTTGAAGATATCAATCCATGAGCCCACTACCTGTGGAATATTACGGCCATGAGGTGACTCTGAGGCATGAGGAGATAGCGATGTAAAATCCCCGGTTTGAGGATCTGAAGGCGATCGTAATTCATGGACAACATACATTCCGCCCAACAGTGTGTGGGTATAAGTGAGGCCGTTGCGAATGTAGGCGCGTGTACCTAAAGGACCATAAATTTCGAGAACCTGTGTTTTGTGAACATGTAAATGGTGCAACATCATCACAGTGAGAAGACGCAGACTGGTTTGTCAAGCTCGACTTGTAATCTTGGATCTTCAATCCCATCCGCTGTACCACCAGCGCCATTCAGCAGGCTAGCCATCAATGGTAGAAGACCAAAGATATGATCTCCTGCAAGATCACCCTTCGTAGTCAGCTCTAAAATGTTGACTGAGGAACGAGTGAGATGTTCATTAACCGTGTGTGTGGGTTATGAAGATTTTCTCAATTCTACCCATCTTGACGTTGCTTTTTTGCAACTGATGTTGGGTTGCTTCCCCGCAATCGAATAGCCATACATCTTTCCCGAGACGTAGACTGAGAGCAGAATGATTTCTGGTTGAAGATGGCTGAGCAGACGCTGTGCCAAGAAACGTGATGTTCATGGAGCTGATCAAGGACCTCTGTGTTGTGTTCGACATTATGATTCGGTTCATTGAAGCAAAATAATATGAAGTAAAATAAAAAGATACTGTGAAGTTCTTCCTTATGTCGGTAGCTGGAATCGAACCAGCGGCTCTTCGGAAGTGTCAACAACCACAACGAAGTGATTTAACCCCTAATCGATACCAACGTTGCAAGACTAGTCGCATTCGGTATCTAAGACTACGTAAAAGTCGGAATACTCTTACAAATGTCTACAACAGACTATACGAGGTTACCTGTGGACCTTGGAATTGAGGGCATGAAGGATCGTCTGCAAATAAATATTCAGACAAACTGGTAAGGACAAAGGTAAGAAAGTATTATTACCTATTCAATGCGAGTCCTTTCAATGCTCTGATTTCCCGTCGCATCTCATCTTCAATAGAGGATTTCTCTGAAGAACTAGAAAGGCCTGTCCCTATTGCTGTTGGTGGTCGGTAGGGCAGGTACACCTGTGCACTGATTTCTCCGGTGAAAGCTGAAAGGAAGTGTAGAGTACGCTGGAAAAAACTCTTTCGTGTCTTTATATCCTTGGGCAGCTCATATAATAATGCGTCCAATGACTTTGTCAAAGGAGGAGGGCTTTCATGCGTGGATGGTATGTACTCCCAATATGTAGGCAAATCGGCATCCGCGCTGTTATGTAAATCGGTCGAGGTGGGTGAAAAATCATGGTTGAATAATGGACATGTCGAAAGAGTGTCCCACAGCTTTTGCTATATTTGACTCTGTGTGAGATGATATCCTTCAGTTCAAAATGCACACACACACCTCATAATGTAACCCGTCTTCACTAACCAACCATGGAATCTGACTTTCAAGGTAACGGAATAGATCCTCCGTAGAGGGTTTCGCATTTTGGTCATCTTTTCCTTTCCCGTAATCTGCAATGCCGCAACGCAAAAGAGTAAGAGGAGGGATTGTCGAAAAAGAGGAATCTTTTTCTCCAGTGATAGCAACTGCATCGGATACTGACTTGCATTGGGCATAGCGAGGAAGCTCTTTCAAGGGGCTGGAACGAGGAAGAACCGACAATGACTCTGCTTGGGATTCTTTTAATGCTGCAAGGGAAGTAGTGAGCCGCCTCAGAAGGGAGAGGTGATGAGATCTCAAAGAATGACGGGCCAAAGATGTTTGAGCTATCCAAGGCAACAATAAGCGCTAAAAGGACGGGCTAAGCTGTAATAATAGTTGACTATTGAAGACGACCGACATGATACAAAAGGAGGACCACGGCAGAACCACCAGCTAACCACGAGAACAAGCGCACTAGACCAAGAAGGAGGGCAGGCAAGTTTGAAGGGGGTAGCTGGGGATAGGTTCTCGGGGGGATAGATGGCAATTGTGCAGGCTAATTGATATATGTAATAGTAAAAGTGCGATGGAATATAAACACATACGATGGCTCGAAGTAGTTCCTCAATTTCGGCATCGTTCAAACCCTTTTCTATCAAGAAGGCTCGTTTAGCATTGATGTCTTGGTGTTGTACTTGGGGGGAGGACAGAAACGAACGCCCCTTGGCTAGCAAGTCTGATCTGTCCTCTGACTTGGCGTTAGCAGGCTTTGTGGCTGCTTCAGACATGGTCAAAGATGTGAACAATTACATAATTGCAATACATGATACTAAAGACCTGCAATAAATATAACATGCTATCCATCCTGTTAAAACATATTTGCTAGCTTGCTGGCCGCCTCTCGTGCATCCAACCTTGGTCTAGTAGGCTGTACACGAACAGAACTCGTCATTTGATGAGGTCTAATAGAACCCAAAGGATCCGTTTCTTGCGTTTGCGAACCTTGTTGGTTTGGTCCATTATGCGACGCAGACGATACGGTTCCATACGAATCATTACGAAGAGGATCAAATGGCACATTGGGACCAGAAATATTTGATGTCGATGACGAAAATGAAAGCGGCGAAGGACGCGGACTTGACGTACTCTTCGGTACAAACATCGACTTGGTTCCATCTACAAAGCGGCCACCAAGCGGAGCTTCATTCACTACCGGTCTAGAAACAGTCTGCCTTACGGGGACGATGGCAGGGCTAGAAGGTCCAGCACCAGGAGATTGAGGGGGTAAAGGATGTTTAGGGATATGCTGCGATGGAGGAGAGAAGGCTGACGAGAAGGATTGAACAGAGGCTGCAGACAAAGGTTCTTGCCTATCAACTGGGGTCTGTGGGAATGGAGAAGGCAGTGAACTTTGTGGTATTTGCGGTACTTGTGGTTGGTTGGGGAATTTGTGCGGAGTGAAGCCTTGCGGACCTCCACTGTTAGCAACAAGACCAGCGGTGTGAGGAGGCTGCATTTGGGGCGCTTTTTGAAATCCATTTGCTAAGGGGGCCGAAGGGGCTGATTCCATATGATTTCGAGCAGAGAAATCTTCCAGAGGAGGTATAATAGAAGGTTTTGGAACGCCGTTGGCGGCAGGCACGACTTTTTTAGCAGCATTGTTAACATCGGCTCGGAGGGCCTCCAACTCACGCAGTAGCTGCCTTTCATACATAATGGAAGAACGAGCATGTTCGATGAGAGCAGTTGTGATATCATCATTGGCGTATCGGTTATGTGTTTGGAGCGCTTGATGTAGGTTCTGAGAAATACCCTCCGCACGTTTGGCAAGTGTCTGTTCATATCGATTGGCCTAAAAAATGGCGTTGTATGAGAAATTCATCTTCTACGATGATAGACAAATACTACGAACCTCTTCCATTTCTTCTATAGCTTCATCGACACGATCAGGACGTATATTAGAGCTTGCTTTCAGACGCTCGATTTGACGTCGTTTAGAAATGGTCGTTTTCACAGCGCTTTGATATTCTTCAAGAACCCCTGTTCGCATTTGCAAAGTTTCCTTGGCCGACCGCGCGTTCATGCCTTGATATCCAAGTGAATCACCAAGAATGACACATTCACTAATGGCTTGGGCCTGGTCGAGGTCAGCTACACTATGCCAGGTTCTTCCAAGCTTCCGCAAAGCATTTCCTAATGGTGGGTGCGCTTCGGTTGTTGCCACGTTGACTAGTTTATTTCCCATTTCTGCGTGAGCAGTTGCCAAAGCTGTTGTAGTACAATGGAGGAATTGGATTAAGTTAAATTCAGTTCGGGTCGGACTAGGGTACTGACCTTTCCGAGACAGAGCAAGTTTATCCACTGCTTTGGCGGTTTCAAAGAATTGGCCTTCAAGCTTGGTCAACTCAAACCGAGCTCTCTGAAGTTCCTCGTCTTCATCTGGAACGCCACGCCTCATAATACCAAATCCGGAAGAAGTCTTACGCCTGGGCCGTGGAGTGGGCTGATAACCAAAGTCGCTCTCAATAAAAGCACGGACGTCCTCATCGTGAAGTAGAATGGGGTCTTCACAAACTCTCGTTATCCACCGCTGTAGCATTATCTTCACCAACCGATCATCTTCCTCGTCGGTAGGCGCAGAGGTTTGAGCCAGAGGTAAAGCAGGCACAATAGTCTGAGGGTTGCTATGCACGATCGACTCGTAGAATTGTTGGAATTCAAGATACGAGCGTGATACATTTCGGTAAGTTGTACCAGAGAAGTTGGAGAGATTGGTCTGGCCAAATCAATCAAAGGGAGTTGTTGGATCAACAGACAACTAAAATAAAATTTAGATGGTACAGACCTGTGCGTCAAGTTTGACAAGGATATCTCGTCTATTCCTGTCAAGTCCATTGATTCGAACTCGAAGATACGGTTCTGGCTTTTCGTAATTGACTCCGTTGGTCCCGACAGTATCCCGAGGTGAAATGAGACCAGCCTCGGGCTGCCCATAAATTTGCGGTTCTTTACCATAGAGCCCCGGAGAAGGACCCTTGTCAGGAGTTGGAGGTACAGGCGTTAGTGCGCGACGCAAGTTGGGAACGGGGGAACCAGGCGGATGAGGTGTCGTAGGCCATGGAGGCGTATCTTGGGAATCTGTGCCTCCAAATACCGAGCTTGTGGAGTTTAGGGGATCGAACATCAAACTTGTGAAACGTAGTTATAGATTGTAAGAGAGAGAGGACGAGCTTCGGCGTGAACCTATGTGACCAGATACCGTGTATTATGTAACCCGATTCTGCCGTGCTCGTGCTTATTCGACGCAATTGGTGTATATAACTTATATAGTAAAGAAAGTTGATAAAGAACGACTCGGGTAAAAGTCCAAAAATAACTCTGGACAGATGAACGATGTTTAAAACTTGAAGAAAAGCGAAATGTCCACGATAAATTAGAAGATATTATTGTCAGAGGGAAGGTGGAATGAAGAACTATATCTCATCAAGGTGACGCGCAGTCGGGGATCTTGATATTCTTGAGGGTTCGGCTACAAATCATGGGTGAGATTACATTCCAAGCACAAAAGGGTGAAAACTGACTCCTTGTTAAACAAACCCCAATGACCCTGGAAGACGTCAGAATGGAAAGAGTGTGCAAAGATGAACAAAAACTATACCTCGACACCTCCATATTTTATATCCTGTAATTGGATAGCTGTTAGCATGTTCGACTTCAAGATCGTAAGTATATTGTAACGTACCTTCCACTCCTCATCAAAGTACTAGTCAATTCGAAGCTTAGTTTCATTCAGTGCAGGAAAAAGTTTCAAGTACATACCTCGAAGTAGAAATAGCCAGTACCAGCCTGATTAGCCTGGCACACGAAAGTATCAAGGAAGATTTGAAGATTGGGAATGGATGCATCAGAAGCGCCATTGTTCGCATTGGAAATGTCAGATGATGCCTAGATTATACACACGATGTCAATGATAACCATTGGCATAATAGAGGAGAATCGTCTCATACAGAGGGCCACCCAGTCTCAGCGATGTACATTTTAGGCTATGGCTAAAATGTCAGAGCTGATTTCATTTTCCATATCGCGATTGCTTACATTGTTGGGTAAAAGAGAAGCTGGCTTCACGTTTGTATCTTGGAAGAAAGTCGTCACCCACGAAGCAGCATCTTGGATAGTCGTGTTGGCGAACCAGGCATGTACATTGGACATCTGATGGAACATGTCAATAACTTTGGACTAAACTTTGGGGCAAAGGCTGAAACTCACTCCGTAGTCGATCGCTGCCAGAACCTCATTGTTGAAGTAACTTCCAGCATCGGAATTGCCAACTGGGATATTCTTGTTGAGGTTCAGTCCTGAAAGCATCTTCCGAGTATCTGCAATATTTGCAGTCAAGATCGCAGCACCTGGAATCATAGGTTCAGAGAAGGAATTGTGAAATACACGAACATAATAACCTGCATTTCCAATAGCGCTGTTGGGGTCCTGGGCATTGCGACCAGTGACGTAGCTGGATAGACGTGTTAACAGTTACCAGATTCAACGTTAAAAGGGCTGACTTGAGCATGAACTCGTTCCCAACAGTGATTCCGGCAATGTGGTCCGTTCCATAGGTTGTTATCGCATCCTTGATTGTGTCGCGCTGTCTTGTATATGCAGTAGGATCTCCGTCGACGATGAAATTGCCGACAAAGACCTGCATATCGATCTTTGTTTGCTTGATCGCTTCCAGCTGAAACAATGTTGATGTCAAAATTTGATTAAAATTTTAAAAAAAAAATTGGGGCATACCACCAGGGCGGTCTGATTGCAATCTGCCCCATAGAGACGAATACGACTAGTCAACTGGGAAAGAAGCTGTTCGAAACAAAAGATCAACATGTTATCAAGCCTTAAATTAAAACCTGACTGAAGGAACGCACTTGCATATCTATGATGACATTCTCTATTGTAGGGTAAGAACCAAGGAAACTGAAACAAACGTTGATAACGCACGCAAAGTACTGGAGCACCCGTAATCGGGTAATGATCCTTCTGGAGTGTAAGCGATACCGTAGAAAGACTTGTGAAGCCTGGAATCCTTCGTAAATACACTGGGGTCATTTGATGATGATGTCGAATTTGAGCCTGGTGTGCCGCTTCCGCTTGAACCAGAAGATCCGGACGAGGACGAAGACGAAGATGAAGACGAGCTACCGCCGCTTGTCCTTACGCCGTTATGCTTTGACACTGCAACCCCAACGCCCACACCAATACCGATCAAGGCGAGCAAACCAACAATTGAGCCAATGACCTTGTGAAAATCAGGCAACGTTAAAAGTGGGCTACAGAAGATTTAAATCAGCTCACAATGTATTTAGAGCGTCGACTCCGTTGTCGCTGTTTCTCCAGAGCAGCCGACATGCCCAAAGATTGGTACTGAAGGTTCGACATAATTCAAACCAGAAAGCAGGTGACAGGAAGAAGAAAGAGGCTCCAAACAGGCGCTACTGTGACACCGCATGGCATTATGTAGTACGTACTCCACGTACTCCTGGCTCCAGAGGCCCTGAAGGTCTGAAACCAAGGAATTCAACACAGCCACTCTATTTTTAGATTACTTTACATCTAGAATATGACCCATTCGTAAAATTTTTGTCCGCAAGTACTTGTCCAAATCTTCGCCGTAAACAACGTGTCCACTGACCAGCGTCGCGCCTGTTACCGTTGCGTGTAACCCACCATGTCCATCGTCCGTCAAAGCGCTCGTCATTTGCCTATGTTGCCAACTCCGAGGAACCATGGACATTCGTTCTACTACACGGATACCTTCTTTCTCCAGCGCCTCCACCTTGTCTGGATTATTAGTCAACACTCTCACACCTTCTAATTGAGTACTCGAGGTTCCAGACCCAAGCGACAGATCCCGAAGAATCGCAGCGGCTATCTCGTACCCCCGTTCATCAGCTTTGTGGCCGAGTATCAAATTAGCAGTAACGGTGTCGTGCCCCATATCTTGCAGATTATAAGCACGTATTTTTGATAATAAACCGATACCTCGACCTTCTTGGCGCAAATAGATGACAGCGCCGCGACCAGGTATAGTGGTTGGCGGATGAGATGGCAGAACAATGGGTTGAGATATTTGTCTTATTGCTTCGTCAAGCTGTTCACCACAATCACAACGCATGCTGCCCACGGTCTCTCCAGTAAAACATTCAGAGTGTATTCGGATGAGCGGTGGTGGAATAATGGCTTCCAGGCGATTCGTCTTCGTAAGTTGAAACGAAGGGTTTGACGCATGCCGCGAGGTCGGGGATAGGCGCCCCACATAGGCGCCCCGAATGATACGATCCATTTCGGTTTCGGTTTCAGTCCAAATAGCGTCGAGAGACTGTGAGCGAATGAAAGGTGCAATTGCGTGGTGGTCGGGGTTTTCTGAAAGCTGGGCAGGATCAATAACAATGGCAAGATGCTCTTTGCTATCGCGGGTGTTATGATACAAATGGAGGAAAGCGGGGCCATGTGGGGTGGGTATACGGGTACGAGCCATACATTGGACCTCAAGGGGTGGCGTAATCGGGTGGGGGACAAACTCCGAGGTGATTTGCGACTTCTGCGGTCGATGTTTGGCGTCGGACAATGCCAGCGACATTTTGCGTTTCTTAGGACCGAGTAAAAAGTTATCCGCCGATTTGAGTGGGTCCGTCTGGAGTGGATGATCATTTTCTTTACCCCCCTCTAGTCGTTGCTTGCGTGGTGCTTGACGGCTCACGTAGGCAAGGCGTTTGCGACTGTTTCTTGAGGAGGCATCTTCGGCCGTATGTTTTGATTGATCCAAGGTGCCTTCTGGTTGAGGCAGCATAATCCCAGGAAAGAAGTCATGATGGTAGTGGTTGCGGGTGATATGAGGCCCCGCAGCAGCAGCCACAGCAATTAAGAGAGGGTCAAGTGCAGCATCGCGACGAGCAAAGGTAAGCTTTGCATCGAGAGGGTTAGGCCCAGTAAGGATATCGAGTAATTGCGAGTCAAAGTCGTCAAAAGGTTGATGATGGAGGACAGTCATAGTAGTACAGAAAGAAGGGGAACGCTTACTGATATAGCAGAGAAAGAAAAGGAACGCTTACTGATATATTATCCGGCAATAGCTGACTAATCTCGGGAAAGCTGTGCAACGTTCCCTCTTTGGAGCAAGGACTCTTTTATGGTTTGTGTATCTCACTCACCATGCCCTAACCTAGCACGACAATGGGTTTATTCAATCTCTTCTTCACATTTATTATCTTTCATTTGATTCTTATGTGTGTTCTCTATTCAATATTCCCGAAATCATTCTAATTGAGTTGCCAGTGCCACATCTGCATCTGATAGTACTAGTACATCTATCACTCTTTCTCACAAAACTTCATCACACATGAGTGCCTCGACAATACATCCACCCCAAATACGGCCAACTCGTATTTCGAGTCATTCTATCCAAATTATAACGCGCCCTACGTTCGTCTCCAGGACTTTCCCTGCTGTCGTACCAGGAGAACCTGTTCATACACGGCCTCCAGACCAACCCCCTGGACCTCTAGGCAATTCCAATAGACGCCACGCACGTCCCGGTCAGAAACCAATCTTCATCGTCTTTGAAGTCCTTGGTGGTCTCGTAGCATCGATTTTGCTTCTAGGCCTTTTACGATGCTGTTATCAATACAACAAGGCTCCCAAACGCGACCGAATAGCAGAAGTCCTTAATAGACATCATCTACAACGAGAGCTGGAAGAACTAGAACGAAATCCCCATATTTTGCGTCGTCCTTCACTCCGTGAACCTGCTCCTCCCTATTTCCCCGCTCCCCCCTCTTACGATATTATCACCTCAACACCTACTACCGCCGACGTACGTTATACGGACGTGGACATACGTAACCTACAATCGTCGCAATTTCCCTCACCCTCACGATCACCAGAACTGATTCCACCACAACCAGCGGGGTAAACCATGAGATGAAGAAAATATTTATTCTGCATCGTCTATAATGACCATGGCTACTTACCCCTGATTTACTCACGATGACCGCATATCTATTAGCCCCGGTAACGGTTGATGGACTGTTTAGTTGTATAGAAATGATATACTTAGTATGTACCTGATATCCGGGCCGACATTAACCGGACTCGATTTGGAATTGATTTGAGTCGTTTGATTGAGTTGTTTGACACATTATTTTATGTCGGATGGATGTCTCTAATGTTAACGGAACACACAAGTCAGTCAACTTCTATCACTACGCCACATCTCTGATCCCGTCAATCTTCTAATAGCCTCCCACCTCGTCCACCATCCAATACCATTGCCCAGACTCGTCAAAAGATCGTTGAAATCCTTGCAGGAACAGCGAATGGTTGCCTTGCAGAACTTGGATATTTCCCTGGCATGCCCCAGAGACTCAAAGAACTCGAGCACCAGAATGAACAATGGAAACTTGAAAATATGAAACTTTACCAAGATAATGCCAGTCTTTTAGAATTGATCCATCAACAAAACGAGCGTATCAAACAGATGCATTTTCCTGACTCAGAGAAAAATGTCAGAATCATGGAGTTGGATGCCGAGCTTCAAAAAACGAGGTCTGAAAGGGACGAGCTTGCAAGAGTACAGGCGGCTATGAATAGTACTCCTTCCCAACTTCAGCAGAATTTTACCCACCTTCAAAGCGATTATATCAAGGTTGTTAATGTTTACCGGATCCTCCGTGCTGAAGTTGGACGTCTTCAAGACCAAATACGAGCTTTGGCAGCACCCAAATATCCGTCCCAACCACAAGGTCCCCAACCCCCAACCCAGCATCAACAGCAACCCCAGCAACCCCAACAGCAAAGTCGACCCCAAGTCCAACAGCATCTTCAATCTCAGCACCTGCACCAACCACAACCTAAACACTTCCAACACCGTCAATCAAATTGTCCCCCTCAACGACAGTCGGCACCTTCACTGCTACAGCCACACGCCCAACAACAACATTACCAGCCCCTCCTAGATTTATCGCGACTTCAATCGGTTCAACAAATAAATCCACAATTGCCTCCAATATTCGGACAAGGACAGAGACAACAACACCCTTTGTCGCAGACCCAGCAAGCTGTTTTGGAGCAGAAACCTAGGTTTCGGCAATCATCGATATCGGGGAGCATGCCTGGTACGCGGTGTTTTAAATTTTTCAATCCTGCAAAGGAAAATGTATCTAATCTGTTTGTTTAATTATTAGCACCTGCTAGTACACGTTCAGGCCAGGTCAGTTCATTTCTCCTCCTCATCTGGATTTACTGTATGCTTTGGCAATAGGATTCCTTTGTCAATACGACTAGCCCTCAACACCATGCTCTATTTTACGGCGGGCAACCAATCTCAAGTCGTCCGAATTCGAAGCCACAACATTCCAATAGACTTCGTGCAGCCCAATCTATGTCCCCTGTCGTTGCCACAACGTACGACCCTCTTGCAACTCAATCGAGATCCTCTTCTTCCAACAACAGCGGTCCGCCAACCCCAGTCGTACCCTCTCATTCCCCTCTCAGCCAACATTTTTTTACACCACCGAGTTCAAATTTCAATCTAGATCCGCCCAAAATTGCAATGATCTCTTCAAACAAGGTCCCTTCAACTTCCATCGAGCTATTAGACCCGAAAACGTCGTCATCTGTCCCTCCGTCTATATCTCTTCAGGATATCTACTCAAGTCCAGTGAATCAGGTTCGATCGCCTGGGATACAAAGTTTTAACACTAATGCTACCAATACTGGAACATCAATTTCAGCGCCTGTAGTATCCCAGCCAGTAAACGTGGCGCTTGGTCTTCCCGTTTCTATTCCTCTTCATCAAGTACAATCTCTGAAGCGAGGTACCCCAACTCAATCTGAGGGCCACCACGATGAGCAGCTTCAAAAGAGACCTCGCCTAGAAGGATCCCAATTAGAACTGACAACAAATATTCCAATAGAATTCGTCGCGGATGGCACGGAAGATACTATCCAGATGGATGTTGAGGAAGATGATGAGGTCATTGAAGTTGGTCCCGACGGCCTTCGACTAGTGGAAGATTGCATTTTTGATTTGTTCGGAGAGGAGGGAGGGGAAGGGAGGAACTGTAAACTCTGCATGTTAGTTTTATATCCTTCTGTTTATTCTCGTTCTCAAACTTTTTATTTTAGTGCTCGTCGTGATATGGGATATCATGTTGAACCACTGAAGCCGTTTGTCAATGCCACAAATGACGAATTACTGGAGCACTGTGTGACTGAACACGCTGAAGCATGGGACACCTTGCGCCACTCCGTTTAGCTGGAATATCCGGTGTCTGATGCATCATTACGCTACTTAATATTCTATTCTTGTCCACAATGTGGGTACATACATATAACTCGCGTAATTAAAATTTCACTTTACCTCTTCAAGCGCTGCATCCCGGTCCTATTTTTAGCCTACCGGTCAACCGCCCTGAGGTTGTGCAAAACCGCTTCAAGTCGCGCTACCATAGAATGAATTCCAACATCCCAGGAAAACCGGCAGAGGATACCCCTGGGATGGACGGCCTGCTTCAGTCATTTCTGCTTGGCATAATCGTAAATCAAGCTTTCAAATACTGGATGGACGACTCATGGTATGTGAGTGGTCTGCACCACGGTCGTGTCTCTGAGTCTCGACTATCATGCAACATAGTTGACAGACCATCTTGGAAGACCACAAGGTGTGGAGGATTACGATATTACGCTAGCCATGGGCGAGTACTACTCTCGTATAATTGATCGGCCCATTTCATAGACTGGTCATTCTTTTACAGTTGACGACTCCGATCGAATGGTCTGATTTATTTCTCAATGGTTGTATATTTGCTTTATGCGAAGCATTTTACATCCGAAAGTGTTGGAAGGTAACTACAGTTCTCAATTGAAGAAACTGATGGTGAGCCGTACTCCTAATTCTAGACTATAGTCGCCTTTTCTTTCTGGATTTTTGGAGTGAATTTACTTTCATCACGCTGAATTCGATTAAAATCACTGCAGTGTCCTCAGTTCTGGCGACCACTGTGACGGTTTTACGTACGCCTTGACCCAACCAAGCTACCTTACGATTGATTCTATTCTTTATCAATCATTCTAGTAATGATATCTCTTTGGCGTTCTAGGACGGGACTCAAACAAGTCGACAAAACTCTCTTGCGCGTCATCCATATCACATGGGAGTCTGCCGTTCTTCCTACTATCTGCACGGTGATCGCACTGGGCCTCTACCACGCAGTTCCAGGGCTTTGTCGGTTGACCGTCAATTAATCAGCGGATGGGAGACCATCTCGTCCTTTTTTTTGTGTTGATTACAGGAAAAGTCTATACTTTTGGAATGCTGCGCGCGCTCAAGGGCGAAATTACGGAGACAAATGCAATCTAATAGTTTATGTCGAACATGATTGACCAGCTGGAATAGGGAACAGGCAGCCAGGAAATCTCAAGTTGAGGTACCTTCTAAGGTGAATTTCCATCATACTTAGTTAACTCTGTCCTTACTGAATAATTTGGCCGAAAAGCCTCCTGGCTCCATCTTGAATACAGGGTCCCACGAAGTCACCTTAAGGGAAGAAAATGTCACAGTCCAAGAGTATAATAACAATCTGCACTTTGCCAGTAGCGTACAACCAGGTACCCCCGCCGTTGATGCTCAGGAGAGAGGGATATCCAGAAATAGAGTCATCTCACACCACCATAACGGCTCAGAGTCGTTTCCCAATTAGTCATAATAAAATGGGCTTTTTCAATTTGATGCTTGAGAGATATACGTACACACGTGTGGGAATACCGGAATATGAGTTTTTCAAGGTGTAATGTCATTGGCTAATTTGTCAAGCAACTTCTTCAAGCGCTTTGCCTCGTGTTGGACCAGTGTCGCATCCTTGTCTAGAGTGATCGCCTCTGTGATCGCCGGGAAGGTAGTCGCACCGTAACCTATTTCACAACCATCGATTGATTAGTCGCAAACTCGCAGCTATGTCGCCGATATTTTGTTCTTACCTAGCCATTTGCCAGGTGCTACTCCTAGATGTTTATACCATTCTCGTTCTTTAATACCTTCTTCAGAGATAAACCCACGTTCAAAGGCGATCAGTTTCTTGTTTGCTCTGCTGACGCGTTTGGCAGCTTTGATGAATCGATGGATAGGGAAACTCCATTTTTTATGGGTTTCAAAAATTTCATCTCCGTTTACGGAAACATATGAAAGGAATTCTTCCAAAGAGTCAGCAGTAGGAAGACTGAGTCGTTGGAGTTCGGCTTTTGTAGGAGGTGGCACTCCGAAAACTCCCTTGATCCAGTCGGCTACTCGACGCAAGACGCCACCGCGTTTTCTACAATGGTCGCGACGACGACCGTAGAACGGTAATCGTCTCAGAAGCTTCTTTAAATCCTTCTCCGCATCGAACTTTTCTTGATCAAGTTTTAAACTGGTTTCTTGAAGATTTTTGATCGAAGTACGAAGAGAGGAGAAATTAATTTCATTCGCCTGCTCGCCCAGACTAGGAACCAAGGTTTCAACGCTATAATTATACAATTCCACTTAGTGAAGCTAGAATTAGGAAATTGAAGATGATCCACATACGTGTCAAGATATTCGTCAAGTTCGAGAGCATACTGCGTAGTATTGAGGGGAAGAATGATAGAATCAGCTACACGCAGGGCAAGTAGACCCATATTCTTGGCAATCGCAACCTTGGAGGAAAGACTTTAAAATTGGGGGTGAACAAAAGTATGATGGTTGGCTCACGTGACGAGTAAATCCAGGATCTGCATATCGTTCTTGCCATGCCTGGGTGTCATAAATCGAGTGATAATGGTAGACAGCATCAGTTGGAGTGCGGGCAAAACCTTGATCCATGCTTGCCACGCCTAATCGTTGCAAAAAGACGGTGTAATCGCTTCCACTGCCGAGCGGGTCAATGTTTGTCTTCGACGCCTCGTTTTTCTTCTTTTCTTCATTGTATCTTGCCAAGTATTCAGCATCAATAGTTTGGTTAAGGTAAACATCTTTGAATGGTCCATTATCTTCATGTGCGTCCCAAAGTGTCTTTCCTGCAATGGTAGGATGTGGGATATCGAGTGCGGTTTGCCTGATGATATGGGCGAGGGAGGGAGATGCACTGGCGACCCAGCGGGAGCCGGAGACGGAGATATCGACATTAATGTATGCAACGACATGGCCCGAGATCCAGGAGGAGAAGTCTTCACCCCACTCAGTACTCCCGACAAGACCATACTGCCAGAAGGAAGTTAGTAAGGCCTCGCCTCTGCATGTAAAAAAAGTCCGACCTCTTCCCCGTCCCAACTTGCGATGACAACTAGAAAGAGACATTAGTAATTATTGACGTTATGTTCCTTTAATAGAACTCACTCGTCCTAAGTGGTTTCCACCCATTCCTCAATAATGCTCCAAAGCCGCGAATAATTTCATGTAGAGAGACAGTGCCGCTGGTAGGGTCACCTGCTCCCATGACCCATGCTATACTTGACACCTCAGCATATGTTTTTGCTTCGTAGAAGGAGATAAGTACCGTCACGATGACACCCAATTAGCACCACTTCGTCACGGATATGACCGGGGATAGAAGCCATAGTATTCCAGAGGGGAGAGACCTTGGTGTCAACTAAAAACCCATTAAAAACGCCTCGTATTGTGCATGTAAGTAACTCGGTATCGTAACTTACCATGGTTCATAAGTCTTATTTGATTTGTACTGGCCTTCCCTGAGAGAATCCTTTGACCATCTTCATTCTGAATGTACAACTTATCGATCTCTTCCAACAGTCTTTGGGCATTTTGCCATGAAATTGGTAGACTTGGAATTTTGGGAATGTTCTCTCCTGTGGTTCGTTCCGCATCTTCATATGCTGGGTATCCGGGAGTCGTAGGATCTCCAGGGTACTTAGAAAGGAATTGGACACTGCCGCGTTGAACGGATGAGGGGTTTCGAGCTGGACCAGCAGGGTAAGGCGAATAGTCATTCTGGACAGTGACGAAGCCATCATCACGAGGGTCAGAATATAAGAGAACTCCTGCGGCTCCAAGTTCTTGTGCTCTTTGGACCTGCGAGCAAGATAATAATCAGTCGCGTTGGCAAAACCATAACGACATAAATAGCCTTACTTTTAAACCTCTAAATACATTACCATATCGAGCGATGACAACCTTTCCTGTGAGATTGACATGTTGAGCTACTAATTGATCATAGTCCTATCATATATGTTAGGGAGCTCCGACTATCCGGAGATGAAGAGACTCACTTCTTTGGCACCGTAATTTGCATATACAAGCTGACCAGTTACATCTCCATCAGCGCTGTAACCATGCCAGGGGGGTATTGCATCCCTGTATTTGTGGGCATCTTCATCTCGAGGATCCCCATCTTCGACCAAGTCAGCGGACCATATCAAATTGCCATCATTGTCTAGGACTTCTAGGCTTTGATCCAATCCTGTATTCATGAGAGGGTAATAGGTGTCAATCCAGGCTGTTGGATGAGTAGAGGCCTGAGGATCAGTGAGGCGTAGAGTTGCGTTTCGAGACAAAGCTGATCCTGCATTGTAGATTGGGGGCTGAGAGGGCTTTGGGATGCCAAGTTCGTCTTGTAGAAGGTGAAGAATTGATTTGGCATCTAATAAGTCTTCTGAACTGCCTGCAAGATGAGGGTGGGTTGCGTATTTTCGAGATGCTTCCAAAGCACTTTCAGGGTTTGGGATAGATCTAACAGGGAGTATTAAAATGGAGGGCTTGGAACGAACACAGTGATTGAGACTGACAGATAGAGTGCCTCGCGTTCTTGTAAAGTCAACCTATGATGATCATGATGGTGGCTATGTTTGTAGTACGCATGGATGAAGCAGACAGGTATCAAGAGAGCCACAACCACCTTCCATAATGGCCTGACTTTAGACTTTGCTGGAGCTTCATTGGTGATTGGCAACAGATCCTTCAATGGCTTTTCCATGATGACCGTCACGGTTGAACGTTGAACTAGTCGCGTCCGAACACCGTACCCGCCGCAGCGTGTGAGCTACGGCTACCGTCCATGTGTTCTGCAAGTAATAGACCTGGGATATACGACCCTCTAAAAATACCTCCTGATCCTTGAAAGTGCGCCCCACAATTCTCAGGGTCTCCCAGGTTACACCATGGAGAGCAACGAAAAGGTCAAGGGCAATGCACTCTTGCCTCTAGTCAATCGATCTACTCCCAAGAGTTCTTCGCCATTTGCTAAGTTATTGCTACTCTTGGTCATACCTACCGTATTCTATGGTTGGCATCACACTGTCTCTCACCGTAAGACCCAACACTTGTTTGGAAAGAAAGCCGAGAAAGCATTTCTGTATGTCTATTATTCCACTCCCTGCACAACCCTCATCTGACATTTTTTATGGCCAGTTCTATACCCAATGAAGCCAGCGCAATTCAAGCCTCCCGTCTTTTTGCTACAAAGCCACACATGGCTGGGACACCCGGTGATCTAACTACTGCTAAAGATTTTCTGCAACTCTTGGAGACAGAACTGGGAATCCACCCACCTTCAACTCTACCTATATTTGCTGCTGGATCTCCAGAATCTCAACATGCTACCCGTTCCATCTCTAAGACTTATGAACCTCGTGCATGGATTGACACTTATTACCCTGTCATGAACACACCTTTGGAAAGAACTCTTCAGATCGTTGACAAGAAGCTCTGTCATCTGGGAGTCTGACTTGATCGAGACTGGGGATGAGACCGATCCTGAGGCTGCGAAGTACCTTGATGCGGTCCCAATTTTCCACGGTCTCAGCCGAGGAGGTGATGTGACTGGTAAACTGGTTGACGGAAATTATTGTACGAAAGATGTAAGTTATTCAGCCTGATGCCCTGGGTTGATCAAATTTCAAGCTTTCACTGTAGGATTTCGACCGACTTGCTGCAGCTAGTACGCATTCAAGAGATCATTTTGACCTCCTTGTCTAATTGTTTCGCAGAGATCGACCTGAAAGGCTCAGTCGTAATGTGTCGCTACGGCGGTATTTTCCGTGGCTTAAAGGTCGGTTTTTTCTTTCATATAAGTTTAATCCTTAGTTTGTTCAATGTTTCTTAGGTTAAAGGAGGCCAAGGTGAATAAGATGGTTGCGTTCATAGGGACGCATAAATAAATTCTATTACAGAAAGTGGCGCTTCAGGCGTTCTTATCTACTCAGATCCTCAAGATGACGGGACAGTTACGGTCGAAAATGGCTATGAACCGTATGAGCCTAATACTAGCTTGTCTAGGGTGCAACCACTAACACCGTTCTCGTAGATACCCTCACGGCCCGGCTCGCAATCCAACTTCTGTCCAACGCGGCAGCGTACAATACCTCAGCGTTTACCCTGGCGACCCAACTACTCCGGGATACCCTTCATATGAAAACAGCACCAGAACTGAAGGCTCGAATATTCCCTTAATCCCGAGTTTGCCCATTTCGTGGTTCGATGCCAGCACACTTTTCAAAACCCTCGAAACAGGCCATGCCTGGGAAGGCGCACTTGTTAGACTTAATAACAATGGTGGAGTTGTAGATATATCTTGGTGTCCCAACAGATGTTTAACTACCTATTAACATTAACAGTTGACACCAGGGTGATCCCCATCTGGAACACACTTGGAGTTATCCCTGGATACATAAAAAATGAAGTCGTCGTTGTTGGCAATCACAGAGATGGTATGGACTTCTTCGATTTCAATGTCATTCCCATTGTCAACTGACTTCATTTTCAGCTTGGGTAAGATCAATTCGAGTTGGGGTGGCTGTCACTCGCTTACAATCGAGCAGGTCATGGGAGCAACGGATCCTTCAAGTGGAACAGCTTCTGTCCATGAGGTTGTTCGTGGGTTAGGCCATCTGCTGCGAAAAGGTTGGCGTCCATTGAGAACCATTCTCATCGCTAGCTGGGACGCAGAGGAGGTAAACCATATTCATTATGCTCAACTAGAGTTCTCCACTTAACCCTTGCAAGTACGGGCTTATAGGAAGCACCGAATGGGGTGAAGACTTTGTAGATTGGATTGATGACCATGTCGTTGCTTATCTCAATCTGGGTAGGTACCTCCTTGTATTACGGTTTGTCGACTAAATTTTCTCCTACAGACTCTTCGGTATCGGGTTCCCGCCTCCATGCATCTGCATCACCTCTTCTGGCGCACCTCATCCGTGACACTGCAGAGGAACTTCCTCATCCAACTGACAAGGGTCGGACATTGTGGGATGCTACCAACGATAGCGGGAAGTTGTTTGGTTTAATGGGTTGTGCCAATGCATCCATAAAGGCAGAAGCTAAAGCTATCCGCGCCATAGAGCTTGCACAGGGCGACAACATAGGTGTCTCTCCTCTTGGCTCCGGAAGTGATTATACCGTCTTTTTGCAGAGGAATGGGGTGAGTTCCACTCGGGCGGCCAAATCTGATCTGATAGCATGGTTTTGGTTGTTTTAGATACCCAGTACCAATGGCGGATTCGGTGCCACCACTCATGATCCTGTGTATCATTACCACTCCGTCTTTGACTCCGAAAGATGGCAGGAATTATATGGTGACCCAGGCTTCTTCCGCCACGTATGTCTGGTGTATTTGTAACGATGCTTTTCATACTTACATCTCTTGTCAGGTCTCTGTTGCAAAACATCTGGGTTTGCAAACTCTGCGGCTTTCCAGTGCACCTATTCTTCCATTCAACACGACTCATTACGCCTACGAACTCGAATCTTACCTTAACAAGTAAATCTCCATCATCTTCGTGATCAAGTTTTCAGTGCTAACATCCCTTGTCGTCAGTGTTGAAGCCATTGCTACCGAGTACTTGGTCAATGTCGAGCTCAAGCCTTTGAGGAATTCTATCCATGCCCTTCAAAAAGCTAGCATTGCGCTTGATGAAGAGAGGCGAAAGGCTGAGAGGGACCTCCGAAAGGTGATCAAGAGCCTGAAAAAGCACAAGAAATTTTTAAAGAAGGTGTACTGTCACATCTTGAAGCTGTTTGGTCGAAAATGTTCTTGCCCTCACCGAAAGAAGTCGCGTATGACCGTTGAAGGCCAGGAGGAGGACGCCATGATTTCAGGTATTGCTTTCCATGCCGGATTTGATGCAAGGTCGAATATCGAATTGCTGCATCATGGTAAAGCGATATATCATTTGAGAAAGCTTGTCAAACATATCCAAGCTCTGAATGCGAAGAGTTCTGCTTTTGAACGAGGGTTCATCTCCACAGAGGGAATCAAAGATCGGGAATGGTATAAGCATTTGGCAGTTGCTCCTGGAAAGTGGTTAGGTTCGTATAGCTTCGAACTCATTATTTTTTGTGTGTTTGTTGACTTGGACTGTGTTCGTTTT
Organism: Phlegmacium glaucopus; assembly: GCA_015039465.1. NCBI lineage: Eukaryota > Fungi > Basidiomycota > Agaricomycetes > Agaricales > Cortinariaceae > Phlegmacium > Phlegmacium glaucopus. Next base: position 229,869 of record MU130237.1, on the reverse strand, counting down.
TAGGTTACGGTGCTACCACGTTCCCAGCGTTAACAGAGGCAATTATTTTTGAGAAGAGTTCAACTCTGGCGCGAAATGAAGTCACTAGACTCCAAGTTCTTATTGACAGGATTGCAGACACGATCAAGTTGTGACTTGAAGCAGGTTGTGCTCTGGGAAATTTATAGGATGGAAGATTGTATTATCTAACGAGTATATTTGTCTGAATCTTGATTTGAAATAAAGTTGTTTCTGAGAGAAAGGCGGTTGCACTGCACAAAGAAAATGTACTACAGACTCCTTATTGTGTGTGATGAAGTTAGGGATAAAAACTACTTATTACCAAGCTCTCCCCATAATTTCCGAATTTCATCAGTTTCTGGTCACCAATGATGACCGGGCGTGAGAGACGCGAGCAAGGTAGCGTGTCAGAACTGGTTTGGCGGCTCTCAGGCCAGCCAAATAGTCGAATATAGCATTTTTCTCGGGCTAGGTACGTCTATGTAGAAAAATACAAGTAATAACGAAGGGGAATGGGTGGGTGGGTCACCGAAATAAAGGAAATACCGTGAGTTAAGGGGTAACGAAGCAATAAGGGAAGAAACACGATGGGAGATCTTACCTAGGAGAGACAGTGAGTGAAGGAATGCATAACGAGTCTGGTCCGACTCATTTATGTACTGCTTACTGTGTCTCTTGTCGACGTCAGTGAGAGCTGTCTAAGGTAGACGTCAGTGAGAAACACTTAAGATATACGTTGGTTAGAATATTGTTTCGTTTACCAGTCTGAGTCTGAGGCCCGTTGATGTCGTTCATTGAACTTATCTTTAAACTCGACAAATTTGGCCATGGAAATGTGGCTGTGCAATGTGGCGCATAATCGACCTCATTCCTCCGAGTCTTCATTGTATGCAGCTTTCCAAAGTACCCAATCCTCTGTTCCCCAGCATCCAAGATATAACGCTTTATACCCTGTCTAACTCGTTGACGGGGCCAGCCATGATAGGCCCGAATCTTCGTACGTCCGCCCAATTTACAACATCCAGCAGTGCCGCAATGTTGACATTCCCATATAGACGGCTCATCACTGGAAGGTCGAAGATCGATAGCCGACTTTTTCAAACTAACCATGTTATCCGAGTTACAACCGCCAATGATTACAAACTGCAAAAACTCGACGACACGCACAGTCCATTGATCAACCCTCCCATTGAACGATCGTCCCCGGGAAACATTGCAGCTGGGGGCTACCTTATCCGCAAGTTTCCTTGAGCTAACAGTGGCTCCTGATTTTGACTTCTCTCTAGTGCCTTCAGTTGAGGGTGGGGAGATTATGTTCAGGCACCTTCTTATGTTTTCCAACTTCCAGTCTGTGGGATCCGACTCACCTTCGAAACCTGCAGTCGAGAGAGTAAAACGAGGGTCTACAGCAAGTGAACGATCGAGCATGGCAAGATTGCACCTTTTCCCCGCCTCTAGTAATTTCTAACTCGTAGCAGGATCCCTCGGACGACAGCCAAAGCTTCAAGATGAGACTCGTTTATAGAGACAAAGGATGTGCGGTCTGTTTGGCAGCCGGGATCCAGGCAATCTACAAGTACCGCGAAGACTCTAATCGTTACGAAGGGGCACATATCATCGACTTCGCTTATCATGACCTAGTAAGCCCCTATCTCTGCAATTCTCTGTTACCTTTTAACTTACTCCGTCATTGTCAAGTGGGACGCCAGAGGATTTTCGGCACTCGTCAGAGATCCTTTCACCGATCCTGCCAACGCCGACAGTCAGTTTGCGAGTCCGAGCACACGGACAAAGAAGGATCTCAGGCGAATCAACTCCCTGGAGAATGGGATCTTGTTGTGCTTGGCGCATCATAGGGATTACGACAATTTTCGCTTTGCAATTCATCCTGAAGTCAAGACCCCTTTCCCTCCTTATACGATCTCTAACTTCCTTTTGAGCAGACCCGCGAAATATTTGCTTTCCATCCAGCCACTGCCGTACTCCAGGGCGTCGAAGTGAAGGCCCCATGGGACAGTCCATATGTGCTCTACCCTCCTCCGCTTCCTGCCTTCCTCGAGATGCACTACTTCACATCCATTGCAAAGGCTATGGAGGGAAGTGGGGACAATTGTGAACTGGATGACGATGATGAAGACTATGAGGAGCTTTCCGAACTAGAGGAAGTTCAAAACGAGCGGGTGAGAATCTGGCTTGATGGTTCATTGTCAGGCAGGGAGACTACGTCGTCATCGGGTTTCACGTAACATTTGACGACGACTTTTGACTGAGTGGTTACATCCCCGATCCTGAAGATCTGGATCGCTGCCCTGCCATTTGGGCGGTTTCTGTCGGCCTCGTAATGGTGATTTAATAAAAATTGAAAATTTTGGCCACAGAAAGAGTACCCCAAGTTGAAGCTGAGTTTAATTTTAAAAACAAATATCGGGCGTTGGACACCATCAATCCGCCGTCGCGCCATCGCCGATGGTCACAGAGAATCCCGATCGTGTTGAGATGTACGGTGTGTACCAGGGCCTTTGTAGCAGGAGGAAAGGGTGAACACAGGTCCCATGTATTGAAAAATGGATGCTGGAGCCCAGAACGGCATGCTTAACATGCCATTAGTGGAAATTTCTTGCTGGATCAGGTACCCATATAGTTGACGGTCCGTAAGCCGCAAGCCTCATGAATCGTCGACAGTTACGGTAATGGTCAGCAGCCCTAGGTCTAACAAGAAAAGAAGAAATAGTCAGTAGGAGTACAGATGTACAGCGATTGATCTTACTTCATGTATGATGTCGATACCATGGTCAGCCAGAAGCAGGTCAGATATTCTTTGATTATCGGTAATGAGCCCTCAATGGTATTTCTCAGGAGCCTCTCGGAGCAATAGGCTATCAGCAGTCACTACGTTGAAATAGAATGAGTAATAGAATGACTAGGATTAGGAAATTCCACTCACAAACAGGGCCACATTGGTTCTTGTTCTCTGGATTTCTGTTATGCACTTGACGACGCCATTCTACTTCTGTAATGAGAATGAATTCAGAGAGGATATTGTGACAGAAAAAAATAGTGGATAAATAAAGGACCCACAGAAGTTCAAATGTCAAACTCCGAGTCACTGACAGCTGTGGTGGATGCAGAAGGAGAATACACTGTCGAAATTTGGTGAGGCCAGATAACTCACAAATGAACTAGAGAACGTACGTATTACAATCCCACTTAGCAGCTCAGGTTCATTATTCACACTACCTTTGCAGGACAACTTCAGAGCGACATCAAATGCGTGCGATGTCATAATTTTATGAGCACTGTTGATCCCATGCTTGACATTAGCCTTGAGCTGAAAGGAAAAGTGGGCGATTTCGCATCGGCATGCAAAGTTCAAATACACGAAAGAGGTGTTGACGGTCGTGCTGGAAAGAGTCAAATATGATATGTTCCCACATGTTACTTCACAAAATATCAATATCATGAAAAGTACTACGCTCATTTCAAAGTTAGCGCCTCAGTGATCATAATCGTTCTCGACCACGCGTTAAAAAAAACTCCAGCAGTGAACAGGGTCGTCGAGTTCCTAAATCCTTCAGTTGCTCGGCATTCTTGCAGCAGAGCAGTCGCCACAAAAAAGGTGTTGATCTCATAACAATTTTTCCATATATGGGGGCTGGTATACAACCCTCTAAGAATAACTTCATGTTCTTGAAACTGCGGCCCACAGTTCTCAGGGTCTCCCAGGTTACACCATGGAGAGCAACGAAAAGGTCAATGGCAATGCACTCTTGCCTCTAGTCAATCGATCTACTCCCAAGAGTTCTTCGCCATTTGCTAAGTTATTTTTACTCTTGGTCATACCTACCGCATTCTATGGTTGGCATCACACTGTCTCTCACCGTAAGACCCAACACTTGTTTGGAAAGCACGCCGAGAAAGCATTTCTGTATGTCTATTATTCCACTTCCTGCACAACCCTTTCATCTGACATTCCTTATGGCCAGTTCTGTACCCAATGAAGCCAGCGCAATTCAAGCCTCCCGTCTTTTTGCTACAAAGCCACACATGGCTGGGACACCCGGTGATCTAACTACTGCTAAAGATTTTCTGCAACTCTTGGAGACAGAACTGGGAATCCACCCACCTTCAACTCTACCTATATTTGCTGCTGGATCTCCAGAATCTCAACATGCTACCCGTTCCATCTCTAAGACTTATGAACCTCGTGCATGGATTGATACTTATTACCCTGTCATGAACACACCTTTGGAAAGAACCCTTCAGATCGTTGACAAGAATGGCTCTGTCATCTGGGAGTCTGACTTGATCGAGACTGGGGATGAGACCGATCCTGAGGCTGCGAAGTACCTTGATGCGGTCCCAATTTTCCACGGTCTCAGCCGAGGAGGTGATGTGACTGGTAAACTGGTTGACGGAAATTATTGTACGAAAGATGTAAGTCATTCAGCCTTATGCCCTGGGTTGATGAAATTTGAAGGTTTTATTCTAGGATTTCGACCGACTCGCGGCAGCTAGTACGCATTCAGGAGATCATTTTGACTTCCTTGTCTAATTGTTTCTCAGAGATCGACCTGAAAGGCTCAATTGTAATGTGTCGCTACGGCGGTATTGTCCGTGGATTAAAGGTGAGTTTTTTCTCATAAGTTGCAACCTTACTTTGTTCAAAGGTCCCTGTTTTTCGTTAGATCAAAGGAGGCGAAGGTGAAGGAGATGGTTGCATTTATATGGATGCATAAATCAATCCCATTACAGAAAGTGGCGCTTCAGGCGTTCTTATCTACTCAGATCCTCAAGACGACGGGACAGTTACGGTCGAAAATGGCTATGAACCGTACGAGCCTAATCCTGGCTTGTCTAGGTTCAACCACTAATGTCGCTCTCTAGGTACCCTCACGGTCCGGCTCGCAATCCAACTTCTGTCCAACGCGGCAGCGTACAATACATCAGTTTTTATCCTGGCGACCCAACTACTCCGGGATATCCTTCATATGAAAACAGCACCAGAACTGAAGGCTCGAATATTCCCTTAATCCCGAGCTTGCCCATCTCGTGGTTGGATGCCAGCACGCTTTTCAAAACCCTAGAAGCAGGCCACGCCTGGGAGGGTGCGCTTGTTAGACTTAATAATAATGGTGCAGTTCTAGTCATGTCTTGGGGTCCCTACAGGCGGCTAATCACCTATTAACGTTAACAGTCGACACCAGGGTGATCCCCATCTGGAATACACTTGGAGTTATACCTGGATATATAAAAAATGAGGTCGTCATCGTTGGTAATCACAGAGATGGTATGGATCTCTTCAATGTCATTCCTATTGTTAACTGACTTTATTATCAGCTTGGGTAAGATCAATTCGAGTTGGGGTAGCTATCATTCGCTTAAAATCGAACAGGTCATGGGAGCAACGGATCCTTCAAGTGGAACAGCTTCTGTCCATGAGGTTGTTCGTGGGTTGGGCCATCTGCTGCGAAATGGTTGGCGTCCACTGAGAACCATTCTCATCGCTAGCTGGGACGCAGAGGAGGTAAAACCATTGTTATTATTATGCTTAACTAGAGTTCTCCACTTAACCCTTGCAAGTACGGGCTTATAGGAAGCACCGAATGGGGTGAAGACTTTGTAGATTGGATTGATGACCATGTCATCGCTTATCTCAATCTGGGTATACACTTCCCAGTATTATGGTTTGTCGACTAAATTTTCTCCTACAGACTCTTCGGTATCGGGTTCCCGCCTCCATGCATCTGCATCACCTCTTCTGGCGCACCTCATTCGTGACACTGCAGAGGAACTTCCTCATCCAACTGACAAGGGTCGCACGTTGTGGGATGCTACCAACGATAGCGGGAAGTTGTTTGGTTTAATGGGTTGTACCAATGTGTCCATGAAGGCAGAAGCTAAAGCCATCCGCGCCATGGAGTTTGCACAAGGGGACAACATAGGTGTCTCTCCTCTTGGCTCCGGAAGTGATTATACTGTTTTTGTGCAGAGGAATGGGGTGAGTTTTTTTCGTGCGGCCAAACCTGATCTGATATCATGGTTTTGGTTACTTTAGATACCAAGTACTGATGGCGGATTCGGTGCCACCACTCATGATCCTGTGTATCATTACCACTCCGTCTTTGACTCCGAAAGATGGCAGGAATTATATGGTGACCCAGGCTTCTTCCGCCACGTATGTCTGGTGTATTGGTAGTGATGCTTTTCGTACTCACATCTCTTGTCAGGTCTCTGTTGCAAAACATCTGGGTTTGCAAGCTCTGCGGCTTTCCAGTGCACCTATTCTTCCATTCAACACGACTCATTACGCCTACGAACTTGAATCGTACCTTAACAAGTAAATCTCCATCTTCGTGACCGAGTTTCCAGCGTTAACGTCGGTTTCATCAGTGTTGAAGCCATCGCTACCGAGAACTTGATTGTTGTCGAGTTCAGCTCTTTGAGGAATTCTATCCACGCTCTTCAAAAAGCTAGCATTGCGCTTGATGAAGAGAGGCGAAAGGCTGAGAGGGACCTCCGAAAGGTGATCAAGAGCCTGAAAAAGCACAAGAAATTTTTAAAGAAGGTGTACTGTCACATCTTGAAGCTGTTTGGTCGAAAATGTTCTTGCCCTCACCGAAAGAAGTCGCGTATGACCGTTGAAGGCCAGGAGGAGGGCGCCATGATTTCAGGTATTGCTTTCCATGCCGGATTTGATACAAGGTCGAATATCGAATTCCCGCATCATGGTAAAACGATACATCATTTAAGAAAGCTCGTCAAACGTATTCAAACTTTGAATGCGAAGAGTTCTGCTTTTGAACGAGGATTTATCTCCACAGAGGGAATCAAAGATCGGGAATGGTATAAGCATTTGGCAGTTGCTCCTGGAAAGTGGTTAGGTTCGTGACCTCATTCTAGTGCCTCGTCTTTTGCTGAATTGGATATAGGTTACGGTGCTACCACATTCCCAGCGTTGACAGAGGCAATTATATTTGAGAAAGATTCAACTTTGGCGCAAGATGAAGTTGCTAGACTCCAAGCTCTGATTGACAAGATTAAAGAGACAATCAAGTTGTGAAGGAAGCTTGTACTCTGGGGAATTTATAGGACAGAAGATTGTATCATTTTGTAATTGACTTGAATTGTGCACCAATGTGGTCATACTGAGTCCTGACAACTGAGTGGCATCCTCGTACAACTCTTTGGTTGAGGTTGGACTTACCGTAATGCCGACGCTTGGTAGTAATAAGTCACTGGGACTCGATGCACTCAGGGTGGTTGCATGTGCCATTCTTCCCTTTTCGCTGGTCATCTTCGTCCACCAGCGAGAGCTCATTCCACTCTATGGTTCCCAGCCAACCTCTTACTTGCTTTATAAAATAGCATTTGCGGCTATCCTCGCTTCGTCTGTTCATCCGTTCAAGATATCGTTGCGACGAAATTCGCTCTATGCAGCTCTTTCCCTTACTCTCGCACCTAACGCGACATATTGGATAGCAGTATGGTCCTCAAGATGGAAGGATCCGATCTGGGGCCCTGCATTTACGCATACCACGGTTCTGGGACCCCTGGCGTTTGTTTTGACGACGTTTGTGGCTGAAATAGAGGATTTAGACGTAAGCTTGGTTTGTACAACATCGAGATGGTCTGCTAATAAAGAACATCGCAGGCGAAAGCCTCCAGTAATGCACATGTCACTAAGAGAGCCCCTATCATTGTGCGCATTACCCGAGGTGGAATATCCTTCGCTGTTGCAGTGACTTTAGCTCGGCGTCTGTGGGCAGGAAATATCTTCTATAACATTTCGGATAGTCAGATTGTGAGTAGTACACATTCTCTCTCACTCGGTTCTACGTTGACGCTGTTCAAGTATCTTACTCTAGCTGGATTCTTTTACAGCTTATGGATATCATCCCTGTCATTGGGGAAGCCTTCGATTATAACCTCATCTTCCAAAAAGATGAAACCCCAGCAGATGAATTCTTGGTACGCTGTGCATAAAGCGACCCTTCTAGTTGCTTTCGCTGCAGTCTGGTGGAGTGCACATTCTTATTTTTCCAATCCTATCCTGCCTCATCCTTTAAGCCATACGTTCACGCATCCCACATCCCCCTTCCAAATATTATCAGCGGAGCAATCTATAACTGGACTCATAACGGTTGGACAATGGCTGCCGCCTCCGAACTACAATGGTGGAAATGACCAGGAAGTGCATTCTATGAGATATCTACGCGCATCCCATTCCTTACTTGGAGGGGTCTGGACCCACAACAACGTCCGGGTTTTAGACGATGAACCACCCATTTCAGACTCATTTGGTGTTCTATTAGGTGACTCGATCTATAGTGCTTTTGTTTTACAAGAGGCAGTTCGTCTCGTCAATAGTACCACGACCGGCAAAAAGGAGGAATGGCGAAATGCATTGATTATGTGAGTTCATACCGCCTCCAATGAGTCTTCTCCTGTCAATTTTGATACCCTACCAAAGTGGACTCGGTGCTGGCATTTCGACCACTGCTTTCATGCGACATAATATTTCAACAACGATTGTAGAGATTGATCCTGCCGTATACAAGGCAGCACGAACGTACTTCGGCCTTCCGGATCCAGCAAACATCTTCTTAGAAGACGCACGAGAGTGGGTTGCCCAAAAACGAGCGAAGGTTGATGCTGGAAACAATGAAATTCTGTTTGATATCGTTGTGCATGACTGTTTTTCAGGAGGAGGAGTACCCGAACACATTTATACCTTGGAGTTCTGGAGTGACTTGAAGGCAGTCATGCAGCCAGATGGTCTACTTGTCGTCGTAAGCGACCATTCGATTCATCCATCCCATGATTACGCGCTGATTCCTCATGAACAGAATATTGCAGGCATACTCAGGTCGGAATCATCGAAATTAATTGTCAGCACACTTGAGCGAAGTTTCTCCCGCTGTCGAGGATTTCATGACATGTTTGATGCATTTACCGACGACAAATATGACACGGAGTTCATCAACATGGTGCGTCTTTTCTGATTTGCTTACAGCGCACGAATAGCATCTAACAAAGTTCGATATTTTAGGTCTTATTTTGCACTCAATCACCTGTACCCCTGTCATTTCGGGAGACTCGTAAATCGGACTGGCTGGGTTCCCCATTGCGCCGCCACGTCCTGGAGTCCTTAGATATGCGGGAGATTAATCTTGACACTATTAGGTCTGCTCTAGGAGACGATCAACATATCCTGACAGATCACCGCAATCCTCTAGGCGCATTGCAAGAAAAACAAGGTAACCATCATTGGCTCCGTAAGTTCTTTCCTTCGATTGTCCTCTGAAAAGTGTTAAGGACTGTATCAAGTGATGCGCCAAGTTCTTCCAGACATTCATTGGGAGACTTATTAGGTCAGTTCGACTCGTGCTTCAGGTTGGCATCTTCAAGTTGGGTATGGAGGCCTGGAGGGCCTTGAGTTGTATCCGGAGACTAGTCGTTTCTTATCCGTAAATGGACATCGACGTGTGGTGACTGAACAATCATCATAATTCTGGTGAATGTAAATGTATTATATACAGCACGTCCAAATCCTGAACGCCGAATATCATGCTTTTCAAATTTCATAAGCCTTTGTTAGTGCACAATTACATAAGTCAATACCCTTAAGCGAAATGATTCAAATGAAACAAATCATTCGTTAACTCCATGTCAGACCACCTTCGTCCTCCCCCAACTCCTTCTACAGGGCGATTGCAACCTATTGCTAGACCTGACTGGCCTTGGGCAGCGCGTACATACAGTCAAAGAAGTTCACAAAGCTCTCCCCATTTCTCGGGTCCCGTTCTAGGATCCAACTTGCAGAGCGGTTGGGATCCGAAAGCATCCGTCACTTCGAACAGCTCTCAAAGCGGGTATATTGGAACTAATCCGGGAAGAAACAATTCAACTTCAAAACCTCTGCGTTCTACAATGGGATCCTCGTCAGGGGAGTCAACAAGGCAATGGACATTCATGGTACAATTATCCTTTAAGTTTTAATTCACGAGTCTCATTTAAATAATTGTCAGGGATTTGAATGGGATGTTCGTGATGTTCACAAACTGAGAGATTTTGTTGAAGGTGTAGAAACTTCATCACATCAAGACGATAATCAGGCTCCCGCTGAGCACGGCAATTTCGAAATACTTAAACAATCCCCTATGCTTGGAGACAACAAATTCAAGCTAGAGATTGGTCAGTTTCCATAGTTTGGTAGTTTGGAGTTTGCTCATAAAATTGTTAGCTCCTACACCGCTTGCTGACGGCACCCAATCTTCTTCTCCAACTACCTTATCAATTTATATTACTTCTTTGATGCTAGATTTTCCTCAAGGAGATTATGAGACATGCGCTTCTATGATGGCCGCAATCAAATGTCAAGATGATCGTGCTGGCGAACGAGGTGCACGTCCCGAATGGATCTGGGAATTTTGGCAAAATGATTGGGTCTTTCGACGCGAAAGTGAAGTCTGGGGTAGCTAATTGCATCTATCATAAGAATTATCTTTTAACGTTGGTTCTTGAACAGAGTGCCCTTTACCCGCTTTGAGCGCCCTGCTTGAAAACCCTAGGATTCAGGACACAGATTCTCTAGTCGTCTGCGTGCAGATTCACTGTCCTGTAGGGCCTTTTATTCCTCAACAACCTTCAGCATATTATGTACCCCGTGATCTTCTTGACGGATTAGAATCTTCATTGGATAATCCCAGTTGAGTTCTTAATGGCGGGTTGAATCCTAAATGGCTTATATCTGGTCTCCTAGACACGGGTGATGTGCGCTTCGTGTGTCTGGAACGACGATTGAACAATGAAGCATCGTCCGGACCTGGCTCGAATCCATCAAACCAGTCTACTGTCTCATTATCTGGTTCCGTTTCGCCATTTGGTTCTTACACAACTGCCCGCAAAAGGATAATCTATGCTCACTCTGATATCTTGACTGGAAGGTCCGAATACTTCACCACGATGCTTGCCTCGTCCTTTGCCGAAAATTCTGCAATATCTACCGCGGAGCGGAAACTCTATACAATCGTTGTCGAAGATGCCGATTTTGAAACAATATATTGGCTCTTGAAGTATTGCTACACGAATTGGCTACTTTTCAAGCAGAATGAGGACCCCCGAGCAGCTGTAGAAGGCGTTGGCGCAGGTTGGAGCGCCAAATGGCTCAATGGACAACAAGGCGAATGGGATTGGAAAACCTTTCATAAGGGAGGAAGTGAAGATGGTGGTACAGATGCAAGAAGCGCGACCAGCGCCGATAGCCTGCCTGTTAGCAGTACTATGAGCCGATCTACGAGTAACTCAGATGTGTACCATCAAAATAGTGTCTCGAGAGTCTCTCCAAATGTCGCTAGCACAGGAACTAGAGCTAGCCCTTCTAAATCCACAATCAACGCTAGCTCTAGTACCCCACGCCAGGCCAATCCAGCCTCATCCCGTCGGGCTGCGCCTTCAGCCTCTTCTAATCCCGTTACAATGAGCATCAGCGGGTCATCATCCAATATTCCAAGGGCAAAGCACATCTCCATTGCGACGCAGTTGAACAATTTTCCAGCAGCAACACACTATCCTGTCTCTCCCCGTTCTACTAGGCATCCTGGAAACACGTCCTCTACTTCTGACCCTCATCCTCACCCAACGCCCACCCCTGGACCCGCTTCTGCTTTGTCAATGTATCAGGTTGCCCATCGATATGCTATGCCTAATCTCGCTTCTCTTTCGCTTGAACACATAATGTCAACAATAACACCTCAGTCGAGCTTTGCCCTTCTCCTTGCCACCTCGGTGTGGGAGGAATTACATACTTTGATAGAGGTCTGTGGATGTGCCGTATTTCTCTCAATATTAAGCTTGTGTTGATGTTGTCCAGGACTTCGTAGTAGATAGATGGGACGAGGTCTCTCTGTCAGGGGAGTTCGAACACTGTTGCAAAGAGGTTGCTGCAGGAGAGTAAGTTTGCGTTTATTTCTAATACGACCACAGTTTAATTCACATTTTTAGGTGGGGTCCGGACGGTGGAAAGACTCTGATGTCTGTATTTCGTCGCCTACGATCCCCGACTGCCATCCCTAATTGATTGTCTGCGACCTGTCATACTTAATGCATCTGTTGAGATATACAGGAATTACACTTCGATTTAACAATAATTACGGCATACAATCGTTTTCAACAGTTAGGGTCATTTACTTCCCAGGTGCCATAAATACCCCATATTCCCTAGTGGGTGGGTCATTATACACCGAAGCAACGACTTACTCGATACTTACATGATCATCGCATAGCTTGGGTGTCGCGTTTTTCAGACTCTGATGGTTCGCAGGGGCATTCTCACACATTATCCTCCAATCTTGCCGGTGTTTGATCTTCCAAAGACGAGATTGGAAACGCTGGAAATAAACATTAGTGGATGACGTTCTGCCTCGAGGTCTTTTGGCTCCTACTCGTGTTTTTGATCCCTTTAATAGGCATCCCTGACGTAAGGGAGAAATCATCAGTTAGCTGGTTTACGACCCTGTCTTTGAAACGTTGTACCTTGTCCACAAACTTTCCCCAATGCGGGGTGCAGTCTTCCTCGTTGAAATCTACCACCCAGTGTCCCACAACGCCCCCAAATGGCCACTTTCGGAAAGTTAGATGCGTTGGCCAGTCACTTTTCCTGATTCTTACTTTGTTTTCACAATATGATGGCTTTAGACTGACCCCATGAATCTTAGCCTTAGTGTTATTGCAGACTTCTGTCCAATCTGCGAACAGTGGTAAGTTCCATAATCGAGCAGTGTACTCCCTCATTCCAAAGCCGACACAGTGTTCGACTGGCTGCGGCTTGACCCAGTATAAGTTCTGGGTCGATTTGTCTCCTTGTCTTGATTCATCTTCTGATTGAACGCTTTCGACATTCCTTCTGGGATTAAAGGCACCTTTCTCCTACCGTATCGACTTAGCATAAAAAATCTAGCTGTCTGGGGTTGTCTTCTCTTACCGAATTGACTTGCTCTGTTGACCAGCTATGAAGGTTAGACGTCGATGTCGACCCCTCGACACTCCTCGGTATTTCTGCCGTATACCTCGGAGTCTTGCAGGCCATCAAGGATACCGGGATAGCTGTGAACAGGAGAAAAATGATAACAATTGTTATGACTGCTTTAGGCGTTCTTTTGTCTTCATCAAACGACACCGAGATCACGCTCGATCTCTCGTTTGCGTAACTGGCGCTTATTTTCAACCTCGGGGGGCGTGTGGCACGATGGAACTGCAATGCAGAGGACAAACCTTGTTGCATAGTTTGGAATATGGTACGTTCGACCACCCGATCTACGTAGGTAATGAGCCTGTGCTACACAATACACCAGAAGGCGACCAACCCATTATCTTTGGAATGACTTGAATTTGAGCCATGGAAGGAGTGAGAAGGAGGTAGGCTATCAATTACATTGTGTCAAGGTGCTGGTGTAAACATAGAATCGGGAAGAGATATGCCTGGGGATGGGTTTCTTGGAGGGGGAGGTCATTGAGGTAAAATTTTGGTTGGGAGAATTGAGTTGTTCGAACTTTAAGTGAACAAAAGTTATGGTCGCGCGCACACCACCATGTCTTTATTATTAAATTCGCTGTCTTTCCGGTACAGTGCTAGGCCGAGTGCGTGTACATCACGAGTAGGCGATTTCTCACGCACTCAAGCCCGCACTATATGACTTGCTCAGTTCTCTGTGCGTCTGTGCTGTATCTTGCAAATTGCATAGCCCTTCGATTGAAGTTACAAGTATGATGTCCTACAGGCTAAACGTGTTCGTACGCCCAATATGGCTGAAACATCGATTTGTTAGTTCTGTGTCAAATGGCTCGTTTTCTATCCCTATTGTCGACTTTTCTGGGTTTCGAGAAGCGACGTCGTTAGAAAGAAAACGGAAAGTTGCAACAGAAATAGTCTCTGCGTTCAAAGACAGCGGTTTTGTATACCTGTCTGGTCATGGAATAACCTCAGGTTTGTAGCAAAGTCACGGCTTCAATTGAACACATGCGAAGGTTACTAAAGCAACTCACCAGCTACAATCCAGAAGACGTTCGAAAAGGTACAGAGCTACAATGACTCAGTTACTGGGCCTTAAAATTGACCTGATGTGTAGAGCGCGGCATTTTTTAGCCTCCCATCAGATACTAAGGTGAGTACTATATAACCAGCACGTTCTTGCTTGTTGCTTACGATCCACCTATGTTATAGCAAAGACTGAAGTGGGAGGATCCTCGTGCAAATCGAGGCTATGTTGAAATCGGCCGGGAGCGTGTCACCCAATCTGCAGACCCCGAAGAAATAGCAGCCCTTCGAGAAAAGGCTCCGGATTTCAAGGAAACGATGGAAATGGGGAGAGACTGGGATGCTGAATGGAAAAATCAGTGGCCACCAGAAAATGAAGCTCCTTTATTCAAAAAGACAATGTTGGAATTCTATGAAGTAGGCGTCATGATAAGTATCCAGCGAGGGATATGAGAATAACTCTTTTTTTTATGCAATAGATATGTCATAGCCTTCACATGGATGTTATGCGTTCAATTGCAATTGGCCTTGACCTCGAGGAAAACTTCTTTGACAGTAAGATCAACGAGAAATGTCACAATCTGCGACTGTTGTCCTACCCACCCGTCAAGAACAATCTTTTACAAAATGACGGCCAAGCAAGGGCGGGCGCACACAGCGGTTCGTCGATCCCCTTCCAGTGACCTTCCTACAACACTGATGTAGGTTTGACAAGACTATGGGACTTTGACCCTACTCTTCCAAGACTCTGTTGGAGGTTTAGAAGTACAGAATCCCCACACCGGAGTATTTGTACCTGCCAACCCTATCGTATGTATCAAAAGTCCGTTCATTTATATTATAAATTGCTCACATTGAAACTAGCCTAGTACAATCATTGTCAATGTTGGCGATTTGCTAGCACGCTGGAGCAACGATGTCTTGCGGTCGACACTTCACCGCGTGGTTGCACCTTCTACCCAAAAAATCAACGTAACCGAGGAGTTAATACCTGCACGTCAATCGATTGCTTTCTTTTGCAATCCAAATTTTACTACCGAGGTTTCTTGTTTACCAAACTGTGGAGAGAAACCGAAATATCCTCCCATCAATGCTGGCGCATATATCGTTGGCCGTCTAGCCGTGACATATACATGATACTCGAACCATCTACTCGGCCTGAGCTTGTCAGTGACGCTGGATCGCAACAACTTTTATTAATCATATGTATATATGTTTCAGAAGGGTATAGTTTCCGGAATAGAATTACAACACGTTGCAGAAGGAATACTAGAAGAGAAAGTCCTCGTTGTCACTTGAATCTTCGACATCATATTTACTTGTTGTTGTCCCACTTGGAGGACCATGCAGGGGCTTCTTTGGAACTCTGGACAAAAATCTTTTGTACTCTTTTGAAGTCGTCGTCATTCTCCGTCACAAACCATATATTTGACATACCAATGGTACCACTGCTTGATTATCGTACCACGAGCTACATCAGCAGCTTTTCCTTGTTGATTCTCCGAGTCTGGGTTGAGCGCTGAGCTTTGGTCTTTCTTTTTTCATCCTCTTCAAGCCCATTGGCTCATTTATCGTATTGACTTGTATCAAGAGCGATGTCCGCTTAGGTTTTATTTTTGAACAGACGCCTGGCTATAGCTTTGCACAGGAGCTTATACCTCGATTTAGAGACTATATTCCTGGAAACAAGGCAAGAGCCAAGCCCTCCTCGTCCAGGTCGCATACAACAGCAATGGCAACTGCACCATAATTTTGTTGGTGATATCGACGCGATCTCTATCGTCACATTCCGGATATGATAGATAGGATGGACAACAGATGTCAGAGGAAGAGTACCAGCCCAGATCTTCTCGAAGTCGTGTAGATTGCTTCTTTTTCTTCTTGATTTCTCACGCACGCAAATATATGATTTACTCAGTTCTCCGCGCGTCTGTGCTGCAAGTTGCATGGTCCTTCGATTGAAGTTACAAGTATGATGTCCTACAGGCTAAACGTGTTCGTACGCCCAATATGGTTGAAACATCGATTTGTTAGTTCTGTGTCAAATGGCTCGTTTTCTATCCCTATTGTCGACTTTTCTGGGTTTCGAGAGGCGACCTCGTTAGAAAGAAAACGGAAAGTTGCAACAGATATAGTCTCTGCGTTCAAAGCAAGCGGTTTTGTATACCTGTCTGGTCATGGAATACCCTCAGGTTTGTAGCAAGGTCACGGTTTCAATACGCGAAGGTTACTAAGGCAGCTCACCAGCTACAATCCAGAAGACGTTCGAAAAGGTACAGAGCTACTGAGGCCTCATCACTCAGTTACTGGACCTTAAATTGACCTGATGTGTAGAGCGCGGCATTTTTCAGCCTCCCACCAGATACTAAGGTGAGTGCTATAACCAACACGTTCTTGCTTGTCGCTTACGATCCACCTATGTTATAGCAAAGACTGAAATGGGAGGATCCTCGTGCAAATCGAGGCTATGTTGAAATCGGCCGGGAGCGTGGCACCCAATCTACAGACCCCGAAGAAATAGCAGCCCTTCGAGAAAAGGCCCCAGATTTCAAAGAAACGATGGAAATAGGGAGAGACTGGGATGCTGAATGGAAAAATCAGTGGCCACCAGAAAATGAAGCTCCTTTATTCAAAAAGACAATGTTGGAATTCTATGAAGTAGGCGTCATGATGAGTATCAAATGAGGGATATGAGAATAACCCTTTTTATGCAATAGATATGTCATAGCCTTCACATGGATGTTATGCGTTCAATTGCAATTGGCCTTGACCTCGAGGAAAACTTCTTCGACGGTAAGATCAACGAGAAATGTCACAATCTGCGACTGTTGTCCTACCCACCCGTCAAGAACAATCTTTTACAAAATGACGACCAAGCAAGGGCGGGCGCACACAGCGGTTCGTCGATCTCCTTCCAGTGACCTTCCTACAACATTGACGTAGTTCTGACAAGACTATGGGACCTTGACCCTACTCTTCCAAGACTCTGTTGGAGGTTTAGAAGTACAGAATCCCCACACCGGAGTATTTGTACCTGCTAACCCTATCGTATGTATCAAAAGTCCATTCATTTATATTATAAATTGCTCACATTGAAACTAGCCTAGCACAATTGTTGTCAACGTTGGCGATTTGCTAGCACGCTGGAGCAACGATGTCTTGCGGTCGACACTTCACCGTGTGGTTGCACCATCTACCCAAAAAATGAATATAAGCGAGGAGTTAATACCTGCACGTCAATCGATTGCTTTCTTTTGCAATCCAAATTTTACTACCGAGGTTTCTTGTTTACCAAACTGTGGAGAGAAACCGAAATATCCTCCCATCAATGCTGGTGCATATATTGTTGACCGTCTGGCCATGACGTATACATGATACAGGCTCAAACCTGTTGAAGTTGTACCTAGATAATGTGAGACGATACACACTAGTTACAGCAAGTAAACAGGTAGGTGGAAAATGTAAAATGGCTTACCTCAGTCAGTGTTATAACCATGTTGAAATTCCGGAGCTTGTGCGAGCATACACAATTGCTGAGCTTCCTATTTTAAGTACTCTTATTGTTTTCTTCCTAGTTTACTCCATTTTATCTCTCTGAGTATATATAGTACTAGCTAGTTGTTATTTTACCTACTCATCCGTTTGTCTCACGAGCTCACCGAGGTCAAACGCGAAATAATAGTATTCTTATTCCAACATAACAACTGAGGTATGCCCATATAATTCCAGCGTATTTATATTACGTATCCGCGCGCACTCTGCGGGGGGGCAAGGCTCGCTTCGCCATCCTAGTCGCGTGACAATTGTACATCACATTTTTTGGACCCGGATGTTCATGTAGTATTGGGTATGCATATCTATGAACAATTTTAGAAGTATCTACGTGTATAATCGTCGAAAGGATGTTGCATGTGTTGACCGCCAAGTTTCTGTACTCTACTAGAATAATCGGGAACTTTCCAGCGGAACAAAAAGTACAACAACGGCAAAAAACTTGTCCAATTTTTCTTGGTAAAAGTTAGGGTCTTCTGTCTAATTCTACATTTTCAAGGGGAACGGGGAACAATATAGGGCATTTACTGAGTGCTCAAAATTTGTATTTGTTTGTCCGGGCCACTTCAAATGTGCGCCGAGAGCCAATAATTATAGACATGCTCGCTGCGCTCACAATGAGAAATATGTAACAATGGGGATATATACACAATGCATAAAGGGAGGCCGAGAGTACTAGTAAGACGAATAAGGGATGTGGCACTGATGTGGCCCTAGTCGACGCTTTGTTCGTGGCTCAAATTGGTGGCTCAAACGGCCTACTAGTGAGACGAATAAGGGATGTGGCAAGTGGCCCTACTAGGTCGACGACGCTTTGTTCGTGGCCGTCAGTGGCCGTGTTAAAGCGTTTGCATGATTACAGGGTCTTGCCATATGGATAAAACTAATCAGAAACCCCCCAGCCCCCCCTTTCTGGTAATATTCGAACTACGCTCGGGGCGGCTGGCATGATAATTTGCCGGAACAAATATCAAGCGCGTGGAAATGTGACTGTCACATCAAACGCTGTGATGTCACCAAACCATCTTGGCTTGAGCTTGTCAGAGTGACGCTGGACCGCAACAACTTTTATCAATCGTATGTATATGTTTCAGAAGGGTATAGTTAGAATTACAACACGTTGCAGAAGGAATGCTAGAAGAGAAAGTCCTCGTTGTCACATGAATTCCCGACTTCATATTCATATTCACTTGTTGATGTCCCACTTGGAGGGGCTTGTCCGCTTGTATATGCACTTATATACGGCCATCACATACATGTCGAATACATCTCGAGCAGTTCTGCGAGGTCTTTATCCTTACCAGACAGGAAATTATTGACTCCAATGATGACTTTAGCGATAAGCAAAAGATCGCGGCGGTCTACAGACGCGTCTTGCATAGCACCTTACTAGCACATTGAATATATCCGCGTGCAGGCTATATATAACTAATGGGAAATATCTACGAAATATAAGCTACATATTGGTATGGATGCAAAAAGATAGCTGGTGTCTTCATATCGTCAACAAATTCATTTTTTACGGAAAAGTCCAACCGTGTGCTGACCACCACATGCGACAGCTGCAGCAAACCATGCACCACCCTCCTTACGCACTACAACGCGTGGAGTACGTGCCTCTTCCTCGTCTCCGAGGCCCAACTCACTCTGAACTCCCTGTCCCCAACAGTATAGGGCACCGCCTCTGGTCACAGCAGCATTGTTGTGAGCTCCGCAAGATATCTGAATGATTGGATCATCTGGGTCGGGGAATGTCACGAGAGCGGGCTCAGCAATGAATTCTGGATCAGCGGCGTCTTTGAAGGCGACATCGTCATCTGCGAGGCCGAGTTGGCCCCCATTAGACCGACCGCAGGCGTATACTTTGCCGGAGGCGAGGAGGAATAAACTGTGATGGGAGCCTCCATCTATTTGAACGACGACATCGCCATCCAAATCTTTCTTGCTTAAGCGTTTGACTTTCTTGGGCAATTGAACGACAGAATCCTCGGAAGACTTATACCCCGTGCCAGTTTGACCCATGCTATTTAAACCCCATCCCCAGATATCGCCTGTCTCATCCACAGCGAACGAATGATACGCGCCTGCACCTATGATAACCGTCTTACGCCCGCGCGTCCCGAGAGTGATTTTTTCAGGGACTGTACCGTGTATTTTACGACGTGCTATAACTCGACGACCGAGTTGGGCTTGCTCGCCGGCCCCCCAGGAATAGACATTTCCGTGGGTAGTAAGAACAAGAAGGTGATTGCCGCCTGACGTGATAGAAGAAACTTTTTCGGTGTCACCCGGCTTATGACTAAGTTCTAGTGTCGGCACCGTAGGAACGAATTGATGCTTGAGACCATCGGAGAATCCGAGCGATCCCTCGTCTACCTATTCTGCAATTGAGTATGGATGTAAATTCACCGAAATAGGATGACCTACACGGAAGGAACCCCAGACACGCAGTTCACCCTGATCACTGAGTGCTGCACATATACTGTCCCCAGCGGCCACCTTAACCGCGCGGAAACCCTCATCAACAAGGGTTTGCAAAGGATGAGGTATTGAGGTCAGCTCATCAACGCTCAAGAAAGAATTGGGATTTTTAGGATCTGGGACATCCTTTGTAACCCGTCCGAGGGCGGCATCGTCGTTAACACCACATGTCCATAACTAGGAAGCAATAAGAAATTTACTAAAGATGACCGTTGTGGTTGACTTACTGTTCCCTTTTCATCAAGAAAGATCGTATGTAGACCTCCACATGTTACTGATTCGATGCCCGCGTTATCTTCACCAAAAGTGCCATCCTCAGTGCGTTCTTCAATCCATGTGTTCCTTTTTGGTTTTGAAAGTTCTCCAAGGACGCCGGGGCCCATTCCAAACTGCCCGAAATTGCCTGTTCCCCATACAAAGGGTAGAAGGCCTGGACGATGCTTCTTGGGAGGAACAGGTAGTGGGTTGAAGTACGGCTTCAATTGGTTTGGAGCTTCACGAATGGGAGAAAGCTTTCTTGATTTCTTTGTGACAGGTTCCGCAGAAATCTTAGTTGGTGCAGATCTCGAGTTGGGTTTACGCTTAGAATTAGCTAGAGGTGGATCATTTTCTGGCTTTTGAGACACAGAACGTGATCGTTTTGGAGGAGGAGACATAGATGATTCAGGAGAGGCGGGACGTTTGTTGGAAGTGCCATTAGTTCGAGAATTTGGAGCCGCTTCCGCCTTCTGTGCTAGTTTGGTTGTAGTTGAGGGTGGTTTCGCGGACGCTGAGCGAGAAGAGCGACGAAGAGCCATTATTAAGTGGACCAGTTGCACTGGTTTAAGAGATGATTTCAACCAAAAAGCAAAAAAAGATAGGATCACGTGATCGACGCGTGAGTTTTTCAAACTTATATATTCTGTCACGTCCTTGTACTCACTTTTAATACTAGAACGGCTTTATTAATTCTCAGCACAAAAGAAAATCAGGTTACGTCCAGAATTACGTTGGCTATTCAACTGCTTTTGGATTGTCGGCGCCAGTCATGTTCCCGAGTAACTCATTTCAGTGCATATCTCTGGCTAAAAGGCTGTGGTTTCGGAGTCCTTTCTATCTTTTGTGCGCATCTACGGCCTTGCCGTGCCATTAAACATCTGGGGAAAAAAGTGGGCCACATGCACCTCGAAATGGAGATCATTCTTACCGACTCATTCTGAATCTGGTGTTATGCTCAGGTCATGAGGCTCACGACCTGGTTCCAGGACCAAAAACGCCTTGAGCTTGAGCATTACCCGTTTTGAAGAGACTTGCGCGCTTTGGCCTAGCTCTCGTCAATAAAAGTGGCCAACAGGACGCTAAACATGTAGTTTTCATCGTCCTTTTAGCCCACCATGGCAGACCCCAGTCTTGAAGCTCCCCTTGAAGTCTATCATAGCCCACTCTTTCGCAACGACTATTTTTAGTTCAATTACAAGCAACGCCCTAGTTCAAGTTCTCGAGATGGACATTTCCCCCGTCACTTCCCATGACTACCTTGTTCTCAATTATGTTTTTTACTGTGTGCCCGATGGTTGCCTAACCTACACACATTGAAACTATTTATCTCTTCCAACACTTGGACCCCACTTTTAACGGACACCATCCTGGGGCGACGCCCGTCTTCCGTTACTAATACCTACATTTACGTCGCCGACCCCGACAACAACGCCGAAGCCCTTGTAATTGCTCGAAATGTCCCATGGAAACGAAGATTTTATCTGGCTCTTGCTCTTGACCGTCTTGTCGAGATAGCCACTTACGATCATCGTCTTCTCCCCCACCTTCGAGAACTGGTCATTTTCGCTCCGCAATGTTTACCGGCATCCCTTCCGATCGAGTCCATTGTATCGCCACTCCTCTCCATCTCTCTTATCCTCAGGAAGGTCCGCCTGTCCGTTGCCTCCACCTCCATTGAAGGCATACTTCAAACTTTGATAACTTTTCCAGTCCTCGAAGAGATCAAACTAGTTTTTCCCCAACCACTCCTTGGGGCAATGAAATTCGGCATACAAGTGGCACTGTATCGAGGACTAAACCAATTCCATCATTTAAGGAAATTAACAATTCCTGGAGAACTTCTGGGTTCCATGGTCCTCAATCGTCTAGGGCAATTAGAAGACTTGAGGTATCTCAAGATCACATCCGCCTCAGCCCCCCCGTATTTCACTCTTACGTCCAACCCCCTACTTTTTCAAGCCTTACGGAGCTTGGACATTGAAGGTCCTTTGTCCTTCATTTATACCCTCGCATCTGTCCTACCCCCATGTCCATCAGTCCGATCTCTTTATCTCTCGGTGGCATCGCTTCAATCGCCCAGAGATTCGGAAGATACCTTGTCCAAAGTTTTGACATTGTTCCCGAAACTCAAGAACTTTACCTATAAGGTCAAGAATTTACACGGACGCGAAACTAGCCGTCGGTTCAATCTCAAACCTTTACTCGCTTCTGCAAATTTGGTCAAGGTCATTATCGAACATCCCCATGGCCTTGCGTTATCTTCTTCCGAAATGCGAGGATATCTACAGGCATGGCCAAGGGCCAAACTCGTCCTCCTTAACCCAAATCCAGCACTCGGACATTGGAGGAACGAAAAAGGCTTTCCATCCATCCTTCCCAGTTATGATGCGCTCACCGATTTGGCGGACTTCAAAGGACTCAAGGAATTTGGAGTTTACCTGAACAATCCCCAGATTATCTGGGACCGCAACCAGGTCTTCATAGGAAGATCTGACAATACAACTTTAGAAAGGTTGGCTTTGGGAACGGTGCTTACTCTTGATAAAAGGACTCGCACTGCGATTCAGCGCAAATTCCCGAATGCAACCGTTATTTCTTCACCTTGATCCTTTCTAGCAAATTCCCATTTGCAACCATTATTTCTTCATCTTGATCCTTTGAACTTTCTAGCAAATTCCCGAATGCAACCGTTATTTCTTCATCTTGATCCTTTCTAGTCAATTCTCCTTTCTATCTACCAATTTATTTATTTATATAAAAGGGCTGCGAATAAATTCAAATTTTGCGGCCGGAATGTCCGGACCGATGAGATCCCTGAAAATGACAACTTCGTGAAAATAAGATAAGATTACGAGACAGTGTATATTTGAATGGAAAAGATATGGAGCAAGTGCAGGTTGGTAAAAGTAAGGATGGATGTTAAGGAGCAGAATATTCTGGTATTGAATATACTGGGTGTGTCTGAGAACTTGGCGGGTCGCGTACTGATGGCCCAGATATCGGAAAACCGATTTGAACTCAATCTGTTCAGATCAGAGTTTTGGGCAATCAGAAATTCCGGGAATCCCCGTTTCGGGCGAGCCGTCAAGTCCTGAGCGTTTGGATAAGCAGATGGCAGCGTGTAGAGGCCGAAGACCAATCTAGCCGTACCAAACACTGAAGGGAGTAGGTGGGTGGGTCAGAAAAATATGTCTGATAAAGCTCAAACGATGCCAGCAAGACCGGAAGAAAAGATGGAGGTTGATGCTTATCGTTGTGTCTGATCTTGTCCTGTACTTTGCTAGTATTATGATCAGACGTCACCGGGTCTTGCCTGGCTCTATTTATTTTATCTTATCCTTAGATGAGGAAACACGAAGATCGTGGAGTGTCCGAGTCCCAGCTGCTTTCGACTGACTATAGGCTTGGCCTGCCATTCAAATGTCGCTCAAAGGGTGCTACGCGCAACGAGTGTGTAACATTCAGAAGACTTAACACTGAATTACAAGCCCCATTACTAACAGTAAACTCGCATCTCTTAGAGATTATTTCATCAGATCAGAAAGACCTACCATCCCACGAATATCACATCGAAACCTGGCGCAGAGGAGTGAGCACTTGAATCTGCGATGTCTTATTGCATTTGGAGAGTAATCAGGTGTTAGGATTACAGTGTTCAATCCCGCCACGGGTGACGCGATATGCGCGTAAGAATTCCTGGCTCCTTAGCTTGAAATTTCAACATATACTTCCTTCATAGAGTGGCATCCGCCTCTACCGATGACGTGAAATTGACAATAGACAACGCTCAGAAAGTATTTGAATCTGGTATATGGTCGCAATCACCCGCATTATTGCGCTCCAAAGTTCTTTCCAAACTTGCCAGGAAGCTTGAAGACAGTATCCCAGACCTTACCAAGATAGAGACGATGCAAACTGGGAGAACATTACGTGAAATGAAGGCTCAACTAGGACGTCTCCCAGAATGGCTGTATGCATGCTTCCAAGGCGGTTTGTTCAGATGGTGTAATATCTTATTCAATTCGTAGAGATTATTTCGCTGCTCTTTTGCGAACACAGCAATCTTTTGTTGCGCCTACTCAAGGAAAACTACTGAACTATGTTGAGCGGGTTCCTCTTGGAGTCGTTGCCCAGATTACCGTATGCGTCTCCCGACTCTATATATAAGCGGCACTCATTATTATAATCAAAGATAGCCCTTCAACCACCCATTACTTATCGCAGTCAAGAAAATAGCCCCTGCTTTAGCAGCCGGGAACAGCGTTATCGTTAAACCTTCTGAGGTAAACTTTCCTCTAAATTGGTGATTATCTGCTGATATATTCTCCCCAATTTACCAGTTAGCGCCCATCTCCGTTCTTTTATTCGGAGAAATGGCTGCAGATGCTGGCGGTAATGCCTGCCTGCCTGTGCGTGACTGTATTCCGCATATTAATCCCTTCTTCCACAGTCCCCACTGGAGTGCTATCTATTCTGCCTGGATATGGCCATAAAACTGGGAAAGAGATAGTTCAGAACCCTCTTGTGCGAAAGGTCGACATCACTGTCAGTCCCCTTTTTTTTTCTCCTTACAATTGCCTATGTGGCTATAACCTGATCGCCAACCAGGCTGGAACTGAGACTGGACGAGCTTTGGGCAGTATCGTTGGTGCCAACCTTGCAACATTCACAGCCGAATTGGGTGGCAAGGTATGTTCCATTCTCCGTTTGACAAGCTTTCATTGTCCAATCTAACCTGTACTTTAGGCACCTATCCTCGTATTTGATGATGCAGACCTAAATAACGCTGTAAATGGAACTGCATTTGCGTCATTCGTAGCTTCCGGTCAAACCTGTGTATCGGGTACACGGATATTAGTACAAGAACAGATATACGACAAGTTCGTTCAACTTTTCCTTGAAAAGGTGAAAAGCATTAGGGCTCGTATGGGAGATCGTGAGTGTATACTCTAGTAGACATCTTTTCAAAAATTGACACTGTCTAATAGCATTCAACATGCATTCTACTATGGGAAGTGTGATATCTCTTCATCACCTACAACGAATCGACAAGATGGTTACAAGAGCAAAAGGTGCAGGCAGTAAAGTCATCTCAGGCGGTGAACGGCTATCTGGCCAATCCGAGCTCGATGGTTTTGACTTCTCAAAGGGAGCATTCTATCCACCTACAGTTATAACCGATGTAACAATAGAGGATGAAATTTGGAATGAAGAAGTTTTTGGACCCGTCGTAGTGGTGAAACGATTCTCAGTGAGTGGATTTGTTGAAAAAAACTTTTGATGACTGAATGATCAATCTTTGTAGGATGAAGCTGAAGGTATTGCGTTGGCGAATTCGAGCAAGTACGGACTTGGAGCTGGAATTTGGACAACGGATTTATCCAGAGCCCATCAGGTAGCTGCTAAGATACAGACGGGTCTTTGTTGGGTCAATACGCACCATCGCAATGACCCAAGCTCCCCCTGGTGAGTAACGTTCTTCTTCTTCACGTTCCATTCCAGGACTAAGGTTGTATCAGGGGAGGAATGAAGGAAAGTGGTATTGGTCGAGAAAATGGAATTGAAGCATTTCAAGCATGTAAGTATCTATTCCCCTTCCGAAAAGAAAATGCCTGAATCTCTTCCAGATTCGCAAAGTAAATCCACCATTGTAAATATCGCTTCTCCCGAAGAGACACGACAAACAGATGATTGGTTTTCTGATGTCATTGAGGGCCGAAGATATGGGTAACCACAAGTCTCCTGTGTTTTCGTTATAGTAACGCAGAAACCAGAGATTCTTATCTGCTTTCATACAAAGAAGATTCCATATCCAGGGCCTACCTAATGTTACAATTAATCTGCGTTATTCAAATCCTAACCTGTTGTCTTAATGGCTTGTCTTGCCGGCGTCTAGAGAAATGTGAGGGGCTATACTTAAGCGTGCTTGCGAAGCAACTGACCTCTCCCACTTCCACGGGTGGTTCATCTACGAAATCTGGCACTTTGTTGAGATCTGTAAGATATGATGGACCTTCTTCTTCTACCTCCAAAGCCAGAGCATCGAGTTCTACATAAGATACTCCTCAGCTGATTGAGGGAAGACAAAAGAACATTGGAACATACCAGCCTCGAGATCTGCTTCGTCTATCTCATCTGGTACAGCATAAGACCTTCCTAACGTCTCTTGAATTTCGTTGGCTTGCTCTAATAGATCTTCCATATCGTAATGAATATTCTAGAATCCAAAAAAGTTGAGCATTCTCTTTTGAACAAGAGCAAAAAAAGGGGGGGGAGGGAACCCTTACCTCAATTTTATCAATATCAATCTTGCCATACTGTTTCCTCATTTCCTTGTTTGCCATTTGCATAGCATCGACAGTGGCCATCGTATTCCGTAGATTCTCAGTAGCGAGTGCAGCGCTCTCCATATTAAATGTTTGCTGTGAAAGTTGAGCTATTTGAGCTTCATACATTCGTTTCTGCTTGAGTGTTCTCAAAGCTCTTTGTTGTATCGCGTCCTTTTCAAAACATTTAGAAATGAAGATGTAATCTTAGAGTTGTAACCGCTATATTACATACCTTCCCTGGTCCAGTTCTTAATTTATTCATCTGTTCTTTATATCTCGCGAGTTCTCCATCGAGTTTACGGATCTTGACTTCTATAGAAGACATTCGAGCGTCTGTCTAGAGAGTTTCCCAAGTGGTTTCAATTTGGTGATCATGGTTCCCAAGTCAAAAAGGGATCGAATGCGAGATGTGGGGATGAGACTGACGGAATTGATAGCATCTTGGAGAGTTGGCCCAGGTTTCTTGCTTGCTGAGCTTCCGAAGAGACGGTTCATTGTTGGATGAGATGTAGGATATACGAGTCAGAGTGCGCTATCGTGACTTACATACGCAAACAAGATATCATTGACATCAAATTACATATTATCATTATAAATTCCATAGACTATCGACTCAAGATAAGAACCCACGGATCGCGCCTCCAACATTCAACACATCAATCCTACGAATCATCAAAACTCAATATGGCAAAGTAAGCAAAAAAGCACGATAAACTCACAAGAACGTATCATGTCCCCAAACACCTCCGAGTTCATAATAACTGACATTCTCATTCCCCGTCATTCTGAGGGCGTCAACAACCTCACGTTGCTGTTCAATGGTGAAAAGGATATCACTCTGCACGCCCAGAACTAATGTTGGGATTCTGGAAAGAGGTGTCATGCCCGCTGCCAGATCTGAGAGATAAACTGGAGGGTTGACGGGTGGGGGATGGGATTTGGAATGAGACGTTTTGTGGATTTGTTGTGTTTGTGGATTGGAATCGTGGGATGAGGAAGTTGGGGGGTAAGAGGATTTGATGTTGAGGGATTTTAAACCTGATTCCGTCATATCGAACAGGTCCATGGCTTTGGATATGTATAGAAGGGAATTTGCATCGTATTTTAAGCAGAATGATTCTCCCTTTTGTGTGTTAGTACAACAACAAAGTTATGGGTAAGAGCGATTTGCGTACCTGATGATCGAGGTAGGTTTCTATAAGAAAATCTGGACACAAAGCTGGTGTTCGAGGGTGCCCTGGAGGAGTATTATCCGGTTCTGGGGTGGGATAGAACTGGCGACCAAAACGCAAGTCCCATTCAGGTCCGGATCTGTAAGTGATAGTGGCAATTTCTGTGTCCAGATGAGTAATGGATTGAATAGGAAGGAAAAAAGGATAAACCTACGCCGAGCCAACTTCATCCCAGTGTGAGGTGGAAGGCCGTCATAGTAAAAACCATTGTTCCAGTTTGGATCCGCCATGAGGACTGTATTTTTAAATAGCAATGGTCAAACGGATGGATTGAATGACATATTTAGCGACCGACCACTTCTCTGGGCAAAGCGCAATGCAATGGCGGAGGGAGTACTGCGAGCAGTTCCGCTTATACTGACGATTTTCCCAACGCGTTGTGGATGTAGCCAGCCAGCTGCCAGACTCTGCATAGCACCCATGGAACTTCCGACGCTAGCATAGAGCTTTTTTACACCCAGATGATCGAGTAGATGGAACTGAGCATTGACCATATCGAATATGGATACAATAGGGAAACGAGTTGCCCAAGGTTTGCCTGTTGCTTCTTCGATGGATGAAGGGCCAGTAGAGCCAAAGCAGCCACCTATGACACTTGTACATATGATATAGAAGTGATCTGTGTCGAGGGCTTTTCCAGGACCGATGAACTGTTGCCACCAACCTGGAGAAGGGTTCGCAGGCGTAGATGCAGCATGCGAGGAAGCGGACAATCCTGTGTGAAGAAGAATGACGTTATCTTTTGAAGGTGAAAGGGTACCCCAAGTTTCATATGCGACATCAAAAGAGGGAAGCGATATTGAGTAATAGGTCAATGAAAGGGGCTTCCGGTGACGGTAGATGTTGTAAGTTGATGGGTTTGGACGAGAATAGGCAGGTTCAGGACCTGTTTCTGGTGAAGATGCTGTCAATGAAGCCTTTATTCGTGATTCACGAGCTGCATGTGCATCTACGCAAGGAAAGATAGGCTGAGATCTCGAGCAAGATGTTCTGATGAATTTGTGTAGCAGAGGCCTATGTCGGATAAAGGCAGACATATGCATGTCAGCATAACACGTGTATACCGTTCACTAACGATATTAATTCGGGTTATGCCGACGGTCCTTGTACCAATGCTAACCACTCGTGGAGATGAACGACAACCCAGAAAACCAAAACCAGAAAACAGGGTTCGTCTTTTTAATTTTATTTTCTGTGTCATTTCCGTTTATTCGTTCAAATAGTTCTACAATTTCCTCACAAGGTCTCGATCGCGTTCTCGATCAAAAAACGAAGAGCTGCTTACAGAAGAACCCAACGTTCAACTCATGCCTGAATTGCCTCAGAAAACCCGTTCACATACTCCTGGCTCTAAACCAGTCTCTCGAATACAATCCCGTCCTCTCTCCTCAACTACTACGGCTACTAATACCACCATCACCCCTTCAACGCCTAAAGCAAAAAAACGCCCCCAACCACATGTTTCAACGATACCCCCAGCCCCCATCATCTTTGACAACAGTCAATCATCGTCGTCAAACCTAACAACTCCAAAACCTTCCGCCACGCGTCAGAAATTGCATGATCTCTTTCGAATCCCCCTGGGCAGGAAATCATCATCCCGCTCGAGGTCAAGGTCAAGACCAAGTAGTCCTCAAATGTCATCAGACATTCCCCCACTACCAACCCCTGATGATATTACGCCTAAGCAGAGGAGGTCTTCTCCCCCTCGTGCTCATCGTATATCACGTCCACGCAGTCCCTCACCAACAACACCTAGACTGCTTAGAGTAACAAATGCAACGCCGTCCCTAGCATCAACAGCACCGTCTTTGAAAATTCCTAAATTCTTTTCCTGTAAGTTGTTACCAAAAAACTTACCATTTTTTTTCATGTTTATCGCCTCTCCATAGCGCGGAATGCATCAACCATTGACCACAGTCGAACAGCTGAAAGTAATTTCGGTGGTCCTTCCATTATTCCGCCGATGGTCTCGGCGCCCTTGAAACGCGTGTCCTCTCTCCATAGGCATAGCCTTAAACCCGTGAAGGTCGATGGACTCCAGACCTCAAACCTCATTCAACCACAAATCATTCATACTCCCGCATCCCCGCTCAAAACAACAGACGCTAAAGGCGCTACCACCGCTGGAAGGTTGGGATATCATGCTTTGAAAAATTCGTTGGACTCGGGGTATAGATATCGCGGGGCGACCATGGGTGTTCTTGATGAGGAAGGACGCATCGAGTTGGACACCAAGTCAAATACGAAAGGCAAGACAATGGAGCCCGAACCTGTTGCGAGGCCTGCCATGAAAATGAGCAGTGCTGTTCGTTCGAGGAAACATGGCAGTTTTGACTTTGAAAGGCCGGGATGGGGTGCCACCCAGATACAGAGAAGTGGCAGTAATGGGACAACAGGTACTACGACTAGCGAATGGAGCAAAAATACGGATAGCATACATAAGGAAAGAGACAGCACATGTGGACCTGGACTTGCGGGTGTGGGCACATTACAGAGAGAAGCATCGATGAAACGTGCACAGGACGGAGAGGATAAAATGCGACTCAGGGACTTGGGTAGGAAACAAACAGTCGCTGCTGATAAGGAGATAACATATCATCCGCCCAATACATCATCGGCAAAAGCGACGCTTCATACTTCTTCCACGCCTTCAGATCATCTTCACACATCAACTTCTACCACAGGTAAATCTAACGTAGGAACCGAAAAATCTATCCCAAACACCGGGAAATCGTCTAGTATGAGCAAGGCCGGTGGGAAACGTGCATTACATGCGACCAAGACGGCTAGTGGGAGCGGCGTGGCAAGGTTTATAGGGTTGCGCACACAACACGGGCCTTTCTCGTTCGAACCTCCAGTTCCTTCACCCACCCGAAGCACCGGGAGTAATGGAACCAGTCATGAAATCCAAGTATCATGGGCCAAAACTGAGAAAGAAAGAGTACGTCTCCGCGATGAAAAGGAAAGACAACAATTGAAGGATAAAAAAAATGTCCAGCGAGGTGATCGGCCACCTGTACCCGTACCTATGCCTTCGACGAACGTGGGTCATAGATCGGGAACGAAAGGCCGTTCGTTGGATTTGGGACTTGGACTTGCTTGGGCACCTTCTAGAGTGAGAGAAGAAGCCCTGTTGCCGTCTTCGACTTTTTTTGCAAGATCGTTGAGCAATTCTTCGAGTGTGGGTACTAGGTCTACTGCGACTCAAAGGTCGGGATCGTCATCAACGACTGGTAATGGAAATGGACGATCGAAGGGACGGATGGTGAATGGGTCTTTGGATCCTGATGTACAGAGATCAAAGTTGGGTAAAGAAGTTGCGGAGCTGTTTAGGCACGCTGTCGATCCAGAGGGTTATGCAGCCTTTAAAACTTGTGAGTTGATATGAGCCTCTCCCCCTTTTGGTGTTGTTTCTTTTTCTTGACCTTTTTTGTTGTTGTCAAGACGTACACCAATTCGATGCGCATGAAATACCATTTGACGGACCAACGGGAATCGTTGCGCGGGTCGAACGACTACTGGCTTCTGCTCCTGGGCTTGGAGATGAAGCGAAACAACGACTCTTGGATAAGTTCATCCGAATCATCCTTCAACAGGCATAATCACTACTTCCTCAAGACCTTTCAAGCTCCTCGCAAGTCTATCGCAGTACTCATCTCATCTCCTTCGATAACAATCAGCATCTTAACGACCGTATACCTTCCAACTATTTAAAATATCAACTATCTATGCGTCTTTTGCAATCTTGTTTTCGAGTTTTCAAACTCCACAGTATGCAACATAATCATCTTTGCCCCCTCCTACTTCATTTTCGGTTTACATCTTGTTTCAAGGGAATATTTTTTCACGCTCCTGGAATTATGTTGGGCTTTATCTGTTGATTCTTGGTGATCATTCTCTTTTTTTTTGGCATATGCATACGTATTGCGCAGTCAAGTCATGTCCTTATGTTTTTGTTCTTTTAATGTTTTCCTTGACTACGCTATATTTTTTTCGTGTCGGTAGATGATTTGCATGTTCTGTATGTTTTACACGTTGACGATAGCTATAATTCCTTTATGAATGGATGGATGAATGAACCGATAGATCAGTATATAGAGATGTAAACGTTATTAATTCCCACTATGATACAGATAATAAAACAATGTCCAGATCAACGGATAAAAGATGGAAATACAAGAGATATCATGTATGTAGGCTCAGGCCTCAGACTTCGTCGTGCAAATTCCATTATGTCGCAGGCCTTAAAGCTCTCAACCTATCAGCGAGCTTGTCATCCTCCTCTTTATTCTTTTCTTTCTTACTGAGGTCGGGCACTGACGAAAGATCCTTTGAAGCCAAATCGTGCTGTAGCTCGATATTGGCTTCTTCAGCAGTTTGTCGCAGGAGTTGTTCGATTTGGTCTTGGGGAGTGGAAACGGCTGTCGTTGAACTCATGGCGTCTTCCATATATGAAGTCTGGACATCGAGATCGGTAAATTGGGTTTCGAATTTATCCATGACTATGGATATCTGAAAAAGATAAGACGTCTTATAGTCAGAAAAGATATTCGTGGAATGACGGACTCTTTCTAGGTTCATGCTCTCCATTGCCTTATCCATACCCCGCACTACGGATGTCATGTTGCCTGTTACTTGTCGCATCGTAACGGCGGTTTCTACTCTGCTAGCGACGGCATCTATCCTGCTGGAAAGTCGGAGGAGGTTCAATGCTTCACTCTTCTTCCGAATAGCATTGGAGGCGTAAATACGGGCGCCATCGTTGTTGCCCTGTTGAAGTGCCTATGATGAAGGTTGCATTAGGCTGACAAGATACCCCATGGATCTATCTGTCATCTGTTATCCCTTACCTTCTTTAGCCGCGATTTCTCAGCATTCTCATCCTTTTGTGCTTTCTTGGCCTGACGATTAAGCGTCTTTGCTGTGAACTAATACGGGCCAAAAGGTTAACATAACAATTTGGATAACAATTCGGTTAAAAGGGATTAGAGTAGAAAGAACCACACACTTTAAGTTGAAAGAGAGTTTCTGTACAGTAAATCGTTAGACAAATCCGTTGAGAAAAAAAAAAGTATTGAGAGCTGACTTTCAAGGTTGCTCATGGTGTGCTAGTACTAGTCGTAGAGACTCGATGAGGTGACTGGGAATCATCGCCTCTGCAATCACGTGGCTCAAGTCGCGCCGGTCTCTAAATATGAAATTCAAATTGTGAATCTGTGCAACATTCAAGGATTTGCATAATATCAACAGCGCACTGGTCTGCATAAACCAGCTCTTTGTACCATGGGCCTGCTATATTACTTCAGGTCTTTATATTTAATCCATAATTTTTCATCCCTGACGTTCAAGTTTTGATTTTTCTTCAAGTTATTTCGCCATGCTCGCGGCCTTTGCTTTCATGACCTTGTCACTGGGTTCGCTTCGTATACTTTATGGATGAATATTTGGGCTAATGTGGTTCATTTGACAGCAAGTGGCCTCCTGTACGCCTCAGAATTGATTGAGGAGCATTCACGGCTAGCAAAAACGTTAGGACAGCGAAGTGTCTACGTGTGTATTGACCTATTTCTGAATCAAAGAAACCAAACTGAATGACTCGTTATTTAGATAATTATACTACTTCACGGTCTATTCTGCTTCACTGACCGCCTACCCTTACTGCAGACATTATTCTCCATCGTCTGTCACATTGTCTACCTTCAAAACTTCTCCAACACTTGGCCATTGATTTCCCTCACCTCAGTAACATTCCTCGCATCCTGTGTTCTCGTTATTGCGGACCATTTCGCTTGGTTTTTCTATTTTGCAAGGGTGACCAACGATGCACACCACTTGAGGACGTATCGCGGGATAGCGGCCGACACTCATAGCTTCACGGAAATTGCATCGTTTTTTGGGATATGCGTCTGGTTTATTCCCTTGTACTTATTCCTGAGCCTTAGCGCCAATGACAATGCTCTGCCTACGACTACTAGTAAGCCTATTCTTCGGCATGTCCAAACTCTTGCCAATTCTAAAACTTTTGATTGTATAATAGCTGAGCCAAGTTCACCCTCCGTGACGTCCTCAATACAAGCTGCAAAGGCTCGTGTATCGCTTATACGATCCATTTTCTCGCTTGTCTCTTTTGATGGCGTTTCCAGAATAAGACAAACGCGAAGGGGTACAACAGAAGGATTGATTGCACCTCGATCTCCGGCCCCGTCTCACTCAGCTCCTTCACATGTACCATCTTCACCTTCTCTGAGACTACGACCTCAGTATCCACCGCCACCACCACGTTCACCAAGAACTAACCCTGACGTACAAGAGATTGAAGTTCATTTATCGCCTAAAGTAGATTCAGAGTTCAAACTTCTGGACACTACGCCGAGACGGAGATTGCAATCTAACCAAAGACCGATGGGAAAAGCCTTAGGTTTAGGTATAGGAATGAGCTCGAGAACCAGTACTCGTTCGCTCTTAGTTGAGGATGAGTAGATTTTGTTTCAAGGATTTTACCAAACAAAAGATTTATTTATGACGCAAAATAAGTTTGATCCCGTTTCGCGGTCGGTGTAAGTACAAAAGGACACATGTTCAGCACTCGTTCAGCATGTATCTCTACCTTGGAAACAATCCACGCTCGCTTTATCTTGTAACCAGCTCGCACGATGAGAGACGTGGTTGTCCCAGCAGAGCTCTCGTCTTCCGTGCAGGTGAAGGCCAATCGAAGGCGATTGTTGAATTTCTGCACAAGGATCAAGTAGATGTTTCGAACTGCGTTAGGTTGACGAATAGAATTGTAAAAGGCTGTCTTGGGTTGATATCGGTTGATAATGGTCCGCCCGTTAACATAGGCAGACCATCGAAGTTACTCACTTATTTCCTTAGACTTGTTTCTCGCCGTTATCACGAGTGCCACTGAAGTAGGCAACACGAGACCATCAGCGACAAATCCCGAAATTGTTGCACGTATCCATGAAGTTTGCTTCTACAGTTTGACTTCACCGACCTGGGATGACCTGTCGACACAAGATCCTCAACTGAGCCCTGATCCAACGGAATCGACGTTTAGGGACAACTATGCCCAATCTACGCCTCCTTCACAAGTATTCGAGCATCCATGTATGCCTTTAACGAAAATTCTATCTTCTGGCTCTTTCTATTATGCAATTGAATCGCAATGGGATCTTTCTTCGAGGCTGGCTATTCGGCTTGCGAGAGACCCCAACCACTTTAAGGAAGCGCTGACCTTTGATGAACGATTTGTGTGGAATGAATATATTATACGGAGCTTGCTCGATTTTCGAGAAAGGTTGGAGGTGCAAGAAAGAGAAGACTTAGATCAGTGTCAGTTTATCGTGAGTTCTCCTTACTCTGTGAAGTGTTTACCGACTGATTTCCTTCAAGATTTTGGCAATTCAAGGTTACGTTGGGGTTTTTACGATGGCTTTACCGGCTCCGCCCACTGACGGAGCACCTGCTATCGCGACTTTATCGTTGATATCTCGTCTCGGATGGAAAAGGGCAGGTACAAGGTTTAACACACGCGGGGTTGATGACGATGGAAACACTGCCAATTTTGTTGAGGTCAGTCTTCCGTTAGATGGTCCCTTGGCTATTCTCGAATGCCTTTTGTAGACGGAAACTATTTTCAGCACTGATCAACACAGTGTTAGTTATGTGCAAGTCCGTGGAAGTGTGCCGCGTATGTTTACTCATTCTACGTATGTTTCTTGAGCTGATGAGTAACACCCAGTATTCTGGGAGCAACAGGGCTTGCAAACATTTGGCCAACGTATCCAAATCACTCGACCCCACGCCTCCCAGCCAGCATTCGAACGACATCTTTACCATCTTATGGAAGAATATGGTTTGATACACGCCATAAATCTTCTTGGCCAAAAAGAAAATGAAGCCTCACTGACAAACGAATATGCTCGGCATCTCCAAATTGCTCGGGCAGCGCTTGGAGACGATCTTGGAATTACACATTTCGACTTCCACAACGCTGTCAGAACAGGTGGACATGATAGTGTTATTCGGGATCTCAAGTTCGTGATATCCAACTGCCACCGCTATGTATTTTTTCTGACCATCTCCCTCATTAGGCGTATTGAAAACATTGTCGACAACGTCGACAAATTCGGATTCACCATGTGTGATTCCCCTTTGGACGACATAGTCACTGACCAGAAAGGTGTCTTCAGGACAAACTGCTTAGACTGGTAAAAAGAGGTCTTCTTGCATGGACACTAAACACAACATTGATTCGTCAACTAGCTTAGATCGTACGAACTTTGTTCAGGATATTCTCTCGCGAAATACCCTAGAGCAGTATCTTCTTCTTGTTCGGCGTGAATGGTTACACTCCAACACCCTTTGGACAAATCACCGCGAGCTCTGGGCGGAGAATGGCGATGCCTTGTCTCGTATATACGCAGGAACAGGCGCCCTTAACACCAGCTTCACAAGGAGTGGGAAACGCACCCTGGCTGGTACGACCATCATCTGCGCAATATATAGTGTAGTGTACTGAAATTTCTCAAGGTGTTCTATCTGACGCAACGAAAAGTGTATCACGGGCCTACATCAACAATTTTCAAGACAAAGGCAAACAAGTTGCGATCGATATGTTTTTGGTACGACGTACGCCCGCTCTTGGAGGCCAATATCTCAATCACTATCCTTAGGGAAATTTAAATAATCAATGCCAAGTTACCATATATGATCCAGTCCATGACCAGGTTAGAGCGACTCTTGAACAAAGGTAAGATGTGGTATCTATCACCTTAGCGCAGCACTGATTTTTCCGTCACAGATCGTCAGAATATTCAACAACAAGGAATTGTCTGTGTTTTTTCGGAACTTGGAACTTAAACGGCAGAGTATGTTATTCGCTTCTGCGATTTATTTTAGCTCATGGTCGCCTTCAATACCCAGGCTCCATCAGAGTCCTTGCTTCCCTGGCTTTTTCCTCGACAAGGCAAGTGTGACCATGGCTTCGCTCACGTATTCGCTCATCATGTGGTCTTAGGTTTCAACGAGTTCGTTGATTATCGTCAACATAGTCCTGAATGACACTGATAAGGCGTAGGCCTGATATGTTTGTCCTCGGTTTTCAAGAAATAGTGCCTTTGACTGCACAACAGATAGTTCAAACTGACCCGGAAAAAAGGCGAGTTCAAACCCCTGATCACACTGTTTGTGATTCTAACCTAACCTTGTGGAAGGCGTGTTTGGGAAAAGAAAATCTTGGACACTCTTGATCGCCGTCCTCACAAGAAGTGCGATTACGTTCTTCTCAGGAGTGAACAGGTATCTGATCCAATTACATTCCGATTATCAGTTTCTCATCTCTTCGTTTAGTTGGTTGGGACCGCCTTACTGGTACTTGTGCGTTCAGAATTGACAGCTGTCATAAGAAATGTAGAAGGGACGTCAAGAAAGGTATACTTTCACTCTCTTGCGTTGCGCACGCAATATCCTCAGTATTATCAAATATGTTAGACTGGTTTGCGCGGTATGTCCGGAAATAAAGGCGCAGTGGGAATCCGGCTGGATTATCACGATACCAGCTTCTGCTTCTTGACGGCTCACCTTGCGGCTGGTCATACGAACGTTGAAGAAAGAAACGCCGATTATCACACAATCGTGCAGGGTTTGCATTTCCAGAAGGGAAAAACAATACAGAGTCATGAGTGAGGAATAAATGACCTGATACATGAAAGCTGCGTTAACGCCATGCAACAGAAATGTGATTTGGCTTGCCGACACCAACTACCGCATCGATCTCGACAATGCTAGTGTAAGATCATTAGCGGAACGTGACGACTACGACCCGCTTGTTGCGGCTGATCAGGTTTTATTATTGTTTGATTAATTTGTTTAACGGCGTTAATAAATGCTCTGCTTTAGCTGCGACAAGCGATGGATATGAAAACTGTGTTTTCAGAATATCAAGAAGGACCCTTGTTGTTCCGGCCCACGTATCGATATGACGTTGGAACTGACACTTATGATACGAGTGAGAAAATGCGAATACCAGCGTGGACAGGTGGATATCAATCATAATCTCCGCACTCTCAAATTGATAGCCAAGCAGATCGTATATTGCACCGTGGAGATCAACTTACCCTCAACGTTTATTCTAGGGCTGAGTTACGAGGATCTGACCACAAACCAGGTCTGCAGCGTGCTCGTTCATTCACTTTCTTTCAAGTATTAAATTTGATACAGTCTTTGCAATCTACAACGCCGAGGTGCGAATAATTGACCGCGTAAAGAAAGCAACTTTGTCGCAAATGCTTCTTGAGAGTATTGCCTCCATGGAACCTGGCGAGAAGTTGGACAACAAACTTGCCAACCTCACTATACCAGCAGGCACCCGACAATGTATGAATTTGATCATGCCTCACTCATCGAGCCACTGATGTCGTGACCTATTTTAGTACCACCTCCTAGCTCAGACGACAATTCATGGTGGGACACGCCAGGTATGTCTTTAAGTTGTCTTTTGCTGTTAACCGCTCCTCTAAACGACGTAATCAAAGACTGCCCTGCGGGTGTGATACCCATAGCCGAACTCGAAAAGTTAGATCTCTATCGAAGAAATAATCCTTTTGATTCTTCGGAAGATTCATCCCTAACCTCTTCACCTTCTTCCTCGGATGAAGAGCTATATATACATGCTCTCTCCCTGCCAACGCCTATGGAACCTGTTCAAGCATCGACACGGAGACCTCCCCCTCCCCCTCCCAGATGATAGTATTTGGGACACATAGAAAGAGATGGCCAACGGCGACTTTGTTTTTTTTAAAAATGTGCAGTGGAAGGAAATCTTAAATTGTAAATGAAGAAGACAATATTTACGCACATACCCCGGGCCCATGCGATAGCAGTTAAAATCCAGCATGACCACACGGCAGTGATACATTATATAAGACCTTGCTTCTTGAGATCATCATAAGTCTTGCGATTGTAAACGTTGCCTTCATCGTCCTCAAGTTCTTCCATGGTCTCTTGTTCGAAGATTTCATGACGTCCTTCTTGCTTTAATTTCTCAGCCACTATGAAAAAATGGAGAATTAGCATACAGAAGGCGTTATGAAGTGTATGACCTACGCGAAAGCGCATCTTCAATGCGAGTAATTTCATGGAAATGTTTGGTATTTGGAAGGCCGAGGGCACGCATACCGAATGCATGACGTGATTCCTATAAAAGCTGGATTAGAAGAATTGAATACAGCAACACTGAATAGCACAGACCTGGAAATGTCGATCAAAGTTTTTCCTGAATACGTAACTAATTTAGCCTTTGGAAGCTGGTCAGAAAAGTTTCACAAACGTACCGCCCCATGTAGACGTGATCTGAACAGATTTCGCAACGATACTCCACTCCCAAACCATGCAACTTATACAGCCAATAGGGGATGGGCTTTCCGTCCCATCCTAGTGGAAGCTTTAGAGGATTATAGATCCTCTCTTCCTCCTCTTCCTCGGGACCACCGTCAGTGGCGGCGGCTGCCGGGGCAGGAGCGGGTTTGGACTGCTCAAGAAGCTCTTGTTCACGTTCACGAGCAGTGAGTGAGAAACGCCGTTCTACATTTGATTTGGTTTCATTCAATGTCAAGAACAATGAGATGAGAAGGTCAGTGGCCAAATGAGTGTAAAAGGCAGAATTTCGAAGACGAAGTTTTGCTGTAGATTGGGTAGTCTGGTGAGAGGACTCAACCGTTGCAGGGCCATTGGGATTAGCAGCCGGTTCCCCGGATGATGCTTGCTTGGCGACAGCTTTTATGTGCTTTTTCGAGGTAAGATGGGCGTCGTATACAGTTTGTTTGGAATAATGTTTCTGACCTGGAGATATGCACATAAGGCTCGGGTTTGCAAGAGAGTAGAAAGTATCTCACATGATGCACACCATATACCGGCATTACCATCACCATTTGTCTGGAGCTTCGAGTCAGAACTGTCTTCCCAACCTAGTATTTCACGAGCTTCCCACTTTTTGTCAAAGTCCAGTGCTGCTTCACGCTGCCGGGTGTCGACATCCACAAGAGGCTGAGCCTTCTTCGTGAATGACAGGAGATAACTATGGAGATTTATTATGTAACTGGTATATCTTCATCAGCCGTTGAGAAATTCTAGAAGAAATTAAAACTTCACGTTTCGAAATCTTTAGTAAAGCGAGTTTCTTTTGATAAATCATAATGAACTGGGTTGTTCTGAGCAGCAAGCAGGAGGTCAAGATACTGGAGATATCCTGGCCTTTTCCCAATGTTTTTCAAGTTGTTGTATGCAGTATGATTAACATAAAGGTCCAGATATTTCCCGTAGGCTTCTTCCCCGGAGAAAAGTAGAGCAATAGCTACCAAAGTAATTGGGCGGAAGGTGTAAATTTAGTATGTTCAATAAGTAGACATTGAATTGCACATACGATCTTCTTCCTCGAACTCCTCATCTCCATCTTGAGCTGGTTCCTCAAGGAATGCAGCGATTTCAAAGTCGGATGCTAGTGGTACAGCGTCAGGGTATTTGTTATAATGATCTTGGATTTTGTTCAACCGCGCATAGAACTCTGACAAGTCATTTTGGTACGATGGGGCAGAAAGAGCATCTAGCTCTGTTTTTCTCGCGTCCTCGTCGTGGTAAAGGTCGTCCAAGGTTACGACCCTCGAGAAAAGTCTGTCCAGGATTTGTGAAGCTTTATGTTCATTTTGAAGGTTATGGCTATGTGTAGCCTGTGGACGAGATAGTAAGGTATATAGAGCTCTGTGAAAGCGCTCTATGTCTTCATGAGTCTGCCGTTGAATTTCTAAGATAGAGTCCATGGCCAGGCTTTGTTCAAACTCCGAATTTCTCTTCAACCCATCATCAGAAATGGCTGGCATCAACGCAGGAGACGAAGTACTCGCCATCCCCAATACATTTCCTTCTTATACTCATTATTGTTTTTATAGAAACTTGTATTTGAGTCATCAGAGGCTGTCTCTGTCGTTTCCACTTTCGACGACCTCGGTTTGAAGGAGGACCTCTTACGCGGCATCTACGCGTACAGTACGTGTTGTCAACTTTTTTAAACCGTACATTGTAGCTCATTACAGATAAAAGACTTCGAAAAGCCGTCTGCTATCCAGCAACGGGCTATCCTGCCGATTACGCAGGGTAGAGATGTCATCGCTCAAGCCCAGTCTGGTACAGGTAAAACGGCAACTTTCTCCATTTCAATCCTTCAATCCATCGACATCACCCTTCGGGATGCTCAAGCACTCGTTTTATCACCTACCCGGGAATTGGCAACTCAAATTCAGTCTGTCGTTCTCGCCCTGGGTGACTATATGAACGTACAATGTCATGCATGTATTGGGGGTACATCCATAGGAGAGGACATCAAGAAACTCGAATACGGCCAGCATGTTGTGTCAGGGACTCCTGGTCGTGTTTTTGACATGATTCGAAGGAGAAGTCTGCGAACACGAAACATCAAAATGCTGGTGCTCGACGAAGCTGATGAGCTTCTCAACAAGGGCTTCAAAGATCAGATTTATGAAATTTACCGATTCCTTCCTCCTGCTACGCAAGTAGTACTTCTAAGTGCCACGCTGCCTTACGATGTTTTGGAAATGACTACCAAATTCATGACGGACCCCATTCGAATCCTCGTGAAACGTGATGAATTGACATTGGAAGGGATTAAACAATTCTTTGTAGCTGTGGAGAAGGAAGACTGGAAGTTCGATACTCTTTGCGACCTGTATGATACCCTCACAATCACCCAAGCTGTGATTTTCTGCAACACACGGCGAAAAGTTCGTCATAAATATCTTGCCGCTGGTATGCTTTTAACGCTGTCATATTTTTTCAGGTCGATTGGCTCACAGAAAAAATGCGTGCATCTAATTTCACTGTATCATCTATGCACGGCGAGATGGTGCAAAAAGAACGTGACGCCATTATGGCAGAATTCCGTGGTGGAACATCGTGAGTTTCCTCACTGCTTCAAGAATCTTGTTATTTATTGTCCTTAGACGGGTCCTGATCACAACAGATGTTTGGGCCAGGGGCATTGATGTCCAACAGGTTTCATTGGTCATTAATTATGACCTTCCAGCGTGAGCATCTTGTTAATGGGTCTAACCTTCGTGCACTGAAACAATTTTGACCTCAACTTAGAAATCGTGAGAATTACATCCATCGCATCGGTCGATCTGGGCGCTTTGGCAGGAAGGGTGTGGCTATCAACGTCGGTTTTTAGTTTTGTCGCCTGGCATACCTTTCGCTCACATCACATCATAGTTTGTCACCGTTGACGACGTGCGCATATTGCGTGACATAGGTGAGGCAAAAACTGTTGAATCTTGGTGGCCCTACTTAGTATTAACCCTGGTTCTATCTTCAGAACAATTCTATAGCACCCAAATTGTAAGTTACTCTAAAACAAAATCACCTCATATTCACAATGCTCACATTACTGCAGGATGAAATGCCGGTGAATGCGGCCGAGCTCATCTAAGTTCAAGAAGCATGGAACGACTTTTCTTGGAGATGGGGCCGCCGTACCCAATCATGTAATGTATAGTGATAGAAATTTTGTCACGATTATTTTGTCTATGCTTTGGTTTTATTTTATTTGTAATTCGTATCTTACGAAAAACAATATCATATATGAAACGTCAGTTTGAACATTCATATCTATCTCATTGCAAATTCTCGGAGATAAACAAAAATACCAGTAATGTCAATGAGTGCTGATGAATCGTATTGCAGTCATACGACACTGGGCAAATAGGTATTTAGATATCTCGTTAACGTTCTTTGATCGAAAATAAAGACCTTGAAAGAAGTCGAAAGGTCATGGTACCTGGTGACAAATGACACCATGAATGGTGGAGAATGTACATACCTGACCCATGCTAGAATCGCCGTAGATGCAACGAACGTGCAAGCAGCAGCAGACAGCAGGCCTCAGTGCCCTCGGCTAAGCTGAGTTTTGACGAAAATTGGTAACGGGGTCACCGCGTTCTTCAACTTGACATCATGAATGCAGATAGCGTTGCCACACGTAAGGCAATAAAGATAGATTCAGTAGGTCACA
This sequence comes from Phlegmacium glaucopus, assembly GCA_015039465.1. Classification (NCBI taxonomy): domain Eukaryota; kingdom Fungi; phylum Basidiomycota; class Agaricomycetes; order Agaricales; family Cortinariaceae; genus Phlegmacium; species Phlegmacium glaucopus. The sequence continues at coordinate 186,900 of MU130237.1, read as the reverse complement.
GGGGCTGCCTCAAGGACTCTTTGGTCCGGCGGCGTGTGGTAAAAGTAGCAGTATATGTCGTTCTGGAAGCCTCAAGATCAAGGTATGACTCCCAGGCTCATTCTTAATCACCGTCCATTTTTTACGCTGGTTTCATTCATATAATAAGTGAGACTGCATAAAAACTCACAGCAGTGATTCATATTGTAGATTTCATGAAAGGCAGGTCTGTTGGACTGCGTTGGATTTTTGACAAGCCAGTCATCTACGATTTTCGGAGGCCGTTGGAGTATGATGCAAGACTGTCAGGTCCATGCGACGGTGTTAGAACCTCTGAGAAGACATCTGTAATCGCTGAAAAATTCCTAAGGTCATACGCCGTGCTTGTCGTTAATTAAGAGGATTGAAAAAGATCCGAGAAGTTCCTAGGAGTAACATGGGGCTCGTAAGGAAAAGAACTAAAATTTCCTACAGAGGAATTCATCAATTGTTTTTTCGAGATTATCGGATTGATAACAAAGCCATACTTGTCTTCTGCTTGGAGCCAAGAGTTGCCATCGGAGTTACATATATTTGACTCGATTTCCGGCGGGATCTGCAGGGCTGTACACGGTGAGAGAAATCCTTATTAAACAAATTTCTTCAATGATTCTTCTGTTGATCGAAGGGTTGGTGATTTTTTTAATGTGGCTGAATGTGATTCTTCTGGGTGTCATTCATCCAAAAAGATGATTGTCACGCGGCGAGCATCCATTATTAGAGGGAAATAGATGATCGGATCCTTGATTGTAGTTTAGATGGGGTCACCACCGAAAGATGGTTGCGGTACATTTTCAATTATGAAATCACGCGAGCATGGCGCAGATGTGACGCCTATAAGAACGCCTGCAAAAATTTCTAATGCACATAGTCAGTCCTCGTCTCATTTCCTGATGTGTTGTTGGAGAAGGTGAGCTCAGTTGTTGACGCGTACCGATGAACTCACTGATGTGGACGAGCATAGAGTGCGTTATTTTTACAAAACGTAGGTGATATTTGTCATCTGCCAGTCATTGAGACCCCACATTCAAATGCTCTGAAAGGTGTGGTCACGGGGTTACACAGGTACAAGCATTATACCTCGAACTGCGAGCCATACTGACTGTGGCCGTACTACAGCCCGACGAAGAGGTATGTTTTTCTGTTGTGAATCGTGAACGCAAGATAAACAGTGAAACAGATAAAATGTGATTCTGTGAACTGCAAATTCAGTCCTACTCACCCAGAGGATTGCCAGCCACCGCGCTGCTCTCAAACGTGTTGGCAATAGTAAGGTTTTCTTCCAGCCTTGTGCAATCACACATTGAAGTAGTTGAACGCACCAGTCGTCAATATCCACAACAATACACTCCTCATTTAGACAAAGCCTGCCCAGCATGCGGCGGATGATATAGAACCGATTCACGCCAGAAGCGCAAGCAATGGTTATTAAAATTCGCATACTTGGCTTTGATTAATAATAGTAGCTGTCAATGACATAAGAATTGCCTTCGCACTGACGGTCAAAATTGCAAGAAACTGGCATGTAAGATATTCAATTAGGCAGAGCAGAAACTGACGGTTAAGGGTCTCCAATGTCATGCTTCTTTTTCATCTGAGCAAGCTCTTCCTCTCTTCTCGCAATGTCAGCTTTTGCAGCGGCGGCGTCTTGCTTCGCTGGCATATGGTATAAAACCACAATGTAACGCTCTTGTAAGTGGAAACCGTTCAGGTGATCAAGGGCATTTTTGGCCTGGAAAGAATACAATTAGCACTTGAGATTTTCCACGCAAAAGTCATCTTACGTCCATAACATCATCATACACGACAAAGGCCGTTCCTCTGGTTTTCTGCTCGTTTCCTATTCGAATCTGGCGGATACTGCCATATCGTCCAAATAGGTCGTACAAGTCATCGCCTGTGATTTGGTAGTTTAGGTTCTTTACGAAGAGCATACGATTGGCTCCTGCAGGCGCTTTGGTCTTAGGACGATTAGCATCTCCGGTTTGGTTCATTTATGGAGAATAGATACCGTTGGTCTTGCGAGCGACATGATTGTAATGTTCTAAGAGGAAGTCTAGCTTACTAAGCCTATATTTGCACCAAACTTAGTCACCACCACCGGCCAATTTGGAACTGATACCTCTGATTTTGGCCCAAATGTGTAAGATTCTAGCACGTATTTGCTCAGTGTTTGCGAGCGATGAAGCAAACGACTGAGGGAAAATGAGTACACGACGAAAGGTATATATGTTCAAAGGAGAAAAAGAGCTAAACTACAATGAGGAGAACAAAAAGCAACTGTAGAAACAATAAGGAATATATTAACTAATACAGTATTGGGTTATGAACGGATGTTTCAAGAGCTGAGAGACGAGAGAAAGTAAAATGGGAATATGTGACAAAATGAGTAGCGGGCATCTACTATACCAAATATGGGCTCGCAGGAGTTTGTTATTCCAACAAAATGAGGCCGTATACCGAGGATTATCAGCTCGCGATTCTCAATTCAAGGCCAAACAGCTCAGCTCAAGGCCGCACTGGAGTTGAAGCTGCGAGTGATTTAGGTTAATCTTATCATATCCCATCACATCCAGTAGATTTTTTTTTATCTCCGTGGCTATTAAAAATCGGTCTGGTAGTTTTGTTCAGCCTGTTCAAAAGGATCACTTTTACCAGAGAAGGTGGTTTAGTGGTGGTAATTTCATTGTACAAAAGTAATGGTGACTAAGTTTGGTGCACCATAAGTTATTCGTTTGAAATGATTATGTGTAGAATTCAAATGCAACTGGACATTTGGCACTTAGGTGTAATGCATTGCACTGACACAGGAGAGATGCCAGAGAAGTGAAGAAAATCATAGGACTCGTGGTATAAGAGAATTCTCAGATCCAAATTACAGAGGACATACCAAATTTAACTAAGAAATCGTAAAGATTTAAAACTACTCGGTAGAAATATTTAAACATAGTTGACTAAAAAGGCAAGGATAGTTGTCATGCAGAAGGCTGCCTCTACTGCCGGAGAGATCATCTTGTAAAATTTGTTCGAGGATCCGTTTGAAGTCGCACTAGCTGAGGGGACCGACGTCTGGCTTGGGTTAGTTTGCGTGGCCGATGTCGATGTGTTGGCCGGGCCGACGAGGAAATAATTCCCTGCTAATGGGTCTCCTAACTTAACTGCTTGTACGAAGCTGGAGAGGTTGAAGCTAGTCCTCGGCGTCGAAGCATTGACTAGTGTTGGCGCAACTGTATTAAAGTTGCTGGGTTGGTTGAAAAGGAGAACGGGATATCTAGGAAAGGACGCGACTGTGTTGAGTCTAAGATCAGTAAAGAGTATTGCTAGACTGACCGATGAGGGTCTGAGCCTGCTGGAGGCGACGGAGGGAAGAATTCCATAAGAGCAGCGGTATTATTGGTTAGTTGCCTCGTCGTGGAATCGACGGTGAAACCCCCTCCAAGGAAATGCAAGAAATCGGCGAGGGTAGGCGCTTGTGGGGTAGGCGCATCTGGATCAACAATAACCAGAACAAATGGGGTTGTAGGCAACGCAGCACTGGAAGTACCCAAGGAGAATTTGGGTTCTATTGCGGTTTCTGATAATAGCAAAGTTTTTAGATCGTTGTCTGTGATAAGGGGTGCAAACTGACGTTCTGTGGATAGTAGAACTCCTGGGACTACATTGATGCTTTGCTTGGTCGCAGTGTCTGCAAACGAAACGTTTAACAGAGCAATAGGATTGAATGTGGGAATAACATTGGGAACAAGGTGAGATGAAGAAAAAGCATTTGTAACATTTATGAGAGGCGATGTGGTTTGTGCAGAGGCTGACTGGAGCACCAAAGCAATGGACAAGATAGCAGAAAACATTTTTTACAAGGAAAGAGGATTCAAGAGAGCCAGCTTATATAGTGTTGGCGGGAACTATATGGCAGGATTTAAATTCTTTTTTTATTATTCAGTACAGTATCCGGGAGCTGAGCGCTGAATTTTTCTTGTTGACAAGTTACGTATCGACCAAGTGAATTACTGAAACAACCTTTCAGATCTTCAGAAGCCCCTACATGACAGGTGTCACGATCTTTCAACAGTTGTGTTGTGGACAGCAAATTTGATATATGTATCTTTGGTGGATTACCAAGGAGCGAAGCTGCGAAATTCTGCTTGGGTACCTCAAGCCTGAGGGTACCTCACTGTAACGATACTTGACCCTCCAAGTAATGTATCAGAGTTTATTAATTATGATAAAAGATGATAATAACTTCCTCAATTGGATTGAGCTCACAGCTCACCAAGGAAATCTTGCTTCATCAGCAACTGTCATGTCATGTCATGTCGTCACCAAACTTTTACCGCGGCGTCCCGCTATTCACTTAGTCATCGAGAGTTTATCTAAGTGGCTGTGTTGTGGCTGTGTAGCGGCGCTTGCGACCAGAGCAGCCTGCTAGAGCTGAGCGGCTCTATCATAATCTTCGCCTGCTTTTTTCGCAATTCACTCCAATAGTTGCCCTCTTATTTTATTCCTCAGCAAATCTTTTTTTCGTGACTCCACACAATCTGTCCTATGTAGATACAAACTCCTGTGCTGCTCAGACCCGGAGCCTCGCCCTCACGGAGTCCCGCCTTCACAGCTCATCTTAGATTGTCTTGTGCACAGTTCAGGGCCCATGTTTCAGTCAAAAAACCCTTCGTTTTTCCCTCCAACCTAATACTTCTATTAATATACTAGTTCACTCTCATTGATCTCCCTGATCAATTTCCTCCTTGGATGACATAGTATCCCTTCGACCGCATAGACTTAGTTCCCCCAAATCTTTATATGAGGTTACCTAATTGAAGATGGTAGGAAGCTCATAAGACCGTTGCCAGACTAAAAAAAAGAAGCTACAGAAGAGTGCGCTAATGCTAGAGTGCGAATGACTGAAATCAAAATCAACCTGTCTGTGTTGTGTGTAGAGCATTTGAACACATTCAAGTTAAACTTGGATGTCGCTTGAAGATGCTAGAAAAGCCGACAGTTATGATATCCCATGTTTCTTCACACTTCGTACGTAGCAAAAAAAATCATGTCCTCTGTGTGAGAAGTAGCTAAGTAGCCTCATGTGTTGAATGTAGGATAGGTGACGCGGATTTCGATACGGTGGCTGAGAAAATATTAGCTTGAACCGTCCGAGTGGGGCAGGTTCGGCAACGAAAGATCACATTCTGGCTACATAGTAAACGGATAAACACTCTAGAGCACTCAACTTTTCGAAAAGACAAGTAGGACGTACGAAGAGATGGAATAAGGGGAATCATTTCTTTTTTGGCTTTACACCTCTTCTCATTAATCTTTCAACCTCAGCGCACCCATTCTGTCCTCGTGTACAAACAACAGTCGCGTCTTCAGTCCCTGCCAGCGTATCCGGAATAAGGCACTTTATGTCTTCAACATTAGAGCAAGGACAGTCCTTCGGTCGCGCAACGCAGTCCGAGGTTGCTGGACATAGGTATTGCGAACATGATACTAAGTGGCGACGCAAAGATATAAGTCTTGTGAGGTACAAGGACTATTATGAATAATTGACACACCGCCATCGGAGTATGCATGCCCAGAATGTTGTGGATGCTGCTGCTGCTGCTGACCGAACATGGATTCGAAGATGTTAAACTGAGCAGATATGAGCTGAAGGCTCGCTAGAAAAAAGAATGCAAGCATGAGTGATTTTGACATGATGAGGTCGTTGAAGGAAACTGATTCAAAGCTCGTCAATCCCTTTCTCTTACATAATACATGCTGACATTTTTATAACCTTTACACAAGGAATCCAAGCTTTACTTCAAATAGATACATAAATTTAGGAAGAGATGTACCTGGCCATGACTCAGTAGAGCTCTGCGTAAATAATTAAAAAGTAAGTAGAAAACGAGAAGATATATGAGATGGATTGAAGATGTACAAATCGAGGAATATGGACATTGATGTGGGTCATGTTGTCAATAGATAATTGTCGAAATGGATAGGGCGTTATGTGATAGATAGATATTCTTGAAAAATGGAGTTCGTCCACATCGTCATCAACATCTGCTAGATGCTAGATATCACTCTACTCGTCGTCGTCGTTCTGTCCCTCTTCTATATCATCTTCCTCCATCATTCGTCGCAACCTTTTCCGGGCATCAACTTTCATAGGCGAACATGAAGAGGACAAATCAGGCCCCACATGTGTAGAGGAGGGCCCGAGATTTCCAATCCCTCTCGTTGGCGTTTCAGTGAAAGACTTCGATTTCCCCATTGGTGTAGCCTCAACCTTCGGCGTTTTGAGAGTGGTTTTGCACAGAGTCTTTCGACGTGGTGGGAGATTTTCTTTAGATGAATCCGCGTTCGTCTCAATGTCGGATAACGTTTCAGGGTTGAAGTCCGAGCCAGCAGGATAGATTGTGATGTGTGTGTCTTGGAAGACAACAAAACCAGGGTAATGAATGGACTGTGGATCCGGCAGAGGTGGTAAATTTCGGGGAATGTCAATAGGAACAGCTGGTCGGGTTGAAGACGTGCTAGATTCTTCAGTACCGGCTGGTAGCTCGCTTGAAGAATGGTAAGCTGATGACGATACAGGTCGTGATGTTGTGAGCGTCTTCCTTGGGGACAAAGAAGGAATTTGGGTCTGGGTAGGGATGGGCATAAAAGAACGCTTTGTAGGTTCCCCTCTACGGTTTTTGGGTAGTCCAAAATTAAGAATTCTGGCAGGACTAGCAGAACTAGCCAAAACGTCACCGAAGCGGGTAGGCGACGCCTTCCCTAACGACATGGGTGTCTTGCAGGTCTTTTCAGGAGCGAATACGCCCTCCGAATTGAGGATTCGGCGTTTCGTGGGACTATAGGGATTTGGACTCCCAGGAGAAAGCTGGCGTTTGTGACTTCGGACCGACTTTGATAGGAGGTTAGGGTGGGCTGAAAGAAAGCGCTCTAATGGCAGCTCTTGCAAAGGCCCAGGACGCTGCATCGAATTGGGGACAAATAAAATGAAGCTAATAGAACGAGGATATGAGGCGCTCTGTCGTCAGAAACAGTTTTACAACAAAAGCCACAGAGTTGAACTTAGAACAATGCAAAGTCCTCGTGGCCGTCGCGTTATGTCACTGTCGCGTTATGTCACGCGTCGCGAATCTCATTAAGCAATCAAAGTACGTAAGCTATGTTCCTCGTTCCGTCAACATTACTACATCGAATACCCCCGTACCCGTCGCATTAGGCCTTCCTAGAACAATGTTACCTGAGGGTGTGGTAAGGTCGTCGAAGTCTCCGAACAGTGTCGCATCCGATAGGAACGCCGCAGTTGTCTCGTAGGAAGCTTTGAGTAAAGGAGATGGGTTCGTGGAAATTCCCCTGCGATTGAATGGTTTATATCCCCCGTCAAATGTCTAGGTATAATTAAGCAAAATTCAAAGACAATATAGCAAAACACTGTACCATATAATCCGCAATAAGCTCAAGATGCCTTTTGTTGACGTCGATGCTGTAGACTGCAAAGATGCCTTTCATCTCTCGAAGAATTGCGGCACGAGCCATTTCCACACCATAGGTCTTCAAAATTGCATAGATGTCATTAGAATATATGTCATCGTCTTCCAGTATGCTCTCGTCGGAACTCGAAGCAAATTCCCACATCCCACGTAGATTAGACCCATTTGTTGTCAGCTGGAACGCCAGGGTGAGCGTGGACCGCGGTATGGCGAGAGCAGCGGTAATATACCTTGATTTCAGGCTCTGCGCCTTTCTGACTCTCTTTAGTCTGAAAACAGTCCGAGATCCCAGGAATCTCTCGGACCACAGTTGTACGGCATGCACGTTCAACAATGCCCACAAAAAGGAGCTTTGGCATATCAGACGTGAGCTGGATAATCAACGATTTAAATACTACAATACGAAGAGCTGGAAGGACGAACTTGCCTCGAGCGTGAATGTACACTGTGATTCGTCAAAATCGAAAGCAATTGCATGCTGTAAATGCCGCTGAAAGAGTCCTGATACACGATCAACTAACGATTTGAAGGACGTGGACTTCGGTTTCTTTAGACTCGCTTCATCCAAATGTTCATCACCAGACGCGTTTGCAGCCTCAATAGCAGCATCGTCGTATGGTTTATCCTCTTCGCCATCATCTTCGTCATCGCTATCGTACGTTGCTTGCTGCTTCTTTTGTTTACTGCGTTTTACTTCGTCAGCGTCACCATCACCTGCCTCGCTCTCCTCATCAGCATTTTTCTTCCTTGACGTTTCTGTATCTTCTTCGTCGTCCGCTTCACCCTCCTTGGACCTCACCTTTTTACCCTGTCCCAGCTGAGCCATTTGACTCTTTAAGTCAGCATCAAGTTTCTTCATTTCGTTCACTATCTCTTTCTTGAGCGTTAAGGGGAACTTGACACCAAATGCAGCCAATATTTCTGCTGGTTGTAGGTCATGTTCTTCTTGATACTCGTGTTTGGGATAGAAGGTAATATTGACGGTGAATTGAGTGCGGCGGGCTCCGTCCTCTACTCGCAACTGCTCATGTACAAGGACATTGTCAATGATCTGAGAAAGAGTGATGCGACTGGCTCGTTTGCAAAATAGGCTAATGTCGTGTGGCGAAATCCCACGCCTAACTTTCATTGTCATTGATGGCGTCTTTGGCTTTTGGGATGCGGTCATAACGATTTCTCGTAAACGAGGGATACCCAGGGTTACATTTGCAGCACCATGACCTAATACGACCTTAGTATTTATCAAAATTGATGTAATAGAGCATACCAGCGAAATGGAAAGTGTTCAGTGTCATTTGCGTAGAGGGTTCACCCACCCTTTGCAAAAGAAATACAATTAGGACAGATTGAATGTGATGATACTGCAACGTACCCTTGTGAAGCTAGCAGACCAACTGCCTCGCCAGGGTCAACCAGACTCCTCATATACTTGTGATTCATGAGGGCTCGGAAATCATTTGGATCCATCGGGCTTCTACGAGTTTTATAATTTGTAGCTATTGGCTCCGCTTCTGCGAGTAATTTTTGGGGATTCGAATTCACATATTCGTCCACTGCCACGGCAAACTCCTCTGATGTACTTCCCAAGAATCGAGTTGGGTCAAACTTGGCCATGGGAGGATCATATTTGTCTCTTTTCGCAGGCTTGTTCTTGTCGGGGCGATCAAGAGACCGCTTCAAAACCTTCTTCATATATGAAGCAGCTTTACGGGCATCGACAACATTTTCGACTTGGTAGGGCTTGAGACGGCGAGCGAAGGTGACATTATTTTGTGTAATGAAATTGAATTGGTAAAGATGTTTCTGTTTTGTCACATCGAGAGCGTCCCCCCCGTAGGCGAACTGGTATACCGAGTTATCGCTTCCTCGAACAGTATTGTCGTAATGCACTCGAACACCCTCCAAGTGCTTAATTAAGCATCGTTGTAGGTATCCAGACCGCGATGTTTTCACGGCTGTATCGATGAGTCCTTCACGTCCAGCCATACAATGGAAATAAAACTCTTGTGGTTTAATACCAGTCAAGAATCGACTGGCAACATAGCCACCGGCGATTGCTTTTGTTTCAAATGATCTGAAAGAAGGAAGCGTCTTCCCACTAACCATCACAGGAACGCGGCGACCTTCCAATTCCTGTTGGCCAAGAGCACAAGAAATCTGCCGTACGTTCACCGCAGAGCCTTTGGCACCGGAAAGGGTCATAGTCTGCATGTGGTTATATGGAAACTTGCGGAGGAGACCGTCTGGTAAGCAGGCATCAGAAATAGAGGACGTCAGCTTAGAGAGCTTCGTCTTAACCGTCATATCTAGCCCAGCCATTTTATTGTCATCCCGGAGAACATCCTCGAGCAGTGATCTAAGAGTGCCTGGTACTTCTGCCTTCGGTACACTGCCGAGTGAAGGAAAGTTTTCGACAGCTCCCTCCCATCCAAGGTTCTTTCCGTTTATGAGGAGGTCGTTTCTTTTTTTATCGCCAGTGGAAGTAAGTATTAAGTCATCCATGCGACAAGTGAAAGCTCGATGCTGTAGAAATTTAGTGAAAAGGCGGCTCAAGATCCCTAGAAGTTTTCCCGCAATATCAGCGCCATAGAGCTCATACACAGAGTGAACGAGGCCATAATCCGATGCACCAAAGGCGGCTTTATCGAGGACACCACAGAGGAGTTCTCCGTCCATGAATATTACATTATCCTCCTTCGAATCCGCTCCCCAAAGCTTCCCTGGAACTTTGGTCTTCGCATCGAGGTTTATCCCTGCATATGGATATGGTGTAATATTCTTGAGCACTGTAGAAATCTAAAGAAACCTTTTACTAAATCTGTAACAGATCAGATTGAAGACACATTTACGATTTGTTTTCCCGTCCATAAGGGTATTGGCTTCCAAATCGTTGGCGGTAAGGTGCAGAGACGAGTATCAACGCGGGGGTCGTCTTCTGGACGCAGTGCTCCATATAATAATTGAAAGTATTCCTCCCGATCAAAGAACGTATTTTGACTGGTCATCCAAACACCGGCCACGACGTGATCTTGAATGAGTCCACGGATTGGATTTCCCGAAGTTGGTACCAAATACTGGTTGTCGGTATTGGCAATCATCATGGCTTCAGCACGTGCTACATGATTTTCTGAAATGGGATATCAGTTGCAGGAATGGACAGGGTGTTGTGGAATGCTCACGAGGAAAATGTATATTCATCTCTAAGAGTGTCTGTCTGTCAGTTTGAGAGTTTTGGCAGTTACTGGGAGTGCGTACCATCGCCGTCAAAATCGGCTGTATTTCAGGGTGAAACGTTAATTAAATATCCGTTGCAAAAATAAGGGTCCCACCATTATAAGAATTGCTGTGAATACATCAATAATTGAAGAAGGATATTAGTTGCCATCGAACGAACCAGTTCGCGTAGTGCATACGGATCGTCTTTTCTCCTTGGAGGACACGCGCTTTATGAGTCATCATACTAGGCTTGTGTAATGTTGGTTGACGATTCAGAATCAAGATGTCTCCGTCGCGTAAATGTCGGTATACTTTCTTGTTCACGGCTGCCGTGCGTGTGTAAAGACCATGACGACCCGAGTTCGTCCTATTGCCTTCTTGAGGCGTCAAAAGCTGATTTGCGATGGCGGTCCTTTGTTCAACTGTCAGTTTATCCTGAAAGCAGATTACTGCGCTGAACATTGATCAGAACAGGTCGACTCTTACTAGAGATTGTTGATGGCCATCCTCGTATTCAACCAAGGTCGCTCCTGGATATCCATGAGGACCCGTGATGACAAATTGCCTCATTTCGTGGAAGTTGGCTGGTGTTACAGGCTCCGGAAAAGTCAGCTTCCTTGCAAATACCGGGGGAATCCCAATTTCATTCGGCTCAATATTAACATCTGGCGAAATGACGGATCGTGCGGCATAGTTAACACGCTTGCCCTGTTATGGTCGAATAAGGTTGAGTAGAAAAAAACTCATTTATCAAAACACACCATCATATGCTTTCGGAATAGACCCTCCTTCTTTTCAAGTCCTTGCTTAACCCCAGCAGGAGGCAATTTGCCTTGACGTACAACCTGAGGGTTCTTGCTGCTATCCATAAAGCTATTGACATCAATTTGAAGCTGCACCAGACGTTCTAGCAACGCTGCCATAATGCCTTTTCGCGCAGATTCATCAAATTCAGGAGTCTTTTGCGAAGCTCCTTTGAGATTAATATTCAGATCTCGCATGCGATATGAGGTCTGTAGCACTCTTGAAAGCAACTCATTTTGAGGATGTTCAAAAAGAGTATCGCCTAACTTCGCGGGAGGTCGAAAACGAGTAGGCGACACAGGTATGACATCCATGAAGAACATATCCGCAGAAGCAAAGGAAAGGTGATCTGGGGATAGAGGCGCAAATGGTCCATGTCGTCCAAAGACCAAAGCACAGATGATGGCTTCATTATGAAATAAACGTCGGAGGTGTGCGCGACATTCTTCAGGCGCCACGACCCGTTCGTTCCGACCTCGTAATGTTTTGACTTTTCCGTTTGCAGCCCTAGGAAGAGACGGCGCGCCTGTATCTTTTTCACCCATAACAGCCTCGCCTTCTCCCTCCTCCTCCTCCTCCTCCTCCTCCCCCTCCTCTTCTTCTTCCGCTACATTATCTTCGTCAGCTTCAGATCCCATTTCGACGTCTCCGTCTTTGTCTACGACGGTTCCATTCTTTTCGTCGTTTTTGTCTTTTTTGAGAGAATACGACCTTGTTTTCTCTGCAAGTAAAACATCGGGTCGCTTCCTTGTTGATTGACCTTTTTGACGCGTTGATAGATCGTATTCGATGATTTTGACGTGACCTTCTTTTCGATAAGTGTATGCGGGGCTATAAGAACGGTATCAAAATTGACATGAAGATAACAGTGCGAAGAATTTTTTTTTTACCAGCCACAGTCACTATTCTGGCATTTTTTTTGGATGCAAAGTTTCAAGAATTCATTGATTAGATCCTTTCGCGCCTGATAAATAAGCGTATCTTTATGTGAATCGCGAGTATTATTCGGGGCTCGTGCAAGATGGATAGCAACATAGAGGTTGATCCTCGCAATAAATGCATGGGGTGTTTCCCGAGGACCATCTTCCTCTTCTCCATCCTTATTGCGATTGATGATTAGTTGCATATCGTCGACACCCTGCGCTGCATCCAATAGACCACGCTCCAATAACCGAAGTTTGGCCAGATATTTCCATAGCTTTAGGAATGAGTTAAGGAAGATGCAAAGTGAGTAAGACCACATGTACGCACCACGGTCCTGCTCAACTTAAACCGGTGGCAAAACATGCAAGTCCCACGTAAAATATTAAACATATTTCCCATAAACAATGGATGGAATACTGGGGCCGGCAGCTCAATGTGCCCATAATGGCCAGGGCAGACGAAGTAAGTAAGGTGACATGTTGAGCAACTAAATAAAAATGTCAGGCAGTTCAAATTTGGTCAGAAAAAACCCCACTAACATGTCGGAGCGATCGCTAGGACCAAGAGCAGGATCATATAAGCCTCCAATGTTCGGCCTATTTAGATCATCAAGAAGAACGGGATTCACAATTTGTTTCACGGATATTCTTCGAATATCGTCGGATGTCAGGAATGAAAATGATACGCTAGTCACGGTGGAAGGTATCGTATGCGCAATGTTCATCGTTGTAACCAAAGAGAATCAATGTGGTTTTGGAATTGATATGGCATGTATAAGAGACTTGAGTTCAGTTAAAACTTTGTTCGGAGGAAACATTTTTTCATAGGTCACGTGATTCGTATTACTTTCAAGTCTACTGTAAATGTTAGGTACTTTCTTGTTATCGATAGCCTAAAGTTATCGTCGTTCAAGCAAATCCGGTACCGCGTCTAATACTTGCTGTCCGTGGAACTCTCCCTGACTTCAGTTTTTGAGCCTCCCCCACCATTTCCGCAATGAGCCCATTATACATTTCAGAATCCTGCTGCAAGGAGTCTCGTGCTTGAAGGAGATGCGTTAGAAGGCTAGAAGTATCGGCAGTCTGCAATCGGATATCCGCGAGGTATCGTTCCAAGTTGCCCAACGGCTGCATAGTTAAGGATTCTATAGAGGCCACTTTCGGTCAGCTAAAATAATAGGCTAGACTATATTTCACGCACCTGCATTCAATTGCAACAATTTATTGATACGCGCCATGTCAAGCTCAGGCTTAGGACCAAAGTGAGCGGCCTGCGCCCCTGGTTTCGGAGTTCCTGCCCTCGAAGGATAGTTTGCATTGGGCCCACCACCGTTCATATATGAGCTATGATGAACAGGTGGGGCCGACATAGGGCGGGTATGGATTTCAAGCATCGGTAAAGGTTTAGATGCAGCGCGAGGCAAAACTTCATCGAGGTTTACAGGAATACCAAGCGTTATTAAATGCTGGCGACGTATTCGAGAGCGTATCCAATTTGGAGGTTTCGTCGGTGGTGGTGTTTGCAACAACAGTTTGTACATTTCCCGACTGGTGACTTCGATTTTAGACGATAGATTCGATTGTACAATATTCCTCACCTATCGGGTGTTAGTAGGATCTGCGCAATCCCTTCGGCTTCTCGAATATCTTCGTCTGTCGTGACGTCTGAGATATCTTCGTATTGCCATATCGGCACTAATGTTTCGTTGATCTCGTTTTCCAAGCTCGACCGAGAAGGAAATGGATCTAATTGCAGTGGGCGCCAGTGTGATGGTCCAGGCAGAGGAAGTTGCTCAAAGTTGACGCCTTCTTCCAAGACCAATGATTCGCTTTCATGGGCATCTCCAAAGTCACCAAAGTCCCCGAAATCATCATCCTCAATCGCCTCTTGGGTACTCTCGTCTGGTGGTCCAAAGTCATCAAAATCATCCGAGTCAGGTGTTGTGTACTCGAGGATAGGAAGGGCTGCTGCCTTTGATGTAGAGGCTATTTCTACTGACGTGCTAGCTGCCCAAACAGAGGCACCGAATGTAAGATCGTCGTCCATGTGAGGCCTCGGGCTCAGACGGTTGTTAATTTACATTAATCTTTGGTGTTGTTTTGACGATGTCCCTTCATGATCATACTTTCCTCTTTGCGTCCTTGGACTCCAAACGGCCTTTAACTACTCGAAAAGTTCACATACGGCGCCTCTACGACATTCTGCAATTGAGTATCCAGAGGCATGATGTTCAACGGGCGAAACGCGCTTGGTCAATCTTAGCTCGGTGCAAAGAAATCAACTGGCTGACCTTGTGGAGAACGGGACTACATATACTTGGTGAAGCTCATAATGACGAGGATGGCGTGCCAGTCACTGTAGACTATTTGCGCACTATGATGCTTCGGTTTCCAGACGACGTGAGATCGAGTTTTGTGCTTACATGGGCAATGTTATATATCTACTTCTTTGTAGCGTGAAACCATCCTGAAAGAACTGGCTTTCCGACTTATACTTGCAGGAAAATGTAGGGAGGCTTTGGATGAAATAGAACTGTACGCTCTTTATCCTGCCTATCATCAAATCGCCTGCTGATACAGTGATGTAGATATCTTCCTTCATTCCCGTACCAAGACAATCCTACCCTCCATATCTACGCAGGCCTCATATCGCTATATCTCGCACAACCCACGTCAGGTTTAGAGCGTCTAGTAAATCCATCAGACTACTCCTACTTACGATTTGCTTCTAGCTTCTGCTAAAACTTTGGACTCTATCTTACTACGAGATGCTCAAACACATTTCGACCACGCTAAGGCTTTGGATCCTGACAATGACTTTGCTCAAGTTTTCCTAGAAAAGGTTTGTAGGCAAAATATGACAACAAATTTTGAATTTTGAATTTATTTATGAATCATAGATATCCGTTCTGCAGAACGATCCACGAGATCATCAGGAAGAATCCGAGGATGACAGTATGCTTTTGGATGAAACCCCAGGCCCCCGAGACAGAAAGCGAGCACGGACTTGAAATGCCGATGGTGCAGACTTTACTCAATCTGTAGCCTCGTCTTCGGAATCTGAATCTATATCAATAAGGGGCATATCTTCATCTCCATCTTGTTCATCCTCTGTTGGAAATACGACTGGATTGGACACAATGGTGGATGGGCGGCCTGTGCTATCGGAAGCTATCTTCGAAAGCGCGTCCGTAGAATGCAGGCCAACTGTGCTTTTGGCCGCTTCTAAAATATTTGACGGTTTGGTTTGCGATGGGGGTAGATCTGACAACATGACTGATATTTGCTCTTTGGCTTCTACTGGAGGAGCGGCACTAGCTCCGAAATTTTGTGTTGGATAATTGTCTGTTGGAGCGGTCGCCAAACTATCAGTCATCGAGATATCCTGTTGCATGATTTGTGGTTGGGATGTATGTATATATGTTAATCCTAGGCTGGATAATGTCTCCGCTTCATCCTGGGATTCTTCTGCCTTGAAGAGTGAAAGTGACTCGACATGGGGCATACAACGAACGAGGGGCGGTACACGAGGATGTAGTAGAACTCCGATTTCCTTTTGCGCCTAATGGGAATATCGTTAGATATTAGAGTTAGAATGAAACGCAGTGTTACAGCATACTGGAATATTGCTGCCTTCGAGCGCTGCTTCAACAACGAAAGGGAGACTTTTGCTCATGACGCTTGAGGTGCCAGAACCAATCGAAACACTGAGATTTTGGATTTTCTCTTTAACCCGGTAAAGCAGACCGGGGTTCGCGGACAGCAGTGCTGGAGGCATTCTAGGCAGAACAATAAGGGCAGATATAATGATTCGAGCAATGATGGACTGCATTGCAGATGACAAGTTGGGGTTTCGGAATAGGTGCCCAATGACTGAAAACTGATTTAAACAAATACAGTCAATGATTTTAATCGGATTTGTTTACCATCTATTGAGGCCAACAAGACATTGCCTTCTTCATCTGTAGGACAGACGACTTCACGCGACACATTGAAAATTTCATCTCCTTCATAATTCCGTGATCTTTTTTTACCCTTGTTGTTTTTGCCAGAGGGTGGTTCGGTACTGACAGGGACGTTGCCTGATGTCGTCGAGAGGAGAGCCGCTATTGACGGCACAATGGCTTTAGCCAAAAGCGTTGGAAGAAAGGGTGAGTCCAAGGGATGACAATTTCTTAGTAGCGCGTCAAGTGCATTGAGGAAGGGAAGACGATATTGTCTATAGTTGTCATCAGAAAACGCTTGCGAGAATGTAACCCGAGAGCACTAACGAAGTCGGATTCTGCTCGAGTTGGAAATTGAGAATCGATACTAATCTGCTGGTATGGGCATCTAATGTAGACCCCAATCTGTATGAACAGAGATGTTAGATAACGTATTCTTTTTTTTTTAAAAATTGCAACGGACCGTATAGCCAAACAGCTGAGTAGATCACAACCCAATGACCAGATAGCGGGGACAATTGCAATTTCCATGGATCGAACTGAGGGGTTCATGAATCCCTCTACCTGAAAGACATCATGAAAATGGAAAGAAAAGTCGAAGGAAACACCTACTTGTCCATGTATTGTGCAGCTCAAAAGGTTCGTACAAAATCTGACTAAGTGTCCAACGGGAACTTGTATAGGCCGTTGAACGATGGTGCTGACCGTGAACGTCAGTAAAATGTAGATCCAGTTTCTCTCATCACGGTCGCACCTCATGAGATTGCAAAGAATGGTTACAGTACATCGCAAGCGGTCCAAATTGAGCGGAACATGAATTTGGGGTTCTTCGTTGATTGTTCGGTGTCCAGTGGTTTGACCTGAAACAATATTGAACACTGGACTTTTATAAATATAGAAGTGTACCTTCGTCAGGGAAAGTGGTACGTAAAGAAAACAACGCTTCCCAGCCAAATAAAAGAGTCTCCTCCATTGACTTTCTCCATAGGTTTACAGCTCCCACTTTACCACCTGTGAGATGCAGAACTGAATAGAGTCTTGAGACCGCGTTCAAAATTTTGGTATTAGTTGTGCTTATGGCGGATCCATTCAGATGCCTAAGCGAAAATGCTGAAAGAGCTGCGCATGATGCTCTGTGTGCGTTGGGATAAAGTGTTATTAGACGAGTCAATGTGTCCGCACATAGGACCTTGGCGTGTCAGCATAAGCGGATAGTTACATGTTCAATTATAAATTTACCTTTAAATCTGTGTCTCCATGGCTTTCTGCTAGTGCAATAATAGCAGTTGTAAATTTTAGGACATTGGGAGTCGAAACCTGGCGCTGAAATTCTGTAATGTCTAAGGCAGTGGTGAATATCGTTCTCAAAAGTCGTATGGCAGCCTTGAGCGTTGGAATGGGCTCATTTCTCTTTATTGTAGATGAGACAATGTTATTATGATAACTGAATCGTTACACGGACTGAGAGGAGAGGAAGTGCGACGCCAAGATACGATTGAGCTGTTTCAATCATCAAATTCTGCGACAAAAGTGATGTCTTGTAGGCCAGACAAAGCCCTGCCCAACGGGCTCCTGAGTCCTTCGAATGTAGAAGAGCCTGTATTCTAGTAGTCCATTTCACAAGATGAGGAGAAGGATGAAAAGATTCTCGAGTCAAGGAGGTTAGAGAAAAGGGCAAATGTCTGACCGCAGAAGCATCCGAAGCTAATTGGATTTGCAAGAGGGCTTTGAGATGGTGGCCGGCTTCCATATCGTCGACAGTCTACACTGTGATGCGAACTTGAAATCTTTAAAAAAGTCAAAAAAAAAGACTCCCGAATATAATATACACAAATAGTACATTCCGCTTCTAACAGACCTCTACCCCCTTTCGCCGAATACGCAGTATCACTCCTGCCAACGTTCTGGCAAAAATGTCAAGGAACCAGAATCTGCAGGTACAAGATTCAGATATACAGGAGTACCTCCAGTTGTCCGCATTCAAGGTATCTGAGATGCCAACTACCTAGTTACCCAGCAATCTCTCATCTAACCTCACGTAGGGAAAATTTGATGTCACAGAATTCGTTGGATCTGTATCTGAGAAGCTAATAGCAGATTCAAAGGCTGACAATGGACGTATGTTAAACATCTACTCCAATGACCAATATCATAATCTTCCTTGAATCAGCGTTCGACCCAAAACCTTTCATCCGATCGTTCGAGGAAGCAGTAGACAGGTTAATATCCGTCCGGAAAGAAATTCAGGCAAAGACTGAACAGATGGAAAAGAGCGTACGCGTCTCAGAGAGGGAATATTCCAAAAAGATGAATGAACTAACTAAAGGGTTTGAGGTGGGCGATGTCACTCTTTCATATATCTCTTCTTACCAAAGTTCTAGACCGTCGGAAGTTCGTTCTCAGGCATGGAAAGTCGTATGAACCAGGTTAGCAGCACCGCTATTCGTATAGGTGGAGTCTTACTTAGCTGCGGGATCCATCATTCATAACTAATATTAATGATAGGCGACCAACTCGAGAGTGTTCATATTGAACGTCAACGTGCACAAGCTGCCTATGATCTCATCGACCTCTACAACCAATTCAGTAAAGGAGATACAACTCGTCTTGATGCCCTACGCAAGGAAGGTCGAGCCGGCAGACGACAGGTAGCAGTGGTGTTGCGACGTCTGAACACTGTAGCCAAGGAAGTGGATTTGCCCAATGCTGATAAAGTAAGTCTTCAGCTTATTTCAGCCAAATGATTGTATTCAAGTTATGCAGACTCGGGAAAGCATTGAAAAATATTGCGAAAAGTTTGAGAAAGAGATGCTCAACCTCTTCGATCGCTGTTACCGAAAGGGAGACCCAAAAATGATGCATGTCCGTCAAGTTCTCTCATCGCATTGGAACAGAAAGCAAACTAAGACATGATAGCACTGTGCTCAAACCTTACTCGAATTCAACGGAGGATCTTCCTGTGTTCAAGTCTATGTTAACCAACATGACTTTTTCATCAACAACGTCCGCGAAGAGCCTCCTCCAGAAGACACACATTTGTTCGTATGATTTATCCTACAGAATTCTCAACCATAATTAATAAAAGGTATTAGATGGAAGCATATACCCGACCCTGATACCAGCCCACCCAAAACAGAAGTTGGATTGACTGAACTTTTTTCAGAGATTCGAGCGACTGTGGATACGGAGGCCCAGATAGTCAAAGCAGTATTCCCCAACCCGTCTGTAGTGATGCAAGTATTTTTACAGAGAGTATTTGCTCAATCGGTGAGAAACAGTCTACCACTCCGGAGCAACCTGCCTAAAGGATTTTCTTTGGTTAGATACAACAACACATGGAACAGCTACTTCATAGAGGATCAGAAGTATCCGATCTGGCATATTTACGTGTCTTACAACTCGTTCATTTTCAAACGTCTGTTCTAGTGGAAGATTTGAAGGCACATGAACTCCCTCACATGTCTCCACGGACACCATATGAAGCCACAGAGTTTCGTAGATCATTGACCGGGTCTGCTCCGGTAACAGGCCCCTCGACATCTGCAACGATTAGTACTATGTTGGAGAACGCGATGGAAGAATTATTCGTTTCATACACGGAAGGCCAACGATATATGGAACGCGAATGTAAAAGTTTGGTGTTTCTCTACGGGAATCTCTTAGCCAATTTTGTGCGATTTCATGTTCGTGACATTTCTCGTAGTAAAGACCATTTCTAAACAACCCTTACTCGCACAGAAAGGACAGAAAGCCAAGTCGTCCATGTTTGATCGCATGGTGAATCAGATTAGCAACGCTACGACGACGGCAGCGACGGCAGGGGGAAGTACTCCCTCCGCTCAAGCGGCCGCTGCTCTTGTGAGGTTTGGAGTCATAAATTCAGACCGCATTTCAGACAAATCCAATGAAGAACCTCTTCGAGAAGAAGATGGAATACTCAGCATTGATGTAGCTGAGAGAATGCTTAAGTGGCATGCCGAAGCCATCGGTCGTTGCGTAGAGCTTAGCGCTTCGAACGACGTGTGAGTCCGCTACACCCTATTTATTGCACCTATTACTCAACATATATTTATATAGGCCCAAAAACACCTTTACTCTTCTTCGTGTTTTAGCTGAAGCGATAGGTGGCTCGTATGTCGACGCAGCTCTCGAAGCGTAAGTGCACAAACACAAGTCTGTTCGAAGCCCTCACGAAATATTCTAGAGCCCAAGCACGGTTAGATGCTGCTGATACAAAATCTGAACCTAGCTTGCAACCATTGACGATTGTGAGATCTATTGACCTCATCTGTCATCTGTGGCAACAATACGTCAACATCGCCTTACTTCCTCTCGCAAGCTCTTCTGTAACTATTCGACGAGAAATGGTTTTGTTCAATAACCAGACCGTCAACAGACTAGAAACCGGCGCCAATAGCCTACTTCAACGTATCACAGACGGTATGTATTTTGTCCTCCCCTTATGGACACATGTCTGACAAGCGTAAACCTGCTCAGCGATTATTGGATGGCTGTCGACCTTGCTCACAAAACAGAAACGAAACGACTTCAAGCCGCGCAATGACGATCTATCATTTGCAAGAGTGAACACGGAGCCATGTATTTTGTGCTGTGAAAGCCTTGAAAAAGTCCGAGAGGCTGCAAATCAAAATTTGAGTGGGAAGAATCTAGAGGTATTTTTGACAGAAATTGGTGTGGCATTTCACAGGTAAGCAGCATTCTTTGATCATCAATGTACTTGAGGACTATCTGATATCTAACTGAATCGTTCTTCTGAAACACTTTTCTGACGTCTTTTTTTATAGCTTGTTGCTGGAGCATCTTCACAAATTCCCTGTTAGTGCCACTGGTGGCCTCATGTTGGCCAAGTTCGTCATGACTTTTAACTAACAATTATTCTTGCCTTAACTAACTGTTTTATAGAGACCTTAAATCCTACCAAGACACTGTTAGCAGTTTCGGGATTCCAGCACTACACGAACGATTCGAGTTCATTCGTCAACTTGGAAACGTCTTCCTCGTTCGTCCTGAAATTCTCAAGTCATATATTACCGAGAACTATCTTGGTCGGATTGACGCCTCGCTGCTCAAACCTTATCTGGCGTTGCGAAGCGACTGGGGACAATTCGAAAAAGGGTTTAACGACTCAGAGGCACTGCCAGATGAATCTGCTGGTTCGGGACCTGGTTTGAAAGATCGGTTTGCGCGTTTGAGCGTGATGATGAGGGAACTGGAAAATTTGAAGGTGGAGGGTATATCAATGGGAATGCCAAGTTTACCCTCTAGTCTGACAGGAACCTTTTCAAGATCGTTCGGGAATGCTTCGTAGCTATACTTAATTATCGAAATATAACATGTATTCATTACCCTTGTGTATTTATTGGCCTTTGAATATGGGACGTCGTTTTTCTTTGAAAGCCTGAAGCGCTTCCGTACGATCTTGACTCGTAAGAAGGGTCTCATACGACGCCCGTTCGAAATCGAGCCCTAGATGCAAATGGGAATGAGTTGACATCTTGACGCAAGGGAGGCAGGCATACCTGTTTCCAAAGGTAGATCTTCGGATCTAGAAATTGCTTGTTTTGCAGCACGAAGGGCCAGTGGTGCTATGTAACTCTGATCGATACCTGTTCGCGAGCTAAAGGACGGGTTACATACCATTCTTTACAATGCTTTCGGCCAGGCTTAGTGAGCGGTCGAATGCAGTTGCGCCCGGAGATGAGATATAATTGACGAGGCCTGACGAAACACTAAATTAGCTCATAGAAGGGGGAAGAAAAATAAAAAAGACTGACCCCACTCCAAAGCCTCGACTGCTGACAGTGTGCGTGCCGTAAATATCAAGTCCTTAGCCTTTGAAGGTCCTAATATCCTCGTAGCTCTCTGTGTACCTCCAGCACCGGGGATGATGCCCAAACTAGTTTCTGGTAACCCAATCTTAGTGACCTCATGGCCTAAGTTGAAAATGTATAAAGCTGCGCTTGACTGTTAAAGATACAAAATAGACTTACCAGCAACGCGCAAATCACACGCAAGACTCAGCTCCAGACCACCTCCCAAAGCTGGTCCATCGATAGCAGCAATAGTAGGCATAGGAAGAGACTCTAGTTTTCCCAAAGCATCTCGCAAGTCGGCCAAAAATTTCGCGACTTGAACTTGCGACATTGTCCGCCTCTCGATAAGGTCCGCGCCAGCGCAAAACGATCCAATTGTGGTAGAGCGCAGAATCAAAACGCGAACGCTAGTGTTTTAAATGTTCTATATCAGAAAGGGGAGTCCTCCATTGAACTGGCTGAGTGAGATATCGTTCACCTCTTGTCAAAATGAACGGTTTCAAGGCTTTCCCTGAGTTGCTATATAACAGAATAACTTGAATGAGAACTCCCAAGTCGACATGGCTTATCAGAGGCAGGCAATTTACTTGCAAAAGTGTAGTTGAAATAGCATTCTTGCTCTGGGGTCGGTTGAGAGACAGACAACTTATGCCTGGATGAGAATCCAGGGGCTCCAAAAACGCTTGTTGAGGAGCAGCAGCTTGCAAATATCGACTACATTGCCAGGCAAGACGGGGTCGACATTGTAGAGTAACCCTTGAGCAGACCCCTCGAGACAACATAGTCGTCAGAGTCCAGTCAGGGGTGGATTGAGCAAGGGTACTGTTTACTCATTACTCTCACCCTCATAACTTGTTGTCAAGATTGCTCGAATATAGGTATGATTTAGAAAGAAATTCTAAAGAGAGTTCCAAATACAAGAATAAGCCGGTTTATTACTGTAATGAATGAAAAGAGGGCACATCCAATGTGACTAAAATATGATTCCAGGTAGTACAGTGACTAAAGGATCTACTACAAAAAGAGAACACATCCAGCGTGAATATGAACACTGACAGACACCAGGGACTGCTATGCTCTAACTAAACGACCGTCCATCCCATAAAATACAATACATAAAGAAGAATAAAATCAAATAAACCAAAAGGGAACACATCCAGCGGGAAAATGAGCCCTGAAAATTATCAAAGACGACCCCAGGTGGTGCAGTAATTAAAGGACATACCAATCTCATGTTGCATAATGATTATGGCCAGAAGGTTGCATTGGGCCACCATAGAAGGAATCAATAGAAGGTTGGGCTGATTCCCGCTTAGCAACCCGATTATGAAAAGCAACAGGCGGTCCACTGTTGGTTATTTTTGACATAGACTGGTAGTTGAAGTAGTTTATGTGCTGAACATCCGAGGTAGCCTGTGGCGGTTGTGTAGAGGCAGCTAGGATGAATGATGGACTCTCATATCCAATTTCACGGGTGGAGAAGGCGTTCATGGGAGTGGAAGTAATGCTGGGGTCGGGAGAATCTGAAGGGGCCGTACCTGTGTCTGTGTATTGATCGAAGAGCCGACTGTGGAGCCGTTGCTCCCGACGAGCGCGACGTCTTTTGACCAACGCGATGATAAAGACGGCAAAGACGCCACAAGCGATCAGCGGGACAATGACAAAAACTGCGGCTACCGCAGCTTTATTTTTCCAAAAGCTTCTGGGAAAGGGGTTTATTAAATATTTATGTGAATATCCAAAAAAAAATCATACTTGGAACCTGACGAAACTGCCGCTGTTTGAGGACTCAAAGTGGGTGAAACGGATGAATCAGTGGAGGACGTCGGGAGAATGTCGCCGGTGAGTACGAATGTGACCGATGGAGTGGGATCAAGCAAAGAAGTTGGGCTGCTGCTGCTGCTGCTGCTTCCAGTAGTAATACTGGTTACGACCATAGTTGAAGTACGAGGGGTCAGTGAAGCTCTACAGGATAAATAAAAGTTGAAGGTGAGTGAGTCAACGTTGAGAATCGTTAAATAGCTACGAACGACGTTGACAGCGCTTGGAAGGAAGTAGAATTGATTCTGGATGACGATGTAGTAGTGGTAGAGTGGGATATATTTGAAGAAGTTGGTGTAGGAGGTACAGAGGTTTGGGTAGGTGTTGAAGAGTTTACGCTTGATAACTCAGTTGTGCTTGTGCTGGAGGTCTGCAAAGCCGTCGTGGAACTCGAGCTTGAAATCGATGTGGATGTGGATGCATTGTCGGCTCTACGAACAAATGGACTAACAGAGCGTTTATCGAGAAATGAGGAAGAGCCTTTTCTCACACCATCGGGGAGTATGAAAACGAAGGAGATGCAAGCAAGGACAGTAAGCGCGATAAACGTGGAACTGCGACTATACGACCAGCGAGTTGTAGCGGTCATATCGATAACATGCAAGAAGCCACTTTCTCAGCGAAGGGAAAAAAAAAGGGGTTATATATAGTACATAGATAGCCATGTGTAATAGTGTGTCCTATGTGTGACCGTTAATGGTAACCATCATGATGGTGCACTTGCCAAACAAAGGTCATCATTCCCTTACACCTTCAACCCGTCGGTCATGTCGATGTGGTGGAGTACGATATCCAAGCACATCCCGCGAGAAATCCTGCGAAATACTTGTATCCGCAACAGCAGTGAGCTCTACGCAAAATTGCACAAGCTCGCCAGAGTCCAGAAGCCTTGCTATTTCCGTTTCGCTGACTTCGCCTTGACTTCGTTTGAACAACTTCCTGATGATTACTTTCCTGCTCTGCTCGCGCCATTGTGAAAGTCAACACCATCGTCACGGCCTTGGAATGAACCACTTACTTTGCCTTCGAGTGGCCAGATTGTCTCGAAATCAACCACAGACCAATGGTGTGCTCCAATATAGAACCAATTTTCCTGTTGACAGCAACAATCAAATTAAATTTATAACCAACATCAAGATTCGGGATCTACCTCCTTCAGTGGAAAGGTGAATGTGTGAAACACGGAATCAATATCTTTGTGTCCCATAATGTACTTGCGCATGTTCTCGTTGGTTTCTCGATGCCCCCAGTCAAGGATATAGCTCTGTTTCCGTGTTTCAATGAAAATTGGGTCGTACAGGCATGCAACATTCTTCTCGGAATGCAATCGTAGAATATCAAACCTCAGGCTAAAATTCGAAGATACCATCAACCTGCAATCGGGTCAGATACACTCTGATCCGAGTCAAACATTCAAAGGAGTGATGGACCGACCTCTGCAGAGAAAATATCTGAAATAACGACATAAATTGGAGCATCAAAATACACTGTGTATCTCCTTACCATATAATCGTCCATTTTCAGATCTTCTTCAAGGGTTGATGAGGATAACGGCCCATCGATCACTACCGAAGTTCCGGGAGGTTTTTTAAAATGAATTCGCCACTGCGGTTCTCTACAAGCTTGGTGAGGTTGTTCCTCTGAAGCTTGTATTGAAATTTGCGAGGCCTGGGATAAAGGGGAAGCCACAGAATGTTCAGACTCGACATCCTCAGGCTGAGAATCCTCTGAGGCGCAACTTCGATTTGTTGGAGCTCTGACTGATCCGGATTCCCGATTCTCTTGGGCGAGTTGAGAGGTAGATGCATTCGTACTAACTTGTGCAGCAGCTACCACTGAGCGTACCGTCTTGTCGCTGTCAGTCGAAAGTGAATCTTCACTACGCTGGAAATCCCCATAGAGCGCTTGGTCAATCTCTTCTTGACGAAGAGAGGTGCCAGGACTCTTCATGTCGCCCTTTAATATCCCAAATATTAGTAGGGGTACATATATTCACCATGAGATGTTACTCTTTCATCTAGAAGGTCTCGAATAACCTTCCTTGCATGCCTTAATTTCTGAGAGGCGTCCTCACGAGCAGAAAGGACGTCATTCACTTCTGGTTTGTGATTTGCCATCTTGCGTTCGAGTTCTGCATTCTGCACTCTGAGCCACTTGGCGCCTGTTAAAGCCTCCTTGTAAACCACTTCAAGATCCGCGTAACGACTTTTCCAGATTTCCGTGTCCTGGTTTTGTTGTTCTACGCGTTTGGCCAATTGAAGGAGTCGAGACTGAACAAGAGCGAGTGCATTGGACAATTCAGTGATCTGAAATAAGTGGCATATAAGAGGTAATATAAAATTTGCAGAAATGAATTACCTCTTCTCTAATAGACGACGATGCCATTGACGAGATCTTGACGCCCAAGGAAGTCCTTTTGCTTCCGTGTTACCCCAATTGGGTAATTCGATCCCCTTCAGCCATGTCCCGTAAGCTACTCGTGGACATACATACCCATATATACCTTCCAAGATATGCTGCCCTACTGAGATCTCGCACTTCAGTCCCTTTTATTCGCTCTACAAACCCTACAGACGAAAGACTACTCATTTTGGACCATGAACCCAGCGGAGGCAGACCTGTCAACTCACAATACTGGGATAGAGAACGTATGATCATCATGTTTTTTAGTATTAGTTGGCGTAAACTCATTCGTTGACCACTAGAGAAACTAAAATTCATGGATAGACACGGCATCGATGTGTCTGTGGTCAGGTAGCTGGCTACCAATACTTCCCAATACCCGATTTTTTGACTCCATTGAAACTATTCAGCACCGCTAATCCATGGCTAGATTTTCTGCCTGCATCACAAGCCCGCAATCTTGCCTCAGAATTAAACAACGATCTTGAAGAATATTGTTCAACTTCGCCAACTATCGCTCGGCTCCAGCTCAAGAGATTGTATGGCTTTGGTCTTCTCCCCCTCGTTCCAGAGATCTCCACTTTGGCTCTTCTTGAAAGTGTTCACCAGATAGCCAATCTACCACACTTGCGTGGCTTGATCATGGGAACACGTGGTATTGGGAAGGGACTCGACGATGAAGCCCTTGACCCCGTGTGGGCTGCTATTGAGAAAGCTGGTCTTGTCGTCTTCCTCCATCCGCATTACGGAGTTGATGCACAAGCTTGGGGTGAAAACGATAACGGTCATGTTCTTCCACTTGCTTTAGGATTCCCTTTCGAAACTACAACCGTGAGTTTACGTCTACCACTGTTTTCGTTCAAGCCTTCAGTCTAAAGCTAGTATTAAATAAGGCAGCAACACGTCTAATACTGTCAGGTGTATTGGACAAGTTCCCATCCCTTAAACTTCTCCTTGCTCACTCAGGGGGTGCTCTGCCTGCACTTTCATCGCGCTTAGCCTCCTGCATTGACCATGATCCTGTCGTCGCGTCAAGACTTAAACACGATGCACGTTACTACCTTGGAAGGCTTTATCTCGATGCAGTAGCATATGGACCAGAAGAACTTGGTTTCGTGAGCGATGTCATTGCACGGGCTGATAGATACAAACAGGGTTTGCACATCAGAGGAGCTCCTAGTAGAAGTGTGGGAAGCAAGAGCATGCTTTTCGGCACCGATCATCCATTCTTCCCTCCTCTTGCCGCCAGCGACAAATGGAAGAGTGTAACAGAAAACTTGGATGCCATCGACAATGTGCAAGGTTGGAGTCAAGATGACAAGGATGGCGTGCGCGGAGAAAATGCGCTATCCCTGTTCATGCTAGAAGGATGATAATCAGGCAATAAAGTTACATTTCTATTGTTATATTCGAAGATCTAAGCTAAGGTTTAGGTTTCTGAATCTTCAGACTGAAATCGATGTGTTGCACTGATTGATGAACCACACTGGTACTTAGGATGTCGATTTCTGCAAGTAAAAATCAGTCAATGGTGAAAACCATTTGGCCGTCAGGCTTACCATTGATGGCTCGTTCCTGCAAATTAGCTTCTGTGATATTCCCGCTCGACTCAAAGAGGAATTTTCGTTGTCCCTTCCACTTCTCTTTCAAAGCTCTGGCAACGCTTAATAGTTCGCTGCCTTCCATGTTATCTAGCATGATGACATCTGCACCGGCCTCAATTGCCTCGTCGGCCTCAGCTTCTGAACGGACCTCAACATCAAGAAGAAGGCTGAAACCCCCTACTTGACGCGCCTGCTGAATGGCTGCAGTGATTGAACCTATTATTAATGTTGATGAATTTCTTGGCTGCCTTTGAGTAAGAAGAAATTGCCAGACCGGATGACCAGATATGATTATCCTTCAGCATGATCATGCTTGAGAGATCATGACGATGGGAATCAATCCCTCCAACCAACATGCCATATTTTTCAACCAATCTAAATCCTGCCAACTGGGATCGGGATGGACAAGCTTCAGACTCTGCATGAAAAACATACCAGGAGTTGTCTTCCGTGTTCCCGCGATCGTGCCATTGAACCCGTAACTTCTTGCTAGATCTTTGATCTTTTTTGACCTGAAAATGCAATAATGAGAGATAGGTCAGAGAACAGATGATTCACCAACTTGGTTGCAATTCCACTACATCGAGCAAGCAGATTGAGTGCCACCCGCTCACCCAAGAGCAAAAATCGAGCTTTGCCCTTGACGGTTGCGATATGTTTCACAGGTTCGAATGTGTCTCCTTCTTTTACATGCCATTCCACTCTGGGAAATATCAATAAATCGTTTATGTTCTTATAATACCAAGACATACTTGCAATCTAGCTGAGCAAATATCTCATCGACAAAGGGTGACCCCGCCAGTACTGCAGGTTGAGAACCTTTTCCGAAGAGGAAAGCCTCACGCAACACGTCTCCGACGACGTATCCTCCGTAGTCGAAGCTTGGAGTATCTTCCGCTAGCCAGCCAGCTACTTGTTGCTTCCAAGTTGGAGGTAAGAGATGTTCGAAAGAGTTATTTCCTGCCATGATATGATACCATTTCAGGATTGCCGGCATATAACCAAGCGGAGCTCCCGGGCCGTATAATAGTCATCAGAATGTTCACATTACGGTTTACCGTTCATAGTACTGGGTATCCAAAAAATGAAAAAAGATGTGGGAGAGAATTAAAAATGGAAAAACATGCTTAATTATTGCCTTAATATGAATGACCTTTTTTTTTCTTGCGCGCAAAGCGCGCATGTACACTATCTTTTGTACTTCTTTTGTACTGTTCACAATTCTGAATAACTTCTTTTTTTTACTGAATTATAGTTGCACATCCATTAATTAAATTAAGGTCAGCTTGCATTTGTATTTAATAGCTTGACAGAGTCTCAATGTATAAATCTGTAGGCATGGCAGATAACATGTGGCTATGCAGGCAAGAAATTTACATTCGGAACAATTTTTCTCTTCCAGCACACTAGTAAAATATGAAAATATCCATGATGGTAGTAAAATTCTATTTGGTTGTAAATTAAAAAATTGGGAGCATAATAATTTAAACTGAAGTAATGGGAACAAAATGTTCCAGTTGGCAGATAACAAAGGCCTCTGATTGGCTATGGTAGATAACATAAGTCTCAGGCAGATAACATATTGATCTTTACACCCTCAACAAAGGCACCTTTCATATATTTTAAGAGATAGGATCATTCTAAACATAGGTTTTCATGAATTCACGCTAAGAGCTCACTTTAATCCTCATTTTTGAGCTCACAATGGTTAAAATATTGGCGAACCATGCTCTTTTCGGACTTTGCCGGGCAGATAACAAACCCAGCACAACCAACGGTAAACCCACATTACATATGTTTTAGGAGACTACCCGGGCCGCGCGAATCACCTGTTGTCAACGGTAGCCCACAGTAGGCTTTGCATGGCATTCGACGCCCTCATCAACACTGTGCTCCGTCGACTAAGGCCTGACAATGGACACAGTCATACGACTCCTAATTATCAGGCTAACACATCGAAACTCACGTCACGTCTATCGGATGTCTTCCTACGTACTTACGATCTAGGATTTACCGCCTTTGGTGGCCCACCCGTTCATTTCCAGATTTTACACCGAAGATTTGTAGACAGTGTTGGAAAACCTGCTTGGCTCGATGAGCAAACGGTGATTTCTCCTTTCATATCTTTTTTTCCCTCTTGTTGAACTTGGTTTTTTTATTTAAAGTATCAAGAGTTATTTGCCATCACTCAGGCATTGCCTGGTCCGGCATCCACGAAGATGCTTTTTAACATTGCCCAGATCCATGCCGGGATGATACCAGCTCTGTTCGTTTTCTTTGTTTGGGCCCTTCCAGGCGCGATTGGCATGTACGGGCTGTCCCTGGGCGTGCAACGTATCGGTGAACACCTCCCCAACCCAGTCTACGCTCTTCTTTCTGGGGTCAATGCAGCGACAGTCGGGATCATAGCACTCGCTGCCGTACAGCTTGCACGAAAGGCGATTACAGATCCTCTAACGAGGATTTTATTGGCCTTCGGTGGATCTGCGGGGTTGTGCTTCAGTGCTTTATGGTACTTCCCCGTCTTACTCGTATTTGGAGGTTTGGTGACACTCATATGGGACCGTTTCGGTCAATCATGGGTGAAAGGATGGTTGAAGAGGAGAAATAGAAGACGGTCGAGCTTCCCACAACCAGAAGATGGTGACAACATTCAAAGCATTCCAATAGAAGACATCAAACGTGAACATGATATTCCAAGTACAGAAAACCAAGGTCCTCATCAAAGACAGATCACATCCATCACGGCAGTTGACGCTGCTTCTCGAACGAATGACGAAGATCAAATTCTCACGCCTGTCGTCCAGTCCTCGCAGATCGACCACTCAATCCCAGTCAAAGTTGGATTGGCTTTGATCATCGGGTTCTTAGCGGCACTCACTGTTTTCTTATCATTGCGTGGAGCACTACATCCTGCACCTCTACCACTCTCCCTATTCAACAACATGTTCCTCGCAGGCACCATTATTTTCGGTGGAGGACCCGTCGTCATCCCTCTCCTGCGTAATTACGTTGTTGACCCTGGATGGGTTTCACCACGTGATTTTCTTCTGGGATTGGCAGTCATTCAGGCCATGCCTGGACCTAATTTCAATTTTGCAGTCTATCTCGGTGCTCTCAGCGTTGTTGGACCAACCGCTTCCAAATCCATTCCCAGTGTTGTTGGCGCGATACTTGGCTTCTTGGGTATATTCACTCCTGGTCTTTGGTTATCTATCGCCTTTCAAAGTCTCTGGAGTCGGTTGAGGAAGCGAAGAGAAGTCGTCAGTATTTTGCGTGGTGTGAACGCAACTGCCGTGGGCTTCATTTTTACGGCGGTTTACAGACTCTGGGAGATTGGATATCTTACTCCAAAAAATAATCAGGGAGCGAGTTTGGGGCAAGAGCCTTGGTGGTTAGTAATTGCTGCTACGACTTTCACGGCTGTGGAATGGTTCTCTGTTCCTCCAGCCGTAGCTATCTTAATTGGAGGAGCAGCAGGTTTGGCTTGGTGGGGAGCCGTTGGACATCGCTTGCAATTGTAGTATGTACTAGTAGTAGCCGTGGCGGTCCAGCTTATGATAAATTTTTGAACATTCTCGTTTGATGGAAGATGGGTATACAAGAACCGATGTCCGAATGACAACATAGAACACCAGACGCTCTACGTAATTAATTATAAAAGAAGCGACTATAAAGAAGTTTCTGGGTGTCCAAAATGTAGTAATAATCCACGACGCTAGTCAACCTAAACGTGAACCATAAAAGACAGGACGTCCCTTTTGGGACCTTCTTTTGCCGTTGCCTTACTAGGCAAGAGCGAAACCGAGGAGAGAGAAAAGGGCCAGGAGGCCAGTCTGAACAGGATAAGAGGAGGCGGCACCAGCGGTAGCAATGGTAATGGGACTGGTTTCAGATGCAGCAGAGCTGTCTGCACCTGTCGGTGTTGGCGTGGAAGTGATAAACGAGAAGCTCGTGCTAAGGGCAAAGTCAATCAAAGGGACCATTAAAGTGTGAGAAATCAGAAAAAAACATACGTTCCGAGGCCTGTTTCACTCGTGGCATCAGTGATGTTGAAATCCTGGGACTCGGCCAGAATAGTATCGAGGTTTTGGTCGTCTTTCACAAGTTTAACCCGGAAACCAGAGCCAGTGGGCCATCCTCCGTTGTGGGAGTTAAGTCGGGTGAATCCTGCTGTGCCATCGACTAGTGCAGCTAAAACCTCCCTCTGAAAGCCTGTAACATGCTACGAATGAAAGATATGAGAAAATGAAAAATATGGCTTGTGAAGGATAGGAACCTGGTTGTCAAGAACAACGGTGAAATTCAATGGGTCGGTGGAAACGCGCTGCCATGTAAGGCTAATAGGAGGTGAGTTGTAGGTTGAGGCCGTTGATGAACGATACTTACTTCTGGGAACCTTGGTTCGTCCACCCAACTGAGCTGCTGGGGTTGATAACACTGTACGCCAAGGTGGAGGCGACGAAAGAGAGCAAAAAAGTAGCAACAGTACGCATTACAGGAAATTCGTTAGGAAAGATAGTGGTGGAAGGTGAAGGGACTTAAAAAAGAAAGGTTTTTGAGGGGAGTCCGATGGCATGGAAGGTTAACGGAATGAACTGATTTACGGTCATGTGATCCCGTAACTAACCAAATGGGGATTCAACTTGAAGTCCTCACGGCTCACTGTTGCCTTGTCGCAAGCGATTAACGCACACTGGCAGTAAGTAAGTCATGCTAACCATAGTAGGTGTTACATTGTTGAGCCTGTACTCTGCAGGACTGAAATTGACACGGAAAAAAAGTAATACTAACTCCGTAAAAAGGAATCATAAAGAAATGAAGCTGAAATTTGAGGAGGCTAGAGGCCCGGGCCTCGAGCCTCAGAGTCAGGGGGCTATGATAACCGAGCCTAATTTGTCGTGGGACGTGGTCGACATGCTCTACACCAATCTTCTTATTACAGAACCACTCGGCCAATATCGTAGTTACAGCTCGAGTAGTCTTCCATTCAAATGCAAGGCCTCTTGTGGTTATAATGACTTGATGATTTCGAGAGGCCAGGCTGCGTCACGGACCATGGTGGCTTCAATCGAGCAATAGAAATAACACCAAGTTCCATATATTATAACCGTTGGGCAAGTGGGGGCGATAACCCTGCATGGCATGAAATACCTAGTTTAATATTAAATTGCTTCTCGTCCATTGCCTTCATTCCGACAGACTGTTCGAGAATCTCAGTGCCAAAAGAAAATGCGTCTCCAGGCTGATGGTAAAATAATTTTAAATGCATATGCTGACTGCGTATCATAAATAAGGGTGAAGCACTGAGTATTGGTACGAACTGCTTATCTATGTCGATTGATACCAGTTTCTATCTGCCATCTTTCAATTTGAACGTCCCAATGGGATGGGGAGATACCGCAGTAAACAAAAAGTTGCTGCGATCCGCAGCGCTTTCAACATCATTTAATATATGATAGGAATAATCACATTCGATTCAAGTGGATTTCAATGCTCCTTCACTGTTCGTCTAGTCCATTTGTCGCAGAAACCATGCATAGAATCGATGACGAAAAGCCAGCCATTCAAGTTGCAGATAATGTGATGCCGCTCCGCCAAGGTGGGTCGTCATACCAGTGATCGTACTGCTCTCGCTGACACAAAAAGTAAATAGGCCATGCATGGAGAGCAGCGGGAGCATGGTCAAAAGCATCTGTAGATGATCCTCTCATGCGTTATTTACATGACGTGAGTCTCACGTTGCAACTTTGGGGAAAATGTATGTTCCAGCTTTATTATAGGGCCAGAAACAGACTCCTATCGTGGAAATCGTGACCAGAGCACTTATGAGCACGCTCATATGGCTCTGGATTCCCAAGAAAGTGTCGCTCACCATTGATTCTGGTGGGAGCTTCATCATTGCGTAGGTCACCTGTTCTGTTGGAAGGGTTCGTTCTTGACGAATCATTTGCCATAGACAACCGGGAGTAGTAGAGTCTGAGCCAAAAGGCCCTCTTGACAGAGCCTTTAGTTGGTTGACAAAAGAGATAACCTCGGCATTAACAGGAAAATTAGGTTCTGCTGAACAGCGCAAGGTGAATATCGAAATCATGGCCAAGGGTACTTATTCATATGAATTCCCAGAGAAACGAGGAATACGAAAAGAAGTTAGGGGATGCTATACGTCAGGCCATTGGAGAACGCGTGAAAGACATGGTAAAGATCATGGTTCTGGCAACCGAACCCCAGAGCCAGGGACGGAATTACGATGGTACCCTTTTGAATTCTGTTACCAGCCTGGTAAGTCACGTCATTGGAGACCTGTTGAAGTTCTCAGACGAGCCATATATAACCAGGCCGATTTAATGGGCCAAACGACCATGGTGCAATCCAATGATCTTCACAAAACAGAGTTTTACAAAGTGCATCATTTCAAGAGTGTTGCCGACGTAGTCCTAGGAGATCAAAATCCTAGATGGCATGATATGCCGGTGACAATTAAGATTGTAAGTAGCTCGAAGAATGATGATTTCGTTTGCTTCTCACTAAATCCTACGTTCAAAGATGATCCGTGAACCTGGAGGCAGGTAACAGGCCGTTATCCGATATTGCAAGTGGTCAGAAATTTATTCACCTGAATGGCGTAAGTAGCGGTGTACATATGTTTGCGGGCAATTTGGAAGATATTCATTGAGTGATGTTTCGATGATAACGTTCAAGGCGGGAGTGAATGTGTTCTGAGCAAGTCTTCAGCGTCTATCCAAAGATCCCGTTGTTTCCAAACTGTTGCAATCGCCGTGATAATGACCCAACAGGAAGATTCTCGCATTCTTCCTGCGCTGGCGATGCGGAAAGCAGCATCCGATTGAGACGAAGATTTCTTCTGCCTGAGCTCCTTCATCAATCCTAGGCACGCACGAGCTAGATTGC
The DNA here is from genome assembly GCA_015039465.1 of Phlegmacium glaucopus. Classification (NCBI taxonomy): domain Eukaryota; kingdom Fungi; phylum Basidiomycota; class Agaricomycetes; order Agaricales; family Cortinariaceae; genus Phlegmacium; species Phlegmacium glaucopus. Next base: position 151,937 of record MU130237.1, on the reverse strand, counting down.
GCAAAAGATGCATGTCGTCTGCAGAGATGTAATCTTCAATTCGAGATAACAGAGAAAAAATCCATCTGGCATGGGACTCCGTTGGAAAATGGGAGGAATTTGATACCTGAAGATGGAGGTTGATCCAGTATGTGAAGTACATGAGTAGATGCAAGGCCACCCGCTAACACAAACCATTAGCCTTTGAACAACCATGGAGTAGGAAACTGCGAACCTCATCAATTAATTTGAGAATCCTAGGTGTAGGTTCTCGAGGTTCAAACACCACTTTATTAGGAGCAAGGCAGGAGCTTGAAGGCAACTGGCCAACGCTTTCAAAAGAATCGAATGGCAGTGGGGTTCCCACCGGGCTGGGCAGAGATTCAGCAGGATCTACTCTCAATACTTGTTCGACTTCGCCTTCATCGTTGTTTTGCACAAATTCCTGTGGCTGTGGCAGATCTTGAGGAGAACTATCAGGCCAGGCGTGCAGCCCTGAGGTATATGTGTGTGGCTTTTTTGCGTTAGTATTTTGTTTTTTTGCTTTCTTCGGTGGATTCCAGTCTGACTCAGGCTTTCCAGCCAGGAAAGCCCACCACATATCTCGTTCTTTCTTGTCTGGCATCACCCGACCTCCAACGTAATTTTCAGGTCCAACATGTATTGTTGGTTGGTTTAAGTTCTAAAAAATATAGTGTGAAGATCTGGAAAGAGTGTACAATCCAAACAACGTACCTTTCGAAAGTTCTGAAACCTAAACTCGAATAGCTCTCGCCATTCTTCAGAAGGCAGACAAGATTGGATAGTGGGGTTTATTACATCTGCTGCAGACGATGGTAGCTCAGGTTCTTCATAAGGATTAGGTGCTCGAACTATATCTGGTAAGTGGCGGGCGTCTCTCCTAGATATAGATTTAAAATAATGAAGAAATATGGTAAATAAAGTTAGCACATACCGAACGGTAAACAGGTACTGCATGCCATCAGCGGGTTGCTCGTTGAAATCCTGTGGTAAATTTGCGACAGGAAGAATTTGTTTACCATATGCTGGCTCATCGTCGTCAGAGTCATCGAGTTCTTCTCTTTTGCGTTTCATAAGATGATGGTTTGAAGCAAGCCAGGCCGGACCGATAACCGTCCTTTGCCTCCGATACTCCATCGTCAGTGGCCACCATGGACGAGGATACGATTGACACTGAGGCTCTTCAGGCTCAGATAGACCTTTCGATGTCCTTTGCCCAAAACCTTGTCTCCTCATGGATCCAACCTCAAAAAATTCCCAGAAATTCTCATAAAAAGGATTTAGAAAAGGAGCTCTCGGAATATATGCAACGGCCTGCCAGGTATGATACCTCTTTCTCTCTGAAATCAATGCTTAACGTACTCCCAGGTTAGGTGTTGGTGCCTCTATACCCGAAGGTTATAATTCTACTACCAGAGAAACTGCTCGTCTCAAAGGAAAACTTGCTGTTACAAAGCGTTCTAGGGAACATGATGATGCCATGGCACAGCGGCAACCCTCAGACAGTGAGGGGGAGAGCAGAGCCAATTCGATCAAGAAAAGGCCGAAATATGATCCATTTGACATTGTACATGGAAAGAAAAAGAAAAAAGACAAGGACATTGACCATGAAGACGCAAACCCACAACCAATACAATCAATAACGGTTTCTCCCAAAGAAGCGGATAACCAGTGCGTTGATGGACCTGAACCCAATAGCCCAACACTTTCACCGTCCAAGAAGAAAAAGAAACGGAAGAAATTAAAAGTGGAGAACGATATTGAGGGTTGTAATGTTGGGGCTTCCTCCCTTCTTTGCAATGGTTCAAGTGACGTTCTCAACCCTCCATCGACACCTCCACGTAGTGCACGTGAGTAGTCTGCACCTTCTCAACGAACTCGATTTTATTATTCATGAAACCGGAAGAATTAGATTTCAATCGAACTCCCCAAAGTCAACGGACAGTAAATGTCTCCCTTACATCCACACCGGTGTTGAATATACAACCTCGACACAAATCGATTCCTCTCGATCTTTTGAAAAGGCCGTTGCTCAACTTAAATGGACCTCATAGTGATCGCGACTCTGATCCTGAAGGGACGCCATCAAGTAGTCCAAAGAAGAAGCGGAAAAGACGACGCAAGAAGAAAAACGCGTTGATGCCTAGTGCCACCGACACTAGAATTGATGATACAGGCAATATGTCGTCGAGCCTTAAATAATAACTTATTCATACTTCTGTCAAACTGGACTTTACCGTACATAGCTGCTTTACTAAGGTCTGCCTGGAAGACAACTTGTTAAGTCGCTGCAAGCGGCGTCATGATGGTCGACATTAAAACTATGTCTGTCATTAGCAAATCCCTCCTGTTTGCCTCCCCGTCCAGTCCACAACGATCCATAAAATCAAGGTACCTGATCTTTGGATGGGTCGACCGTTACCCTCCGCTGAATGGTGCTTTTGACTGCAAGGTTCCCCAAGATGACACATTCCAACGGGTCGAGGAACATCTGAAGCTTTTGGAAGTTCCTCAAGTGCCGTGGAACAATGACATCAAGATCGAATACTAGGATTTCGCTCTGCTTCCTCGAAAGAATCATAGCCATTGCAATGTACGCGCCGAGCCATGAGAGCGAGAGAAAGTACGCCCAAACTGTGTATCCGATTGGCAGAACAGGAGCGTCGTCGGGACGCCTATAGGCCAGCGCCAACATTACGATGTGGTACCCTGCGGTGATGAGGGCAAATAGGGGATTCAGGCATAACTTGCGCTCGTGTCAGGACCATTGAGTATTCCGGAATGGACTTTGTTATGACTTACTGATAAAATGCCGCAGTCTTGTATTGACAGAATGAGGATGAATATTGTTATAAGGAGCGAAAAGATATTAAGAGCGATGACGGACGGGGGAAACTGCGATGAAGGCATACCAGGATATCGTGGCCAGCACTGAATATCACCCTACAGAACGTAAAAACCTGGGTTGGGTCTTTTATGGCTGGCCCCACTGTGTGGCTGTGACCTGGCCCCAGGTGGTAAACGTGAACTTTGTTGTGTACCTATTATTAATAAATATATACTATATGAAAAACAGACGATTATCAAACGTGTTATCTTGCAGCTCAACGCGTGTAATTATTGTATCTTTATCAGAACTACACGATGCGTAGGTGCTTTCTTTCAATAATTTATTAATCTGATTATAAAATCATCCGAGTCGTCGGGCGCTTAGCCTCACACTTGCGCAGGTGAGCCATGGATTCATTATTTAATCAGGTACGCAAAGGTTAATTGGCGACGCCGAGATTTATGGAGATCTGGGAAGATTATGATTCTGAATCCAAATAGCCAGTCTTTGAAGGCTGTCCAAGTAAGACAGCCTTGCCGCCTTGCCGAACCCTTTTTAGGCTCCGCGAATTGAGGTCTTACTCTCACATAAATTTACCCCCATGCAACGTTTTCCCTGTCTAGCTCCCTGACTTGGCAGTTATGTTCACATCGGATAGCTCGACACGCCTCGTGTTTCATTATGTTCAATATTCTGAAATCCTTTCTCTTAATGGGCTAGGTATTTAAATACTCCAAAATCCACAGTGAGATTTATCTAATTATAAATCCCAAAGTCCTTGTGTGTCCACAAACTTTCCAACTAATTTATGATAAAGTAAAATATCCAAGGCGTGTCGTCGCAGATAAGACTGTCGTTCAAGGCACTCTATTAGCGAGTTGAGCGGCGATTGTTTCGAGTGCCATTATATGATCGAGACGCGGGCTCGCGATGCGTTCTTCCACCGGTGGACCTACGCAAAGTCCCTGATGAATTGAGAGACGGTCTCACATTCTTGGTATGACTTCGATGGCTCTGATGACTACGATAGGTTGGGCGTGACGAGATATTCCGAGTGTTCGCCGGTTGACGGACAGGCTGCTTCGACGGACCCATGTAGAAGCTAAGGATCGAAAACATGCTGCGTCCGGTTGATGCACGATGAGGCTGCCCGTTTCTTCCCGTACGTCTTTTCCGTGCATCTCGTGCTTCTCTCATTTCTTTCATACCCTATGTCGAATAGCAATATTAGCGGGAGCCCACTGCCCAGGACAGGTATATTGACCTTTGACCGTAGTTCTTCGTTGCCTAGCAATGTTCCTCTCATCTTTGCTAGCCATCCATGCATGGTTGATGGCGGGGGCCTACATCTGGAGCCGTCTGAACGGAACTATAGCTAAGAGTCAGATAATTGAACACCAAGGAATTATTATCGCACATACTGATGAAGCCCATTCAATTTTCATTTTGCGAAGAGTGGATGGAGCGGATGGAGCGGGTGGGTGGATCCTGAGAACTCAAGGAAAGCCTTTTTGTACCAGTGCTTGTCTATACTGCTATGTCGTTTATATGTGCATTTAGAGTGACCATCATGTATTATGTAACCCACCTCATGGAATCCACGAACATTGAAACACACCCGCTGACTATGGTTACATAAGACATAGATATCATAGATCTTGAACAACAGTAGTCTGGGTTTTTGCGATCTCATATCAATCAAATATATCTCATCGTGCACTCTGTCGTAGGATATATGATGACAAAGTCCGTGTTCACCGAGTAACCTGATGTATTATTGGCTCAGATATGTTAAAGTTGAAAGTTGGAGACGAAGCACCGTCAGTCGATGCTTATATTTTGACTTGAATGTTCCGCAAGGCGTGAGCCCCCGTAATCCTATACAAAACAGTCATGTTAATGGAATGTATGTCGTAACTCGTTAAAGATTAGTAATTTCAAGATTGGCACCTACGAAAATCAGAGCCGGCCATCACAATAACCGAAAAAAAAAGACCTTTGAGAAAAAGTTACCCAAGGTTGCCTCGAGATGTTCGGACAGGGTCGGACAGTCAGCATCAACGGCGACAACGTGTTTACACCGCCATAGCAACGAGAGGCATTCCGAGTGGATTCCAAAAGAGGAAACTACACGCGCGACCGTGCCGGTATTTGGCTCGGACCTATCTTGCTCATTGAGCAATAGTGCCCTGACACTGCTTTAATCTCTTTTTTTACCATTTTCAAGCAATCTCCAAGAAAAATGGCGGGAGACAGAACGGGATTGGATACCTCCGCCTCTGTATTTCGGTTATCTACCAGCCGCCCTGGAAAGTACATAACGAGGCTGATGATGTTGGGTGAAAATCACCAAGGTACCCACAAGTCTTACAAAAAAGGACAACTGCGAAGACATGAGCTGGAAAAACGTCAATGCTGTCATCGAAAACAAGCTTTTCTTGGGAAAGTTAGTGGCTCCGTACCATTCGTTTAATTGGTTCATTTCTATTAACTTTCGACCCCTTCTAGTATCATGGCTGCGCGCTCGACGCGTTCAATGACAGACAACCATATCACGCATATCGTCTCCGTCTGCGCGGATCCTATCCCCGCAGAGGCACCTGGATCGGGAATATGCCATATGCGTATATCGGTTGAAGACGTCGATTATGCAGACCTATTGATTCACTTACCAGCGGCATGCCGATTTATCGATCAGGCACTACGTTCTGGCGGCGTTGTGTTCGTCCACTGTGTTCAAGGCATTTCCCGAAGTGCAGCAGTTGTCGCTGCATATTGTAAGTTCTCTAGTCCTTTTTTCTTCTTTCAATTGGCAAGCTTCATAATGTATAAACCACGCAGTGATGTGGTCACGACGAATTCGCACCACACAAGCATTGGATATGGTCAGAAATGGTAAGAGATATGCTTAGCATCTTTTTAATAAATGGTGCTGAGTGCGGAATTTAGCGCGCAATCAGATCTGGCCTAATCCTGGGTTCCAGGAGCAACTTGTTCTTTTTGAACTCTGTCAATATGCGCCTTCTCCCTCCAACGGAATCTATACCAATTGGCGGTCCCAGCTGGAGCGCAGACTTCAGGCATCCGGACTTCGATAGATGCGCCCTAGAACTATTACGGAAATCACTTTCTCTTTCCCACGACAAATCACCCCGCATGTTTTTTTTTGTTAGATAGAAACATGGAATTGGTCTTGTTTCTTCCCTCTGTCTTTCTAGTACCTCTTTTAGACATCAGTCCAGTTCTGTATTCCTTTGTATCCTCTTATTCTACAATCTATCCTGTTCTTCTTTTTCCTAATGAGTCAGAACTTCACTGGCAAGACAATTTAATATTGAGCACGCGTAGTAGATGTCAGGAACTTTGGGAGTATCACACGAGCGTATTCAATAACCGCAGTCGGACCCCGTTGGCTTCAGAGTGACTCAAAACTATGATTCCAAATTCCACGTACTCTTGTTAATGCGTAGACAATGCTGCGGTATAAAGAATACGTGTCCTGTTATAGAGACTATAAAAGCGGTAGTACTAGTAGTAACGCTGTGTTGTGACACATTACTTTGGCGGGATTTTAAATTGAGAGTCCCACGACAAACCTTTGACTCGCTGTCCCCAGCTTTTAACCACAAACTTGAACTTGCTCCTTAGCCACCTTCCACAACAATGGGTCTCTCTGTCTCTCGTCTCCTCTCCGGTCTTTTTGGAAAGAAGGAGATGCGTATGTCTTCTACCTTCTCTTTTTCATTTTATAAATCGCTTACAGTGACCTCTAATAGGTATTCTGATGGTATATTATTTCTCTCTTCCTTCTTCAGCATCGGACCTTAATACCAATCATTCTAGGTCGGTCTCGATGCCGCTGGTAAGACCACTATCCTCTACAAACTCAAGCTTGGTGAGATCGTTACCACCATCCCAACAATCGGTGAGATATGGGCGGCATTTATCCAGTATGACCTATTTGACACCCGACTACAGGATTCAACGTCGAAACTGTTGAATACAAGAACATTTCATTCACAGTATGGGATGTCGGAGGCCAAGATAAGATTCGACCCCTCTGGAGGCATTGTATGTCACTTCTCCCTCGGATACCCGCTGGAGCCCTCATCGACTCTCTTCTACAGACTTCCAAAATACCCAGGGTATCATTTTCGTAGTCGACTCTAATGATAGGGAGCGTGTTTCTGAGGCCCGGGAAGAACTCCAACGAATGCTGAACGAAGATGAACTCCGTGATGCTCTCCTCCTTGTCTTCGCCAATAAGCAGGATCTACCCAATGCGATGAATGCCGCTGAGATTACCGACAAACTTGGTCTCCATGGTCTCAGACAGCGAACTTGGTACATTCAGGTGGGTCTATATTATTCTAATACTCTCAGATCCGCCCTTAGGTTATTTATTTAGGCCGCATGTGCTACATCTGGAGACGGACTTTATGAGGGTCTGGAGTGGTTGAGTGCAAACATAAAGCGCCGAGTATAATGGCTTGTTACACGTGTCACGATCCTTTCACGATACCGAAAACGTATTCACCGGTCCGCTGTTTGCATCCCTTCACTCGCAGTACTAGTACAAGCCTTTTTTTTCTTGACCGTCTTTTTTTCCTATTTACATCCTTGTCTCTTTCTCGAAAACCTACAAGCATGTAGCCTTGAATATACTCCTTCCTAGATCATTCATGGCTCCTTATTATATGCTATAGCTTACAATTGCTGAGGCGTATAACGTCAGCGACTTTCACCAGGAAATACTCGTCCGACAGCCTCGGCCTCCCGCCGTCTCTTCTCTCCCAACTCTCTTGAAGTGACATCTCGTTGATTCGCGCCGAATCGAGCTAACTTCTCAAGAAGAGCTTGTAATCGTTTAGGCCTTACAGGTGCATATGATGCTTGCCTGTTGGCAGGTACAAGATACTCTTGAACAGTATTGCTGAGTGGAATGGACGTTGTCTATTCCAAAATAATCAGTGTCCATTACTAACTATTTCAGGATCTTATAACTAACCAGGCGAAGCTCAGTGAAGGCCGTTGCGAGATGGGATCTCCCGATTCGTCTCAGCTCGTCCTCGAGAAAGTCCACATCAATCAGGATATTTGAAATAGCATTCTCGTTCATCATGGGTACGTTACGCCCAGTTAGAAAATCCTGGGGGGGGGAGCAAAAATGAATAAATAAATAAGAGAGCTGCTTCAATCGACTGACCATTAAACAATCAACAATGTATCCTAAGGCTCCTTTATATGCCTCGTCTTTGTAGTTCTCTTTGATTACTAGGGAATCGACGACTGTAGTCAGCCAATTGACCAGTTCGTACAGATACATGCTAGGCGAGCTTTCTCGTGTATTTGGGGTCCAATCATATTCAGACAACTCGAAGCATTGGTCAAGTTTGGAAGAAATGAGGCTTGACATGCGAACACGAGACCGAGAGATGGTACCCTCAAATGATTCGGGAGCTGTAAGTCTGATGACTCCACCCCGATGCGTAGAACTAGGAACAATATTAGCCCTCCAGGTTATTGAGCCCTTGGAAAAAAAAAATACCAACCGGAGATTTGTGAGTGAACGTTCAAGTTCGGTGCAGGCAACTTGAAAATGCTCCAAATTCGTGATTATTTGTGCGATCTGTGTTGGATTTTGGGTCTTTGCTAAACGGGACCCAATAGTTTCACTGATGCTCCTTGACAGCAGAGAGTCCAGGGACTGGGAAATGAATATAGATCACTATTCCATTGAGTACGCCTTACTTTGCTTAAAAGTTCGTCGATATCACGATGATGCTGAGATACTCCTTCTAGGAATGCATAGAATTTTTGGATGAAGGTCCGGATCTGTCGAAAATAGGTAAGATTATGTGGGACGACGTATGATGTTATTACATCTTGACAACACGAGAAGAAAGTCTGAGACCACGGGAGAAAGTTTGGCAGAGGCAATCTAAAGCACAGTAAGTTGACAGGATTGTCAGGTATATAAACTCAAACTCACTGTTTAATCTCGGATCTCTCCTTCTCGGTTACCCACACCACTTCAAGTGCCATATCGACATCCTGTTGAGTTTCTGCTCGCATAGGTGTATGGTCATCCTCATGCACGATCTGAGTTGAGGGGAATGGTTGAGAAAAAAAAGACATCTGTCGAGTCAGAGTTAAAACTTACCGCCTCAAACTGACGGGTGAACTGCGCTTGTAGTAAATTGGCATATTTCTCGAAGAGCACAATTATAAATGAGTGAAGGGAGGTGGTCGAGTAGGAAGAGGTCTGTAAATAAGGAGCTTAATCTGACAACTTACACGTCATAATCTAGCACCCACCTCCAGTGTCATTATAAACATTAAAAGGGTTTCTTTGACCTTTAAAAAGCTTTCTGCGTCCGTCTCCGTACGCAGAGCGTTTTCGATAGCCGCTGTTAGGGCGACAGCAACCGCTTCCCATAGTTCCTCGACATCTCGCGAAGACCGAAATGAGCCAGTCGTTTCTAGTACATGAGACTCGACAATGAAGAATCCTGAGATTTCTTGTGTCAAAGTTGGGAGGGACACCAATCGCAGAGGCATTGGAAGAATAAGGGCTGATTGGGCCTGTTATAAGGTGGTGACAGTAGGTACCTCGCTATTCATAACGGTGGTGTAATCATCTTACCTTTCTGTCCGCCTGGTATGATTTTTGGAGTTCACTCAAAGAGTCAAGGGCGCTATATATGTGAACGCATTCAAATAGTGGCTTGAAATCCACATGCAGTTTATCGTTGTCGAGGACATCAACTATGAAAATATGTGGTCAATGTTGGTGACCCATAAGTTAAATTAGCGCTTACATTCAATCTTCTCGTATGTGACGAGTTCCACTGCACTGCCTACTCGACTTGAACGGAGAAGAGGGTCTTTCTCCCGGCGTACTCGCCATCGCCGAGTGCGAGCCTCCATAGCTTCAAAAGCCAACCGACCTACCTCCGTGCTTACATTCCTGATCTCCAGAAGCCATTGTTTCATTGAAGCTGTCACAGCATCTTTGATTTGGCTTCGCAGGGAGGGCAAGGAGGAAAGAAGATGTTGGAAGAACGGTGTTTGCGATAATGAAGTTGGAGGCATACTTTGGATATCCTCGAGTGACTGATGCGTAATTGTATTGAAAACAGGTAAATGACAGTAAATGATAGTAACGACAGACCCTCAACGCGCTCCAGTATTTGCCCTCTCTAATCATCTCACCAACCCGATCAACAACGTCTAAAACGCGTAGACAGGCTTGCAGGGTATCAATTGCCTCATCCAAGTTAGCAGCAGTCTTCCTCGACTGAAGTAGGGCACGTTTTTTCTCCACAAGACCTCCCCCAAGTTGAGCAACACTGTTATCCAAAGAAGAAATATTTTCCTTCATCTTGTCGGTATAAGACTTAACCGTGAAGAGGGTTGAGACCGAAGATATGAAGTCTTGATAATTATCACCGCATATCTTTTCGATCTCTGTATCCTTTGAGTCGATAAGGCCCTGTATCGTTCTGAGATATGCATCCTGTTGCCGGTTGGTGTGAATTTGTTTGATAATAGGGCCGAGCTGTTCTAAATTCTCAGAAGAAGAAGAAGGGTCCAGAAGATGAATTTGCTGGAACTGCTGGTCTATGTTTTCCTGGGTAAACTGCTGTTTCCTGCGCGGAGGCATAATAGAGCCGATTCCAGAATAGGACTTCGGAGGTTCGTTGTCGCCTTTGATGTTTGCCATACCCTTCTGATCTAAATAACGCGTGGTCAGATATTGTGCCGTTTTTGTATGTTATTTTACTTGAATACCTTTCAACTCCTTTCTAAAATGTCAGATACCTTGGTTCATGCAGATGCGATGTAACTTGTCAATTCTCCCGATTTTTATTTGCCGACATTTATTTCACATAGTCTCTGCGATATGGACGGCACATTGGTCGATTCCACTGCAGGTGTCGTAGGCGCGTGGAACTTGTTCCTAGAAACCTACCCGGCCATCGATATACACCATATTTTGAGCTGTGAGCACCGCTCTCCAATAAACTGCCGTGCTATCTCTAAAAATTTCCGAGACAGCGTCCCATGGAGTTCGCACTGTCGACAATCTCAGAAATCATTGTGGCATCCAAGATCCACAGATTCTCGAAGTGAGTGCTAATTAACGTGCGATAGACGTATCTCAGATTTCCCCCTATGGCCGCCTTTTCAGCAAGAGGCGGAACGCTTCGAAAAGGCCATTGTAACCACATCCTCTGCAGGCGGAGGTCAAGGCATCGTACTTCTCCCGGGAGTCAGATCAATCATAGATGAGGTACGCTTAACTTTAGCAGCTCGGATGCAACTAGGATCTCAAGCGTGATAGCTTGCCCCTTGGCGTTTTCTGCCGAACCCCTGCTGGACGATCTGTACATCTGCAACACGGACATATGCTTCATCTGCTCTCAAAACAGTCGGCATCCCAGTACCCGATGTCTTTGTTGTTTCTGAAGACGTTGCTCGGGGTAAACCATTCCCAGATCCCTACCTGCTTGGCGCTAAGCGGGCTGGTGTCAAGCCGGAGAACTGTTAGTAATAGTCACACTATCTGATAAGCTTTGTGTTAACTTGTCCAACTGTATTTTACCCCAGGTATTGTCATTGAAGACGCACCCACTGGCATTCGTAGCGGACGTGCAGCAGGCTGCAAAGTAATTGCTCTGTTGACAACGCATACTCGCGAACAAGTAGAAGCTGCTCAGCCGGATTTTGTTGTCAAAGACCTTTCATAGTGAGTCTTTCAACCCTATAACACTCCAAGCATATTCAACATAATTTTCCCCAGTATAACTGTTCAGCGTACCACGACTGGAGTCACATTGACCATTAAGATGGAATAGATAATAGGAACCCATGGATAGAGGCACCTTTGAACACTGATAGAGGAATGTTATGGCACCTTCGCAACATTTTTTCCTTAAAATCGAACTACTGATTAACAACAAAACATTACGAGTGTTGTTAACACTGGGTTTAATGGTTGATTTGAAGTGATACCCAATCATCGATCAATATTCATAACGTGATAGCTGGAACGAGAAGACGAAGAAAAAGAAAATACAGAAAAGAAATCAAAGAGTATCGATAACTTAAGGGGGTATTTTAGGCAGAGGTGATTGTATCGAAAAACACAAAAAATTAGAATCGAGCCATACGCCGATTAGTACTCGCCTTCCTCCTCAGCGTCAGCGGAATCTGTGCCAACCTCTTCGTAATCTTTCTCGAGCGCTGCAAGGTCCTCACGAGCTTCAGAAAATTCGCCCTTAAGATCCGAAAGTTATTGAGCGATGCTACGAAGAACTATGAACGCAGCTAAACGTACCTCTTCCATACCCTCACCGACATACCAGTGCACAAAGGCACGTTTCGAGTACATGAGATCGAATTTATAATCTTAGAAAGTTTTATGAAGATAGAATAATGCTTGGAAACAATTATCGCTTACCAAGCCGTCCCCATGCAGCAGAAATAGCAGTAGTGCTGAATGTCAGAGTCATTTCAAAATTATTGAAGGAAGGCATATTTTTGAACACGCACTTTGAAAGCATGCAAAGACTACGAGAAGTCTTGGCAAGATCACCACCAGGAACACAAGCAGAAGGTTCATTGCATACACCCAACTACAGGTGAATCATAAGTCAGAATGTCTGACGATGATCAATAGGGAATGATTTACTTTGAAGCCGGTAGGACACCAGTCGACGAACTGGATCGTCCGCTTGGTCTTAATGCTAGCAACGGCAGCCTGTACGTCCTTGGGGACAACATCACCACGGTATAACAAGCAACAAGCCACTGCAATGAATAATCTATCAAGCATCTCTTATCAAGCGACGTATGATAACTCACTGTATTTGCCTTCTTTAGGGTCACACTTCACCATCTGGTTACCATTCTCGAAGCAAGCAAAGGTCATTTCGGCGACAGAGTTTTGTTCATGAGTCGCCTTGTCGACTGAAAGAAGTGGGGCATAGGTAGCAAGAGGGAAATGGATACGGGGGAAACTGTTAACTCGTGTCAGCTTTGGATAAGCAAACGGAGAAAAAAAAACTGACGGAACCAAATTAGTTTGGAATTCATTCAAATCGACATTGAGCGATCCATCAAACCTCAGGGATGCGGTTATAGAGGATACGACTTGAGCAATCAAGCGGTTGAGATTAGAGAAGCTGGGCGAGACAACGCCGAGCTTCTTTTTGCAAATGTCGTAAATAGCTTCGTTATCTACCTACGTGATAGATAAAAGCTTGAACTCGCCTTGATTAACAAAGAACATTTAAACGCACCATGAATGAACAGTCAGAGTGCTCGAGGGTTGTGTGGGTCGTAAGGACAGAATTATAGGGTTCGACGACTGAACTCGATAGCTGGGGTGCAGGATACACACAGAATTCAAGTTTAGACTTCTTTCCGTAATCTGTGGAGAGCTTTTCGAGTAAGAGAGCCCCGAAACCAGAACCAGTTCCACCGCCGAACGAGTGGAAGACGAAGAAGCCTTGGAGACCCGAGCAGTTGTCGGCAAGTCTCCTCAGTTTGTCCATGACGGGGTCAATAAGCTCTTTACCGACGGTGTAGTGACCGCGAGCATCTATGTGGATCGTTTTGATCAATGACTTTAGTAAAAATAGACGAAAAAATCAGTTACAGTTGTTCGCAGCATCCTCCTTGCCAGTGATCAGTGTCTCAGGATGGAAAAGAGATCTGTAAGGACCGGTCTTGACATCGTCGATTACACCAGGCTCTAGATCAATGTATAGGGAACGAGGAACATGCTTTCCTGAACCAGTCTCCGAAAAGAAAGTAGAGAAGCCACTATCTGTTGACGAAGGAGAGCCTTCAAGCAAGCGACCATCAGGCTGCAAATATGATAAAAACTACGAATGAAAATATTTGAAACGAAGGACACGTACACTCAAGCCATGCTCGAGGGTGTAAAGTTCCCCTGTTGGTTGTATCCATGTTAATGATGTAGACGACAAGACCAGTATCTATATGTACTCACAACAAGCGTTACCGATCTGGACACCAGCCTGACCGACATGGAGAGAGATAACTTCACGCATTGTAAAATGAATATAAGAGTCTGAGGGGGAAACTTGAAATGGTCAGAGGGCAAGGACCTTTTGATTTTTTTGTAATCCCACACATTCCCTTTTCGGGATGTTTGGTAACAGCCCCAGAAAGATATTATTTTGACTATGCTGTTACAAGTGCGTGTAGGTTATAGATCTCTCTTCGTACAATATAATATAACTCAGAAACATTCCCCTCCATTTCAACCCTGCCTTTGGCCAGTTTTCGGACAGCAACAGATCCACCAAGTCCCTCAGAGCTTCCGGATGTGCTACAGATCAGGACTCCCTCACCAACAAGCTCAGCCTGCACCCCGACGGAGGCAAGTCGTGATTTTAGGGCAGTTAGCTTGAGCTCTCCAATCATCGTTGAGTGCGGCAGAGCTACTTGAGGCCGGGAACCGAGACCCCTCTGGCTCAGGCTCTCTGCTCCCTTTTCAACGTCCAAGGGAACGGAAGATGACGAAAGCGGTTCCAAAGTCGGTATTGTAGAGGTTGCGTGGGCAGTGACTCGTCCCCTTACATATGCGATTTCGTTGTCCTCAAACTGTTATAGAACGCAATCAGTAATTCATTCAGCTAGAACTTGCATGTCGCCGTAGTAAGGACACGTACTCGAGAAATCTTCAAAGATGCCAGTAGGTTATCGCTTATATTGACTGAAAAGCTGTTCGTTTGTTGTCCTATTTGAATCGTTTCGCCAACCGTTGGAGCATAGATGTCCTTTGTCATAGAGCGAATTTTGCTACAACTTTCAATAAGGGCATCGGTTGCCATTGGGGGTGCATGCACAATGATCTACCCATCACATTGGCTAATCACCAAGAAGCGGAGCGAAGCAGACTCACCATCTTACGAGGATTGACCTGAGGTACAATAGTCTTGACTGCCCGACCATCGTTCAAACCTTCCATATCAACAAAGAGCAGCCGGCAAGCCAATTGAACTTCGACATCATTAGTGACATACTTTGATGGAGGTTCGTCGACTGCTTTCTGAAAGGATTTCAAAATGTTAGCTTGATAATATCGTCCAGCCTGGATACTTACTTTGGCATCCTCTTCAGCCAAAGTTCGTCGCTTATAGTCTTTCACATCCTCGCTCTCGGCTTCCGCCTCCAATGCTTTCCCTTTCCTTAGCCACATGCCAACATCAATCGTTTCCCCGTAGTCATCCACTCTACGTTTTTTCTCCACGTAAGGGAACATCCTAAAACGTTGAGTCTGGCTAGCATTCTTGAAGAAAAAGGTCGATTTCGATACGTTGCCTTTCAGATAGATATCGAATGAGAGCAGTTGTTTTGTCAACCCCTCGTCGCCATCTAACCAATCCGTGCTGTCCATTCCCTTGTCGCTTCGTCTCTTTTTTTCCCCACCGCCATCACTCTTGGCACCAGCCGCGTCAGCGCCAGTATCCATTGCCTCTCCATTTAATGTTTGCCTCACTTCGTCCTCCTCCTCAGCGTCGGAATCAGAATCGGAATCAGAATCACTGTCATCTTCATCAGCTTCCAGCATTCGCTGATTCCGCGCCAGGGCCGCTTGATGTGCAGCCTCCTTCTCTCTTGCAGCACGTTCTTTCTGTTGATACAACTCTAATTCGAGACCCTGTAATGGGACTTTGCGCCTCATTTTGAGCTTGATTGAACCATCCATCATCACGTTACGTCCAATTTTTCCATTGTCCCATTTGTCTTCGGGCCGTTGCGACTCGTTCCACCTTTCAAACAGGGCGCGACCGAGGGTACCCTCTTCGCCTCGCCCAGTGAGTAACACAACGTTGTCTGCGACAGCAGCAAAATCTGAAAAGAGGTGTCGAGAGGGACCGTGGGATAGAGATGCGGGAACTGCCAAAATTAATTTAGGATCTTTGGACGAATATGTCTGAAGAAGAGATTGGGGATTAGGAAAGAATTCTAGATGTCTAAAGAAATTGTTATCGATGGTAAGTTAGGACGGGCCTTCTTGACTCACTTAAATCTCAATGCGAACGCTCCCAGGGCATCTTCTTCATTATCATCGTCTCGTCGACGCTTGTTGTTCTGATTCTGGCGTCCGTTCGTTCCTTCTTCACCAACGTCTTCTTTGCTAATCGTACCTCCAAGCCATTCCATCATACTTCTCACAAAAGTTAACATCTCTCGACCTGTGCGTGAAAGAAGGCATATAGGATACCGCAGCCGAGAGTAATTCCAATGCTGATCGAGAAGGACAAGAAGTTCAAGAATACGAGTGCTTGAATCGCAAGGCAGAAGAAGCGAAGATCGAGAAGTAAGTGTCGCAGTGATTGTGTCTGTGTAAACTCATTCAGGTGACGACCAAATTCAAACAGCTGGTAAATTACCAATGAGGGCGGCGTCACGATCTTTACGTCGACTTGTAATAACAGGTGTGCGGTCAGCGTCAGTAATGAGAAGATCTGGTCGTGCAAGAGGCTCAAAGATACCCCCCGCTGCTTGACGAATCAAGACTGTGCCGTCCAGATGACGTTCGCGCATGTGATTCACATTCACGGCGTAGATTATTGTACCAGAAGAAGGGGATCGAATTTTCCATATTGTACCACCGAGAGTGTGACCCGCGTTGAATGGTGTTATGGTCAATCCCTGGCATTTTCCTGAAGACGAATATTATGAGCAGATTGAGACGAGTGTATATAAACCTACCTTGTAGATGTGTTGGTTGTGAGTACCTCAAGGTGTTGCAAGAATCAAAAGCATCCTGAACTTCGATGACAGTGGCTATGAATTTTCCTTTGCCGTCTTTGGCATGGAGAGATTCGTCATGAGACTCTACATTTTCTTCGTCCGCACTCTGCGATTCTCGTGGTTCGTCAAGAACTTCTTCTTCATCACGTAGTCCTTCTACATCTTCTGTGACTGCAATTCTGCCCATAGCCTGCACAGGTAGGGTTGTATAAGCCGGCGCCTTGAGTCCCCATCTGGAATATGCCCAAGGATACAAACCACAATGAGCAAGGTCTCCATGTGAGAGTAACACTAAATCAATCGTCGGTGCACATCTAATGAATACAGTTCAAACTATGAAAACTATTTTTCATGAACATGACACCAACTTTTGCAACGCTTCACAGTATTCGGCCCATGCAGGTGCCTCATCACCAGGGTTTTCAGCCGGACGGTGTTGGAACGGAGAGGGTTCTGGAACCCAGTCTGGCGAGCCACAGTCTATTAGTATACGAACATCATCAATTTGGAGAATATATGCAAGCGGTGTCGTCTGAGAGGAGCGCGCAGCCCCCGACAAGGGCGTGAAGGTGATCATGGCATAGTGAAAACGCGCTGACTAAGCAGCTAAGCTATGCAAAGGAATTGTTTGCCTTGACCAAATAGACCTGAATTACTGTCCAATGCCTCTCTCTCTGAATTTGTTGCTCTCATCTCGTTGGAAGTATCAAGGTCGACCTGGGAATACCCATATCTGCTGGCTTGATAAGTCCTTGGGGCATAAGTAACTTGTCAAGTCTCATGCAGAATTATGATATTATTTTTGTAGCTAGGATGATATGGTTTTCTTTGAACGACTCTTCTTGGTAAATTGCG
Source organism: Phlegmacium glaucopus (assembly GCA_015039465.1). Taxonomy (NCBI): domain Eukaryota; kingdom Fungi; phylum Basidiomycota; class Agaricomycetes; order Agaricales; family Cortinariaceae; genus Phlegmacium; species Phlegmacium glaucopus. Next base: position 134,452 of record MU130237.1, on the reverse strand, counting down.
CCTCCTTCATCCAATGAACCTCTAGTACGAATTTTAGACCCCCTATATGCCAGATTGCCTCATGGTTTAAGTCGCACAGACCAGTATTTAGCGTGGGAAAATGTTAGTATATAATTCTAAGGGGGGCGTGCTTTGATTTTTCTTTGTCTTGTTCTGCCATCGCAGTGGTCCTTCTAAATCCTTACTCCCCTGTAAGTTCGCCCTACGTGTCATATATCCTCCTCTTTCCTGATCTCTCTTCATAGTCCTTGTTCTCTTTTTGAAATGCGTGAAGTCATCTCCGTACACGTTGGTCAGGCTGGTGTCCAGATCGGTAATGCCTGCTGTATGTCTTTTTCTATTCTTTTTTCACGCCTATACCTTCGTGGCTGCCGTCATGGCATGGAATATACACGGAAAACGCGTCGTTCTCGCCGTTGTGTAAAATATTTTAAAGTGGCATGATGCTAATCCGATTATCTGCAGGGGAGCTTTACACCGTCGAGCACGGTCTTAGCGTGGGTTATACGCACTCACCTTTTTTACTTTTCTGACTTGCTTTGTAGCCCGATGGTCGTATGCTGGAAGGTTCTCCATCTGCCAACGATGGTGGTTTCAGCACCTTTTTCTCGGAGACTTCCTCTGGCAAACACGTGCCCCGTTCCCTGTACATTGACCTTGAACCCAATGTTATCGACGAGGTCAGGAACGGACCCTACAGAAGTCTTTTCCACCCAGAAACTCTTGTGACCGGGAAAGAAGACGCTGCAAGCAATTGTAAGCAATTCCCCTCATCCACAAGGTTCAACTCATTTACACGTGTTTTCAGATGCTCGTGGTCATTATACCATTGGAAAAGAGCAAATTGATGTTGTGATGGATAAAGTACGCCGCCTTGCAGACAACTGCTCAGGCCTCCAAGGCTTCTTTGTTTTCCATTCGTTTGGTGGCGGAACTGGTTCTGGTTTCGGTGCACTCATCCTTGAGCGTCTCTCCACCGACTATGGGAAGAAGTCGAAGCTGGAATTCAGTGTATACCCTGCGCCCACTCTGGCCAACTCTGTTGTGGAGCCTTATAACTCGGTTCTGACCACTCACACCACCCTCGAACATTCTGACTGCTCTTTCATGGTAAGATATCAGGCTAAATCTCAAAGGCGGGCAGTAATCTTGCGGCTTCCAGGTTGATAACGAGGCCATTTATGACATTTGCAAGAAAAATCTCGGCATCACCTCCCCAAGTCTCACCAACTTGAACAGATTGATCGCCCAAGTCGTTTCTTCTATCACTGCTTCTTTGCGATTCGATGGCTCTCTGAATGTTGATCTAAACGAGTTCCAGACAAATTTGGTTCCGTAAGTACCATATATCTGTCCTAAACTATGTACTGACTAACTTACATCAACAGCTTCCCTCGTATCCATTTCCCTCTTGCCACCTTTGCTCCCATCATATCAGCAGAAAAGGCCCATCATGAACAGAACTCCGTTGCTGACATGACTTTCTCATGTTTCGAGACTGGCAACCAAATGGTCAAATGCGACCCTAGAGAAGGGAAATACAGTAAGTCATACTGCTTAATATTGCTCAGATTACAGAGTTTGACGGCCTATCTAAGTGGCGTGTGCCCTTCTTTACCGTGGTGATGTCGTCCCTAAGGATGTGAACGCCGCTGTTTCCATTATCAAGACCAAGCGTACCATCCAATTCGTGGATTGGTGCCCAACTGGTTTCAAACTCGGTATCTGCAACGAACCGCCAGCACATGTTCCCGGTGGTGATCTTGCTAAGGTGTCTCGCAGCATGTGCATGTTGTCCAACACCACGGCAATCTCTTCTGCATGGAGTCGTCTGGACCACAAGTTCGACCTTCTTTACTCCAAGCGGGCTTTCGTCCACTGGTACGTCGGAGAGGGTATGGAAGAAGGTGAATTCTCGGAAGCCCGTGAAGATCTTGCTGCTCTTGAAAAGGATTACGAGGAAGTCGGCATTGATTCCGCTGACGTCGAAGAAGCTGAATACTAGATATCAACGTTTTGCTCTTTTGTTGTTTTTGCACGATTCCTTTTTCTCCATGAATTTGTCTTATGATCCCCCACGCCTACTTTCATGTCTCACATTATTACATTTGCGGAATTTCATAGCCTTTCTTCCCTGGTCTAGTACCCCTTTTCTCAAAAAATAAGGCAAAATTTGATGAGTAATTGTAATTTGACCATAACCAACTGGCTGAATCTAAGTAAAGACCTGATCTAAGTAACTAATTTATGCTTTCCCCGAATCCTCTTTCAAGCTAACGATACGATTTAACACTACGAAGTCCCCTTGCTGGCGTCCTGGAAGCTCCGACCCTTCTTCCAGAGCAGCAATCCTGGCATCCTTGTCAAGAGCAAAGTACGCAACTCGCAGGCCCTGGAAGCGAACACATTCATTTCCAACAAGCTGCTCACTTGTTGCATGAGGCGTGTTATCTTCAGAAACACGTTCGGCACCTTCAGAGTCTTTGGCTGCTTTATCAGTTCTCGCCTTCGCTTCCCTCCTGGCATCGTTAATTGACTGTTTTGCCAAGGACCAGAAACCGACTTCGACGATGGCTGTTTTAGTGATTTCCAAACTGTTTGGAGCGATGTCATTCCTGAAATCGCTAGGTACGCGATCGCTCTTGAATAGTCGATTAAAGACGCGCAGTTCATCTACTTTGACGGGACTGCCAGATAGTGCGTGTTCTGCTACCCACTGGATATGCGCTTTGGGTTTCTTGGGCGGACCCTCGTTCTCCAACTTGCAAAACAGTTCAACCACCTCTCCAGTAGTTGGGTCAGTTTTGAAAGAGGTACAAGTGATAGGGAAAGGAGCCTGGAACAACCCAACAGTCTTTCCAGGTGCCAAACGGAAGTAATCACTCGAATCCTCCGTCCGAAAATCGTCAACTTCAATGTAGATGGTTCGTGTAAAGGGGATGGTTGACGATCCAAGTTCGGGGACTTTTGGATGCAAAGGTTTTTCGACCATGAGGCAATAGTCTTCTGGAAGATTCTCGATCGTAACTTTCAGCGGACGCATCACCATGAGCAGGCGAGGAGCAGTTCCTTCGAGATACTGCCTGACAGATTGTTCGAACCGAACAATCTCAATATTTGAAGCCGCAGTGGACACACCCAGAGTGCTCACGAAAGAAATGATGGCACCTGGCGGCACACCACGTCGTCGCAGAGCATTTAAAGTGTAAAGACGTGGGTCGTCCCAGCCGTTGACAAAACCTTCATCGACCAGAGCCAAGATTTTGCGTTTGGACATGATGCTACCTTCCAAACTAAGTCGACCATATTCGGATTGCCTAGGTTTGTAAACCTCGAGAGCATCACAAAGCCAATCGTATGACTGACGTGAGGCAATAAACTCGATGGTACATAGTGAATGTCTATTCAAGACTTTGTTCAACGAAGACGGCTGAACAAGGCGTGGCGCTTACGAAATATTCTCCATGCTATCCACCAGGCAATGGGTAAAATCGTAAGTCGGATAAATTCTCCATTTGTCATGTGTCCTGTGATGAGGGGTCTCCAGCACTCGATAGGCTGTCAGATCCCACATCTGGGGATTTCCATCCTCGAGATCTTGCTTCATTCGCAAGTTAGCCTCTTTTGGACGATATTTCCCGTTTTTCATGTTCTCGAACTCGGTCAAGGATTCTTCGATTGGTCGATTTCGGTGCATGCACGGTCGAGGTTGGCCTCTCTTTTCTCCTCTATCCACTTTAATTTCTTCCTCTACATAAAAGTTGATCAGTAAAATTTCCATAAATCGAAATAGGCTGCTACTGACGGGTACAGTGGCATACATATGCCTTGTCCCTTTTAATCAATTCAACGGCAAAAGCATGTAATTCTGTAAAATAATCACTGGAATAGGTGATTTTCCAAGGCTCGAATCCGAGCCATCGCACCATCTCAAGGATGCTTTCGAAATAACGAGCTTCTTCCTTTTCAGGATTGGTATCATCATATCTAAGATAGCATTTTCCACCATGATGCGCTGCATAACCAAAATTGACGAAAATCGCCTTGGAGTGGCCGATGTGTAGATAACCGTTAGGTTCAGGAGGGAAACGAGTCCATACTGAACCGCCAGTAGTCGTTAAATGACTATCACGGAGATGAGAGTGTATTTGAGGATTTCCTCCAGGTTTGTGAAGTTGGCCAAGGAAGCCTTCTTCAAAGATAGACCTTCGCGGCTGGGCTGCAGGAGCCTCAGTCGCTTTTGGCTTTTCAGCCGTAGGTTTCGGTTCCTGGGGAAACTTTGAATTAACGAGGATTGACCAAACTGGAAGAGTATCTACTCACCTTTGTTTTTAACTTAGCAGACTCTTTCGGGCCAAATTTGGCGATGAATGCCTTGTCGACGGCATTCTTAACATCAAGAGGGTTTGCCCAACGAAGTTCTGGTGAGTTCTTGAGTGCACTGACGACGGGCCCGAGACTAGGCCATCCCGCGATGTCGTTTGAAGCCACATGGGCCTCAACTAAAGCATACAATTCCTCCGGCGCGATGCTAAAATCTAAATAAATAGTGATGAGTCATGGATCCAATACAGATCCGACAGGCGTACCAACACCACACTCCTTGTTGAAATCACCATCGTTGATTGGTAGTTTACCTGACTCGATATATTTTACAGCAGCTGAAAATACAATTAACCGATTGCTCTTCTTTAAAAAATAAAGCAACCCAAGTACTTACCTGTGATTTGATCCACCGTTTTCAACTTGGAATCCAGTATGCAATTAATCACATATTCTCTTTCATCGGAGCCAACTGCACTGGACTTTGCTAGAAGGATAGCCAAGGTTGATATCAAAGATGCCTTCTTTTCGTCAAGGCCTCGTGCCACTACTGTATGGTTTTCAATGATCTCCTTTAGTATGTTAGCACTCTTTGGTGCTTTGACCGCATCGGCAGCCTTCGCCTGGGTAAGACCGATCGATTTGAAAAGCGACACGAGAGGGTTAGAATCCTCCTTGTTGGTTTTCGACATCACTGAAATGTTGGAATCGGAATTCCCTGCTCGATACCAATGTAGAAATATGCAGGTAAGTTAGGTGGTTGAAAGCAAGATACTAAATGCATCTCAGAGGTAAGATTAGATAAGACGATCGTGTATGACTCCGTTGCTGTTGTGAATGAGTCACTGACACTGTTTTTTATTTACTATATCTAGAACAACTTTAGAAAGGGACACCGACTTAGACTTCGGCTTCACGAGGAAAAAAGTACACAACGGAAAACTGCTCTTTAAATTTGCCTCAAATATCATACAAATTGCAAATGCCCCGAAGTTTAGAACTTGGCACCAGCCTTAGTACTTTGATCTTTGGGAGCAGGAAGCGAGATGGGTTCACTTGATGATGGCGTAGGAGCTCCAGGGCGTCGATAGCCTGGTCCCCAAGTGCTTGGATTATACTCCTTGGGAGGAGGGGGCGGTGGACGGTAGAGACGATCTACCCGAATGTCTTTGTTTTCAGTAGTCATACGATCCAGGAGAGCACGGTAGTTTCTGCCTTCTTCATTTCCAGAGTCTTCACTTTCATGTCGTCGATGAGGTGGCGCCGGTTCATAGGCTCGGAAAGATGAGAGATCAAGCGAAGCCAGCGAGTTTGACATAGCATCTAAAAGCGCACGAATGTCACGGTTGGAGCCACTTTCCGTTTCCGATATCGGGATGCTGCCTTCATAGACTCTGGGTCGAGCAGCATCTATTCCAATTCTAGTAGCACAATCAGAGAGTGCATCCAGAAGGGTGCGTATGTCGCGCTGGTTAGACGATGAAGAGCAAGGAGGTCGGGAAGCGCCCGTGGATTGATATACTCTAGGATGATTCGGAGACGAAGTATTCAACGACCTGAAAGACTTGTCGAGTTGCTTTCGGAGGATTTCAATTTGGTCCTTTAGCACATTTGTAAACGCGGGCTTGTCGCCTTCGATACTGGCAAGTATAACCAAAGACGAGACACTAGAGGAAACAATATGAGAGCTTGTGCTAATTTCATGATGGCGGGCGACGTACAAAGCCTCCTTGAGGTAGGCAAAGCTAAATCCATCAGTCAATTGAGCCACCTCATCGACCAAGCGGTCAGGAAAGTCAATCTCCTTGTTTGACGACAGTTTCGTTTGCCAATATTGCACGTAGAGCTTACGTTCTTCGATATCGGGGTCGTCGAATTCGCTATCGAGTCTGATTGAGTAGAGTAAACAAAGAGGGATATTTTACGTACTACTTCCTATCAAAGCGGCTTGGTCTTGAGCTAAGCCCTGGGTCGAGGCGATCGAAGTGATTGGTGGTTCCAATGATGAGCAATCCATGATTGCTTTGCAAACCATCAAGTTGGTTGAGAAAAAACGAACGGTTGCTGTCGTTAATAAGACTGTCAAGGTCTTCTAGAACGAGGACGCAAGGGGCTAGTTGACGGGCTTTGTCAAAGACATCCGCCATCGCAGCCTCTTCACCTCTGAAGTCTATGTAATAATGTCAGAAGCGTATTTTGAGAGAGCACAAGATGGTCATACTCTTAAAAGATTTAACGTATAACGGGTAGAAACCCTGATCTCCGCAAGTTTTCATGACAGTCTTGAGGCTGATTGTTTTACCATTCCCTGACCAAAGTTTGTCAACCAAGGTAGAGTATATGGACATCAGAACTAACCTGGAGGCCCATACATGATCAGGCCACGCTGCATCGGGGGTCAACATCGCCGCCTGGTTAAACGATAGAAGGGATGCACATACCTTCCATGGAATGCCAAGTTCTTTGTAGACAGTTTCGGAAGTAAAGAAACCGTAGATATCCTTCTGTAAAGCCTTTTTGAATGCATCTTTTAAGATGACGTCTTTCCAGTCCGCCTTTTGAATATCTTTCCAAAGGTCGTGATCTTTTGTCCAGAAACCCTGATTATAAACCCAGATTTCTTCCTGGAGTTGATCTGTCCAAGTGCCCGCAGCAAGGAGGAGTAGACGTGATACCTCCTGTGGACCTGGCCAGAGAGTAGTACGTCAGTCTCAATGCATGTATATGCGTTGAACAAAACTATCACCTTCGTGAAGGACGAAATATTGATTGAAGGAAGAAAAGCCTGAAGGATACTTTACGCATTTGAGCACTCAGTGTACAAAGACCAATGTAGTACCCACTTGGACCAAGTAAACGATATACTCATATTGCTAGATCGACATAGGAAAACAGTTCATATGCATGATGTTTTAGTGTCAGTCAACAACTCACCTTCCATATTAATTGGAATGCTCCAAAATGTACCTGGTCTACCAGCACTCCCAAGCTGCGTGCGAGGGGTACGAATGATAAATTAGTAATCAAAGGCGTCTTCTCCAGCGGGGTTACTTGGATTCCTGGGCAGCCAAGGAGGTTTATTCCGAAGCCTTGAGTCATGACTAGGGAATGGTTGGGATACACGCTGCGCAGGGCTTGTGCACTAAATGGATTCCAATGAGATCATTTGTAAAGACACTTTGAAGGAAATTACCCTAAGAGGGGCGGGCTGCTATGCCTTGCAGAAGCTACGATGGATTTTGAGACGAAATAGAAGAGGAAGATAGATTTTAACATACACTGGTCAACCCATTGACTGTAGAAATCTTTGTGCTTTGTTCGAGCTTCATTGATTGGGTTGCTGCCATCGTCTTCCGGCGAAAACCAGATATTGACAAAGTCATCTCCACCGGCTATATTTGAAGAACTCATTGTTGGCACGAAGTTTGCAAGTGGTAGTACAAGGATGGTCGTGGGGTTGAACAGGACCCAGGTCAATTGGCAGATAGCCGCCGAGCGGCGTCACTAAAAATAGAAAGACATAAATATTAAATATATGTCATCCACGTGACTTAATCCTCTTGCTCTTTGACCATGGCTGCCTCCGCCGCTGATATTCGTAGTGCACTTTCTATTCCAGACGCCAGTCTTTCAGCTGGGCCATCTCAAACAAAGAAACCACTGCCGCCTAATGCGCGAAAACCTGAAGGGATCTCGCGAGAATTGTACTCTTTAATCGGACCCTCAGCACCTTCATTGGCAGCCCAACTTGCCAAACCGCGTCTCAAACAAAAGCCAAATTTTGGAGGTCGTGGCGGGAAAACAAAATGGTTTGTTTCTCTGTTTTATTTATAAAAAACATCTAAAGCCCAACATTCCTTATATTAGGGGTTTACGATCTTTCGTAAATGCTGCACGACATGATCATCTCGAACTTCAGCATTGGGAGAAGATTTCATCAGACCCTCCATCAGGTGCGTACTGTATACGAAAAGCCAGAACATTTGTGAAATCAGCTACTCTTATTCAGAGTATCCCTTTGCCAAGTACAACGTCCAACCTACAACCTACACATATTCACAAGATGAATATACTCGTTTTCTAGAAGGTGAGATCGTTTTAAAAGATCCTTTAGTTACTCATTTACTTTGTCTACAGATAAGGAGTGGACGAAAGAGGAGACTGACTATCTGTTCAGTTTGGTCCGAGATTTTGATTCGCGGTGGTATATCATCCATGACAGATATGAATATCCTGAAGCTCCATCTCGCTCTCTCGAGGTACTTCATTCAGCTACAGTATCTGTCTGTCTCAGTACATATCTACTATTCAGGACCTCAAAGATCGATACTACAGCGTTTGTCGCAAACTGGTTCGAAATCGTGCTTGGCCAGGCGATGAGGCAGGCAAAGCTCAATTGATATCAAGTTTCCAGTTCGACAAAGGTACCTATTCATCAACGTTGAATAGTTCGCCTTTGATGCCCCCCGCTAGAACGAGAATTAACAAGGAAAAAATATCTACTTAGCCTGGAAAATCGAACTCCAGAGCAAATAGCAGAGGAAGAAGCGCTGTACATCGAAATCAAACGACTGGAACAACACGAACGAAAGTTCAAGAAAGAACGGGAAGCTCTTCTGAGAACTTTAGCGGGCATGGACTCTGGGTTGCCTGACATTGTGGAAGATGACGGTGGACCTCTTGGTATTACGCCGGATGGTAAGAAAAGGAAGAAAGGTGCCGCAATGGAAATCGACAGCCCAGCTACGCCCTCGACATCCACGGCTGTTGTGGTTAAGAGGCAACCCTCTGCCAAAAATGCTGCTTATGGTATTATTATTCACTTTCTATTCTCATGCTTGTATGTTTATCAAATTGTTCGTGAGATGCTCAACACTGTATCATTCGGACAGACGTTCCAACTACAGCGACTGCCACGAAGGCGGCGCACCAGCCTGCTTATCTCCGTTCATTTAAACTACCAACGCCAAAAGCTGCAATCGCACCCAAAGTCACCCTCGCTCTTTCAGAACTGGGCATCTCGCACAGTCGGTTGGTGATACCTACTCGAGAGAACGTCGCTCAATTTGAATCCTTATTGGATGCCACGACTACTTTGATTGAAACCAAGAGGCTGATAGACAAGGCCGATTATGACATCAAGGTTCTGAGAAATAGGCTTGGATTGAGGGAGAAGAGTCAGTCAGTGGATGGGGAGACTAAGGTAGACAACAATGATGCCATGGATGTAGATTATACTCAAGGCGATGGAGATGGCGACATTGAAGAAGGCGATGATGGACGAGGTCAAAGTGTTGTCAGCACGAAGAGTGGTAGAAGCAGGAAGCATGTGAGTGGTGCAAGTAATCTGCTATGGTCTGAAGTTTGAACTGTCTTTTAGTCACGGCGTTCTCTATCCATTTCTTCGGCGGACACCACGGCAACTGTGTCTACAAGAGCCGGCACAAAACGTCAGAAACGCAGTTAAAAATGAGATATTCATATTTTCGTGTAAAGATCATCTTTTGCACTCCTTAAATACCAATAGTTCCGTTCTTCTGAGCTCTCAACCCTCACTCTGTAAAACGAAGGATGAAGTTGACGGTTACAGCAACTGTAGCCAAAATCAGAGAACGAAGGTTGGGGGAGGATCTAGATTCCACATACCGAGAAGGGCTATGCACAAGACAGTCTAAGGTCAAGCGATTGTCAGCATGAATTGAGAGAAAGAATTAATGTGGGTGACTGACTGGACCAAACCTGTCGTCATATGGACCCCGTCCGCCGCGACGAATAGACGCCGCTCGCCAATGATATGTATACAGCGCATAAACCATGATTGCCATAGCTATAGATGAGCGAGGAGTCGTTCAACTAAGGGTTTTATCTGGCAATGGATATGGACGAGCCTACGAAGGAGAACAGAGCAGCGCTGATTTTTCCAATCTAGACATAAAGTTGGACATGTTAATTAGATGGCGGGATGGGCTAATCTTTACATACCCTATCGCCAAAGTTTAACAAGCCGACTGCGAGACCCCCAAGGACGATGGTGAAGTGCAACCATGATAGGAAGGTTCGTTCGTTTGCGAAAGAAACCTTGGGTTCTACACGAACAGGAAGGGCAATGCGTTTTGTCGCCGTTCGCTGAAGTAAAGGCTGCGTTGACATGATTGCGAAAGGAGAGCGTCGGAGTTATCCCAATGGTCACGGTTATATAGAACTCAGTCGGCTCGGGTCTAGTATAGGGTCAAAACTACGAATGCTTTTGTGTTTTCAAGTAATGAAGAGCGAAAGGTTCTCAATGTCATACATCACATAAAACTAGCAGAATGTACACTCTACAGAAATACCCACTTCATGGTCTTCCACCACCCATCATCCGTAATCTGTCGGGGTGAATTGTTGGTGGAACAGGTTGTGAAGGAGGGCCGCCCACATTCAGTGGTGGGGAACCTTGAGAAGGGGGTGGGCCATTGAAATTGCCAGCTGGCGGAGGGAAATTACTCGGTGGATTGTTGGGAGCAAAAGGAGGCATAGACATCCCGCCTGGGGGTCCTCCACCAGGTGGAAAAGGAGGAAAAGCTATAGGACAAGACATCAATCGATTTATTTTCTTGGAAACATAGAAACTCAGAAACTCACCGCCAAAGCCCCCAGGAGCCATGCCCGGAGGTGGCATACCGTTAGGTGGGAATGGTGGAGCACCAGGGGGCATCATGGGTGCAAAGCCTGGTCCGGGAGGGAATGGGGGCCGAGCTACATAAACGCCATTGTCATATATCCTTACAGATGATAAAGTGAAGAAGTCTTACGTCCGCCGAAACCAGGTGGAGGCATTGGTTGACCAAATCCCATCGGAGGGCCTCCAAATGAGGGCGGCGGGCCACCTAGGTGTTGAGGTCCAAATCCAAATCCTCCTTGAGGAGGCCCACCACCGCTTTCATATGCTGATGTAATTTGGTCAATAATATTCTGAGCCTTGTCGTGTCCTAACGCTGCACAAATATCAGTCAGTATTTCGAGAACCAAACGGCGCGTACACACACGCATAGTAATCCCTGACGTTGGACAGATGATTCCTGCCGCTGTTATGAGCCTTGCGTACTATGTATGGGAGTGTCAGATGAATTCGACTGATAGATGGAGCCACTTGCCTGAAGTAGAATCGTGAGTTAGGAACACATCACAGTAGTCACAATAATGTTTCTGCCAAAAAGACAGCTGGTCAGTGCTCTTGTTGGTAGAATGAGATGAGGACCAACGTACTGGCATGGTACCGATGAAAGAGGGACATAATTGACGGGCAGTTATTTTCAGCCGGAGTTTAGAAAGTCACATGACTGACCGTTATCATTTCACGTCTTGAGTCTCGAAAGCTTGACTCTTGATTCCACGGATTATGGATTCTTCAACGACCGGCATTCAGGAGCCATTCGACTTAATCAGGTTATCACTCAGCGAACGGGTATTTGTCAAGCTGAGAGGAGACCGTGAGTTAACGGGGATACTTCACGTACGAGAAATTACTTTCTTAAGCGAAACGCGCTAAGGACAACGCCGTTAACAGGCGTACGATGGTCATATGAATCTAATTATGAGTGATGTCGAAGAGACAATCATGCTTGTAGACGCTGAAAGCGTGGCGAATGGACAAGGAGTTGTCAATGTATGTCGTTTATTCCAAATAGTTGTGAGAACTGATTTACTTGATCACGCAGGTCGCAAAACGAAAAATGGAAATGTTGTTTGTACGAGGAGATGGAGTTATCCTCGTTCGTAGTTGTTTATCCATCTTCCTCCATTGTCCATTGACAGGTTGTATTTTTTAAAGGTATCACCGCCATCGAGAACATAAGAATTGTTTCTTGGGACTAGAATTTTACCATGGTTCTCACCTCGTGAAACCGCTAACTACCGCCATCATACCTATTATGGCTCACATGGATTCTTACGCGTGTTTATCGCGTTCTCTCTCTAAACCAACGACTGTACTGCACCTGTGACTACCTTGTAGTAATTCGCATCAACTCCAATAACGCGAACCCTTTAATCAAGGTTAGATATAGCACAATCTACATAAATTCGAAAGGAATCGCAATAGTAATTGAACGAAATAGAGGTTTATTCGTAGAATTATTTGGCCGTCTGCTACTTCTACAACTACAATACAGTGGTATTGTTAGCCTCAGAGGAATGTGTCACAGCTGTTGGAGAAATTCGATTCGGTAATGCCAGTAAATTGTGATGAGACCGCTCATCATTTAGGGTTTCATCAGAATCTGGTGCCTCCATGCCAACTGGCCAGGTTCTGTCACGCAACCAAGCAGCGTGTACGATCTTGACCTTGTGCAAAATGTAGATAGGTCTCAATTACTTTTGAATGGATGAACGTACGATGAGATTCATGGGTAACCTGTATTTAAGTCTTCCACCGGAGGAGAGCCCATCCCAGATCTTCTCTAGACTGTGACGCCAAAGATCTTGGTTGTGGATAGCGTCTGGCTGATTAAGGAGAAATTCTAGTTTCTGCCTGGAAGATGAGGGTGGTTCTGTTGCCGGTTTGATGCGGGGAGTCAACCAGAGGCGTCTACGGGCATCATAAAGTTCTGGGCCTGGGCTCGGAAGACTCGGAGACGACTGCAAGATTTCGTCGAAAGAGACCTGTAATAATAGAGTTCCAGATGAGCTATGTGATGGTATGAAACATCGTAACGGACCTGGTCAACCTGAGGATCGTCAGGCTCCAGCATCGAGCAGCCTCAAAGATTTATTTATTTAAATTAAATAAGCGCGGAACAAGGTTGCACGTGCAGTTAACTCTGGCCTTGCTGACACCAACCCTGAACAACAACCACCATGGTGTCCCTCTACAAACATCATGCACCCTCAACGACTTCCCTTTCAGACGACCCAGACGACATTGACGATGATGAAGCTGAGACTCCGCAGTTCACTTTTACTCTCGACCACCAACCCATTCAATGGGCTGCCAAACCCCAGCAGCTCCCACAAAGCCCCATACGACCTCCCCCTATTTCAACACTACCAGCTGAAATTCTTATCCAAATCCTGAAACACATTCATTCTCCAAGAGACTTGTACAGCTGCATTCGTGTATCTCGTCGCTGGTGCGAATGTGCAGTGGAGCTTCTATGGCACAAGCCATCTTTCCCGAAGTATGGCACCATCAATAAGATGGCGAGCCTTCTTCGTAAACAAAACCAGACATTCACATATGCCCGATTCATCCGCCGACTCAATTTCCTTAATCTTGGAGGGGACATCTTTGATGACCTCTTTTCGGTATTCTCTCGATGTGAACGTCTGGAACGCCTCACCCTTATCGGCTGTAAACATTTCACCGGAGAAGCTCTTGCCCAAGTCCTTCCACATTTCACCAACCTCGTCGCCATTGATCTCACAGGGGTTGTTAATACCACAAGCGAGTCTATTATTGGCCTTGCCAATGTAGCCACTCGATTGCAGGGCATCAATCTAACGGGGTGCACCAAAGTCGACGATGACGCAGTTTTAGCTCTTGCGACTTCATGTCCCCTTCTTCGTAGGGTCAAGCTGAATGGTTTGGCACGCCTGACCGATGATGCCATCTCCGCTCTCGCGCTGGCCTGTCCAATGCTTTTGGAAATGGACCTCAATCATTGCGAGCTCATCACCAATGTTTCAGTCCGCCTTGTCTGGACACATCTCATTCACATGCGTGAAATGCGTCTCTCTCATTGTTCCTTGCTCACAGATGCTGGATTCCCCGCCCCTCTCAAGCCAGATGTTCAACTGGATGTTCCAAACCCCTTCCCCACTTATACAGTGACTATGAACGATGAACTACCTCCTCTTGTGATCAATAGATCCTTTGAGCATCTGCGGATGTTGGATCTGACAGCTTGTCCCCTTGTCACCGACGAGGCAATAGAAGGCATTGTTTCTCATGCACCTAAAATCCGAAATTTGGTTCTCTCGAAATGTGTCAATCTTACTGACAAAGCAGTCGAGACCATTTGCAGGTTGGGCCGACATCTACATTATCTACACCTTGGCCATGCGAGTAGAATTACGGATCGTTCTGTGAGAATCTTGGCCCGATCATGTACTCGCATAAGATACATCGATTTCGCCAGTGAGTACTCGTACAATAATCGTCAAACTTTCGATCTAAATTAAACCTCAGATTGTGTGCGCTTGACGGATATGTCTGTTTTCGAGTTGTCAGCTCTTCCGAAACTCCGTCGCATTGGACTTGTCCGTGTTAATCAGCTGACCGATGAAGCTATATATGCTCTGGCGGAACGCCATGCTACACTTGAACGCATACATTTATCTTATTGTGATCAAATTTCTGTCATGGCCATACACTTCCTCCTCCTTAAACTGCACAAGTTAACACATCTTAGCTTGACTGGCGTCCCAGCATTTCAGCAACCCGAATTGCAACAATTTTGTCGTGAACCTCCCAAGGTTTGTGTTTCCCGAATCACACTTGAAGCTTCTTCATGCCAATAACTATACTTTTTGCAGGATTTCAACACGCCCCAACGCCAGGCTTTCTGCGTGTTCTCCTGCAAGGGGGTATCTCAACTTAGAACATACCTCACGGAGTTGTTCGATCGTATTACCGAGATGAACAACACTGATGACACCGAATATGAAGAAGATGATTTCGACGGTGAAGCTTGTCAAGAAGATGATACCCCGGAGCCTGAAGTCGTTGCTGAAGCACGAGGTGCGGAGGGCTATCCACGACAAAACTTGCTTATCAATCCAATTGTGACGACTCCTCGTGGCGGTTCCCGTACTGGCCCCTCTGCGCCAGTCCTGCAGCAAACATCACACGAGTTTGCTTTTCAACTTGACCGGCCTATGCGTGCGGCCACATTCCCCCTGACTGATTCTCGTGACGGCCAACAAACGGGAGAGATCTCGCCATCGATCAATCTGCATGGTGCTACTTCTCGCCTGAGTGCTCCAACCACCGCATCTACATCCACCCCCCAACTTCGTCTACCTCGTGGTCATACCCAGCTCATCCGGTCAGTGGCCGACGTGCTGCCTATCGTTGAATCGCCTATTTCTCCTCCACCCAGTGACGTTGCGTCCAATCATAGCATCGGAACTAATAATTCGAATGGAGCAGGTTTCTTCCGCGTTTATCACGAACGACCTACAATGAGTGTTTCTCCGCGCGGATATGGGGCTTTGACGCCTGATCTGAACTACGCAGAGATTGGACATGGTAGAGGCGCCCAACCAAGTCCGACTGACACTGGTCCAACAGTCCGAGGTTCTGTTGTTCGGGCCAGTACACGAATGCAACATGGCTCAAACCACGACCGAACTCCAAGGCAGCCAACGATTGCACCTCCAGATGTTACGCAGGAAACATCCCATCCCAGTAGCTCGCAAGGCAGTTCTGAGTCTGAAGAGTTCACAGACCGAAATGTTCGTCAAAATATCTCTGTTGCTGCTGACAAGACCTGGTCGTATCATGAGCCTAGCTTGACGTCTCCTGCAACTAGAGAACTGCAGGCATCTGTGCAATCGGCACTGGGGGTAGAACGCAGAGGGCGACGAGAACAACCGGAATCGATCCAAAACGCTGAACGAAGAGCCAGGAGTGTTAAGCGAAGTATTCGGAATACCTTCCAGGCTGCAGAACACTATGCCAGTTCCTTGTTATTTGGTCGAAATTCAGAAGATACTCAAGTAGAAGGGAGCAGTCCGGGATCAGGCACGGGAAGTGGATCTAGGTCCCATGCTGCTTGATTTGTTTGTATTATCACCCTCAATACTGTGTCAACCTATTGCATAGGACCATATTTTCTGTATCAGAATCAGCTAAAGTAGCACCTCATTTGTATAATCTCGTTTCTGCCTCCATCTGAACTTGTATTTAATCTCCGCTCAAAAAATCTGACGCGCTCGGCCCGCTGGTTGGCAGACAATGATGAAGTATGCCGATGGTCAACAAGCAAATCGACAACCTAGTATCTCATATATATGGCCCGTATCTCCACCAGGTCCTCTTTAGCAAAAAGTTCCCGTCAGTGGGCCAAATCCCTGTCCTGTCCAATCTCCAAATGCTATGTGAGCACAAGCCCACTGGGTAAGTGATTATTCGGAACCTATCGCAGATTGCGCTCTTGACTTGTCCTCATAGATTCGACGAAACAGAGTATATAGTCACACCTCCACCAGACTCAAGCGTCGCTAAATACCCTGTCTTCTTTTCTGGTGTTCTTCGGATTGAATCCCTGGATTGGCTCTCGGAGCAAGGGCTTCGTTATCTCGAGACAGACTTTAAAAATTATGACAGTAAAATTCATCTGGAGCACAATCAAAGTGGATTGACCCTTAAGAGCTTATACGGTTCTCTACCTGCTCAAGGGCTACGGATCAAAGTCGAAGTGGTTTACGAGAAAGTTCTACTCGCTGCATATCTGACCTGTGAGCAGCCCATTAACGAGCGATCATCCAGTAAATTGATCAGATACAATGATATATAGCAAAGAATCAGCATGGACAAATGCTCATATATGCAAAAGTAGAATCAGCGTTTGTCTGTCAAGTCGATCTCACTGTACTCGTACTAAATCTCTGCCATAGACATCTAACTTTTAGTATTAAATCGCTCCACAAAGCAACATACGATATGAGCCGGAATTTCTTGGATAGATACCGTCTTCGTGCCTTGATCGTCGAATTAATTGAACTGGACCACAGCAGGACCCCGCTTGAAAACCGTAATATTGATTGGCTCATTGACGGCTATTTTGCCCACATCCTGCCTCGCAGTCTCAATAATCGTATCATAACAGATCCATCACTAGACCGGGAGATTTTACTAGAACCTCGACATCCGCGACATGTCTCCCATGCAGAAATCAGGGGTTATTTTGCATCCCAAGCTGAATGGCTACTAGCTAACCAGCTAGCGTCTTCCAGCAACAGCGCTAATGTCAGGCTAGTCGACATTGAGCAGTGGATATCTTTTTGTCTTCAGGTGAGGACAGAGGTCGCTGATGCAATGAGAAATGGTGTCAGATGGGGTGACCCACACGAAACTGGCGCCACGGAAGATCTATCCAAGAGCTTGCCCAAAAGTATGGCAAAGTATGGCCAAACTGAATCATTCTGGGCCAAAAAGTTAGAAAATGCCGCTGCCCAACGAAACACTGGAAAGACAAAACAATCAAAAGTCAGTTCCCATTTCTAACCTCTGTATTGGATTCTCATAGTTTCTTCTTCCCGTACTCAGCGTCGAAGTCTATCCCCAAAGGCTGACTTAATCCCTACTGTTGTTAGTCAATTCCAGTATGACTCGGATTTCTCTGAGGCATCTACGAATGCCTCCTCAGATTCTGAAGATGAACCTCTCTATCCAATTTCCAAAATACCTTACTTCTGCCTTAAACCTCCTGAGATCCCTAATGGCCGGTTCATATGGAACTGCCCGGGTTGTGATTACGACGTTGATCTTTTGAACCTCTCTCCCGACATTCTCAATCATCTTTCGGATGATACCAAACGTATTCTCGGTGGTAAATCATGGAAGGTAAAAGAGGAACCTATTCAGCGCCTGCTTTTTCAGGTAGTTTCTAGGCACTACACAGATCATCATCTCCTTCCCAATGATGTTCGGGCTGTCGCTCAAACTTCAGGCAACCAATGGTACATCGAAGATTGTTTCAAACAATCCTCGAAACAACAAGGCTTGGGGAAGCGCACCCGTACGGTGGTGAAAGAAGAGTCAATTGGAGATAGCATGGAGTTGAGACGGAGCAGCCGCAAACCACTGCCCCGTAGAAATAGAGATCTGCCCCCATAATCTCATTTTTCGTCTCTTTGGCAGTTGGCCACAGTTGGTCTTGGATCACAATAGCTTTTTTTTCTAAAAAAATATTTAGTAATATCTAACGACAAATGTTCGTATGGTTATAAAAAGTCCTTTTGAAATCCAACCTGATTACAACAGTCTGGAATACGCGACTAGGGCACACAAGACTGCGAAGAATTGTATAACATCCATATTAGGTAAAATGATCCTAGCACCACTCTTAGTCGCACTGGTTGAGTTCGCACTGGTTGAGTCACTGCTAGTAGCAGTGCCGGAGGGTTGGGTCTGAGGTTCACTGGCGAAAACTACTGCTAGGCCAGGTCCGGGGACACTGATTGAGCAACCGTTCGAGCAGTCGACTTTAACGTTTGCGGGTGCCCAGGATGCATTCGTTGATACAGGTTTCCCATCGCCCACATTTGAAAATGTCTGACCACCCCAAGCAATATTCGCCTTTTCTTGCAAATCTTGGGCCTGAAGGTATTTTACGGTGATCGCACTGTTCGATGAAAAGACATTGGCAGGAACTGAAAAGATCATCGACGAGTTGTCGGATGAAGAAACGTTGGCGTAATTGAACAACACCAATTGTTGAACCGTTGAATCACCCGCGTCGTAAACGGCATAGCCTGAGACTAAAGCCCCGAGGTCAGTCTTGGATTGTTGTATGTTGAGATCAGTGACGATGCTGCTTCCGTTTTTAGAGTGCAATGCTTCGGCAGCAACGAGTAGGCCATAGTAGGGAGGGTTGGTAGTCCATGGACCGGGCCCTCCATCTGGTCCATTTGGAGGAGAAAAAATGTTGTAGGTCACACCTTGTTCACGGGTATGTATGTATGCAGCACTGTAGCCCATGGATGCCATTTGCAAAGCATAGTCGACTGTCCACAAGGAACCGACAGCGAAGGTGTCTGACACACCGGGAACACCACCACATGATGCTGAATTGAACTCAGACATAATGACTTTGGGTTTATTGGGCGAGGTGCTTGAAATGACTTTATCAATGCCAGACTCCTCCCACGCTGCTAGATTGACAACTGAAGAAAAAGGTTTAGTAATTGAATTCATAAGGGTAACGATAAACTGACCATTTGCATGTTGGATGTAATAGGGAATATCGAAAGCATGGCTTCCAAAGCAATTGTTTTGTGGATAGTGCTGGAGCCTGGGTTGAAAGATATTAATAAGTGAATGCACACGTCATGTGTTGAGGTCCATACGAGATGTATTTTAGGATGCTGGTAAAATTGGAAATGTATCCATCATCCAAAAGTGCATCCAAGTTCTTTAGCACGCGAATGAGCTATAAACAGCAGCGCGAGAAATAAGCAACAAACCCAAAAGCAACATATAGTAGGTCCACCAATGTCATGGTTACTCAAGATATTGCCACCTGAAGTGTTTGTTAGAAGATTCGACGCCGTTCGAAATTCCTATCGGAAGGTTTAAATCTGCTGCAGGCATTGATGAAGGACGAGGTACAAACATCCATATATAGTGCAGTTGTATAGTTGGCGATATTAGGACGTTCTTGATGGCTGGTGTAAAGGTCTGGTTCCTGATAAATTTACTTCAGACATTTGAAGATAGAGAAGCAGAAAGAAGTACATTTCCAAGCAAGAAACCATCCAATGAACTCCCTAGTATCTGCTGAGCAGAGCCTATTGAGAAAAAAATTAGGAAACCAAGCACTTCGACGACGGTGGACAGCAGACCGGCTACAAGCGGGATGTTGGGGTTCGTCGGATCGCGAAGAGACAGACCTGTAAACAAATAAATAAAATGAATGGATTGGAGATAGTAATCGATTTCAAAGAGCGTACCGATCAGATAGGCGGCTCCGCCGATGGTTGATCCAACTTGGTCTAATACATCCCAGAGAACTGGGCCAAAATTAACAGGTTGGTCATCTGAATTGCTTGAGCCATCGATTAGTTGTGTCATGGGGGAAGTTTGTGTTGGCACATAGATTGAACTATCCATGGAGTTCCCGCCAATTCTCATGCGTAAAGGATTGTTTCCTACTCGCGAACGCAGAGCAGAAAGATAGTTAATGACTGTGGGTGGAATGGTCGAAGTATCATTTCCGACTGTTGAAATAAAACACGTTGACGAGATGTCAATTAAAAGAAGACGGGGGGAACTCACAGTATAAATTCATGAAACTGAGTTCAAAGCTGATTCCGAGGAAGTTCTGCTCGACTACATTGCGAGTGGGGGGTGAGGACGGGACCGAAATGGGAATAGGGGTGGCAGCAAGGGAACTCAGAGGGAGGAGAAAAGTCAAAAGAGTGACGAGAAGCATAGTAATGTAAGTACGGAGTGAACTTGTATTGAGAACAAAATCATCAGCATGGGTTTGCCATCTCCGACATGGCTCCACTGGCAGAATGAAGTTATGTAAGGAAACTGAGCGATCATCGCTAGACCACAAGTAGCCCTGAGTAGCCCTGAGTGAACCCTAAGATTTGATCATTACAGCAAGTTACAGCAAGTTACAGCAAGTTACCACCGTTGCAAGGGATGCGGCTTTAAGAATGATTTGGGCCAGTTTGGGCCTACATAGATTTATGGGTCGAACCCTGTCGAACCCTCGCAGCGGGTGCCAGGTGGGCGCCACTGGCAATCCTCAGGCATGAAAAAGTGAACTGTGAAGATTTTGCATGTATATCCACAACCAATAGCCGATAGGAAACAGCAAGTTGGTGTATGTAAGAAATACGTCCCTCTGACATGAGGTGACGCTAGGCACGCATCAATGGCGTTGCTGATAATCACGCTACATAAACGAGTATTTGTTTGTACTTAAATTTGAGTGCTGTGAATGACATGTGCTGAGATCTCATTGGCAGTAACGGTTCACAATCGGCGTTCATGGGCAATGTTTTCAGTCGTCCATCGTTCCATATCTTACAAGTCATCGTTAAACAGGGGGTTTGACGATGCCCTGACTGAGCTTGTAATAAACGATAGAGGCGTCCTGGGAGGTGATGGCGATGTATATGAAGGAGGGCCCAGGGTCCGTATTTTCTGAGCTTGATGAAGTGGGATCGGGTGTAGGAAAGAGCTCTGCGAACGCGTTTTGGAGCCTGTCAAGGTGAGAAGTGAGTGAAAGCCATTTGGGAGAAAGGTGAACCGGGTACCAAGAGAAAGAAATGGTCTCTGAAAGCGAGCAAGGAACAATGTATAGTATTTTATCCTATCCGGGGGTTGTATTCAGTTTTCCAGTGGGAATGAAAATGAATATGCTACTATCCACCGTATTTTTCTTCTTTCCACTGATGGCAGCGCGTGTACAACTTTCCAGGTCCAAGACTTCAACTTCCGTCCATTGTTGTGCTGTAACTAATGTTCTGATGTCCTCCCAGATAGAAAAGAAACCCTGCTTACCGTAGACGATGTCGTTGTATGCCTGGAAGAGACCCGACGCAGATTGAGGATATTTTGCCAGAAGAGTAGACAAAATGGGATACTATTCTACAGCTCAGGTAATGTCCTCAGTGCGATAAAAGGGTCTGGGCTTACTGATGGATGTCCTTCCATGATGTGGAGGAAGACTTGGATTCAAAGGGTTGGCAGAGTTCAAGTTTTGATTTGTATTTATATTCATCCCAAAATTTTTGAAATCGGCTAAAGCTCTGAGCGCTTGAGCGCTGAGCCGTAGTCATCGAGACCCCACTGCGGCAAGCATTCCCTGTTCACGCAACCGCAAGAATGCAATTGTCAAACATCTGCACGACATACATAGATCATTCAACTTTCATGGCGGGATGGCAATGTTTTCAGGTGCAAAGGGCATATCGATTAGCGGCGGATGTTTTACGACACTACAAAATGTTGGCAGTAAAGGTACGTCTTAGCAGTAGATCTCCGTGCATAGAATATGAACTTGCTGCGGTGAGCCATTGCTGGCTCACGGCATGTACGAGTCCATTCCCATCCTTTTAATTCTCATTAAAATATAAGATAGAACAGTCGTTGCAAAAACGAAGGCGGCTGTGCCAATAACCTGTGTTGAGGGGAAATATTAGCTGTCTCTGACTGGCATAGTCGCTTACGGTCAGATTCCCTGAGTTAGTGACTAAGGTGACCTCGTTGTCTGTTATTCAGGTTTTCGCATCTCCGATAAAACTCTCAAGTTGATTTTGAGCATGTAATCTGAAAATCGAATTGTTGAGCGTGAAATCATGCGGGATAAACTAATAGTAAAATGCCAACCTTGCGCCTTGCCAGTTCATCGCTACTTGCACAGTTATTTGACGTGATCGCAGACATGTTCGAATCCGTCGAAGTGGCATCCGAAAAGATATTCAACTGGCTCCCGTACATCTCTTTGCTTGGGATGACATTAAAGCAACTGCGGTCGCATTCGGTGAGAGCTTAGCAGTTGAAATTACCCAACAGGCTAACGCCACATACTTGGCGCGCAACGCCATCCCAAAATTTCACCACACCATCAACGAGACATGTAATCTTCGCTTCTACCCCATTCTTGATCGTTGTAAATTCAATGTCGCCTAACCGCCACCACCCGTTGGTAACCTGAGTCCAACTCGACGTGATGCTATCCAGAACAAATTCTGAGCTGTTGGACTCTCAGAAACCTTACAATTCTGATCTCTTGCTAATTGTCCCATTGCTTTGGGTAACTCCACCAGTGTCTCTGCATTTATACCGTCTTTTCACATCCTGCGGCGAGCAGCCCTGAAAAAAAAAGATTCACAAATATGTCATACATGTGCGGTTTGACGTACTGGGCTTGAGTTTGAAGGAGATAGGCTTCCTTCTCCAATTTCCCGTATTCAGCACCAGCCTAATTAGATAAATACTTTCAAGGTATGTAAATAATAGTGGTACGAAAAAAAATACTTGTTCGTAAGTCATTGCCCTACCCGACTTAAGCATCTCGGCAGGTAAATTCTTGCCATGAAAAGAAACCGGGCAATATGTGTGGAGACAGATGAACCTGGGGCTACCTGCAAGAGCAAAAAAAAGAAAAGAGAAATATGATAATTCAAATAGAAAACAACAGACTTGAAGTAGTAACTCAGAAGGCGGGAATATCGTAGTGGTTGACAATAGACTGTTTTCCAAGGATCTTTTCACGAAGCCATGCAAGGTTTTCTAGTAGAAATTCTAGTACTGAATACGGTTTTCCGAAATGGCCAGCCTTTAAGTTGAGAGAATCGAAAATAACATCAGAATGGCTAGACGGTAGGTAGCAGTTGGAAAGTGGCATACCTCCGGCGCATCAACACCAGCGACGCGGATACTCAGGCAAGCCCGAGAGCGTTCGAGAAAAAACTATTATTTTGCCACTTATCTAAAGTAGCATATGTAACGTGTCCATATCACTGTCCAGTCACATAACATCTGTTTTTTTACAGGGTAGGACTAGTCATTTGCCACTTCTCCAGGGAGAAATTGGGGAACCACAAATGTGAGTTCTCCAAAAATTTCAGGAGTAATACTAATCAATTTGTAGGCCTTTTCTTCCAAGGATACAAGGTCGTTTCCCAGTTGGATTAACTACCTTCGTTACACCTGTCAATCCTTCACGGCCAATAGGGTCAGCCAGGCTCAGGAATAACATTAGAGGTCGCGCCAAAGATTGCCCAGACCATGCATTCATCCTAGAGGAAGTTGCTTTCAGTTTGTACTACCCGGCTGATATCAATGCCGCCACTTCAAAGAAGGGTGTTCCATGGTTTATAAGGTGCTTTGAGTCGTCGTAAGTTTCGAGTCTACCATCCGGCTAACACAGAAGATGCACCTAGACCCATTCAAGAATCTTTACGCGGATTTGCCGCCTTTTCAGGTAGTCAATCAGTGTGCTAGGAGAAATTCATCAATCCAACGTTGTTATTAGGCTTGCCTAGCTGGCTACTCTGGCCAATTGCTTATTTCTTTGCAATCCTGCTGAAGGTAACCGTCGCCTTCAATCCATGCCAAGTTGCTTATCCAGATAAAGATACCTGTCTACCCCAATGCTTCTCTGCTCAGTCCTAGCAAAGCAAACTCATCCTCCAAGGATTTACTAGGGACGGTTCCTGCCCAGTGGCCTTTAGTCATCTTCTCTCATGGACTTGGAGGAACTCGCACTATGTACAGGTCTGATAAAATATCTCCCATATTTTATAGTGTTTCTCAAACGTCGGTAGCCAATATTGTTCACGTTTGGCCGCATCTGGAAGAGTGGTTATCGCTATCGAGCATCGAGAGGGTACAGGTGCAATGTGCATGACCCGGTCCTGGAATCGGGAAGGAAAGTCGGAGCTGCGGACCCTCTTCTATCTCAAAGAAAATGATATTCAGTAAGCTTTCGAGTTTTGTCTCTGTCAAAGGCTTTTCTGATGAGAGTAATACAGCTGGGGTGAAGATGATTCGATGCGAGGGCATCCCTTGCCCCTCCGCAGCGAACAATTGGTTTTCCGACACCATGAAGTCCACATCGCATATTCAACCTTTTGTCGTTTCATTCGTAACGACCCTAACCTAGAATTAGAGACTATCGACGGGCTTACATATGATAAACAGAGCTGGACAACTCCGGATGAATCCGTTGGTGAACGAGTCAAGTACAATGAAGATGTCGTCCTTACTGGCCATTCATTTGGTGGTTGCACGGTGGTAATTAATACTCTTTTAATATCCGTTTATTTCGCTGCGCTTACTCCTTGTTAGCTCTCTTTACTCTCAACTAGACCATTAGATGGGTATTCCCCCATACCAATATCGCGAGCAATTATCCTTGATCCTTGGTTAGAGCCGATTCCTTCTCCCGGCCCTATCCCATTTTCAAAGCACATTCCTCCTAACGAAGTTAAACTTGCCCCGGAATCCGTTGATACCCCATTAGCTAGAACAATGACTGAGTTGCCTCACCTGAATGGCAAGGCAGACACTCGCTCATCACATCCCCGCATACTAGTGATTAATTCCGAGACATTCACGCTCTGGAAAGATCACTTTACACGGCTGCAGAAAGTTGTATCTGCCTGGGAGCCTGGCGGTGGTAGAATATTGACCATAGGTGACTTATAATCTCTTCTCCGAATCCTAATTTACTGACATGGGGCTTCAGTCGGCTCAGAGCACGCATTTTTTTCAGACTTATATGTGCTCCCGGGTATTGGGAAGAAGGCAGCACGTCTTATATTAGATACTGTTTCCAACCTCTCTCTTGCTTTCCTTAACGATGAGTTGGATGAAGCTGTTCAGCAGATTTCGATCACCAAAATGGAGACCAAAGTCATTGGCGTAAAGAAGGATGGAAAACCCAAAAGAAAATTGGTTGGCAACGTCGGCGATGTAATCGTTCAATATAACTAGACTTCATTTATATTACAAGATACAGTGCTTGTATCATTAGTTATAGTTATATATATTTAAGGCAGCCGACGTAGCATTTCTCAAAGCGGAGCTCAAATGCGAAGGCCATATTTTCTTTGAGTGTACCTACTCAAAAGCCTTATACCCCACTTCAATCGAGATGAACGTTCGACAGATGAGGGTACGCATTTTTGTCCTGCACCTTTTCTATCTTTGGCTGACCTGTGAGCAGTTAGAGGACCTCTCGGGCATGCAAGCCTGCAATCTACAGAACCTCCCAGAAAATTATACAATGCGATATTGTAAGGCCATCCTTCAAGTATCTCGCCGCGAAACTTCCAAACCACGGACTTAGAGCATATTGTGGATAGACATCTACCATGCCATGACGTGGCCTGCGTTGTCCTACGTTGCTGAAGACCACAAGGGACGTATAGTTGGATATATCCTTGCGAAGATGTGAGATTTGAAGCTATGCTGTATAGTGAATATGTTTTAATGTTGAGTTTTCAGGGAAGAGGAGGTCTCGGATGGCAAGGCGCCTCATGGACATGTCACCTCTATATCTGTGTTGCGCTCATATCGACGATTGGGGCTTGCGAAGAAATTGATGATACAGTCTCGTGTGTTCATTTCACCTACCTTGCACAGGACTGTTTTGAAAATCTTGGCGACTTACAGAGGAGGCTATGGCTTCCATCTACCGAGCATCCTACGTATCTTTGCATGTGCGAAGATCGAATCGTGCGGCACTGGGATTGTACAGGGACACGTTAGGGTTCACAGTAAAGGATATTGAGAAAAACTATTGTGAGTTTCATCCAAGTTCACTTTTACTAATTTCAATTTTGATAATTTTAATACTATACAGATGCAGACGGCGAAGATGCATATGCCATGCACCTTGTACTAGAACATTAGTTATATTTCACATCTAAAACCAGTCTCTACAATCTTAGATACAGATATAGTTAAATTTATGTTCTTGGCCCTTCCTTCGCTTCCGACTTGTCTTTCTTTCGCGAACTTGTGGGCCTTGATGTTAAATGTTCTGTGCTGGACGTAAGTGCATCCTGGATGATCTTCACGCTCGCAAGTCCGAGTTGGTAATATCCATCATTAGTATTCGCCGAAAATATGCCAGTGTGAGCTTTTATTTCGTCTAGGGCGATCCCATTACTTGTTGGCATGAAATGATTTTTCGACCTACTCCCATATTTTGGAGGCACTATGAATGTACGTGAGGTAAGAAATTCAGGCGGTTTGGGTGGAAGGATAGCATATAACCTGTGAGGAGCAGGAGTTGAGCCTCTTAAGAGACAAGGAGGGGATGTGCACTAACGTTCGGAAAATTACTCCATGTTCCTCTTCAATATCAATCAATGCTTCCACCCTCTGGTTCAGGGCTTCTTCATCCCAAAGATTACCGACATATTTCATATGGTCCGTGGCCCATGATAATCCCTGGGTCAGATCGTCCCTCTTGTAGTAAGCACCTCCAGCTGCAGCTCCAGCCAAAATTGCGCCTCCTACTGCATACATTGCAGGTCCTGCCCATCCCCACCCTGATTGCGGGGCCTGAGGCGTGGTCGTAGTTGGTGTTTGAGTAGCCTTTTTGGCACTGAACCCCGCCAAAGAACCTAGAAGGACTGAACCAACGGTTTTTGCTGTGTTTGCGTATTTGGCAGCTTTCGTTACGCTATGTTTTACAACAAATGGATGAATGCCAAAGTACTGCCATGTGGAATTGAATGTATGACACCAGGTGAAGATAATGATAATGATACACACTGGAGTATCATAAGCGATACATGCAATTATCTTGGGCCACAGGGGACAATCCTTATCTGGACGAGAGTTGACGAAATCACGAAGTGTATCCGCAGCAAGAAGCCCCCCCATACTAGATGGGAGCGAAATTTCATGTCTTAAGATATGGCTGTTCTTTCTTTAGGGAAGATAATGCCTGACCTATGCCCGCAAAGCACAATCTTTGCTTTCCCTGCCCCCAACCCAGATGCGACTTCGCGTTCGACCGTGAGGGTTGTGAGCCAGTCAGCGAATCGGACTACAGCTTTATCCTTCAATAAGTTCAGATTGAGTCATAAATAACATTATGGCCACTAACCAAGTCGCCTTTGGTCTGTTACAAAAACATGAAGTTAAATGGAACTGCACTATATGAACTCATACCTCATAAGCCGGGAATATGTTGGATTCCACAGTGACATGTGGTATCGTTTCAGATAATATATGTTCGAGTCTTTGTGGAAATTCCCCGAAAGATTCGTCCGTTCCCTTGAAGCCATGTATGTAAACCAGGAGTAGTAGCTCAGGCTGAGCTTTTGTCAGAGCTAAATGGATTTCTGGAGTTGAGGCCGTTGGAGTCATCGCAGTAGTCCCAAATTAAGAAGCGAATTCATCATTATT
Organism: Phlegmacium glaucopus; assembly: GCA_015039465.1. Taxonomy (NCBI): domain Eukaryota; kingdom Fungi; phylum Basidiomycota; class Agaricomycetes; order Agaricales; family Cortinariaceae; genus Phlegmacium; species Phlegmacium glaucopus. Next base: position 106,533 of record MU130237.1, on the reverse strand, counting down.
GTTGTAGGTCACGCTCAACCATAAATCCTCATTATATGTATAGCCAGATGGAATGCATTGTACTCAAGGTTAAATTATGAGTACCTAAAACTGTGTCAAACTCTGACTCTGGTAAGGAGCCTGGGTTTGTAATGCTGGATATGAGATACTTTCAAAAAGATCGGATGAATCTTGAGAAAACTGCGAAAATATGTCCAAATCGCAAGGACTGTCCGGAGTCGCCAAGTTATTTTGACGGCTTGCAGTGGAATCAATGTCCATAGGCAGAGCATCAACTGTTGCATGTTTGGCTTTGGATTCCTCTGACAAAGACGCAGGCATTATCTGCAAAGTGCCTGAACGGAACATCTTCTTTGATTTCGTCGGAGAGACAGACGCCCCCGCCTTTAAGGGAGAGGGTTCTGATTTTTTGTCTGATTGTTTCCTGCGTTTGAGAGGAGGTTGATACCAGTTCTGCTTCACGGGAGTGCTCACTGCGAATGTTGGCGACGAAGCAGGGGATGAGGGATTGACCGGCATTGCAGCACTCGGATCAAGGACAGTCTGAGGAACTTCGGATATGGAACCTCGAGGACGATCGTGGAAGTGAAAGGGAAACTCTGAGTCTAGTCGCAGTTGGGATGGAGGTTGAGACGTGACAGGCAGATTTTCCAAATGATGATGGCCAATTGATTGGCTTTGTGAAATCGGATCACTCGTTAAATACTCCTCCGCAGGCTGCGAGGGCTCCCACTGCAGCTCCTCCTTGCACCCATTACGTTTACGGATTAATCCAGAAGATGGAAAGGGAATACCTGGTGTTTGTGAATGATGCCGGAGATCGAGATCTTCGTCCTGATCAATGTCGTCGTCATCTTGCTCCGTCTGAGTAAGCTGCACCTCAACGGATTTTTGGGAATCGAATAATGAGGATGGAGGTTGTGACAGTGAAAAAGGATGAGGTTCGTTGGCATGAGTTTTATTGCGCGACTTGCTGTCCGCTATATTGGAGGTGATTTTGCGCTTATTAGGTCTTTCCACAAGGGAGCTGAACAAAGGCGAGTCCGGGATCTCAAATGAGAAAGGTGCACGTTCGGACTCGGGAGAAGATAAGGATGCGAAGCTTGTAATTTGATTGGAAGAGGGGAGGGGAGAGAGGGTTTGACACGACAAATGGTCAGGACTTCTTGGTTTTATCTTCTTCCTATGCTCCAAGGACGGTGACCTTGGGGATGGCGCAAGCCCCGGAGAATGCAACGCTGGACTTGAAGCTGGAGGGGATGGGAGGGACGAGGAAGGTTCTTGAGGAGGTTCAACTATAATATGTCAGTTTCGGTGGGCAAGGCGGGGTCGGAGGGCATTAGTACCTGATTTATGAGAAATAGTACTGTATGAATATATATCGACCATTAATTCTGAAATTTTGAGGCTTTCTCCTTTGCCTTCCTCCGCTCTTCTTATCATGGGAATATCTCGACGCCTGACAGGAATAGCACGGTGTACATGGTCATGTACAACGTGGTGAACAAGTCCTGCGTTATTAGAAAATGTAGAGCGGCACCAAGCCCACTTGCAGCTGAACAGCTGAGAAGACTGGTCCTGACTTGACACAGACATCTAGATTTTAGTGTACAAATGGGGAACACAACTCAGACTGAGAAAGTAATTGCCACGGTCACGCTTATTGTGACATGTCGTGTTCTATGTTCTATCTCACTCATGTCGAATCTTATCTTTGACAAAACACCGTCGCTTAGATATCTTGGGCTACCCCAGGACTATGAACCATCTCCAGTAAACGATCCTATCGCTTTTTTGAGCAAACATCTTCTCCAACTTCCCCCCCATCTTTTAATGAGTTATACACATGTTACCACACCCAAACAACGTACCGCGATAGCTACTATTCGAAACAGACGGCTTCAATATGCCAACAAGAATCCACCTGATCTCCAGTTTAACTCTGCCAGAATCACCTGGCCTGGTCTTTGGCAGGGCCAGGAACGCCAAGTAGGACAAAACGGAGATGATGAGAGAGCCTGGGTACAGAGTGATTTTTTGAAAGGAAAGAAACAATTTGTTGGCAAGCTAGGAAATCTATTGGCAGCCTATGAAGAGGAGAGAGAGTCCGAGTGCATTCGCACGCTTAGGAGAAGCAGAGCAACCACTGAAGACAATTTCGTGCCAGAAGAAGATAGTGACAGCGATAGTGATCCCAATCCACAAGAAAAAGAGACAGAAGAGGAAGCAAAGGCTTCATTCGAAAGGCTGATACGAGAACTCTTTGTTTATGGACGCCTTGAAGTGAGTGACGATCGATGTTGTGTGCAATGAAATCACTGTTCATTGACATGATTGTAGAACATGGACTACGACAAAATTGATTGGGATGAGTCTTTGGGCATTTATGATGATCGCGAAGCGGAAGACCGTTGGTTTGACGAAGATGAGGACAATTAAGTAGAAACGAATAAGATCAGAGATTTCTAAGTACATAGTGACAGCCCCTTGTCACATATATTTTGGTTTTTGTCCACCGTTTCCCCCAAAGCCCACCCTAATGCTGTCGATCAGCAGTCCGTCCGAATCCATCGACGGCTTAAGCATTAACAAGCCTACCAACGACTACGAGAATATATCATCGCTATCTCTCGTAGATGATCAAGGGAACACAAAGAGGAAGAAAAAGCGATCTCGCGAAAACGGCCAAGTTGCAGGGATTGACTCTGCTGAGGGTAGAAAGAAGAAGCGTAAACATCGCGATAATGATCAAGAACCTGCAATTCAAGAATCTCAATCTTTAACTGACAAACCTCTGGAACACGATGTACCACCAAAGCCGAAAAAGAGAAAAAAAGGCAAAGGAAAGGCGCCAACATCTCCAACAGATGCTGAAATCGAGGCAAGCTCCCATGCATCTGCCGCCGCGCTGCTCTCTGCTATTGTAGCAGCATCTGTTTCAAATCCTGAGCCTTCTTCAATGTCTATGCACTATGACTCTCAAGCGATGCCTCAACTACATCAGCCGTTTGCGCCGTATCCGTATCCCTTCAATGTATCTCCTGCCTTCCACTTCGATCCAAATTCAATCCAAGCCCCCCCGGCTTTTCCTTCTGCAAGCAATTTATCTGGCACGGCTTTTTCCCAGCTTGCTTTTTGTTCGAATGAAGACGTCCTTCGTGCCCTTCAAGAGCTGGACATCACTAAAATTACGAGCGTACTGAAGACTTTAGGAGAAGCAGCCACAGCCACTAATGCGCCTAACTTTGCGCCGCAGCCCAGTGTTATGCCTTCAGAGCTGCAGCCGCCTCCTCCAGCAATAGGGCAGATGCCTGCAACTTCAAATGTAATCTTGGGGATCCCCTCTAAGCAATCAACTACCTCGGGAAACAAAAACTTGCTCAACCTGAGCTTGCCGGGAAATGAACAGCATACGAATCCCGATCATGCTTATTTACTTGCGAACAAGTGGTTAAATGCCACTAAATTGGCCGAACTTGTGAGAGATGAAGGTCTGTGATACGTATTTCAGACCTGCACATCATTTCACTGACAACGCACAGGCCTTGTTTACAAGAAAGGAAAGTTCTCTGCGATTGAAGAGCATCAACTGAAGAGCGCAATCGAAAGATACAAAAATGTTAGCATTTTCTTCCTGAATTTCAATCCCATCGTTGTATGACACCGTCTCATTTTCAGGAAAGACAGCTTGATGAGAGTCAATTGCTAGAATTAATATTCGCCAAAAATGAGAAAAATAGGGACAATGCATTCTGGTCAGAGCTAAGTGAGTGCGACGGAAATATGTCCAATATGGGTTCTTACTCTGTATATAGCGGCTGCTGTCCCTTTACGTCCCATCGTCGCTGTTTATCACCATGTCCGAAGAAGTCACCATCCACTGAAATTGCAGGGCCAATGGAAGGAGCATGAGGACGATCTGCTGACACAGTACATGAGTCCCTCATTTCCTGTATCCTTACTCACCAAGTAAATACAGGGCCGTCGCCGATCTTGGCCAACAATGGGAGAAAGTCAGCTTTCGTGTGGGAAGAATGGCATCCGACTGCCGTGACCGATATCGAAATCATATTATCAACCGCGAAATCCGTGTTTCAGGTCCGCTTTCATTGTTCATTTGTTTTTTGTTGCCTAATTCCATACTTTTGGGCAGGACACTGGTCAAAGGAAGAGGAAGATAAGCTCACTGTCATCGTTACCGATATGACAGTTAATCAGGGGAAGGATATCGACAATGATGTATTTTGGGGGAAAGTGAGTGAACTCATGGGAGGCAAGCGCGGTCGTCAACAATGCCGAATCAAATGGTATCCTTATATCTCTTGAAGTTGGTATAGAGTCTCATTCATATCTTTGACAGGACAGACGCCTTGAGCAAAACAGTCAAAAATGAAGGGCAAAAACCAAGATGGAGTCCGCAAGATGGGTACATCCTTGTCCACAAGTAAGTTTTGACAGTCAAGCTTTTAAGAAATACCTTGACCACTACCCATAGGATTGACTCACTCAACGTAAGAGATGATACCGAAATTGACTGGAAAACAATTTCAGACGCAGACTGGAATCTGTGGAGTGCCCATACCTTACAGCGGCGCTGGTTTACATTGAAGAGAAGCGTTAAAGGTCATGAAACTATGACCCATCAAGGTAGTCATCCTCGCCATCTATCTATATTTCTTTCGCCTTTTTGATTTCTTGTGTCAGAAATAATGGACATTCTGAGAATCAAGAAAGCTCACCTTCCATCGCCGCCTGCTGTTAGCACGCGCAAACGGAAGGAAAGGAAGGTCACTAGTGCAGAGGCTATTCATGACAATGACGGTGGCACGGCGAGCGTCGCCATACCTGAAGCAGGCTCAAGTACCGGGACAGGAACTCTGAATGCTAACATTGCCGAAACTGAAAAGGGCGACGATGGGGGAACTGGGGGCTCTGACTGATCACCGATGAAAGCCCAAACTCTTGCACAAACGTAATAGGCCATATATCTTGAAGCCCACCTTACACCACAAAAGTGTATTGGGGCTAGTACATAGGTAATCAGTACTTGCTTGTCTAGCGCCAGCCCAAAAGCCATTATGATTTCTAAAGTATGAATCCAACGAATTCAACACTTCTAGTTGAGAAGCCTCGTGACGCCGGCCAGGCATGTTTCAGGGAGTACTAACTTAACCTTGAACCCACCGGCACTCATGGCAATTGACGCATTGCTCTACGTCTGTTTTTCATTTGGAAACAGCAGGCATGGCAGCAATGTGGTTTACACACCTTTCCAGACTCAATACAAATGACAGGTTCCACAGATATTTTGGTTCGACAAGGTCTCAACCCCCCATGTCTGGCAAAGGAAGCCTTTCTGATACTCACATCTCAGGTAATCGACTACCAAGCCACCAACTCACAAGCCTAAAGACCTTTGTGACCGTACTTTTCATCATCGGAACTGCTTGTGCTCTTTTCGCAACTTCACTCACAGATACTACCTCAAATACTGGCCCACCATATCTTCTGTTGTCTCAAAATGCTGCCACCTACAACCACTCTAAGCCAGCCATTCTTTCGCGTTGCGCCGCTCTCAAATTTACGCCAAATCCTCCGCAAGGCTTCCATTCTCGAGAAGAATCTGACAGGTTTGAACCAGGGACAAACGCTACCTTGATCCGAAATTGTGTTATCTTTACTGGGAGGGATAACGGAACAGAAATAATCCATGGAGACATTCTCTTGGATAAAGGCATCATCAAAGGTTTAGGGAAGATATCTGGTCGCATTATCGACAATACGCCCAACTTGACTATTATCGACGCAAAACACGCTTGGGTCACTCCTGGTCTTATTGACTTGCATAGTCACCTTGGACTGTTGAGTGCTCCGATTACCGCAGGTATGATATTGGGTTCAGGGCTTATAGTTGGCTCAAACTGACGCAACAGTAGGCGCCACAGACGTCAATTCTCCAAACGGACCGATATTACCTTGGTTGAGAAGCGTTGATGGACTCAACACCCACGATGAAGCATATGAGTTAGCCATGGCTGGTGGCGTCACGTCTGCCCAAGTGCTTCCAGGAAGTAGAAATGCCATTGGTAGATGGTTTTTACGTTGTGAACGCAATGCAAGAATTCTAAAAGCTTAACATTCTAGGTGGCCAGGCTTTTATCGTGAAACTCAGAAAGCCTCGGGATCGATCTGCTTCTTCTATGATCGTTGAACCTCCTTACAACCTGAATATTCCTACGGATAATAGAGACGGTTATGCACCATTTCGCTGGAGGCATATGATGTATGGTGTATTTTGCGACTGTTGCATTGTTTTGACGATCTATTGGACAGACAAGCATGTGGTGAGAGCTTGCGGCGATACGGAACCAGGATGGATACGATATGGGCACTTCGTTCTGCTTATACTCAAGCAATGAAGCTTAAAATCTCTCAAGACGAGTATTGCAGCAAAGCAGAATTAGGTTTATGGGAATCATTGGGTCCGTTTCCAGATGATTTCCGATGGGAGATGTTAGTCGATGTCCTTCGCGGAAAAGTAAAGGTTGGCATTGCTTATCCTACACCAAGAAAATTGGTGTGACTCTCTAATTTTTCTCTTATAGGTTTCAAATCACTGTAACGAAGCCGTCGATCTTGATGCCATGGTTCGAGTAAGCAATCTTTGATTCTTTCTTCAGATGACGGTCCTAACCCATGTTCTTATTTTTACCACAGTTGACGAACGAATTTAAGTTCAACATTGCAAGCTTCCACCAGGCATCTGAAGCATGGCTTGTGCCAGACCTACTGAAACGAGTGTAAGATGTCCCTCTTACTTTCCTTATTGATCGCTTCATGTTTGCTTACACAGCTGGGGAGGGAATCCGTCGGTCGCCATTTTTGCAACTAATCATCGGTACAAGTCCCCTCCTTTCTCCTAGTGGCCATTCCTCATTTTTACAGGTCCAAACGTGAGGCCTTTCGAGGGTCCGAATATGCAGGCCGCATTCTTGCGGATAATGGGATACCCGTCATCATGAAGGTATACCGTCTGCTTTTTGGGTATCATTAACTCATAAAATTCAAGTCCGATCATCCCGTCATCAACTCGCGTTATCTCATCTACGAAGCCCAGCAAGCTCACTACTTTGGTCTCCCGCCGAACCTAGCGCTAGCATCTGTCACTTCTACACCTGCCACGGCCGCAGGTCTCTCCCATCGAATTGGGATTTTAGCAGTAGGTACTGATGCCGACATTGTGCTTTGGGATTCGCATCCTCTTCGGATTGGTGCGACTCCAGTTAGAGTTTGGATCGACGGAATTCTCCAAATCCCTGTCCCATCTAAAACAGATGAAGAAAATCATATCGAGGTTGGTAAAGGCAAAGAAGGAGATGAATGGAGGCGGTTACCACAAACCCCAAATTGGGATAAAGAACGAAAGGTGGCACTAAGGTGGGATGGCCTACCTCCATTGGAAGGAAGGAAACCTTCGATCAAGGTGGTGTTCACTAATATCAAGGAAGTCTGGAAGAGATCTTGGAACGGTGATATTGAACGAGCGTTCTTCGCTGAGCCTTTCGGAGCTCAGCATGTTACGATGGGTAAGGTCATCGTGGAGGATGGGCGGATCACTTGCATTGGCGTGGATTGCTTGGATACGAGTGGGGATGCCATTGAAATTGATTTGCACGGCGGCACAATTTCGCCTGGATTAATGTCATATGGCTCTCCTCTGGGGTTGGAAGAAATAGACTCTGAGCCCTCGACTAGCGACGGAGAGTCTTACGACGCATTCAAAGAAAATGTTCCCAAGATCCTTGACGACGTTGGAGGCGTCGTGAGGGCTGTGGACGCTCTGATGTTTTCTACACGTAACGCATTGTAAGTATTCTGATTCGACATACATGCCAATCCTTAACTTAACATAAACTTTAGAACTGCTTATCGATCAGGTGTAACGTTTGCGACGTCATCCTTTGCTAGACCTATATACCTCGGAGGTTCCGATGCCCATGTAATATCTGGGCTATCCACGACCTTTTGTACTGGCTCAGCCCACGCTATGCAGGCGGGTGCCATCATACAAGACGTTGCAGCTCTACACGTTGTCTTAGGAAAATCTCATCCCGCACTACGAAGGGTTAGCGTAAGTACGCAGCTGGCGGCCTTGAGAAGACTCCTTTACGGTTGGGAATCTCAAGACAAAGAAACAGGTGCTTGGTTTCAAAAAGCTGCGCAGGTGAGCTGGACCACAATTCCTCCTCTTAGTCCACTAAAAATGGATAGGGAATTGTTCCACTGGTCGTCGAGGTTGATAACGCAGACATTATGGCGAGCCTATTGATCTTGAAAGCCGACGTAGAAGACAAGATTGGCTCAAAGATGAGAATGGTTTTCAGTGGTGCAATGGAAGCTCATCTTCTGGCGGAAGAAATAGGTAAGCAAAATTACGCATGAATATGCCAGGATCTCAACGGCTCCAGGTAATGCGAATATTGGGGTCATCCTTAACCCGGCTCGACCTTTCCCCATGGTTTGGGATCAACGTAGAATGTCAGATCATCTACGTTGTGTATTGCTATCGCCACTGATGATATATCCATTAGTTTGCCCGGTCCTCCGCTCACAAACGACACGGCGTTGATTAGGTTGCTAGAGCACGGCGTTATTGTCGGATTGGGTGTTCGAACTGGTTGGGAAGCTCGGAATACGCGTTTCGATGTTCAATGGGTAGGGTTTCCTGCAAAGGCATCAGATAAATTTGATCAAGCTATCTTTTAGGCCGTACTTGAATCGAATACTCGAATTTCAGAACAACAGGCATATGCACTAGTTACTAGGGACCTTGAAAGCCTCCTTGGAATTCGGGGAATCGACGAAGATTCCGCAGATCTTGTTGCGTTCGATGGTGGTAGTATGTTCGATTTGTCAAGTAAAGTCGTCGGAGTAATATCCACACTTCGTGGATTCGTAGAACTATTTTGAAAGCATTTATTGTTGCTCGGCGCTCCTCTATGTAATAGCTGCGGAATAAATATTGGATTCCGAGGTTGGTGTTTTTACACAACCCCTAATAGAGCTGCGCTACTTTTAATTGCACGATTTCTGGAAGCTACGAAGCTGATGCCTATGCAGCTGATGAGAAAGCCAGCAAATCTAGTGAAGACAAATTAGAAAAGTGATAAACAAAGAAACCCATCCCTCGTGTACCGGAAGAAGGCTATTCGTGAGATGGAGCGCTCTTCATGAGGAGATCGAGAGGAAGCAAAGATAGAGCGCAGGACGGCAGGGGTAACGGGAATGCGACTCTTTGAATCAATAGGAGGTTGTTGAAGGCCATTGTATTGGGGCCTTGCCGTCGAGGAGGATGTTGACGACGACATTGACATGAATTACATAATCAAAGTCATTTTCAACTGATACAACGAGGTCGGAATCTTTACTTATACCGCTGTGCTTATCCAACTATCGCCGTATGTCTGTTTCGACATCCCGTGGGTTCCGAATCATGGACCTAGACTGACCTAGATGTCATTTCGTCACCTTTTTCCCTTCAATATCTCAGCCAGGCCCTTGAACTATTTACATTCGCGCGATGCCGCTGCTGGACAGGGATTCTCTCTCTGCAGAATCATTCCATGAAGACATGATCAAGATTATTGACCGCCTACCGACAGAGGAGGAATACCGTCGCGTCAGGCATCTCCTGCTGCAGAAACCTTTGGAAGAACGCAACATCACGGATGAGCAACTTGCCAGAGTTGTTGCTGCGTGTCCGCACCTCGAGACTGCGGTCTTTACAGGTGTTCCAGACACTACCGATAGGACGGTCGTGTCACTTGCAGAAAATGCGATTAATCTACAAGGATTGGATTTGTCTGGCTGTACACAAGTTACGGACGTCGGGATCCTAGAAATCACCAACAAGTCTCCACCTTTGCAATGGATCCAGCTAAACAGAGTGGTGGGACTTACGGATCCCTCAATCTCTGCCATTGCCAAAACTTGCTCACGTTTGGTAGAACTTGAGGTTTCCGGGCTTCCACTACTGACACCACTGGCGGTGAGGGACATTTGGTCCTTTTCGAGGTTAGGGCGTACTATTATATTTCTCCTTTCCTGAAAATTTGACCATATCGCAGAAAATTGAGATCCTTACGACTTTCCAACAACCCTCTTCTCACTGACAAAGCTTTCCCCTCTTCGTTATCCATGGACGTTACTGAGGAGCTGGACGGCGAGAAACCGTTACCCCATAGACCAACAACGTGGCTGGAACAATTGCCACCACTGATCCTGCGACACTCTGCGGATAATTTACGCGTGCTGGATTTAACTTCGTGCAAACTTACGGACGACGCGGTTGAAGGGATTGTAACGCATGCTTCAAAGATACAAACCCTTATGCTATCGGGATGCACTTCACTTACAGATAGGGCTCTGGAAAGCATCTGTAAACTCCGTGACCATCTTGATGTTTTAATGCTAGCTCACGTCTCCAACATCACGGATAAAGCGGTAGTCAAGCTTGCACGCTCTTGTGTTAATCTTAGGTGTATTGATATAGCATGTGAGTCTCAAATCATGTATTGTTACTTGCACTCATTAACTTTGATCTGTGGAGTTTGTCGTAATTTAACAGATATGGCTGTGTTTGAACTGGCGGAATTGCCTAGCCTCCGACGGTTGAGTCTCGTACGTGTTCACAAACTTACGGATATCGCCATCTTTGCACTCGCCGAGCATGCTCTTGGATTAGAGCGCCTTCACCTTTCATATTGCGACCATCTTTCGCTCGAGGCGATCCACCTACTACTGCAAAAGCTTGATCGTCTACGTCATCTCACCGCCACTGGGATACCATCTATGCGCAGGAAAGGGGTGCAACGTTTCTCAGAACCCACGCCCCCAGTAAGTTAAAACTATCGTACAACGTGCTTGACTGATTCAAACGTAGAATTATGATCCTGATCAGCAAGCTGCGTACTGTGTATTCAGTGGGGAGAACATCAGTCGTCTGCGCCAATTTTTGGACAAAGAAGACATGCGTCGACGTGAAGCAGAAGCCAAAAATGTTCGATTTACCACGCGTTCTGACGATAAGCTTGATTTATTTTAAATGAGAGTAATATTTTTATGTAATGAACCAGTTATATATGTCGATCCAATTTTGAAACCGTCCTTGTTGTCCAACTACCCATCCCCCTGTATTTAAACTTGGTCTTTCCGCGTCTCTCGCGATGCACGTTATTTCTTCTTCATACCACGTCGACCATCCGCATTCATCGCCAGCTTCATCGTGCCGAACTTCTACTCCCCCCCTATTTCCTCCAAGGCTCTCCAAATCTTTGGAACAATCGCCTATCCAAATTGCCGATGACGAAGCTATCTCCATGTTGCTGAACCATGAAAATGAGCCTCAGTCTCCTAAAAGGGTTGCTATATGCGCGTTCTTACCCTTACCTTCTGTCGCTGCTTCTCCAATTTGCACGCCCACTGCAAGTTTTCAAATCCATAGCCAGTGTGCTTTTTCCTCGGTGACCCCTACAGGCGATACGATGACACTAGACACATCTACCACACCTTGCTCAGGCTGCGCGTCCATGTCAATGACGTCTCTACCCCCTAATCCAACGTGGATCGCCACACCTCCTACTCCACCGTATAAGAATATGCGTAGGTGCAATACAGTATCGACTCGGAGGTCGTCCTTAACACTCTTTACACCCTCGACGTCTTTTCCTACCGTAATGCATGTAAGTCATGCGGAGAATGGCATGAACACCCGCTTAAAACGTTGCACTTCTGTGCCGTCGATTTCCTTACGACTTCAAACTATGTCGAAACTTCTTCTGAGTGGGATGGATGGGCGTTTTGTTGATGGTCCTAACAGTAACGCCACATTTTCCATGGTGGACGAAACACTCGGGCCGGAATCCGACACTGCAGGGTCACGGTTGCCGTCAAAACTTTTCCACCTTTCCAGCGTAACAGACAATGACGACGATGGCAGTCCATATGACAAAGATATTTCTTGTCTTCCAGAGGTCACGAGCCCAGAGGGAAGTTGGAGTGACTGCAGTGTCGATGACTTCTGGGTCACAGAAAGGAATAGGGATATTCGTCGAAAATTTCACGCGTTAAAAGAGCTCCTTGCCACTGAAGTCGGCTACCTCAAAGACTTGAAGGCGTTAGTGACGGTAAATATCTTTTAAATCTAATAATGAGCACAGTCGATTAACTTTTTCTGTTTCCGAAAGGTTTATCTTCGTAATCTTCCGACTTTGGCTGCTCGAGCTTTGCCATCTAGTTCAACATTCGGTCGAGCGTCTTCGTCTTTTGCCACAGGGCCATGGATCCATTCGTATACACAACTTCAAGCTACAGCGCTGTCTTCTTCTACTACCTTACCAGAAGCACAGAATACTTCGTCTTCCACGCCTGTCTCTGCAAAGGAATCCTCCAAAATTCAGTCCCGATACTTGTTCACCGACAGCGAGATTGAGGCCTTGACCCGTAATGCTGAGGAAATATTACAGCTCCATGAGCACTTTGTCAGAGAGCTCCGCGCAATTTTAGAACCACTCAGCTTTGCTATGGATCAGGATGAGGACGATGGTTACAAAGATCTTGACAATCTCGACGCTGCTATCCGGGTAGTATCTACCAAATTCGCGACAGAGGTGAGCTCGTCTCGTCTTGTTTTATTGTCGATGTGTTTTCACATGCCATATATAGGCCTCCCGCTTTAACGCATATCAATCGTTTTGTGCTGGACATCCAGAAGCCCTGGGTATCGTCAGAAAGGCTCTGCAACAATTCCCTTTGGAGTTTGACGCCTTTGAGCAGCGATGCGCGACTATGGTTTCTGATATACTTGAGAGTGGAACAAACTTTGCCATTTCGGAACCGGGACCCAACCCCTCTTGCGACTCAACTGCGCAATCGCAATCTTTGATGGTTGAAGATCGCAAGAGGGCCATGTCATTGACCTCCCTCGATGGCACTGTTCGACCTTTGCGTTCTCGCCCAAGCATGACAATGACCAAAGATTCTGTGGTTTTTCCATCAGACCCGAGGAGAGACAAGGGTGTTAGGCGCATCGCTTTTTCAGATTACTTGATCAAGCCCATTCAAAGAATATGCAAATACCCCCTTCTTTTGGACCAACTTCTTCCCTCCAAAGCATTACGAACTATGTTACAGACGTCCCCTGAAGGTCGATCGGATGTCCATGTTGTCGTGGAAAGCGCTGCTCAGGCGATGAGACATGTGGCGAGTTCAGTCGATGAGGCTCGGCATAGACAAGATATCGCCACTCAGTCGTCGCTTATTTTCTCGCGTATATCTCTGGGTCTGGTATCTACGTCCGCCCTACCCTCGCCTTTGGTTCAGATGCTTACCCAAGACTTCCTATCATCTCTCGGGGTATGCCTCCTCTCAGGTTCACTCGATGTCATGCATTACCATCCCACTAGACCACTGGGTCAGACCTCAAATATCAAGGCAAAATATATGGGCGCATTTTTGTATAGTGGTGGTTACCTGATCCTAGTCAAAGTTTGCAAGGGCAGGAAATATGTGCCTCGACACTGGTTTTCCTTGATTGATTTTGAGGTTTCAGATGTAGATGATGATGGTGGTGGGTTTCCTTGGTTTATATATTCAAGCTCATGTCGATGACAAACTCCTTTAGCTATGTTACCATGTTCCTTCAGGTTATCCTCGGGTGAACAGCATTTCGAGCTCGCAGCAGCCTGTAAGCGAGAAAAAGAGTCGTGGCTTTGTTCAATAAACGAGTCGCTCACGCATGTTCCTGCCTGGACTCAAGAACCAACACCAAGTTTCAAATTCGATGGAAAAGGTGAACTTCTACCTGGCTCTGATGATGGGTACTCCGAGTCTCCTAGTGGTCTCCCGACGATTCGCTCAATCCCTGAGCTCGGCAATACCTCTGAAACTGAGTTTTCGGAACCTTTTTTCGCCTCCCTTCGAGGCCATGTTAGGTCGAAAAAGAAAAGGCGAGGGTATGAAGCCCCTCGTCCACCAAGCCGTAGATCTTCTTCCACTTCCGTCAAGGGCATCTTTTCCCCAATTTCTGATATAGAAACGGTTGTCATCCGGCGTTCTTCTCCTACGGCTCGCCTTCAGGTCGACCAAGAGTTGCAAGATGTAATATCTCAATCTTGCTTGACGGCCCGTTCCTATGCTTTCACACATGAGCAGGAGCTTTTCCAAGCGCCTAAGGCCACCTTTTCTAGGTCCAACTCGGGTATGAGTATGGCCGGCATGGGTCGTCTCTCGAAGCATGAAAGCGTTCGTGTACCAAGGCGAAAGACTACGGAGAGCTTCGACAGTTTAATCTCCAAAGGATCTTCATCATTAAGCAGCACGACCACTAGCAATAAAAGAATCGGCAAGAAGCTTAGTATCACACCCGTTTCGCTGAAAGACTATGACAGTAATGTCTCTCAGAACATTACGGGCGAGTCTTGCCCTTCCCCCCCTTCTTCTCGAGCGGCAACGCTTCGTTCGTCAGATGACGCCAATTTTTCTCTTCTGGCAGCTCCTCTAAATAACAAGGAAGCGTCATCGTTGAGACCACGCTCATTTGTTCGAAACGTCAAGGATTTATTTCATTTTCGTCCCATGTCTCCCGTCTCTCCCGTCTCTGTTATCGTCAGCCATCCGAGTCAGAACACGGTCCAATCGCAGCCCTCCCCATCTGACAAACCATTGGCCCCAAATACCATATCGCCTCGCTGGAAAGTGGGTTCTCTTCGTCGACGCGCTCGAAGTGTACCCTCCGAGCCAGATAATAATACGGCTACGATTCCTGATGACCCCGCCAAGTCATATTCTACCCGATTTGCAAAGGCACCGCTATCAACCTAATTGAAGAAAAGCCCCACGTTTCAATCAAAAGTATCACTATTAAATAATGCACCGCTGCTTGTAGCGAGTTTTTAGTTTTGTAAACATTAATTCACGTGGACTGGGCGCTGTTATTATTATTAAGTTGTACGTACCCCCTAGAGCAAATCATCCATCCCCTTGTATAATACACTTCAGGCATATACAATACCCACTTCGTAATTTTTTTTGCTTTTCTTGTTTATAATTATTTAAATAATACGTTGCTCAATTATTTTGTACAATCACGATGTGTATATACATACTATCACAGCTTGAATTCAATTCAAAGTCCTTTAGCAATATAAGATGCGATCGGAGGTCATTTGATCTACATAAGGCTCTACGTCGAGATGATGAATGCTGAAGCAAGGATTATAAATACATGGTAAATTGTGGTCAAGGTCAAGAAACAAGGCCATGAACCCGTAGAAGATCGCCCCACCTAAGTGGACGGAGGATAAGTCAGAAAGAAAGACCAAAAAAAAAAGCATCACGCACTCCTCTCTCTGTAAATCCACTTCTGCCAGCTTTCGCTTGAGTTGCCTGCATAGAATGAGCCAATATTTTCAGGGACATGAGTATTGTAGCGAAAAAAATAAGAACACACGAATTTTCTTTCGTTAGGTTATTTCTGGCCTCTTTGGTCTGCTGCAAGTCTTTGGCCATCGCAACCCAAGCTTCATCATCTGGTAGATTGGCGTCGTTATACATCCCGTCTAGCTCCTCGTTAAATGCCTGATGATCCCATAAGTGGACTGACAAGCAAAGGAAGACGAAGACTATGGAACTAACCTCATACATAATCTCCTTCTCAGCGGTGGCGTCAGTCCATAAATTTCTGAATAGTTCGCATTGGCGTTTAGAACTTTGTAGTTCAAGCTTTGTCCTCTCGAGCTCGGCGGCTCTCTATTTACGTATCATCAATTGACAATTAACAAAAACAGCCAAAGGTGTTTAAAGCACACCTCCTTAAATTCAGAAGCTAGTCGACGCAGCTCATTCTGGAGAATATCCTGATTTGATTGGGCTTTCACAAGATCCTTGTCGGCATCTGCAACTAGCATATCAATTGCTCGGCTGGCTTCTTCAGACGTTTCTGATGGAGCCCGTGAAGGTGTAGCAAAGACGGCGGTCCGCGTTCTGCTTCGTGGTGTATCTTCCTGTCTACGTCCAATTAAATTTCGCATCTCTTCCATTCGCTCCTGAGCTGCCCTGGTCTGTAGCTTTTATCAATGTTAATCACTGTTAGAGAATGATCGCGCATTACCATGGGCGTAGTAGGTTGCGGTGTCCGGAATCCTTTCTCAGGTGAAGCAGATCGAGAATAAGGGTCTTCATTTGTACTTTGAGATGCTGATACAATTGCGCTGACTTCCAGTTTGATGCGTTTAATCGTACGGCGGGATGTCTCAATCTATTCAGAAGGGCTTAGAGAATTGGATAAATGTACTACATGAGCTCGCTCACGTCTTCCTTGGTTGAAACCGCTAGATGTTGTATTTGTTCAAAATCTTCAGTCTTGTAAGAACTAGACACTGGCTTCGGCTTTCGGATTTGCGGTGATACCCGACGTGGAGAAACTATACGCTGGAAATTGCGGCTGAGGGGCGAATTGCGGACATGCGATCTTCTCGCTGGCGTTGGGGACCCAGGCAAAATCGCCGACGTTCTTACTGAGGCCTTCTTCTTGATGGACAAGGGTTCGATAGGTGTTGGAGCTGAGATCAAACTATTTGAGATACTAGGTTTCGGAGTGTCTGTATTGCCAGTGGGGAAGAAAGGCTGGCGTTTACTTCGTGGAATGTTAGAAACGGGGTTCGAATGATGGGCTGAACTGCTCGGTGGCGGAGGATGATGATTGATTTCCAACTCGAAATCATCATCCAGGGAAGGTAGAACGTGATGGGAAGGATGAAGTTCGGGGCTTTTCTTGGGAGGCAAGGGAGAGGGACTTCTAGGCCCTATGGGATGCCGTTCAGAGAGATCGCGAGATAAAGCCCTTGATTGTGGGGGTGGCGAGTCCAAGAGCGCCGTAGGTGATGTAGGTCGTGGAGTTGTAGAACGAGTAGACATTTCGCCAGATGTTCGTGATGTAGGGCGCATAAAATTAGGTAGCTCTTCTGCAGGAAAAATTGTCATTTTTTCAGCGTGATAAAATCTCAGCCCACCTTCATAAATAGTTGCTTCCGCAGGCGCATCCAACTGCATGGGAGCAACACGTTTGCCATGCTGATTCAGGCTATTCTGTCGCGCCAGTTCTAATTGCATAGCTAGGTTATAATCCGATGACCCAATCCCCTTGACTTTCGCCAACACAGTATTATTGTCGTCTTCCACGTCGCTGTAGTCTGTGTCAGGACCTCTCGAAGATGATCTGGATTGCGACCGCGATCTTGACGAATTACGGCTAAGAGAGCCTCGTTCTGAATCAGACATTGGGTCAACCAATGATCTGCTTTGCTTCGATAATTTCTTGCCCTTGGAAGAGCGAGAGGCAAAGAAGGATGAGTCATCGTCCATAGTTGACATTGTGGTTGCAGCTGTAGCTGTAGAGTTTGAACGATGAGAAAATTTCATGCTATCCGCCGTAGTTGTTGTTTGAGTATACGTCGAAGAACGGCTTGTTGTTGACCGTGATCGATGTCGCTTGTGGCCATTTATTGAACCGCTAAAGAAATCACCCATAGAAGATCCAGGACGAGTATTGAAAAGGTTTCGAGAAATTGCGTCAAGGCCAAATATTGATGCTTTCGAACGGTGTGTTGGTGTTGAGGGAATGGAATTTTTCCCAGTTTTAAATTCGAATAATCCAAATTGATGAACTGGAATCAAATGCATTAGAAAAGAAAGAAAAATAAACGAAAAGAAGTCACTTGTTTGGACAACCCGGGATGGCACTCTGCCAGTTTGAACAATATCTTCTTCACCTTCATCTCCGGGTTCGCTGGAACTGACTGCATAACGACATAGACCTCCAGCCATCGGCTGGACCCGTATGACAGCAAATGGGGGACCTCCTAGACCAAAGGGTAAAGGATCGGCTGACCCCAGCGGGTCAATATGAACTACGACCTTAGTCTAAACACCCAATTAGACCCTATATCATACTGGTCACACTTAACAAACGGACCTTCTTAGGTTCTTGCAAGAAAGCAGTCCGCTGGTAGACATTGAAGTATGTCCGAGCCAGTGTGATTCTTCCTGATCGACATTCAACTTCTTGTTCATCCGCACGGAGAACCACGGATTGACCAGCTCGTGCTCTATAAGTTGCTTGAGCAGTCCAAAGAGACTCCAAAAAACTTTGCTTAACAACGTCGGTCTCGGTCGGGTCAAGATTGATGGGCATAGGCGGATTCACAACAGATAAGGAACGGAAAGGCCGGCCTGACCATCGGTCGGTCTGATCTTGAGGGGGATTTTCCAGGTAAAGATTGATTTCTAGAGGATTTCTGAGAAGCCAACAGGGAATAATGGTGGGTCACTTACCAGCACCACCGATGTCAGTAGCAACCACATCTGTAATGTCCACGACGCCTTTACATGTCATTCCGCTCTTTTTCTTTCCGGTTGGGATACCACCAGCCTTAGTCACCTTTTCAATTCCATCCAAGCCCGACAACGATCTACCGCCTTTCTCTCCGTTAGGACGCTTGACGAAAACAACTTTGTCATCAAAAAGGAAGAGGCTGCAGTGCAATGAAGTCGAAGACCCGCTTGTGGAAGACGCGGCAGAGGACGTTGGTGCATCCGTAATAATATCTTCCACGTCGATGCAGTCAATAAAGCGTCGAGAGTTTGAGAAGAGGTCTGGAGGAAATCCATCTATAGTTGCGATGAGACAATAGAAAACCGCAGCGCGTTTGGTTTGTTCGTCTGCTTCAGCTTGTGCAATCTTGCTCGCAATTTCATCTGCCTCCATTATTTTGGGTCTCTGTGGATCATCTGGCGACATGTGCTTCAGCATGGTACGAAAAAGTAGCGTATATCGTGGAATCCGTTGAACAGGCTCCATCAGAAGCTCGCGTAGCCCCACTCGGTTACTTGACTCGTCCGATTGGTACTTAATACGCTATACAGACAATGTTCAGTGAGGGAAAGACAACGAAGGAGAGTTGCGACTCACATCGATGTAGTCGGCAAACCCTGATGATCTCTTCGATACCTCCCTTTCAAATATTGCTTGAGCATCCTCTCGTTTGACGTAGTATTGCTTGTATTGCTCAAAGCCGCGCAACTCTTTGAAGTGTCGCAAGGCCACGTCTCCTACCCCTCCGACTACTTTGTAACCGTTAGGAGCGGCCATCCTTTCGAGATCCGTGAGAAATGCCTCATTTACAGGTAAAAGATTATCGATGTTGCCAAAAAGGGTCTTCGCTTCGTATGCTGGGATGATGACTGTATCTTTACTTCGTGCAAATCTCCTAAGAGGGTCGGCATAGTGATATTTGAGCATTTGAAGTCGTTTAACATAGGATTTTTCGCTTGTGATGAGTTCATTGATGACTGAAGTTAGTGTGGATGTGTCCATAAGAGCGCGCTTACGTTGCGTAGCTTGGTCCTGAGATGATCCGAGAACAAAATAGTAAGTAAATTGGGTTACTGTGGCCCGAATACTCTGAGATTGGAGATGGGGACTTACAATCTCATTTAGAGACGGATTTGGGGTTGAGGCAAGTATATCTCTCGAAGATTCTGATGGGAGTGGGTCTCCAAGAGAGAGAACAAGTTCCTGTATTTCTAGTTCTAATTAATGCCTTGTCACTCCACTGTCAAGTGGCAAATACCTTCGGGGAGTCTTCTGCCATTTTCTGAGCCTTCAACGACAACACCGCAGTAGAAGACTCGTTTGGTAAGGCTCGGGGCTAGAGGAGGATTTCGAGAGCGAGGTTCGTCGCCGCTGGCCAAAGGTACCACAAGTTTACGCGGAGACGTGCTGAGAGCCATTTAAAATATTATGGCGGCTAGATATGAAAGAGATGTTAGTAGATAAGCGAGTGGCCGATTCAAAGGACTCGAATTGAACGTTCAAAATCTAAAATCACGGTCACGTGATGAGACGCGATGTATGATGTATTATGTAATATATATATTATTTCCTTCTTTTTGTATCCCGAGCCTCAGCAAGCTCCTCTAAAATCCTCCTTTTCTGCTTCGTAGGCGAGTTTGAATAAGCTTGACGTTGTACAGGCGGAGGTGTTGATGCTTCATGTTCGAACGAAGGATCTTCAACATTTCCCATCTCCGAAGAATCTTCAGTCCTGTTGTTATGCTTACTATTAGGTCCAGGTCGCGATGACTTGAACGATATGACGTACATTCCATCTCCATCTGTCAGAAAATTGTCTTCAGCTTCCTCTTCACTCGTTTCTAACTCGCCTCGGGTATTAGCATCAAATGCGTCCCACGCCTGTGCAACCTTGAGTAATTCATCCCACCGCTGCGTTTCAGTCATATGAACAAGTTCTACATCGTCTCGAGGATGCTGCACACGACATTCTGCGCATAAAATAGTTTCATCGGCGCCTTTGGAGATCCCGGGAAGACAGCCATTGCAGACAATGTGCTCACATGGGAATCTATCAGAAACTAGGGTAAGTCGTTTCATCAGGAAGAAGGGCAGGCCTTACGCTGAACACTTTTTGAGTTCCAATTTATCATAACAGATAGGACATTCAACGAGGTCGTCTGGAAGCGTTGTTACCAGCATAAGATCGCTAAACATCCGTAACAGCTGAGAAAGTAGCTTTAGATGTAAGTCCTACAGCTTTTCAAAATAAATAATGGAACCTTTCTCATTCGATTTTCGTGATCTATCTCTTCATCCTTATCGGTATTTGCATCAGATTTCTTGGGCAATAGATCCCGAGCCTCAGCGCGGAGCTGTTCTGCTTTATACTTCGAAGGGTCCGTCAAAAATAGTGATAAGAAGTCGCATTGAAGGTTGGCACCTTTCCTATTCTTCTTTTCTGGGCGAGATTTTCCTAACGAGGACACTTTCAATACATAATAATATGTCGGACGAGTATTTTACTTTTTTCAGTGCTTGCACTGTCTTCTCCAATTCTTGTATCCGCGTCCCTCTTGATTCCGAGTCGTCTTCCTGGGGGCTTCTTCTGTAATGGATTTTATTCAACGCTGATTTGGATTCCAATTCGATCCTGAGGTTTTTATTCTCTCGTAAAAGGGTCTTAAGCCGACGTTTTAATTTCTGCACACCCGCTTGAACCTGGCTGATATGCTCCTACACGCAGAAATGAGACAAGAATAGATTGAAGGAAGGTCGACTGCCTACCTCGACTTGACTATCAACAATTGAGCTGCCGGTAGCAGAAGAGTCGTCGTCGTCGTCGACTTGAACTTGCCTTTGGGTCTTGATTTTAGAACGAGTCTGAGGCATTATTTAATTTAACAAGTTGGATGTTCATGTTTGTTTTGATCATCATGGCTCTGTGTTTTATTACGTCATTGGTCCACTTTTCCACTCAACCACCACATATCATGCCAACGCCCTCTCTTGATCCACAGGTCATCATTGACATCGATGGCTATCTAAGGCCAAATGTTCCGGCCATCATTGAAAGGCATAACACGTTCAGAGGCTGGAAGGATACCATCGACGAGCATGAAGGCGGCTATGATAACTTCACAAAGGGTTATCTCAAATTTGGTTTTAATCTTGGTCCCAAAAATGAGGTTGTATATAGAGAATGGGCACCAAATGCAAAGGAGGCTTTCCTCATTGGCGATTTTAGTGCGTCGCCAGCTATAACGGCTACAAAATTTGCGGCTTACTTATTTATTTTTTCAAGATGAATGGAATAGGAACTCCCATCCGATGAAAAAAGATAAATATGGTGTATGGGAAATTATTGTCCAGCCTCTAGGGTCCGGCGCTTGCGCCATTCCTCACGATTCTAAAGTCAAGGTATTTTACTTCCAATTTTTATTACGCTCATTCTCATCTGTTGGCAGATCTCGATGATTCTTCCATCTGGAGCGCGTATTGAACGTATTCCAGCTTGGATCAAGCGCGTCACACAGGAGTTGGCTGTTTCTCCGGTTTATGACGCGCGATTCTGGAATCCCTCTACGTCCGAGAAATATGTATTCAAACACCGACAACTTCCTAAACCCACGAACATCAGAATTTACGAAGCTCACATTGGCATTTCCACCCCAGAGCCCAGGGTCGGTAAATACACCGAGTTTACTAAAGATACATTGCCAAGAATCAAGGATCTCGGGTACAACGTCATCCAACTCATGGCTATCATGGAACACCCTTATTATGCATGTAAGTCACTGGTACATGGAAGTGGGCGCATTATCTCAAATATTTGAAATTAGCTTTTGGCTATCAAGTTACCAGCTTTTTCGCTGCTAGTTCTCGTTTCGGAACGCCAGAAGAGCTAAAAGAACTTATCGACACTGCTCATGGAATGGGCATCACTGTTCTTCTCGATATCGTGCATTCTCATGCCTGCAAAAACGTTCTAGACGGGCTCAACGAATTTGATGGCACAGATCATCAATACTTCCATGAAGGTGGCAAAGGACGTCATGACCTTTGGGACAGTCGTCTATTCAACTATGGACACCATGAAGTCCTTCGATTTTTGCTTAGCAACCTACGGTTTTGGGTAGAGGAATTTCACTTTGATGGTTTCAGGTTCGATGGCGTAACTAGCATGATGTATAAACACCACGGTATAGGCACAGGCTTTTCAGGGGGATATCACGAATATTTCGGTGATGGAGCAGATCAGGAAGCTATCGTATATCTCATGCTCGTACGTCGTTTGCTTGTCGCTCGCACCATCATACATTGAAAAGGTTCATTCCTAAGGCCAATGATGCCATGCATGCCCTATATCCTAATATTATCACAATCGCAGAGGATGTCTCAGGGATGCCGCTGCTTGGCAAACCGGTCGGCGTTGGAGGAGTTGGATTCGACTATCGACTTTCTATGGCCGTTCCTGATATGTGGATCAAGCTTCTTAAACACAAGTCGGACGATGAATGGGACCTTACCAATATTGTTCATACGTTAACCAATAGGCGTCATGGCGAACAGAGCATTGCTTACTGTGAAAGTCACGACCAGGCTCTTGTAGGCGACAAAACATTGGCATTCTGGCTAATGGATAAAGAGATGTGTAATTGTAGCATTGTAATTTTATTGGGCAAAGCTAAAGTTATTATAGATACTCACATGTCTGATATTACGCCTATGACACCTATCATTGCCCGAGGTATTGCGTTACACAAGATGATACGGTGTGTTCTCTTACCTTTAGCCGGTCCAAGAGCTAAGACGTGTATATAAGCTTGCTGACGCAGTCTCTGGGAGGCGAAGGCTATCTGAACTTCGAAGGCAATGAATTTGGACATCCCGAGGTTAAATCTATACCACATCAAGGAGGACTAAATACCTGAAATATTTTACTTCATAGTGGCTGGACTTCCCTCGCGAAGGGAACGGAAATTCTTTCCACTATGCTCGTCGACAATGGAATGTAGTCGACGACAAGCTTCTTCGTTACAAATATCTCAACAGCTTTGATGGTGCAATGAACCATCTTGCCGATCGTTACGGGTGGCTAGAAGCACCCCAGGTAAGACAGGTGGATCAGGCAACATCACTAGGTTCACAATCTTCACCACAGGCATACGTATCTTTGAAAAATGAAGTCGACAAGGTCTTGGTTTACGAACGTGCTGGGCTGCTCTTTGTCTTCAATTTCCATCCCTCGAAAAGTTTCACTGACTATCGTGTGGGCGTCGATGACGCTGGCGAGTACGGCATCGTCTTAAGCAGCGATGAGAGGAGGTTTGGAGGGTTCGACAATATTTCTTTGGATGCCAAGTTCTTTACCACGCCAATGGAATGGAATGGAAGGAAAAATTGGATACAGGTGTGTTTGTACGACCAAAAGTCCTTATAATTTATCTCAATGACCCTTTATTCTAGGTATATGTACCGACTAGGACGTGCATTGTCTTGGCCAAAAGCCACTGACCGTCTAGTATGATGGGTGGCGATACTTTATAAATTCCCGAACCTTCTTGGACCCTTCTCGGACTCGCAGAAAATTATGATGTACAGAGAAACTTGAACACCATGGCCGTCGTTTCCATATCTTACGTCGTATGACATTCATCGGTCGATAGCGTCTTCATGAAATTACTTCCCGTTGTAGCACCTTAAACTGAATTGTATCTCCGGACGGTAACCGTAACCTATTTGACCTTGAGAGTCTTAGTGTTAGGTTGGAAGCGAAAAAAAATTGATAATACACAACAGATCTCAGCTTAGTTCAGGAAAGAAAGTTACAACAATTCCGACAAAATCTCTACAAGTTTATCACCCATTTCTTTAGTAGAGGTCTTTCCGCCCAGATCGGCAGTTCTCAATCCATGACCGCCCATTTCTGGGGTGTCGAGGACTTTTCGAACAGCCTCTTCGATTGCATTTGCAGGCCTTTCCAAACCCAAGGAGTAGCGAAGGAGCATTGCAGCACTGAGGATGGTGCCAATTGGGTTTGCGATTCCCTTGCCAGCTATATCAGGGGCAGACCCATGAATAGGTTCGTACAGACCGCTGGTTGGTTTAAAGTCTGCAGAAGGCGCAGACGGCGCGCCAGCTAACGATGCCGATGGGAGAAGTCCAAGAGAGCCCGGGATGACACTTGACTGGTCAGACAAGCTTTAGAACAGTTAGGATACATAAAATTCAATGAAAAAAAATGATATAACATACATATCACCGAATAAATTCTCGGTCAGAATTACGCCGTTCAATTTTCTAGGATTGGAGACGATGACCATCGCGGCCGAATCCACCAAATGGTGATCAAACGTGATCTGGGGATACTCTTTCGTCAGTGTCTCCGTTACCACTTTCCTCCATAACCTCGAGCTAGCCAGCACATTCGCCTTATCGATTGAATGGATTTCAAGGGGAGGGTTGGCGGACAAAGCGATCTGGGCAGCAACACGCGTAATTCTTTGGACTTCTGATACACTGTAGATCATAGTGTCCCATGCGGTATCTTCATCGGGCAAGACACCCTGTTCTTTACGAGCTCCGAAGTACACTCCACCAATGAGTTCACGAACCACGATCATGTCAACTCCACGAGCGATCTCAGGTCGGAGAGGACAGTATGATAGAAGGGAATCTGAAGCAAGGTTCGCGGGGCGAATGTTGGCGTAGAGTCCGAGCGTTTTTCTTAAGGCAAGCAATCCAGATTCTGGACGTACTTTGGCGTTGACTCCCCATTTTGGACCACCGATGGAACCTAGACAAAACGTTAGATTTACTCTGGATGAACCAAGAGTTTATTACCCATGAGGATTGCATCGGCCTCTTGACAAGCCTTCAAGGTTGAAGGGGGCAGGGGTTCACCAGTGGAGTCAATGGCGCAACCTCCAAACTCGTGTGATTCGAGATGAAGATCAAACTCTGAAGACTTCTTTGCGACAAGCTGAAGAACTTTAACGGCCTCTGCGATGACCTCCGGTCCTATTTTATGATTGCTCAGTTAGTACGAGGTTTATAAAAGATCAGATCCCATACCAATTCCGTCGCCCGGAAGGACGACAATTTTAAATCTGAAAGTACAAATTTAGATTTGTTTTTTTTTAAAAAAGATAGAGGATTAAACGCACGATTTGTGAGACATTGTAATCAAGAACTTGAAGGAAATGGTCTTGTTTTGCCATTAAATATCGGATGGTATATATGCTGTAACGGCTCGTCGGACTTCTTGGGTCACATGTCACCTGTCTTTTCTTATCTCTTCACCTAGAGTCACGCTTTTGTCACACATGAATTTCTTCCGAGATCACCGAGATTATCATCTGTAAAAACACTTCAAATAAATTTCACGACCAAGTTCAAATGTCGCAAGAGACACGATGCAAAAGACTGGTACTCGATGCAGGACCCCTACTTTCCCTTTCTCCACTGAGGGGCCTCGCAGAAACATATCTTACTGTCCCTCAGGTTCTGGCTGAACTGAAAGATAATCGCGCTAGGCAGCACTTTGAACGGCTTGGCTTGATGTCTGGGGTCAATGTAGAAATTAGGTCTCCAGACGCAGCTAGCTTATCGCATGGTGTGTAAGTATTATATCTGTGGCAATATCAGCTCAAATGATTGGTAGTTATCCAATGGTCGAAGAAGACAGGAGATTACTCTGTTCTGTCACATCCAGATTTGTGTGTTCTTGCCCTTACATTTTCGTTGCATGAAGAGGATAAGAAAGAAAATGAGAAGCTAAACGACCGGGAAGCATCCACACCGGCAAGTTGATCATTGTGATGGCTGTCTTTTTACTGACTTTTGTGGATGATAGACAGTCCGAGAGGTGGAACCAATCTCAGCTAACGACGAATCTCAATCGGATATGACCACTCAATTGGAAAATCTTGCAGTTCAACTTGACGGGACATCCCTGGATTTGATCAAATCAGAACCTATGGCGGAAACCCCCACTGAAGACGATGAAACGATCGAACAAGAAACCTTGGAGCCATTGGACGTGGAACTGACCCGTGTAGGAGATGAAGAACTCAATGCGCCCTCGGAAGAGTTGACTCCCTCTCACAGACTTTCACCAACTCCGATTTACGATGATCCCTCTGACTCGGACGACGGTGAAGGCGAATGGATAACACCAACTAACGTCGCCATTCATAAATCTCGTGCTCTTGACTTGCTGCCGGGAAATGGGTTAAGCGGGAAGCATACGAAAAAAGATCAAGTCATAGGTTCTGGTTGCATGACTGCTGATTTTGCCATGCAAAATGTTCTCCTGCAGATGGGCCTAAATCTTGTTGGTTTAGAAGGGAAGAGGATAGAGAAAGTAAAAAATTGGGTATTGCGATGTCATGCGTGTTTCAAGTACGCAAAAAATTTGTTGTTTGGAATAGGATACTACTGATCTCATTTGAATTAGAATATGCAAGGACAATTCCAAAAAGTTTTGTCCTTCCTGTGGCAATCCAACCCTCCTACGTGCATCAGTGACAGTCGCGTCGCCAACCGCTTCAGCAGATGCGCCGGCGATGCAGGTTCATTTGAAGCCCAATTTCCAGTATAAAATTCGAGGTACAAAGTATTCAATTCCTGCTCCTAAGCCGGGATCAGCCAAAAACGGACCTGGTACCGGCCTCATACTAAGAGAAGATCAAGTGGAGTACATGAGGGCGAAGAAGATGGCAGATGGGAAACGAGAACGGGAGGAACAACGTCTCATGAAAGGAATCTTGGGACAAGCGAGTAGCACGGGCGAAAGTACAGGGGTTAGTAGTTGGATGGATCCTGAATGGGTGCCTGAGATTGTAAGCATTGGTTCAGGTGGGAGGGGCCGCACAATAAGGAACTCCAAGATGGATGGGGACATGCCTCAAATTGGCCATGGACGAAAAAATCCCAATGAAAAGAGACGGAAAAGGTGAACGCATAATTTAGTTTCCATCCCACATTAGAGGTGTTAATTATAAAATTTACAATTGAGTGGTCTGCAAGTACTTCTTCATGTACCCAAACTCCTGTTCATGAAGCGTCTTTTCTGGAATGACATCCACCATTTGCTGGGCTTGCCTGTCCCATCTGCATATAACTTCTCAACCAGCCGTGCTGAGAGTTCCTGACGGACTTGTATCAGATATTGGCGGAGATAATCTAATAATGGATGAATAATTGTACGTGTAAAAGAATTGGATTGACCTACCAGCCTCGGATCGACTTGGCGGCGAGGCGTAATGTGAATTCAAAGGGAAATTAGCATCGCCTGGGATAGGGAAAGTGTCGACAGAAAGAGTATTCAACAGCTTCGTGGCTTCGATCTGAGTTGGGACGGTGCGTGCACTACCAAGCTTGGCGAGACAATCAGATATGAAGAGTATGAGAATAATGAGAGTGCGATCGGCAGGGCCTTTTATCTCAAAATTGCGAAACAAAGAGTTGGCACGGAATAAATCTAACGTCTCGTCAATTATATCTTGTTGCGATGGATCGGCTTGGAATGATATGTTAATGCGACGATTAAACTGAGTGAACTGCGCTCACCGATTGGTGCTGGTCCGCGAATTTTGGTCCTGATTGGTAGAACCGACATGTTTCCCACTTGACGGACATCTGCTTCTTCATTAAAAGAAGAATGGTATGCCTGTAACTGATAAATAGGTCTACTCAACCAGGAGATCGAACACTTACAGGCATGGTTATGAGAAGAGAAGAAGTCGTTGTTTGTTTGTAATTACCAGTGACAGTTGAGACAGCTGGTATACTGAAAGTTAAACACTAGTATTGTTCATACCAATAAACATGGCTGGTTTTCTGAGTCCAGGCAATGTCCAAGACGCAGAAGATCGTCAATCTCTCATTTCCATAAGGTCGGTTGACCCCTCACCTGATACATTAACCAGTAAGCATTTTACCCTTGGAATCGTCTCTCAGCTTAAACTGACTTTATAGAACTTGTGAAACGACTCCGTGCATTGACATTGACCCTTCTGCCTGTCGAGGTCGACCCTAAAAGTATCAATGAACCAACAAGCCGTGTCATCACTCCCCCAGTGATATCTGCCTATAGAGCTGCTGGCGGGGACTTTACCGAAGCCGTAAGAGAATTATTGTGTGCCGTTTTGCATCCTCACGTTAAACTCTAGTTACCTTATTGCCTGCTACGCGCCAGGGCGGAGTTCATGTGGGATGCGAATCATAATCCAGCAGACTATGGTGAAAATCTTGGAAGAGGTGGGTTTATGGTTGACTTTCGTATCTTGACTGTTCATTAAACCCCTACAGCTATCGCCTGCGAGGTTCTTGCTCGTCGGATAGTTCATTTAATGAAGCCCGACAGGATCAGATCTATTATGTCGACGCGATATAAGCACCGTCAGATCGACGGTGAAGGAAGCGAGATGTCTAGCGCGCTCGAGTTGGCAATTGACCAGCACTGGTATTTATGCTTCAGTTTATTGATGATGACAGAAACTAAACGTTTTGTAGCACAATATTCTTGTCATCCAGTGAAGCTCAAGAAGGCAAAATTTCTCTCGTCTCCCTTTGCGCTGAAGCAACTGACGTTTACAAAAGTTGTCAATGCGCTTTGGATTGGTGAACTTATTCAGAAAAACAACAAAGATAATGACATAGACTGTGAACAACCTTTCCATGATTGCTCCACCTTATATGCTCATATAATATCCATTAGACGTTCAATACTCTCAGACTCGTGAACACACATTTTGGGGACATTTAGATCCGTCTCGACTATCTGTACCTCGGTACGTGTAGCCCAGTGAGAACACAATTGCTCCTTTTAAACATACACAGGTATCAGAATATTTTCCGTGTTCTTGTTTGGCTTTTCTTCCTGGTGGTTTATTCGCAAGCTGGTTAGCTGCGATTCTGTGTCCTCATCTTCCCCTTTTAACCTATTGATAGTTCGTGAACCTCTTGAAAAGCTAAACGAGTCTCACAAGGGCTTCGATGGCTGGGAGATTATTCTGTATGTATTGTCCCTTTCGTTTATTGTTGAAGGTATGTACTCTAAGAGCACTTATTTTTTGTTTGATTAATAATATTTTGAAGATGTTCACAAGGTAACTTTCTGGTGCTTTATTTTATTTCTTTGCTTCAACGGTATCCTTGCGTTTTTTGTTCCGCCTTTTAGCTCTTCACGCTCCTTCGTCTCGTTACTTGGCGCACATTCAGCTTTTGGAACGCAATCGCGCTTATTACAGACTCTATTCTGCTTGCTGCCTTTACTTTGCGTATTATTGGGTTTGTATCATCAGGAGAACAACAAGCCTCTATGCGCCTCTATAGCTTCCAAGTCCTGAGCTGTGTTTCACCCTTTATCTGGTGTGTTTATAAAGCTTAGAATCGTAGTGATTAGCATAACTTACGATTGCTTTCTAGGATGAGTTAGTAACCTCGTACTTTCTATGAGACAAGTACATTCCTGACGGAATTATAGAACTTATCACTGTTTTCGATGGATATAAGTACGTTGAGTAGATAATCTCTCGTTCTTTATTCTGATATATCCCCAGGTATATTGGAACTATGCAGATCTGTATAACCCGCATGTTGAAAGAGTCAAGCATTTTCTTTGCAGTCAGTCCTTCATACTCGAGCATGCAATTGGCAGTTGGAAGTCATCTAAGTTTGTTAACAGCTTCTGTCGGTTCTCGCAGTCGGATTTGGTCAAGGTCTGTACGCTTTGGATGCTGCCGATGGCTCCACTGAGCCACCCTCAACGGTAGAGTGTATTTTAATTGAGATATGGTTGCGAAAAATAACATCCATGTGCTAGGTTTTTCATGTTCTGATCCAATCGTTGCTCCAGTATGTTATTTAGACCTATGAGCCCAGCTACCAAAATCAAGATTCTCCTCTAGATCACCTGATTACTCGAAGTTTGCTGCGAGGTTGTTGAATCTGCCAATGTTTCATTTCGAACCACTCACCTCCTTTTTATAGCCCTCCTGGCCTAACGCTCTATTATCTGTCTGTTTCTGAAGTCTGATTCGAGAAATAGTCACTGAGCGGTTGTCAATAGCTGGAATGCCGTGACTACTATTGTGCTCTTAAACGTCTTGATTTCTCTGTTTTCATCTGCATACTCGGAGGTGATGCCCTTCGATTTTACGAACGATGAATTGTCTTGACGCTTCCGTCTCAAGATAATTGACGACGCAGAAGCACAATATCTCGCATTTTTCGCGAGCAAGACTGTCGGAATGATCAGAGCGCCTGACTCATATGTTTACCCTGCTCCATTCAATGTCATTGAGGCTTTTTTCATTGCGCCTTTCGAGTGAGTTCTCAAGATCATCCCTATTGAAGGCGACTGACGCCGGGTTACACGCTCAGGTTTCTCCCTTTTCTGCGATTATCCGATAAGCATTATGCCCAGGTACGCCCGACTTCCCATGCTTCAAACAACTCATTTAAGCGAACTTTTGACTCATCAGCTGAATCGATATTGTATGGGATTCTTTTTCTTTATCCCTTTGACATTGATTGCAGTTTACGAGTCGTCTTTTGACAAACATAAACGTGTTTGGATGGAGACCTGGCTTAGAGGGGATGATGAAGGCTCTGAATATTCTCCTGAGAACAGGAACCCCGAAGTTAATGATGAAGGGCTGCAGATCAGCAAGGTGCCCTTTGAGGAGCTGATCAAGGTATTTCCCAAGACTGACAAGGTAGGGATTCTCTTTTGTGTTCGCAAATAGTTATGGACGATGTTGTTTTACAGTCGAGTGAAACAAGTATTCTGGAAGAGATACAGGACGTTAAAAAGCAGTTACATGCGTTGATGGAGAAGCTTGATAAACTCCATCCACGAGAGTTGCTGCAATAGATGGGTGGAAACGGGAAGTATGACATTCTACTTTGCTATCTGTATTCAGTGCTGTAAAATCATCTGCACTGTACATTCCTTGCGATTATTATAATGCTGTCATCATAAAACTTTGAAGGAGATAAGGAAGGAGAAATATGAAAAGTGTTCAGACATTCTATTGTGAAGGATTTGCAATTGGGTTGCGGACAAGTTGGGTAAGGATACTCATAGATTGGACAAAAAAAGGACGAATTTCGTTGATTTCCATCGAACACAGATTAGGAAGCTGGTGATTACCATGAAGATTAATACAATTTATCTTGTAAACAACAAAAATTGCTTTAGAAGCGACTTACACTGAGCTCACTGTGATCTAAGGTTTTTAAACCATCTCTACTCTTGGCTTGACGCGCTTCACGAAGGTCTTTCAGGAGTGAACGAAGTTTGTCCGGATTTTCGAGATCGTCTGAAGCACTTTAAATGACAGGAATAATAAATTCAAAGGAACGTTGGGACAAAGAAAGGGCACCTAACACGTCGAGAATGACTTTGGCGACTTCAACAAAACGAAAAGGTAATTCACTAAATGTTGTCACTGATGTCTCCAGAGTCAAGCGTGCCTGCAGATAATCTATAAAGCGATCAACGAATGCAATTAGATTGCAAAGATTGTAAACGCACCAACGTTTAGCCAATCGGGGGCGACTATATGGCACTTTTTCTTCAACTTCAAATTTACAGCCATCCAGAGGGGTATCTTTGCCTTGTTCGGAGGGCGAAGGGGCCCATACGCACCCTGAAATACTTGATCAATGGAATAGGCATGGAAGAGTGGTTTGCGACAGAAGGTGTACCGAAATGAAGGCTGTTCTTTCCATGGATATCAAAGGAACTATTTCTACGAGTTGCTGACAGGAAATGAGCTCAAGCTCAGGAGGCGTCACTGAGATACGAAGGGATTGCGGCAGCGCCATTAGGGACGCAAGCTACACGCGGTCACGGTGAGAGAAGTCAATATACACGTGACTGACGCGGTTGAACTTGAGCTCTGTCACTGAGCTTACAACCATGCAACTGGGAACACGGACAAAACAGATCAATTCATACGGCAAACGGAATCGACGAGTGGTCGACGTTACTTTGGACACAGATCGCTCTACAGCGAACTCAAAATTAATCAGTATTTTCGATGACTTACCTCCAGCACCTGTCTGGACATCTGTTGCATCCAAGATGAAGAAACGGGACATTATCACCAAACAGAAGCCTCTCTCGCCAAAAGTCGTTGGACTAGGGAAAAGGAGACGCCTATCTCCTGTTCTTTCTCCCCTAAAGAGGAAACAAACCACCCGTGTTGCACAAATTATCGGCGCCGAACCATGTAAACCAGACGGCCCTGCAGATCATGGCCTTAAGAAGAAATCTGATCCTGTGCTGATATCTGACTCGCCCCCACGAGCGCCATTATCACCTTTTCGCCTCAATATGCCAGGTTCTCCTGCAGTTTCCAAAAAGTTGTTAGCGAAATCTCGATTTGCATCTAAGAAACCAACACCATCCAAGTTGAGTAAACCCTTCTCGCCATTTGTAGACGTGGACATCATGGTACTTGATGATGAAGGGAGAACTGTTCGCAAAGAACGAAGGGTTTCACGAACAGGCGGCGATGCCAATTCTGCTCGTCAACCTCCACAATTTCCTTCTAAGGACGTCCAAGCAGTTGGATCTGATGGTCCTGAAGCCGATGTTATCAGTCAACCCCGTCGGCCAAAACGACATGCGGCACGTAAACAAGCCATCATCGTGTCGGATGACTCTGAATCTGAGGAGGAAAACTCTCCTCCGAAGCTACCCAACAGGCCGCATATGGACGGGTCTAGGATCACGGATCCATCGTTAAAGACGTCCGGGACCACTCATTCTGTCGTAGAAATAGTGGTGCCGGCGGCGCCTTACAGGATTGACCGACAGAAACTTGTTTCTTCGTCGATACTGCCTTCGCCACCACCAAAAGTACCTAAACAGCGTTCTCCCTCCCCGTCACAAAAGTTCCCAACCACTCTGCACTCTGTAGAAATAGCGGTACCTCCGGAGCGTCCCCGACAAAGAGTAGTCACTTCTTCAATGATTCAGCCTTCGTCGCCTCCAAAAGCCTCTAGACAACATTCCCTCTCCCAAAAGAACCTGCCACATTTCGCGCCACCTCCAGCCCCGACGCGCTATCCCCTTGTTCCTTCCCCTATACTCAAGACCCGTCAACTAACCCCAATTCGAGGTGGACGCAATAAACGACTGTTTGATCCGCCATCTCCGCCCTCTCCCACTACGCCCACCGACTTCGATCTCTCTATTGACTTCTCCGATCTGAGCATCGAATCACTTTCACAAACACAAGGGTCATACAGAAGTGAATTCGAGGTTCCTAAGTACCTCAAACCTCTTCTCGAGGAATGTCACCAAGATACATGTGGACCTCATAATTTTTCTGCATTTATAGAATCCTTTCCCTTTGATCCAATTATTTCACGCGGCAACGACAATGTCGACGTTAGGTTCAGAAAAATTGGAGAAGCAAGTTACTCAGAAGTCTTTGGAATTGGTGACGTTGTGTTGAAGGTTATACCTCTAAGGGACGAATCTGAGGCTGGTGAGAGTTTGGGGCCGGAGGAGGAAGATGGCCCAGCACCAACGGACGCGAAGGACGTGCGCAAAGAAATTATTGTGACAAGAGCGATGGGAGAAGTGTATAACGGATTTGTAAAGCTGCTTAAGACTTATGTTGTGAGAGGTAGGTATCCAGAAGTCCTGCTCCAACTTTGGGATGAATACAATGAGACAAAGGGCTCGGAAAGTGTCCGTCCAGGTAAAAACAATTTCTTGTGATTTTTCCCCAAGCAAGGCTCATCCTTGTTGCCAGATACCTTCAAAGTGTCACAAGTTTATGCGATCATCGTCCTCCCAAATGGTGGCCCCGACCTCGAAGCTTATGCTTTCTACAACGCGAGTAGAACAGGTTGGCGGCAAGCAAGTAGTCTCTTCTGGCAAGTGGCCAAAGCGCTCGCCCACGCTGAACAGCTTGTCTCCTTTGAGGTGAGCCTCCTCAAAAGAAAGTTTGTTTATTCTCTATGCTGATAAGGAGGTTTAGCATCGTGATTTGCATTGGGGCCAGATACTTGTGAAAACCATTCCGACGCAAGCAAACGCACTCAAGTCCTTGACGATAAATCAAAGAGCAAAACCAAGAGGAACGCGAGTTCCAATGGATGATATCACCCATGGGCTAGTAGTTACCGTGATTGATCTTGGCCTATCACGGATGGATGCCGGAGACGGAGGGGATGGAGAACATGTGCACTGGACTCCATTTGATGAAGAAGTATTTATGGGCGAAGGTAATTCGATCAATTATATGAGCCAGTCAAATGAAATTGACCGCTTTTTTCAGGTGATTACCAGTTCGATGTGTATCGAATAATGAGAGAATTAACGAGAGACACATGGGAGGAGTTTCATCCCATCACCAATGTACTCGTAAGTCAACTCCTCCCTTTATTGACTCGTCGTTGTATCGGAGCTGAATTCAGAAATTACAGTGGTTACATTATCTTCTCCGCAAGCTCCTGCACGCAAAAGGTCTCAAACCTCCGGTTACACCGCGGAAGACGAAGACGGAGACGTCTCTCCCATCATCTAACGCTGAAACTCCTTTTACCGAGAAAGACTGCTATGATTGCCTTGTGGACCTGGAGAGCTGGCTGAACACGAGTATTGCAGAAATTGTTCCTGGCGCGGCGAAATCAACGGTTAAGGGAAAGGGAAGACGGAAAACGCAGGCTCCAGTCAAATCAAGTGCTAACTCAGGACCAGCTCGTGCTGCAGAGCTTGTTGCGTATGGCGTGAAGAAAGGGTGGATAAAGCCTAGTTTGTTGTTATAATGTTTGTCGCTTTCGCTTTCGCATTTGCTTCGTCGCATCAGTTGTATAATATCACGTAATTCTTTACATTTTGGGTATCGTAAGTATAGAATGAAGAATATCGTGAAGTTTGAAAGCAAATAAATAAATGAGCTAGGAGCAAGGCAACTCTTTGTCTAGCATATGCGCAAAAATAGAAGTGTCTGAAGAATAATAGGTACTATTCTATTACTAGTACAAAAGGAGCGTCCGTTCCACTTATTACAGTGAGAAGGCTGCGCAAAGATAGTAAGTAGGCAAGAACGGTCTGTTAGAGTGCAGATCTATTTAGCACGACTCAATGAAAGAGTTTTTCGGAAAAGGTCGACCATAATCTTCTGTCCATGTGGTCAAATTTGGATTAGTGTAAGCTTGAATATGCCTACATCAACACAGAGAGCGTGTGTGTCAGTACAACCAGTGTGTAGCATGGCAGTTTCACGGACTCGTTAATATAAGCCAATGTTGGGTATTCCTCTGGGTCACATCCGATATTGATGTTACGAATATCTTGATACACACGAATGTAGTCGACGCGCATGTGAGTGGGAAACGTGAGATGCTCAAAGTCAATAGCACCAAAGTTCTTCGACATCCCCAAGTTGATAATGATGTACTTGGGAGGACTATTAGGGTTATGAAGCAACCAGCAGAGAAAGACATACCATAGGTTCTTGGGGGACTGGACGGGCTGAAATTTCTACACTAGGGTCTGGTCCCATACCTGGAGCATTCAGAGTCCAAGATACCTTGTTGTCTGATACCCATGTAATATACTTTGTGAGGGATGCGGTGAGTAGAAATTTACGTGGTTGGAAGGACATATGTGCTCACTGCATCATCGTAGCCTTAGAAGTGTATTGAAAAATGTGACTTGTGTTTTGAAGAAATTACAGTAGGCTTTACCTGGCTTGTACTGAGACACAGTCCAAGTTAGAGGAAGTTAACAGACAAAACAGTAGAACACTACTTGCCTCGAAACCATAGATAGAAAAGCAGTTCTCTACGAGCTCGTAACATAGTTGATTTGTATCCGTGACAACAGAGGTTGCCTGTTGAGTCGCGCTTCCTTTGAAACTATTCAAAGCTGAGATTGAAGGGTCGGCTAGAACCTCATTATCAGAAGTATTGAGCCAATTATATGCGCGGTTGAAAGGCTGAAAATAGACCGGTTAAAAAGTCTGTACTGGATGCCGGAATTTAGCGCTCACCGCCCATTGTGCTGATTGCGACACTTGTCCAATAAGAGGATCACCTCCCATCTGTGCTTCAAAGACGTCGATTTCTGGAGCAGAGCGTCCTACGTATGTTCCATCAGCATGTTTTGGACCAGGATGGTTCTCTCCATCACATGTGCATCTTGAAAGCTTTTGGCCTGGTAAATAAGAAAGAGCACCGTTATAAGCATGGTCCCCGTCGACAACTGCGGCTAAAGGCAAGCTGTTTAACGTTTGGTTAGGTGCAGTGCCGACGTCGCAATGGTCATACGTGTATGGCCACTATGAGAAAATATGAGTTATGTCGCATTAGATGATTAATGAGCTTCGAAATCACCATTCCTTCCAGGCTGGCACCATAACCCGCTCGCCCAAGGTTCCCCATTGTCCATACGGCAGGCCACATCCCAACGATATTGTTTGCTCCCGGTAACTGCACTGACGCCTCGATGTATCCACCAGTGAAGCAAAACTTATTCCTTGGTTATCAAGATCAGTTCAATATCAGTGGAAAATGAGGCGGACAGCCAAACCAAGAAGTAACGAGCCCTGTAAGTGTACACGATAAGAGGCACAGAACATGTATGAAGGTACAACCAAGCTGACCTCCTTGATAATTGAGATCATGTACTTGTTGCTGAGAGAAAGCTATGACTAGCGACCCGTTGGCAGTAGTCACAGCCGATGGATCATACCACTCTAAATTGTTAGTAGCCTATCCATGGAGGTCAATAAGCTACATCGATCATTGCAACTCGATACAGACCCAGTAATGCATATCTCCCGCCTCCCAGTATGGATCATCACCAGGATAAAACGATCGTCCATCAGTGTTGAACTCGTCGGAGAAAACTAACAGCATCTGAGAACCATTTCGGAGGGAAGGTTTGAGATATGCATCTTTTGGCGTGTCAAGGTCGATGAGACCAAAGTTTCCCATCGAAGGTACCTACAGTTTGTGATCAGCTCCAATGTCTGTGATAGAAGGAATCGACAAATTGACCTGTCCCGACGAATTAGTTCCTCCTAACTTGTATCCCGTATTCAGAGGGCCATGATTTCGTGAGTACATTATGATTGGATACCCAATACTAATTATTCAACATGAAACATTCCTCTTTCGAATTCGAACGAAACGACCTACAATAGAACCAGAAGTACTGTGCATAGGACAACCAAGCAACCCAGATTCATGAGCCCCCGAGCTGTAAAAGAAAGTATTCTCTTTTCGTCTGTCCCGTAGGGTTCAACTTCAGGGTTATGAATGTCGTCATCTGGTTCCACAAGATCTGGAGACAAGTCCGACCCCCAAAGTCTTGGGTCAGGAGATAAAGAAAACTTGAAAACCGACTTCAATGGATTGAACAGGAGATTTTTTATTTTTTTTCAAAGCTCTAACCTTGTCAGAAAGTGTGCTCAGTCGTGATCCAGCGCCGAGTGAGTAGGGAGATTCAGAAATAGTTTGCTAGTAATTTTTAGAATCCAATTCTTGCTAACAAATAAAGGAAAGAGCGGCACCCAGCTATCTCTGCGTAGGACGCCGAAGCTCGAAGAACGAGGAAGAATAAGGGATGAGTCAGCCGAGGCATAACCAGGATGTGAAAAGTTCGGATACGACATGGCGTTGGCAATGCACAAGGAGCAAGAAAACAAGGGGTGTAATTGGATAAATAGATGGGGAGGAAAGTTGGGGCTTGAGACTGTAAACGCGAGCTTCTTTGCACTGGAGATGCCCAGACTGATCCAGAGCGCAAAAAAAAAAGAGCGGCGTAAAGAGTAATTTAATATTCAATGCTGCCAGAAGTAGGTTTCGTTGCCACAGCTTCATTTTAAAGAGGATCAAGACTGAGAGTGTCTTGCGTAAATAGGGAATCTGCATTCTTTTCCAGTGTAGAAGAAGCGGTGTCCAGTAAAATTCTCGATCGATGCAACTGCTACACGTTATTGGGAGTAGTGTCCATGATCGCCGCAATGCTTCCACGGTTCACCTAGTCAGATTTCCGAGGAAATGTTAAATTCAAGCCTGCAACAACCGTTCACTCGGAGAGGGCAACACCAAATGCTACATAAGCGGTTCGATATCGAGGCGACGACCTCACTGACTAGAGAAATGCAGTTGACCGAGTTAGACCGGTAAGCGTCTCCGCTATACAATTATCCCTAGGATGAGGAATAATTAATAAAGCTTAATAAAGCTTCAAAAATTTATCTCGCACAGCTGACAAGGGACGCTCATCACCGCTTGTGATTTGGCGAACAACGTGTATATAACGCGTCACACGATAGATATAAGCACCATTGTTCAATTTGAATTAGGTTGTGATCAGTCGTCCCGCAACAATCCTTCTCTTGATCTATCCATCGCAGTACCAGATGCTCATTGTTAACTTGCCTGTCGATCTTATCGCCGAAATTCTCAGCGAATTGGACCTGGATTCATTGATTAAGGTATCGTATGCATCCAAGAAATTCCATATGGTGGCTTCAGACACATCCATGAATCCATGGAGAAGGCCCATTCTACGTAACCTGCGCTCGATTACATATGAGAATGCTCTCAAGCATTTAAGCGTTCGTTCGATAGTACCGCGGCAAAACTGGATCGATATCCTTTCAGTCGCCCGGCCTTCCTTCATCCTCTACGAAGCCACCATACCGAACTTGAAATCAAGTGAATGGGAGGAATGTTACAAGCGTCGGTTCTTGCCAGGCTGGCGGAAATGGCGGAAAGATAGCCCATGGAAAGAGGCATTTCTAAAGTCGGCGCTCATATATCACATCTGTGCATTGAGGTTTATACTAATAATCAAGAAAGGGTATTGCACAGGGTCTGGCACCGTGGCGTCACTTCTTGCACCTCCGACGAAGCATGGACCAAGTCAGCATTTTGCTGTTACTTATTCCAAAATCTTGGTCTGATTTTTTAGGTACATTGTTTTGAATCGCAATGGCACTGCGAACGAACTCGAAGTTTCTTCCCGAAATTATAACCCGTTCACCGTCTTCAATGAATTGAAGCATGTGCCCTTCATAGCTGGATCTTTGTGTCTTGATCTGACCTTTATTGTATATAGGTTACAAAATGATATGTCCCAATTCGAGACATGTATCAAGGTGCGTTCACCATCTCTCGCTTTCTGAAATAAACTTATCGTCATATTAATACAGCTTGTTGTGGAGTTGACCGATGTACGAATATTTGCGCTTGGCACTCTGGCTAGACCGCGGAGCGATCTCACTGTCAATCCAAATGCACACCTTTTCCTCCACCCTCCAGGGATTAAGGGAGACGGGAATGGCAACATATTTACAAAACTTGCCTCAATGCGGCAACTCCGTCTCGTCATTGACCATGGTGCCTACCCAATGTCAACCTCAACTTCTGTTCCTGCATATCGTGAGGTATGCAATGAATATGTCACTCCATCAACGACTTACAGTCGCTTAAACCATCCTCAACCGGCGCCTGTACATATCAAATACCCATTTTTTACTCCTGGAGGTGGGGACCTGAGATGGCTGGACTCAGCGGAATTTGACAATGGAGAACTGTGCTGGGTGGGAGGCATGATGTTCGTCACAAGTCGCTTATTACATGGTCTACTATATTGTTTTAATTCGTTATTACTTCCATCAGGATCACAGCTCAACTCCTCGGCCCACCGTGTTATGACGACAGTCCTCTCAATGGGCGTCAACAGTATGCCTCCTTCACTTGGAGTGACCTTTGGGCTATCGCTCCCTGGCTAGAAGAAAGAATTACAAAGAAGATTGATGGCGCAGGTTTGGGTCACTGAGGTGAAAGACATTGTCAATTGTGTTTTTTTTTTTTTCGGAGGCCCGCCCCGTAGATCACATGTGCGTTGGTGGAAATGTGCTATGTATAACCCCTTTTTGAATGAATCAACCTGCTTGTTTACTGGATCTTAGGCTCAATCAAATGTTGAACATTGACCTACCAGAATTCATAGAAGTACTATATGGTTCCCGAAGTTGGTGGTTGAGGGTGTCTGAACCATATATAATTAATTTTCTATGACATGTCCGAGTCATTTTATTTATTAAAAATATATCTGAGTAGATAGGTGAAATATGCGCCGGAGTACTATATTTTGCCACATGTTAAAAATTATAACTCTGTTTTTTATCCAAGGATTCCGGGCCATAAGACAGGATCATAAATAGGAAGCCACGATGCGAACTTGAATAGATATGGGATCTTATACCAATCCACGCATGAACGTGGACGTACGTTTGCACATGAGTGGGTTGCTTAGTTGAGCCTAATATGGGATAGTATAGCTTCGCTTAAAGGCTTATTGATTATCAGTCGATATGAGTTTAAGCCCTTCTACTGCGCTTTGCACATTTTAGTTCAATGGTTGCGGTCTCCACATAACCCATTTACCTACCTGGTTCATTCAAAACATCTAGGATTTTTTCGAGGCAATAGATTATTTCTGACAGTCCAAATTCGGTTACATTTGACATGAATCTCACTTTTGAGATCTGATCCTCTTATGATTTTCTCTGATTTTCTGACGTCGGCTTTCCGGCATTACTTACTTAACACCATTTAGCCTAAAAGTCAACAATATTACTCAAAGGTAACGGGTTCGCAACAGCTGTAACGACCTGTAACGGGCGCCTGTCTTGCTAGGATGTAATCCAACATAAAATGTAACACAGGGGCTACTACTTGGGACTTGAAGGCAGTAAAACTAAACGCTCTATTCTGCCACTCTTTTGAAAATTATCCATGTGCGGATCAGTAGGATCGGTCGCTTGTTTTCAGTCCCGTTTTGGCAAAGTGAAATTGGAGTAAGTGAGACTCGATTTGTTTCTTTTGTTTTCGATCTCGCATAGAATATCTTTTGTTTGCAATCCAGCGGTTACTTCCCCATATTTCTTTCGTGTCGGAGGAGATTGGCTAAATTCTTAGGTCAAACATGGAAACAATAGGATATCAACGAACGAGCCTTTGTTGGCCTTTTATGTGCTGAGCGTCCAAGTTGTTTCAGAAGGCACGAGACCGAAAAAAGAATAAATAGGCGCCATTTATTTCCGCTTGTGTTTTCTCTCTACTTTCTTCTGCTCTACGTCCTTCGTTCTATTCCTCGCATCTCAACGTTGCCGGACAGCGTTTCTATTTAACTCCAATTACGATGAAAGGGTCTCCTCAGGTAAGTATTCTCTTTGAGGATTGAAAGCCTAGCTGACGATTTTCTGTGGAATAGTGGTTTTGTTCTGTGTGCCCGAAGTCTTTTGGTCGGAAAGGCGATCTTACTCGCCACAAACTGCTGCACGCCGGTATAAAGTTATTATGTTTGCATTCACTACAACTTTTTCTCCCCTCTAACACATTAAATTTAGGCGACATGTCTGCACTATATGCAATAAAGCATTCTCCCAGTATTCGGGGCTGAAAACCCACAAAAATGTCCAGTGAGTACAATTTCTGTCCCATCACAAGAGTTTCCGGTCTAAACAGTTTCCTCCTTTAGTACCAAGGTCAAGCCCTTCGTGTGCGGATTCAACTCCTGTTCTGCTTCTTTTGGGGATCCCTCGTCATGCGCTCGTCACCGAAAGGAAACCCATCGCCGTGTGGGTGCCTATAGGTGCCCTCACCCTCTGTGCAAGTCTAGGTATCGAGTCCCTCCGTACACATTAATCTAGTTTCCTTCCCTGACATAATGATTTAGCATCAAACGACGTTCTGCATTTACTGCTCATCTCAAGAAACATAACATCGACATCACATATGTGGATATAGATGCCATGGCACCACCCCTGCTCCCTGTAGCTGTCAGCGTCCCGAAACGGAAGCCCGTTCAAGAAATTACGGTGATTGATGTCATGCCCCAGAGCTTCGAGCAGGCTGTGGATCAGGCAAGACAAATGTACTTTGATGGTCAGTGTCTCATTGACTTAATAACCACTATATTAACCCTGTTCATAGCAAATGAATTTACCTTACATCAACTTCCTTGCCATCAAACCTCAATACCTTGGCCTTATTATGGGGATTCAGGCATTATGCCGGACTCTTCAGTGGCACTCTCGACTCTTCCCTCCTTTAACTACGACGAAATCGATTTGGGGTCACTATTCGTCATGGATTCATCGTCACATCTGGATTCGCCTGTGAATCTCATCTCGTCGTCTTCGAATCGACCAAAGCCTTCATTTGAGGCTACTCTACCAGGCGGGCCTGTTATAAAAACCGAGGATGAGATGATGGCAAACGTTCCGAGAACGTTTGACGGTATCCGATTTTCTTCCATGTTCACAAGAAGCGCGGCTTATCCTTTTTCACGCTTACCAACGTATTCTAATATCTACCCAGATTTCAAGTTGTATGATTTTCCTCCTGCGCTACCTTGGGTCCAGCCTACTTAATTTCTACGACTTTGACTCTTTATTGTAATGACTCGTCCTCTATTTTATTTATTATAATAATGCGCCTATCCACCTTTATAGCCTAAAATGTATTCGTGTTAAAAAATTCCTGGTAGCCAGTGATCGCTTGATGGCTGCCGCTGGGATTTTGTTTATTTATCTTTAATAGATTATGGCAGCAACACCGAGTTAATTTTTAAGCTATGACAATCCAAAAAGCATCATAAGCTAACCATCACTTTGGTCTTTGGTGAAATCCCTGCTCATTCTTTTCGATACATTTCGTCTATCTTCGTTGTTCTAGAGCGCTCAGCGCCTCTATTTTCAAAATCTCCCAACCCCGGGGTGTAGGAAATATGCTGGCTTCACCTTTCTTGCCATCGCCTATGTTCTCTCCACAACATACTTCAGAAGACTATCGGCCGTCAAAGGATATAGAGGCTTTCAATACTCTACTCCCTCCACCAATTGAATTCATAGAAGGTTCGTCGTCGGGAACGTTAGCTGTTGCTGAGGGAAAGTACGAAGTCATAAATGCCAGTCCGAAGCTTTCCAAGGCCGAAGTGCGTTCCCTTGTTTTTGTTCCCAACTATGTCAGTTCCTTACTATCGTATAGCTACTTGATTCACCTAAGCTACCTCTACCTTCATCTCCAATAGTTGCCGCAGCGACATCGCGTCCGACGAGCGCTAAAGTCAAGTCCTTATACCCCGGTGCCATTGACACGGCGTGGCCTCCATCATTCAACAGAGGCGCTGGATTATACAATAGTGGTAATACATGCTTCCTAAATAGCGCTTTACAATGCCTTTTCCACACTCCACCGCTCCTCAAACTTCTGATGGTGCACAGAAAAGATGATTGTTCGTACTTCTGGTGTTCTCCTTCAGTTCGGTTTCAATGTATTCATCCGTCGTTGGGTTGAACAGGTCGTGTCGAGGGATTCTGCATGTCCTGTGTTCTTCGATCTGTTGCAATAAAGGCACATGGCAATCAGGGTGCCTTTTCTCCTTCACTCATTACCAACAATCTTCAAAGTATGTTTCGAGCATTTCTTGCTCTACCATTTAGGTCGCTTACCTATTTTCATAGCAATAGCCAAGTGTTTGCGAAAAGGTAGACAAGAAGACACACACGAGTTTTTACGATATGCTATTGACGCTCTCCAGAAGTCATGCCTAGCAGGCTATCCGCCGTTCGTGTCTTACCAAGTTTCTTGGCATATTCGTCTGATCTTCTCTCAGGAAAATGGACACCAAACTAGCTGAGACCACTTGGGTACACAAATTGTTCGGAGGAAGATTGCGGTCTCGAGTGACATGCCATGATTGTGGCCATAATAGCGACACTTTCGATCGCATATTGGACCTGAGTCTCGATATCTTCAAGTGTAATTCGCTAAGGGAAGCCCTAAAGAAATTTGTCGCTGTGGATCATCTCAAGGGTGTGGATAAATACAAGTGTGAGAAGTAAGCCTAGGAACTGCCCTCCTCTGCATAGCGGTTAATGTCGCCCACAGGTGTAAAAAATATGTTAATGCTGAGAAACAATTCACGATACACGAACCCCCCGTGGTGCTTACTGTCCATCTTAAACGCTTTTCGCCTCTTGGAAGAAAAATTGGACATCCACTTCAATATGACGAAGTACTCTCGCTAGAACCCTTCATGAGCTCAGGTCAATTTGGGCCTTCCTACTCACTGTATGGCGTTACCTGCCACGCTGGTGGTGGTCCTAATTCAGGCCACTATTACGCATTTGTGAAAAGCAAAGAAGGCCGGTGGTGGGAGATGAACGACGAGATGATCCAGATGACTGGCAAGGCAACGGACAAGAAGAATGCATACATGTTGTTTTATATTCAAGAAAGGGGGCAGGGCTTAGAGGCAGCTATGAAGGTTCCGTCAAACAACCATACCCTATCGGCTGCGCCGATGAAAAATGGTCTTGCAGCAGGGATGAAGAAGCGTTCGCAGAAAGAAGCTATAGCTGACGACGAGGACAAGG
This sequence comes from Phlegmacium glaucopus, assembly GCA_015039465.1. Classification (NCBI taxonomy): domain Eukaryota; kingdom Fungi; phylum Basidiomycota; class Agaricomycetes; order Agaricales; family Cortinariaceae; genus Phlegmacium; species Phlegmacium glaucopus. The sequence goes on along the minus strand of MU130237.1, from coordinate 61,680 downwards.
GCGTCAAGGTTTTACCTCCCTTCATTGGACCTCTTATCCCATCCCCGGTAATAAACGACAATCATCCTCCATCAATTGTTGATCCCCAAGCATTGTCGTTGAAATCCAAGATCAAAGCAGTTGCAGAGGACCATGCCCGTCGCACCTTAGCGAATCTCGGAAATTACGATTCAGACAACGACCTGGATTCGGATAAACTAAAAAGTGGGGCAGCAGAGAAGGATCAGGATTCTAGGATGGATGTTGATTCAAAGGGAGAACAAGAAGTCCATGACCGACTATCAAAAGGCGGTGCTGAGCGGCCCTCCTCACCCCTGACTGTCCTACCTTCGTCAACACTTCGGCAAGTTGTACCTGCAGCCAGCTTTTATGCAAGTTCGAGTTCTAACAAAAGTAAAAAACGAAAATCTCCAGACTCTGGGGAGAATCATAATATGCCAAAGAAAATGTCTAACCCAAACGAAGCACGGACTATTGGTTATCATCATGTATCAGGTACTAATCCATTCAAGCAAATGTCATCAAGACCGATGACCTACAGTAGAAGGGGTCGACGGATGGGTATCTGACATGAACAATCTTACGTATTAGAAATAGTTGTTGTATTAACCTGTTTGATGATACCTTTACGCTTATCGGGTCCCCAGTGAGGAATTTTGGCATCTTGATACCTAAGCTACAATTTAGACTTTAACTTCTGGGTAGAGATTTGAGCTTGTGGCTCGTTGCCGTCCTCCCAACATACAACAGTGACAGTGAGATCATCTCGGTACCTCCTTGAATATGGAGAAGGAATACTCAAAAGCCTACGGAGGGCCATCTCGTCTCCTCCACCAAAAGCATTTCTGATCAAGTGGGCGCTGATGTTATCATCAGTGAATGCCCAGGTGCCTTCTTTGCGTTTTCCTGTCTTGTTTTTACCTTCGATGCCTTGTGAGCCCGAAGAGGTGGGGACGAGGGAAGGAAGCTGCGACTTCGGTATTGTGCCTTTGAGCCCAGTCAGATGACCACCTACGAGGCTTACAACTTCATCATTGCTGCACATTATGTTAGGCATTTCAAAAGGGACAATTGAAAAATCGTACCTCAGTTGATCCCAGAGGCCGTCTGTGGCGAGAACCAAAAATCGAATAGCTTTTTGCGATGGTGATGAGCCGTCCGAAGCAGGAAGCGACATTTTCCGGTGCGTAACAACAGGACGAGCAGTCACATAAGGAGGTGTTTTAAACAGGGAAGGAGGATTTCGCAAGGGTTTATCATTTCCAATCATGAAAGCCTCGTTTAAGCTATCAATAGGGGGACGATGGTCAGATTATTGTGAATCTACAGGAAACAAAAACTAGTACTCACGTTTCCTGCACTGCACGAGGCCATTTGTAACGAGCATCTCCAAAAGCACGACAGGGCTCTAAGCCGCCAAGAACACGCCCTTCTCTTATTACATCGCCTTCTTCCTCTTTCGGATGCTCTGAGATCATACTACAATTAAACGTGGGCATGTGTTCAAGTAGAAGAATTGTTTTAATGCATTACTGACCGAGCTCGCTCAGATGGATTACGGCCAGTCTGGTCTTCACTCAGAACCTCGATTCGCCATTGACCATTACCGTCCGCAGATGGCTCCCAAACACCAGCTACAGCTCGGCTGTCACCTGTGCAAGCAACATAAAGATTACGGTGAGCAGTATCGAAGACTGCCATTAATGCACAACTGCCTGGACAAGATTAGTTGTATTTTTGAGACATAATCAAAGAAACAGTACCTGAAATAGCGGGAAGCATTGAGGTTAAGGCGAGAGGATGTTTGCTGAGATCTGGGATTCTTTTTAGTTTACGTGACTCCTCATCTAAACTGTTTGCAAGAATGCGAAGGGGAGTTTGAAGAAGCTCGGCATCGAGCTTGGTAAAAGCATCTTGAATTGCAAGGGAGACTCGATGGGGGTCAGCATCGAGGGGGCGAGTAATAGACTGCGGACGCGTGGACCAGAGTAGAGACCGCAGCCTCCCAGATAATCCTGATTGAGGCGAATTTAGCTCTGTTGCCAATGCCGATAGCTCAAGCGCAACCCCTTTTATGAGGATACGTGAGAGAAGTCGAGATGTCTGATACCCTCCATGACCATCCATAACCGCAAAGAAAAGATAGTCCCCGGGTGCAGATGGATCTGAAGCATCACGTTCAATGATTTGGCTGGAGTTTGCATCTTCAATGGGGTCATTTGATGCAAGAAAAGCAGTTGTGTGTTTCCAGAAAATCCCATTAGGCCGGGTATGTGTCTCCGATACAGCATTTTCTTGAATACGAACTTCCACCTCGTTCAATGGTAATAAAGGCAGTGTTCGAATAGACATTTCGGGCTTCCCGTCAGCGCCTCTGGTTTTGATTGGCAAACTAAAGGTCCGTGGTTCACTATAACGCGACCTATAAAGATAATAAGCTGGGCCGCCAATGACGAACGTGGCAGTGATAGGCTTCCACACACGACGGAGCATGCTCGAACTTCGAAGTGGCGTCAGAAGAGAGAACAGGTCTATTCGCTGTTAGAAGGTGCGGCCTCCACTGCGGGCTGGGTCGACTTACGATGTCACGTGGCTTTGTTTACACTCAATTCTTATCACTGGGAAGCTCAGGATGTCTGGTTCAACTTGCAAAGAACTTGTACTTTAGCAAAGACTGTCGACCTTCAAAATCCAAGTCTTCTAGACGGAGCCCTTTGTTGCGTCAGGACATTCCAATCCGTGTGACTGCAAGCAAATGTCCGAGCCATCGCAATCCACGAGCGTCCTACCACAATTGGAGCATACGACATCACCAAAGAAGCCCATTTCAGCGAATACACAATTCACTGATCTTGTAAGTCACATATGGCTGTCGCAAGCGGCAAGAGCCCATTTTTGGAAAATAAATTCTAATGCCTCGATATAAAAAGTCTTCAAGGCAGCGGAATGCCTCTAAACCAATAAAAGCATCTGTCAAGGCTGCATCTGGGCAACCCTCCGTTGCGACGTTAGCAAGTTTAGGAATCAAAGTCAGAGACTTCGCATATGAGAGCAAGCTCCCACCCATCCAGCCCATCTATCGCCATCCCCGCCAAGTCCAACCTGCAGTGGTAAGAACCGCACTTAAGCGCCAATCGACAGAAACAGGTCAAGATGACCCCTTTTCTCAGTCGAGTTCGCAACCAGAAACAAGCCAGAAAAAATTGGAGAGAACTTCTACTGAACCGGCAATCCCGCCTGCCTCCGAAACACCTGCGCGTACGCTCGGTTTGACGAACATGGACGACTTCGATCATGAGTACGACAGCCTTCAAATAGACTCTCAACAACCAAATATGTACCCCGACTTTCCTTCACATTCACAAACGCCTCCGTCTATCTTCGAATCACAAGAATCTGAACCATATGTTGACACACCGCTTGTTACTCCCAACGGCTCTCTTCAGTGGCCGGCCCCAGATACCAGTGAAATCCCTAGATCACAGTTGGATACAGAGCCTCAAATTACGGCGCCAGAGCCACTGTCTTATTCCCAGTTGGGATTTTCTCTAATTGCAGACACCTCATCTTCTCAACGTTTCGCAATGCCCTCATCTCCTCTCGCCTCCGCGCTAACTTTGGCCAGTATCAATAATGGTCTATCTTCGCAAAAATCCATCATTTCAACGCCTCCCCGACCGCCTCGTGGAAAACGAGTCGCCAGTCTTGATCAACGACCTGTAGATCCAACTCATGACGCTCACGCTCCAACAACCCCACGAGTACTTTCAACGCGCTATCATTTGCGCAAACGTCCTGTGCCCCCGAGTTCACCCCTTTCTCCGCCTAAATCTTCTTCGCGTCTGCATAGCCTACGTTCTCGCGGCGCTGTCATTCCGCCTTCTCGACCACATTGCGTCTCAATCCAATCATCTCACTCTCGAACAAAACCGAAGGGTGAATCCAGCTCTCCCAGCTCTATAACTCTTCTTCGACGTGCAGTGACAAATGGGCAAGAAAAACGAAGGCGTATGAGCTAAACTCGCTGGCTTGACTCTCGCACCCAGCCAAATTCGTAGAGTACGGTGTACTATTATAGCGAGGTCATTCTGGAGCGGCCGGCGCACGTCAACATACACCGAACCGTCTTTCCTTCTTTCTCTGTGTCATTACCTTTGTTTTGACAATATATTACTCCCTTCAGCTTTCCTTTCACATTATTTTTATCCCTTTCATCTCACCTGTGTCTTGTCACGGCAGGTGATCAGTTGTACGTTGTATTCGGTACAATTTAATTTGGTTCCAATTATGGAAGTGAATCTCAATGACGAGAGTCTGAGGCCTAACCCCCGGCTTCGGGATTGGTGAACCCTGCTGGGGAACTGTGAACGTTTCCCCACATTTGCTCATTGTTGCACTCACACGGAGCTCAAACCTGACCCAGACTCAACGCTGATCATGTGATGTAGATAATATAAAGAGCTTAAAATAGTACTGATCATGCCTCCTCCCCCTTCAATGCAGGTCACAATAACGCTTCTCCCAGTATCCCTCTCACTTGTTCATATCCCTCGTTCTCGTCTTAATCATCTATCTCATCCAGTTCTTAGGCAGATACTACAGCCAAACCCAGCTTTCTTAAATATCACCTGCAATGAAATCGAGCTCAGCATTTTCGCAGAACACCACATACTTCACGATTTTGAACCTATATCGCGTAGGGATAGACATAGACAAAGATCTAGGTCAGGGTCCGGATCTAGTCGGAAGGCACCTCCCAATAGTCCTGTCCATGAGCCTGTCGAAATTTCCTGCGAGAGATGGAATGTCTTGCAGATCGATTCCCATAATGATCAGATAGGCATGTACATTTCACTATTTCATCCATTCTCTTCCAAACCTCTCATTTATACTCTCATTTTTCAGACAATTCCGGCACGAGGGTTCATGATCTTTCAACGCCTCTTGCCGACGCTGGTATCTCTATCCTGTACCAATCATCTTACATGAGCGATTTCATCTTTGTGCGTAATACTGTCCCCTTCTTGATTTAATCTCATTTGTCATGTAAAGGTGAAAGAGTCTCGTATTCAAGATGCCATGACTCTGTTTGAACTAGCCGGCTTCCATCTCTATTCTTTCAATCCCAACCCCCCTATTTCCTCACATTTTTCTTCAATCATAGGCGATGATTATCATTCAACTGAATGTACTCCAATGTCCCCACACGGCGCAGGGGCAGTCCTCACTCGCAGTATCGGCGGCGTCGATATTCCACCAATACCTCCGTCTGAAAATATTAAACCAGTTTCTGTCCTAGATGATGCTCCATCTATGGGACAACAATCCCCTCGAAACAATTCACATTCACCAACTTCTGGAGAAGTTTGCATACTACTCCCAGACCTTGCCTGCGTCGGTTTATCTGACGAACTTGGTGTAGATCATTGGGGTCTCAAAATTGTCAAATTAGTCGCCTTTCCTGACCTCATCCCTTCTTTTCATACAAGCACTCCACACCCCATGACAAATGCCTCACTTGACACAGCCCCCAATCTAATACAGCCATCCCGACCCGATTTCACATCAGCATCTATGTTTCTTACTTCCAGCGACGGAGACTCGGACTCGGACTCTTCCTCGGGTGAAGACGATGGTTATTTTTCCCACTCACCCGAGAACACCTCCATCGCTTCACTGAGCAGCAACACATCTCGTTCCTATTCTGACCTCCCAAGTGTATCCCACAGTCCAAAGGTGACAAAGTCTCCTTCAAAACACTTTGTCGCCAACATCGCTCCCCTCTCACCCATCGTTCCTGAACCACACCCTCTTCTAACAAATTCCGTTCCTCCATTCACAGGGGTACATAGATTAAGCCGCTCTGCAGCGCCGAAAGCAGATTCGCGAGTTCCTTTCTTTAGTTTTACAAGAACTCCAGAAGGATCTTCATTGACAACCGATGTCCACCTTCTTGCAACCCTATTCCCTCCTCACGAACGACATATGGTCATTTGTAGTGGTGAATTAGATGCTGCAGATTCTCGTCTGGAAGGAGGCAACTCCTTCGACGAATGTGACGATTTGTCTTTTAGAGGCAACTCCCTCAAGTGTTTGCAAATTGATTTGCGACGATTTGGGCTGGGTATCTATACTTCTTGTGCTCTGCCTCCACGCGGACGTTGACTTCGAATATAGACAAACATGGTCTGGTGACTCGATTCTCGAGGGTTCTCGAGGAGAGCGGCATCAATCATATGTACAGCTCTACTTTCAAGACAGCCAACCTTTTGGTGAGTAATATGCGAATTCCAACGACTTTTACCGAGTTTTACATCATGCTTACATTTTTGGTTCCCGGTAGGTCGATAAAAAGGACGCTATTCGTGCCCAAAGTTTACTACGTTCATGCTAACCTACCGGCACACATAAAACGCCGACCCGCATCGCCCACAAAACTTATAATGACAGAACTTATAATGACAGAACTTGTCCACCGTTGACCACTTTATACAGTTTAATCATGTAAGGGTATCTACGTTAATTCAGTGCAAGATTTAACCCATTCCTTATCCGCTTTCGTTCTGCCTTAGATCCTTTCGCCTTTGCATATGCTTGTGTTCTTATCAATTGAGGTTGTACCTGATCGCTTGGTTCACGATTCTATCACTTGTTATACATTTATACATGTATGCCTTTCGGGCCCTGGTTCTTGATTTGTGCTTTCAATTTTCAAATTTTACCCAGCACTTCCAGATTCTCCTTCTCAGATCGTTTTATGCTCCACCGCAACCCAATATATTTGATCGACCTACATCCTCACCCCCCCCACCCTAACGCCATAACTTATATATTTAGTTGCCACCATTCCTTTTACATACATCTAACTTCTGTACTGTTTCATTAAGAAACCGCAATTCCTTGGAGTATCGTACATATGTACACAAGATCCATGTAACTGATGTATATCTGACTTGGCGCGCAAGGAATCCCGACCAGTCCGGCTTCAATCACGAATTGTACCCGAGGCCTGAATTATGATCGATGTTCGGAAAGACAATTTGTGTAGAAAATAACTAAGTTTGAAATGCTAGGAAATACAACAATGACATGCGGATACAGATAGTTTGATGGATTACTTTACAAATGCGTAGATAGATGCCAAGGATAGATGAAACTAAAATAATACTCAAGCACACGACACGGTCACGGCTGCCGCTGCAGCCACAGCCTCCGCCTCCTCTGGCGGCATACAGCGGTTCGCGATTGAGATATACCAATCATCGAGAGGAGGTAGACTATCCTCCTCTTCGTCATCGGGGATAAAGAATTTTGCTTTTGAAGAGAAAGTGGTGTCGTTCGATTGGGGTGTCACTGAATATTGCGGAACCAAATATTCGTCTCCGTATTGTTGATGGATATCGTTGCAGTGTTGTATCTCATAAGTATCCTCCTCAAATAACGTATCCAGGTCTTGTGCGAACGTGCTTGCAAAATCTTTAGGGGTAGCAGGTAGGGAAGAGTCGTAAAGAGAAGAGGAATCGTCTGTGAAGCAGTCATCTGCTGTTTGACAAGCGTCTCTTCCCCATAACGATGGATTCGGTGAAAAGAGGGTAAGGAAACAGTAATTCTGTGCATCAGTTGAATTATTCCAAGCCACATAAGGGTCGTTGGGGGGTGACTCGTGAATAACAATGTGTGGCACCGAACAAGGACGATAAGAGGTGTAGATGGTAACACTCTCAGGGGTTTGGCGTAAAGATTCGATTAATATCTTTGGATGCGTTATCTTAGTCAAAATTTGAAATATCGCAAAAAGATTTAGAGCAACTCACCTCTGCGGGATCAATCCATTGAAATTGAGGTTCAATATTTTCCAGAAATCCAGGTGTGTCGTAACGCATCCTAAATAAACAAGCTTTGAGGCTTGCAGTGAAAGCCTGTGATAGAAAAATATGTGAGAATCGCTGTATATAAAATATGGTTGGGAAAGGGGCTTACAGCAGCCTTCAGCTGGTGGCGTTGCAATGCTGTGACAATATAAAAGCAATTAAAGCTGTCATTTTTTGTGTCTTGAAGCTGACATACGTTGAGAGGCATGTCTTTTACCCGAAGAATTTGAGGACTTACATGTTTCTGGAAGGCGGTCGGACTGAAGACCAATGGGCCGGCAGACGTCCTAACTGCCGGCTGATCTTGCGAGACTATCCCGACAGTCGGGTAATATAGGGCCATCCACTCTTCGTATTTGATCAAACGCGACGTTAATTTGTAGAATGGAGGGACAACAAGACGCGTGAGGTATTGAAGGCCAATTCGATTATTATGGGCAGCAGATGTGTCATCGGGAGGTGTGATGATAATACAGAGCCCTGCATCTTGAATAACCTTGATGATATCATGTTTAACCCATCGAACAGAGGGATAAAATTAAGGCAGGTTTACCTGATCATTGTTCTCAGCTTTGGATGCGTCGATAACAACTGGAGAAACTTTGCATAGCTAGGTGAGGGAAAGATGAGTTGCAGAATCAACGAACACTACTAATTTATTCTCACCATATCAACGATAAGGTTTGGGTCCTCTGTTCGAACTTTATTGAGACAGTCAAAGGATTCTACGGTTTCTGCACTTTGATACTGTATAGTTAAGAGTGGGGGTAAGGTATCGCTCGGCCGAGAAAGTACGGCAGCAGAATCTTTGAAAAGTTCAGGCTCTTCAGAAGCATTTGATAGTTGATGTTGGAGTGCGGCGAGGTCATTGTGCAGAGGTTCAAGCCTCCTGTCATCCTAATGCTTATTTTAGTAAAGAGATCGATGAAATTCGAAGACGAGATAAGGCTTACCAAAGGGCCTTCCTCTGGAAGCTCTCCGTCCCGATGTTTATCTCCGTCATTTTGGAAGTGACAGCCAGGGTTTGGAGGCGGTTCAGTGACCAAGTTGGTGTCGAGGTTGTTGGTGCTGTTGATGGTTGATTGACACGTGATCGAGTCGCGGCGCGTAATTAACGGGTCCTTCGACGCCAAGCGCGTTGACTGTCCTGAGCCACTCGACGCGTCCTGGACATCCAAGTGAGGATCCACTAGCACCTGAGTCTTAAACGCCGAAGACACCCAAAGTTCCAGTCGTTCCGAGAACTTTACAAGTATTTGGCGCGCTTGTTGGAGTCGCGATGCCTTTATGCTCTTACTAGTGTTGCGCAGGATTCGCTTCAACTTGTACGTGTAGGGTTCCATGAAATTTGTTGAGTCTTAATAGGATGAGGATGAGGAAAAAGAAGTGGTAGTGTGAGCCATAAACAAGATCTCTGACTTGTATATTTGTACCCTTTGTCCGTGACCACGGCGGTTGCTTTGTGGCGTTGCATGTGGCCCCATCAATGCCAAAAAAGGAAGTTTCACGCTTTATACAAAACAAGCGGTGGTGGCCTTCAAGGCTGCGCTGCAATCTCAAACAATAACAATGGATACCGTTTGTCTAATCCAGTATATTGTTTAAGTTATCAATTCATGGATGTACTAGTCCTCTCGCAAAAAGAAATAAAGCAAGGAGAGAAATTGCATGGAGCAACTTGAGTCAATTCCTTTGTCGTAGCACACGTGGGATAAATTCGAATCAAAGCGAGGGGACCTTCATTCCATTTTTGTAGAATGTATAGGTGGAATTGGTCCTTCATCGGGCCGACGGCCAGATATTTTGACGAATTTCTTCATGGCTATGTCTGCGCCCGAGACCTAAAAAGTGAAGTGGCTCAAGATTGCATTATGCAAGTAATACCGGCATGCTTACCCATTGTACAAAGTCACGAAGGAAACTGGGCAAGTGACCAATGTAAGGAATGAAGTTCGTGTAAAATGGTAATAGGATGGTCTGAGAATGTTGATCGTCAAGAGCAGTAATGATTTTCTTGACGACCGCTACCGGGTGCATCGAAGGACAGAAAAAGGAGAAGAACGGAAACGTCGGCAAAGCGATCGTTTTGAACATGGGGGTGTGCACATGCCCAAGGCAGACCAACGTTGTACGAATGTTAGGACATTTGTACCTGAAAATAATCGGGAGTCATTGAGTTATAACGATCGCAAGCTGGACAATTAGGCTCACCGCTTGTCAAGTTCATATCTCAGAGACTCATGTAGAGATATAATAGCTGATTTTGATCCACAGTAGTCAGCTACAAGGGAGGAAATTTAACAGAAGATCAGGCGAATGTTCATTCCTTGCTTACCCATCTGGGCAACGCCAGTCATACCAAGTGCAGATGACATGGATACCTTGATCAAGTTAGGTTAACAAATGATGCAAACATGTTGGCTGAAGAAAACTTGCAATATGACCAGATCCTATCTTTAACATCGCGGGAAGGAAAGCCTTTAAAATCCAAAAATGAGAGAACGTGTTTACACCGAACGTTCTAGAAAGCGATCTGAGGAGTGAGTTACTGGCTATATGTATATAACATACTGTTGAACATCCTCAGCAGAGAGATCAATGACCAATTTCCCTTGAACAACGCCCGCGTTGTTGATAAGAATAGTAGGATCTCCAATCTGTACCAAAGAAATATTGAGCAGTGCCTATTGCCAAAGGGCAACAAACCCACCTCCGTAATAATCTTTTGGGAAACGGCCTCTACTTCTTCCCATTTCGAAACGTCACATTTGTAGTAGACTATATTATCTGGAGAACAAATCAGCCAATTTTTTGGACCTATAGCGTCTGCTTACAGTTTTCAGTGACAATGGGGTTGACATCAAGTACAACAACTGTCACATTTCGAACCGCTAGGGTATTTGCTAGAAGTTCTCCGATACCAGATGCGCCTAGAAAAAGTACTTTTACGTGGGTATCAAAGATCTTATAATGAAAGCACGTACCACCAGTAACGAGGACAATTTGCTCACCCCAGTCAAGAGGTGCTGGGCTGAAAAGGAAGCTTCCCTGGTTGCGGTACAATTTTGACCACCATTTTGTAAACCCTGAGGTCCAGTCAGCTCTATGAATCTTTTTACGGCCCCTTGACCTACAGAAAGCAGAGATGAGGACAAAATAGGTGGAACTCGTAATGATGATTGGGTCGGTTAATTTGGCGTCGTGGAAGATATAGAAAACAGGTATCAAGAAGACAAAGAATGGGCCTTGAGAACGATTAATGACTGAAGTTGATATAGGGAGGTTATTCTCACTGAACGCTGTATTTGCTAAAACCTTGATGACAAGATCAATATCCAAATTGTCGAAAATCGGTGAACCATCTTCTTCATGACGTTGAGATTCCATGGTGTACAAAAAGGCGCTGCCTCTTTGGCAAATTAGTCAATGGGGAACAAGTTGAATAGCCTTGTCATGATCTTTGAAAGGACTGAGGTAAAATTGGTATCAAGTCACAAGCCTAGTGACACGACACCCAATTTAGCTGACCCAGCTCTCCCCCACACTGACTTTCCCGAAAAAGAAATAAAACGCACGTGCGGCCTTCCAGAGCCTTTTATTTTATGAAAAATCTAATTTCACATCGGCCATATTGCCTAATGGTTAGTGTTCATACGTTATGTAAGCTATTTCCACGTCCTTCTGTATGTCGAATGTTCGATTCCCCGCTTCTGCATTCTTTTGAATCTTTTCTGTGCCTCCAATCTTTGCTCCTCCATATGTTTTTGGCTACTTTTGCTTCTCATCGGTATTTAATTTCGTTTATATTCTATTTAACTTAATTTTAAGTCATTTTTATCTTTATTTTGACACCAAACCTCCTGTATGAGTAAGAATAGTATCAAATGGTCATTAAATTCAATAAAAATCGATAAAAATCCAGTATTTTAGTTTTATCACTGAATTGAAAGTGGTTAATTCACTCCAATTTTTTTAAACAGAGGTTGGGGTTACTCTTACTACGTTTAAGTGAAAAATTAGGCCAAAGAACTCACCTAGGACTGCAAAAATCAGTGTTAAATTCATTTATTCACCTTTAAAAACCGGTATATATTCAGTTTAAGGCAATTTAAACTAATTTAAAAATTTCTAGCCCTAAAAACTTTTATATTTAACCCTTGGTGCTGCGAGGAACCTTCTCGATGAACAGAACATCAGTGTGGCTGTGTTAATTCCTTTAAAAGGGTTTCGGTGATGTCCGAAATGTCAGTGTGGGGGAGAGCAAGGGAACTTCCCAATTTGGGAGACCTCTAGCTTCCTTCCAACACTCACTGGGGCGCAAGGGTGAAACTCCTGCTGGCTAACCCGTCGACCTTCATTCGTTGCTTGCGCTCATAAAATAAATACAGATGGGAAAGGTCTGGGAATGCAGATATCTACCGTTTCAACTTTGCCATGGCTCATGCGCTTGAATCCTGATTGACCTACTGTGACAACGCTTTGAAATTTGAATGTGTATCTGTTCAACAACTGAAATATCATATGAGTTCACAAATTGTACTTCTGCTATAAATATGCTCGATGGCTGTAACGCTCCTTGTATACATCTGTTGCTATCAGTGTCTGCAAAGTTTTTCGCTATCTTTCTCCTTCCAATCACTTCAAAGTTCTATATTCACTTATAAATGGACAAAGTCAATGATTTAGATCTCCAAGATGACGTGAGGCTGGAGGATATATTCACTACGGCCTTCCTTCAGATTAGAGATTCCAATCAGTTGGAACGTTCCAGAGTCACTATGGCAAACGCAACGCCTGTAAGCTAATACTTGTTCTCCTCATGCATTGATTATTTCCCTCTCTTGCAGGAAAGAAATGAAAGCCTTGAGCCCCTGCCAGAAAACGTTGAAATTGATAAATTAGTAAGTTGAGTAAATGCAGCGCATCCCATCATTTAAACCCTTCCACTACTGCTAGTTTAATGACCTCCAGAAGCTCGCTTTGGAAGTAGCAGGCGGAATTTCTGTACGTTGCGCCAGATATGTAGGTTTGGTTATCAATTCTAACATCAGACAAATTTCTAGACCTCCAGTAATCCCCAAGAAACCTTTCCAACTGTCTGCAGAGATCTTACCTTGCCAGAGTCACAGCGAGACGATATGTTTTTGTTATTTGAGCATGAGAGCCCTACTTGCCTTAATAACTCCGGAACATTCAGTCCCTTGTTAAGTGATGCATCCAACGACGTGTTTCATACACCCGAGCCTTCTCAGGATATTTCTGTAGAAGATGCTTCAGAATGCTTAATTGTGCGCATATATTTTATTTCCATTTCCACAGCTTCACCGTTTTTCTGACTTAGGCATTCGACGTTATTCCCGAAACTCCTATCAATGGCACCAATGATCTAGCAATACCATGCCCCTATGACCAGAATGAACTCACTGGCGATATCCTGGTTGATTTTTCTCTAGTCGAGAAAAACGTAATCCCCGGAAGTAAAGATAATTCTCTTCTCGACGCTGGCTTGGTTGTTTCAGCGTGCACGTCCCCCTTCCGAGAACTCAACTCTATCTGCAGTAATACGGATGAGAGCTTTTCACCTCTCGAGCGACAAGCTTTCTCAGTTGCTACATCGCTTACTCCAGCCGCACTGGCGGACGCAACAAAGGTATGCACGACCATCGTTTGTCTGTACTGACTCTGACAACTTCGGCATAAATAGTCATTTGAACTCTCGCCGAGCTTTCTAGCTCTCCTTCCTTCGCCCATCTCATCTAAAACATTATTTGAACTTGAAGATGATGCAAGCTGGCATTTACCTGACATGATGCAAGTGGTACCTTCCGCCTTGGTCGATAACTTGAATAAAACGCACAGGCACAGCACAGACTATCGTGAAGAAACCGCAGATGATAGGCGACCCGGTGCTCCACCCTCCCTACGACATACTGCAGAAAGTCCCAATTGGGCGATTGCTCCTGAAGTTGCTCCTCTCGCTGCGTCTCCTCGAAGACAGAATGGCCGTAGACGTGGACGATTACCTGAACCTCGAGATTCTTCTCAAAAGCTATTAAAGGGGTTTCCTGCCCCAGATTATCGCTTCGAATCCATACCCATTTTCAAGAAATGTGACAATGGGGAAGCTAACTCTCGCAGAAACTTGAACCAACCGAACTCCACCCCAAAGCTCCCAATCACTACCGCAAGATCTTCGGGCTCTGATTTACACCGTCCAAATCCAGGTCCTGGGTCTACATCTTTCAACTTCAACCTTGAGAGGCAAACCCAAGACGAAAAGAGCGATCTTTATTGGCCAACGGGTCTGGCGACAGGGCTTGGTCGCTTGGGTCATTATTCTACTCCTGCGGTTGACAATGACCATATTTCAGTTTCGCTCGTCAACTCCAATTTTCGTGCTCATCCTGGTCATTCGGCCTCGTGGAAGGGTGTTTCAAAGGGTCACCCTGAAATCGAACAGAGTACGATACTGCCCCATGCAGAGACAAACCTCAAGAAGGGTGCGGTTCTGCCTCCGCCTAGAATTCGTCTGATACACAGAGCCCAAGCTTCATCAGAAAAAGCGCCGATATTCCATGAAAGTAGCCTACCTCCGCTGCGCCGGTATAGCGGATTCTCCAGATCCTCATTCCCGCACATGACATCAACATCCTCCCCACTTCCATCAGCACATGGGGGTGGCGTCAGAAATCAAAATTTCGAATTGAATAGTTTATTGCAAGACTTTCGGCCTGGTTACGAAGACTGCCCTATCTATGGCCTTTACTCTTCGGCTCTCGATCATATCTCACCATGGAAAAATCTTCAATCAAAAAAACAGGTCAAGGCGGCAGATAGCTTATCTGAAACCAAGAACGGCGTCCCAAAACGAATGCGTTCTAACATCCCAGTTTCAGTCATGAACAAAGGGCACAGATCTGGAAGCCCAGAAAAGAAGCTCGATGAGAAGGATGAGATATTGGTCAATCGTAATCAACAACTTGCTACCTCTACAGAACAGTCCCAAGTGCTGCACAATTTCTACCGAACCTCAAACCTAGATAATGTGGGTCTCCCAGCGCTAAAGGCATCGCCTCGAGTAGGGACAGAGGGGTTGTCAAATATTGGACATTCGTCTAGGTCAACCAAGCCCGATAGATTTGCTCACATACATCCAATACTACGTGGTGGCCGTGTAATTGGTCTCAGGGCAAAGAGGGATGATACAAAGTTAAAGCTTTCTAGCCATGATCCGGATTTTGTTGATGGACACAAGATCAAAACCAGGTGTTGACTACAAGTCGCGTGTGATGGATTGATGTACAGATAACGAAAACGGTAGAACAGATGTTACAGATCCGACAGAACAAAGGAAGGTTGCAATCTTAAAGGGTTTAAACAAAGGATGAACGCCGAGTCAATATAATGAGATATAATGTAGGATCCGCTTCATTCTCCATTCATCTTTTCTCAAGGCACCATTTGCGCTTGAGCCCTCGATATTGTCTTACCTGCAAGGAACCTTGGTCCTTGATTGTTCAAAAAAGGCGGGTTGTGCCTCCCCATTCTGGAGAGATGCAGTGCGTGAAATTATTCCTAAGGGGGCCCGGCGAAAGGATGGATGGGTGTCTCACAGGGTTTGGACAGATAATCATCTTCAGATGATATTCCCTTCAAAAGCCATCTGTATACGGTACAATTATTGAACAAGGCGGATGTTATATTCTCGTTTAAAAGAATCAAGGTCTTTTTCTTTCGTCGTATATTGCTCTGCTAAAGTTGCAATGACTTTCCGTATCTAAGTTAGGGTAAGTGAATGCCTTTCAGAGGTAATCGACAGAACGACATACCCCATCACGGTTAGTTTTCAGAGCAGGAGTAATGTCTGCGACGGTTCTTTCTACCAACACACCGCCGATGAGACGAAAACATTTGCGATCAGGATCATCTGCCAAGGCTTGGTCTAGCGTAGAAAGGACCAGACTGCACAGACATCATCGGTTAGAAATAAGGTTAGATGTATTGTGGAAAAGACGGACGTGTGTTCGTCTGCTTCTGACTCAAGTTCACCTATTTTCCTCGCAAGGGCTTGTAGTTCATTTTGCGCTCGAATATAATTTTGCTGGATCTCTGGCTGATCTAGTTCAGAGTGAAATTCTCGATATAACGGCGAGATACATACCCTGATCTGACAAAATAGGTGCCTTTGCCTTTGCCTTTGATTTTGCAGTTGTTGAAGACATCTCGTTTTGATTTTCGATGAATTTGATTGGCTAGAAAAGATTGTGTCGTGACTGTGACTTGCTCCGAGTCTCCCGTTGGCATCGTCGCGACATCGCTCTCACCCATGTTTTCAAGACCCAATATTGTCGTCGGGTTGCAGCCTCGGATTGTCTTCGCTGCCCGCCATGCTGCTTCGCGCTCACCTCTCGTTACTCGTCGTCTGATATCGAACTCGACATGTTCTCATGCGGAGCATGCCTCTCGTCCAACTCTAGGTCTGACCAGTGGAATAGACGAACGTACAAGTCACGTCCGACCTCATCCCCGTGAATATGATGCCCATGGGAACGAATTGAATCCATACAGGAATGGACCTAGTGCTTTGGACAAGGCTGTCCACTTGTTCTTCTTCACTGAAATCATTAGAGGTCTGTGTCGATTGGCAGGCGCCTCCAAACCAATGACCTATCTTTTTACTTGCCTCAGGAATGTGGATAGTCCTTGAACAATTCTTCCGGCCGCCATATACAATCATGTATCCATTCGAGAAAGGTCCTCTTTCTCCCCGTTTCCGAGGAGAGCATGCATTGCGTCGCTATCCCACCGGAGAAGAACGTTGCATCGGTAAATACTAAAATATCAATGCCTTGATTAGACTAATTCTAAAATAGCGTGTAAATTATGCGAGGCCATCTGTCCTGCCCAAGCAATTACTATCGAAAGCGAAGCTAGAATGGATGGTTCAAGAAAGACCACTAAATATGGTATGAGCCTATGAGACGTGTCGACCTTCTTCCCATCCTGTGCTTATCGACTCTAGATATCGACATGACAAAGTGCATCTATTGCGGTTTCTGTCAGGAAGCTTGCCCGGTTGATGCAATTGTGGAGAGTACGTTCGACGTCTGACACTTGACCTCCTAACGGCGTCTCATCCTTATCTGTTAGCACAAAATCAGGAGTTCTCGGTGGAGACTCGCGAAGAACTCCTTTACAATAAGGAGAAGCTTCTTGCCAATGGCGATAGGGCCGAAGCTGAGATCGCCGCAAACTTGCATTGTAAGTCATTTTTGTGAAAGATCTTCTTGAGATCTCATGAAGCCATTTGATTTATAGCGGACCATGTTTATCGATGATCGTGACGGACGTCAGGGTCAGGGTGACTGGACAAATCATCCAGGTTCCAAGGTCTTTCTCACTCGAGACGTGGCTGTCGACCATTCCGTCGAAAGTCTAGATTGTAGCTACTGATCATGGCTATGCATAATCGGGGTCTTAAAAAAAAAGATTTTTTATTGAGGACACTTGCTTATAGATGTTTGTGAAGCCAGAACCTTATGGCACCGCGAGGCCGCAGCACTTCCAACTTCTGCCATGACCTCCTTTGACAGACACAGACTTGACTACTCAAGCTTGTCGACGTAAAAGATCTCGATTCTCGACGACGGGAACTGAACGTAGATAAGTAGTAGGTCCGTCAGGCCTGACATGCCTGCGGGATCTACCTATCCAGGGGCAACCCACTACAAAGTGAGTCCTGGTTTCAAAGCTTCGGCACCATTCTTAAAAGAGAATAAGGAACAGAACGACTCAGACCATAGGCACATGGTTGGCACTAACTTTATGAACCTCCCTGGCGATATAATTGGCGCTTCCTTCATTCTCTGTCTGAATCTCTGCCATTTTTGGTCCAAATCGTTCGCAAATGACTCGAATGACAATTACATTGACTCGGGAACCAAATTTTAGTCAGATAGTAGTCTGATTCCTGATATTCCATTGTTCTCATTCTTTTCCAAAGCCGCGCAGTGTGAGAGTCAACACATTTTTCCACCCCCCCTTTATTTCTATCACCCACCATGCTATACAGGCAAGTTGCGAAAGTTGCGCCACTCGATCAGCGACACTAGCGCGTAATAAAGTGTGTGGCGAATGGCAAATATTTACATTGCTTAGTATGCTTGTCAGGATTGCCATTATTCAATGGTTCCACCATATCATTATCACCAGGACCAGGAACGTTCACCCAAATTTTCTTTTCGGGGCAGGCTAGACCTCCATTTCAATGCCTGAATTCGGACAATTAGGTGATTTACACTGCCTAATAATTCAATCTACAAACGCTGGCAGCTTACGTCTTCCTCCGACTTTGCACGCGATCACAATTCCGGAAGCAAAGTCAATTGGAATCCTCGAGTTATTATCAAAATATGTGGTTAGTCAACTTATTTGCAATCTATATATCATAGGCCAACGAAGTTGACACCTTTAGTCAAATATTACTAACGTGAAATCTAGGTGGAGGCCGTTCGGGGTCTCAATGAAATCCTAGCGGGATTCCAGTGTCGGGCTCTTCACCAAAGTTGCCTCGATGTGTACCATGTTGCACTGCCACTTACCAAATGTCAGTCTGCAAAAATTTCCTCCGAAGGGGTGACGTGGAGTCCTGATTCCTGAAGCGGCAACGACAATGCCCTTGCCTATCTGGTGACATACAAAAATCATGATTGCGTAAAATCACCTCGATATCTAAGCGCGATGACATTCGTGTTTCAAGCCAGCGCTGGTATCATTTCAAGTTAAGAGCACTGATATCACTGATGTCGTGTCAGAGACAGAATAATATGCTTGCCTTGAAGATTTCCCTCATTGGGTCTGTCAAATTAAACTACAATCGGATTGGGTTTGATTGGGAAATATTTGTACCGGAGAATGCTAACCGCCATCTGGTTGATAGCTTGTGTTTTCACTCAGGTCGCCACTAACATTTGATGCAAATGAACCTACTAGCATGTGGTCCAACGAATACCATCCTGTCTTTCGCTCCTATAAAGTTTAACCCCATGCCGGGTTACTGGATTGTGGCTATGAGGTCATATCTTGCCAGTGGTTGCACATTCAAGTCACGAAAGGGGTTGCTGATGTCCTCCGACGAGCATCTCGTATTTCTCACCTTCGCGGCGACTGCTTTTTGGGCTTACCGGTGTTCCTGTCCGAGGTATGTTTGATGTGGCAACATGAACAAACGCAATTCCATATTCCCGGTTGTCGTTTTATTTTAAATACTAGCTAACGCGTACGGTAACTAGAGTTGGATGGACATAGTTTTCAGCTGGCACAGGGTATACAACTGCGTTGAATCAAGGTTGTCAGCAGGCCACAGTCACGGGGCTTCTGCCTATTCTTGACGGCCATTATCAAGCGTAGTTGGTAATCGAGGATATTCTGTTTTAGCAAAGGGGATAGCAAGGTTGGCAACGCATATACAAACGAATTTTAACGTCTCCCGGAAGACTGTACAATATGAAAAAAATTAAAGACGAATAGGTGCAAGTCACGAGCACAAGTCATTATCCAAAATAGGTTTGATCACGAAGAACTTTTTCGGCTGCCTTCGTGGTTATCGACACTCTGGCGGGGATGTTCCCGATGATAACGCTTTGAGCTCCTATCTTCCTGTAGCCTTCCTGTAGAATATAGCCCACCTCCTCCCGAAGGCATATCTCCTACGTCATTATCACTGTCTATGTCATTCCGACTTCGCTTCCTGGAATCCAAAGAAGTACGGTTCTGCTCTGACATAGCAAAATTGCCACCCCCGCCAATCCCAACTGCACCTCGATCAGTACTAGTGCGATTCTGTAATCGACCATCTTCATGGACGAAATCAATATCTTCATTCGGCTGAGATACCGGACGAAGCCTAAAGGACGAACGTGGACGGTCACGTTCATGATATTGAGCGCGAGAGTCTGGTCGAGAAGGAACTTCAGTTACCCCAGCACAGGAGCCTGAACCCGAACCCGAAGCGGGTGTGCCAGAACGGGAAAGACGAGGATAACCACTCGGCGCGTGAATATCTTGGTAATAACCTTGATCCTCGCGGCTACGAGATGATACGTGATGGTCGTAGTTACCTCTGTCCGGGGTTGGATGTGACTTGTGAGAGGGAGGTGGGGAATAAGAATTAGGTATCGCTTCGTGTCCAAGGGGTGCCGCTTCGGAGCCGAAGGGAAACATACGAGGATCTCGGCGTCTACGCTCTTCTAACTCCCAATCACTTTCGCGCTCCGGTTCGCGACGCCTGTCGTGGGGAGTCTCTCTGTTGTTATAAGTAGCAGGACCCAGACGCTGGTGGGTGTGGAGTCGGTCAGATGATCGCCCTTCAGTAGTCTGTGTCCGGGGTGACAATTGGTGGTGTGGCTGACGATGGTCATAGGTATGAGGTTCTCCCTGGGGCGCCACATACTCGTGGTGATCGTTACGCCTAGGTCTTTCTCTTTCAGAAAGTGGAGGGCTGTGCATAGTCTGTTGCGCTGGCGGTAAACTTTCAGGGAATTGATGACGATGACTCGGACCGCCACTACGGTAGGACTGGGGAGGAATATGGGAACGAGATGAAGAGTGAGATCGATTTCGCGTATGAGTCGAAGGAGGATGGGCGTGGTGGATAGGAGGACTGGCATGAGAATTGGAATGCGGATGACCCCTAGAATTTTCATACTGGTGTGCTGGCGGCATCTGACCCATGGTCGGAAGATGGTGGCGGCTACCGCTATCATGACCAGTGGAGATGCGTCTAGGAGAATGCAAAGACATGTGGGGAGACGGCGCCACAGCAGAAGCGATAGAATTATCTAGGACGGGAAGAGAACGAGCATCTGGCCCTGAAGGAACTCTGGGGTTTCCCTGTGAGCGAATATGCTCTTGAAGGGAGTGAACTTGATCGGGATCTAGAGAAGCAGAATGATCACGCATTTCACGATGGAGATGGCTGGTTGGTACGGGACGAGAGGCAGTCTGTTGAGGAGGAACAGTTGTTGTTGGCGGAAGTGGCAGACGATCTTGGAGGTTCGGAGACGGAGGAACGATAGATAGGCGCTCATATAGTATTCTGAATGACGATAATGAAAGAGGGAAAGGTTGTGAAAGAAATTAAGAAACTTACGCTCGTTCCATTTTCATCCTGCGGATACTGAGTTTGGTTTGAAGAACCTTGAAGTATAGTTTATCATTGTCCTGCGAGTATATAATTGAGATACACGCGTCAAGTGAAAGAAGGAAAAATAAAGAATACGTTTTCAATGTCTTTCACTTTGCGTTTGAGTTCCTTATATTTTGCCTGATACTTTGCATCTTCTGCGCCAGCGGCAATGCCAATAGCGAAAGGTTTGTGTCTGTGCCTAGCAGATACTACAGAAGCTTGATTTTGAGGGGGGAGAGGTGCAGGGGATGGTACTGGGGACATGATGGGAAAGAAGGAAAGGGTGGCAATCGCTGGCAGATGTTGACTTCAAATTCGGCTCTAAATTATTTCTGGCGCTTGTACTTACATATACCATTCACCGCCAACCTTCCAATATCTTACCCTTTTTGGCTCACATCAAACATACCCCATATTTTACTCAGGTTTCACACCAACAACACCCCTGGAACACACCCAAAGCCTCATTTCAAATTTTTTAAATCAATTAAGACAAAGCTTTTCTTCAAGTTGTGTCGAACATCGCTGGCTTCTGCTTTCTCACGATCGACTTAGGCTTGAAAATGTGCCACGTGATCAGCTGATGTTGAGCTCGGGTCTGACATTATTTCTTCTTCTTAACTACGTTCCAGACTATCAAAGAGTATGTATATATCCCATCTGTCCTTGTATATCTGTATCTTATCTGACATCGAATTTCAGTGTCCTTACCCTATAGGCAGTTAGTTCACATTCACATTCACTCTCCCCCTAACGAGCTTCTGTTCTGACACGACACCCGATGCTCTAGAGATATGCCCCCTGTAGGGGGTTTTGAGTCAATCAAGTACAAACGAAATCTACCTTTCCGAGGACCCGGTGCATATGTTATTCTTGGAGGCGTGACAAGTATTTGCGCGTATGGTTTTTATCGTCTTGGAAAGGGTAATCTGGAAAGACGGTAGGTACTCGTTATTGCCTCCGAACAAAGAGAGCTCTTTTCCCAGGTCAGCTGAACGTGGAACGTGTCATGCTCTTGCCCGCTCAACGCTAAACGTGGTGGGGGGCTTCTGGATCCGGCCGTCTTTCGTCTTCCCCCTTATCTTATTTATGCTGAAATGGGAAGATGAACTGATTCACGACCAAATTCTTTATTTGTTTACCTTCCAGGGAACTCCAACGAGAGAAGGTGTGGTCGAGGATACACCTTGTCCCGCTACTCATGGCGGAAGGTGATCGTGATTTGTACAGACGTCAGCAAGCAGCCTTGGAGCGAGAGAAGGAGATTATGAAAGATGTCTCCGGGTGGGAGGTACGTGACTTGTATTGCCTATCAGATGGGGGTGATCTGATGGATTATAGGCGGGCAAAAGTGTATATACGAGTACGAAGTATCATACGCCAGATATTGTTATCCAAGTTTGAGTGTAGAACTAGATCTAACCCATTGATTGGGGTTATACTTGCCATAATATAAGCCACAACCCCATTAGGCTGTGGGATCTCTCTTGCGTGGTTGACTTTTGAAATCCTGATCCATACGAGTCAGTCAGTACACAATGGTAATCATTCAAATCACCCGATTCCGATTCCTTCAAATAGTTCATCGGAGCCTGAGGTCCTTTGCTGGCGCCCCCTCATACTCAATGTCATCTCCTCTTGTTGCGCGTCATCCCCCAGATATTTCTTACTTGCACGAATCACACTCGAAAGACGCGTCCCATGCCTACGACTATGCTGCTCAGGATTCAGATCAGTTAATCTTCGGTCCTTTAGATCTTGAAGATGTCCACAGCATACATCCAACAAGTCCTTCATTCCAATGGGACCCATTTCCCGATATCGACCCAGATGTTAAACCGCCTTACAATTTCTCTTCATTCTCAACCATGTCCCATTACGAGTTTGGTCCATCGCCCACCAACAGTTACTACGATACTGCGAATTTGTATAGTCCAGTAGAGGACCACAACCCTGCTATCCTTGATCTAGCAGTTTGGATCAATGATCCAGACCTGGGCCCACACTCTCCTTCATCCCCCATCTCTATTCCATCACCCACAGACACCACTTCTTCATTTATGGGATATCAAGATCACACACGTTTTTCACCTGATGCAACAGCTTTCTCTCCTGCTTCCTTTGCTGCCCTTCATCCTCTTCCACGATCTATCTCACCCCCGTCATTTGAGGAGACTTATTCGGTTCGACCAAGAGTTCATTCCGTCATGTCACCCAGAGACATGTCTCTGCACACCCCTACATGGGCATCCCAACTCTGGGATGCCCCCAGCGCTCTTCGAACTCAGACTTCGTTGGCGCGTCCCTCCGTCAGGCATTCCCCTTTGACTGATGCTACTCTCCGGCAACGTGTACCCGTTCGTCGGCCATCCCTTTCTTCCGCACAACTATTCCAGTCTTCCAGTGCACCTTCTTTCACCGAGTCTCGAACCCCAGCCTCATCGCGAACCTATAGTCGCAGAGCTGATTCCGCCAGTGTCAGTGACGATCGCGACTCGACCGTTAAACGCAAGAAGCGAGCTCCTGAGGAGGAAGCTCCGACGACCGCCACCAAAGTCAATGACAGTCGTAAGAACCTGTTCAGCATAATTTGTTAACCCCTTTCAGCTGATAACGTATACTTTGGTTTCTCGCAGCACTCAAGTCTGTGTTACGTCCCCCGAAACTAGCACCGTCAGCTTGGCAACTTTACTTTACGGATTGGATCCAAAAGCAGCAAGCTTCTGGGACGCGCAAGTTAAATGTCGCTCAAGCGGCCAAAGAGGCCGGCCAAGAATACGCATGCCTCAGTCCAGCTGAGAAAGAGGTATCATAATATCAATGATGTCATAATTGACTTCGTCTCATTGTTCTCCTTTTTTTAAACAGCCCTATAAGCGGCGTTCACAGGCCATGAAGGAGGCCAGGGAACGGGAGCACGAAGCCTACATGCGTACTCTTACCCCCGAGGACATCAAGCGCGAGAATCTCTTTCGTGCTGCGCAACGGAAAGCTGGAAAGTCCCGTAAGAGTAACATAAAGGATCCCAACGCTCCAAAGAAACCCCTGAGCGCGTACTTCATGTTCCTGCAAAGGATTCGTGCCAGTCCGCGTTTAGTAGCTGATATATTTGGGGATGAGACCGAGACTACCAAACAGAGTGTATTAGCTGCTGCGAAATGGCGATCCATGACCGACGCAGAAAGACAGGTCAGAAAGCTTTTCTTTTTTTTGCATTAATTATGATCATAACTTTTTTTTAAAGCCGTTTTTAGCGCAAGCTGAGCAGGAGAAGATGGAATACGAAGCGGCCAGACGGTTTTACGAAGACGGTACAACTGGCTTCTCGTCAAGTATCAACTTCAGCATTCTACCTGGCAGTCAACACTTCCCCGTCATCAAGACGGAGTCCGAAAGTGAGAGCGAGGGCTTCACTACTGATGATGGCTCTGAGCGACCCATGCACTCGTAAACCGTTTCTTTTCGCCTTTTTTGGCACTTAATTTCTTGTTCTCTATGCATACCCCCTTTATGACCTATCATGTCTTTTCGCTTTTCGTTATGTTGGTCTAGGCTTCTTATTGGTTTGAACGATATTACACCTTTTGATGACACGTAGGACAATGTGTTTACCACATATTTATGCTGTATTTCTAGAAACTGGCTCGTCCTAGTTTATTTGTATGTTTCATTGATTAGCACTAATAACCCCTGCTCATATCTATATGACCCAGGATGTATATATACAGCACAAATCTATATACCATATCAACATGTACGTCTATACGTCATGTCGTGGCGACGGTCCTAACGGCAACTGGAGGACCATCTTCTGATGAGGATCTCCGTCTTCATCAAATTCATCTCCCTGTTGATTAGCGATCCCAGATCTTGAGTCAACCAATTACCAGCAGTGGAGAGACATGCTTACTTCAGCTTCATATCCGAACCTAAGAGAATAACATGGCTCGTAGATCAAGATGCTTTACATTTGATAGGATTATTACACTCACTTGGCATAGAAACCTGTGACAGGTAACTGAGAGTGGCAGATTATCTTCACGGGTCCGAGAGCCCCAACCTGTAGGGCATGTCGCCTGACCCACTCGTGCAACCTTAAGACAAGCGCGCGACCAAATTTATACTTTCGGTAATCTTTGAGAACCGCCAGCCGGGTGAGCTTGTAATAACCAGCCCCAGGGATCTCGCAAGCACGAATTGTACCAATCGGCGTGAGCGATGGCATCAGCCTCAAGAGAAAATGTGTCGCATTATCTTCCATACTGTAGAAAAGAAAGGAAAAAAAAAAGACAACAAGGTTTCAGAATGTTGATACTTGTAGAATTTGAGGAATGGGATAACGGGCTCATCGATCTCTGTTTCGAGAGGAAAGTTTTGCTCCAGATGAAAGACGGCTATTCGCTGGACAAAGATAAATTATTGGAAGAATGCTAATACAATAATAATAATAAATTTACCACATCATAGCATTCTTGACGTTGTTCTGCTGTGTCGACGAGGATAATTTCATGTTGGGGAGTCATGTTTGTCGGAAAATCGCCTCAGTGCCTTTTTGCACGGCAATGGCTGACGTAATACTCTTGACCAACATTTTTAGTCTCCTCAACTTACCGGCAGAAGTCGCTTTTCCATCTCTTTTCTTTGAGTTCTCAGCTGTGCTTCTGGTATTCGTTAGGCTCTACTTTATATGCTTATAGTCTAACATTTAACACAGGCTAATGGTTTAAGCCCTGAAATCACTTTGCATGGTCGAGCCTTTTACAGCTGGCGTGCTGAGCACACTTTTTCCTGGACGCGTTTACCTGAAACAAACCTCGTTTTCCGCCGTGCGAACGGTTGGAGCCTCAAATAGGCCTTCTTTGGCAGCAAACTTCTTTACCCCCACCCCTCGTGGTGCCAAAGGAAAGGCGAATGCCAATGGTCAAGTCGGGGATTGTCGAGAATGGGCTTGCTCTGCCTCGAGACATTCAATCTGGTGTCCGGGTAAGATTTTTTTGTTATAAAATATATCCTTATCAAACAGCTCTCGTTTTGATACAGCTACGATACGTCCCTTGATGCTGGAGGAGCTTGCGATTTCTGAGGGCCAGCAATCCAGACGTTCGTCTATTCGTCGGACTTCCCAGTCAACTCGTGACCGTCTACGAACTTCCTTGGGCCGTCTGTCGTCTGAACTCCGAGCAAACCAACGACGCCACGTCTCACAATCCACATATTTCACTGACGGCCTATCCACAAATTTGACAGCCGATTCTTCAAACCAACTAGATCGCTTTCGAAAAACTCTTGAACGTTCCTCCCTCCCTATGCAACCCAATTTTGACGCTATGCTCGAGGCATCCCTAGGGAAAGTCGAACAACTTTTGCCAGGTTTGCCGGAAATCGAACTGATAGGGCTACTTCGTGCATTGGCCGACAAACTAGACGAAATGTTATACCCTCCTAAAGGGGACGCGCTTCGTATACGTGCATGGGGCAAGCGTCTGGAAAATCTCTGTCAATTGCTTCCTTCCTCACCTTTAAAGCATTCCCCAAAGCAAGCTCTCATCACTCGTGCCGAAGCAATGATGGGCATGCTTTCACCCTCTCTCGATTACGTGAACAGTGTTGAGAAATGGGACGACCATGGTTTTCATGCGGCCGGAACTGTTATACTTGCAGTTGCCTTCCATCAGGACCTCTTTCGTTCTTTCAAGTTCATCCTCGTTGAAAACCCATTTCTCTCGGAGTGTGCTCATTTCTATATAGACAATATCATTCGTACTCTGATAATTCGAACACCCGATGTTGTGACACTTATCCCAAAGGCGGCCAAGGAGCACTGGTTGAAGGTCCATAAAAGGAACCTCGGGTTTCATCTTCTTACGGCCATTAGTGACCCTAGGCTTCTCATGGATATCATTACGGAATTGCGCACATACCACATTGCTATTAGCCGCAAACTCATGCTGAAAACTTGCAAAGCTTTTGCGGCGGCTAAAGACTTTACAACCGCCCAGCAACTATATGATTCCATCCCAGCCACCGACGATCACCAATACGTTCGAACAGGAATCTATCTTGCAGCACGGAGAGGCAATTCCCAACAAGCTCAAACTCTCTTTGATGAATTGAAGGCGCGGGGCGACCTGGACACACGAGACATAGCAAACCTGCTGCTTTCACATGTCGAACGAGGGCGTGTTCGAGAAATTCGCCAAGTGTTTGACGAATATTTCCCAAAAAATGATGAAGGTCAAAGACTCAATCAACCCAATGCCTATCATTATTCGATCGCCATGCTTGCCCATGCACGGGACGGAGATTTTGAAGGAGTCACCACTTGGTTGGAGGACATGCAACGCTCCGGCGTGCAACCCAACGCCTATACTTTTACCAGCATGATTCAGGCCTTTTCCAAAATCCACGACTTGCAAGGCCTTTCGGATGTATTCTCGCAGATGCGAAAATTGGGTGCAAAGCCTGATGTTTCTACCTATACCATCCTTATTGGACTTTTTGCCAATCGGAAGGACTCCGAAAGTGCCGAGTCACTGTACAAATCGGCATGTGAGGATGGGATTATCCCAGATGCTCAGATGACACGGGCTCTGATGGATGCCCATGTTGCAGCTGGGTCCTGGAAGGGAGCTACACGAGTCTTCGACTACTTGAGTTCTCAGCCTAGAACCA
Source organism: Phlegmacium glaucopus (assembly GCA_015039465.1). Classification (NCBI taxonomy): domain Eukaryota; kingdom Fungi; phylum Basidiomycota; class Agaricomycetes; order Agaricales; family Cortinariaceae; genus Phlegmacium; species Phlegmacium glaucopus. The sequence continues at coordinate 33,951 of MU130237.1, read as the reverse complement.
GTCGTTATCTTCCCTTAGAGGTCTATAACATCGTAATCAAGGCACATGTTTTAATTGGTGCTCCATTTCGTATCGTGTCCAAGCTGTTCTTCAAGCTTAAAGAGATGGAACTCGTCCCCGACAAGTTTTCATATTCTCTGCTCGTCATGTCTGCTTGTGATTCCGGTCAGCTTCGCATGGCCACAGAGATTTACTTCGAGATGATCAGGGAAGAGAAGGCAGACGCGTCCGTTTCGCATATCTCTGCCCACGTTCTCACTATCATTATGGCCGCTTTCTTGCGACAAGGTAACAAAATGCGGGCTAAGGAGATGTATGACGAAATGATCGAGCGAGGCATCCAGCCATCTAGTGTCACCTACGGGACGATCGTCAGAGCATATGGGAAGGAAGGAACGACAGAAAGTCTGCAGATCGCTGAAGAATTCATTAAACGTCTCGTTTCCGTTCCAAAAGAAGATCGTAAATGGGACAAACCGGGCTCAAAGGGGAAACCGGCTCTCGTCCAATTTTATGGTCCTCTCCTATATTCTAATGCGTTGAAAAGGAATGTAGATGAGTGTGAGCGTTTATATGGCGAATATCTAGAAGCCGGGGGAAAGCCCACAATAGCTATGCTTAGTCATATTCTGGAGGCCTATCGTCGGAGTGCTGATGTAGAAGGTGCGCTAGCAATTTGGCCTCACATCACAGAACTTGCATCCACGGCTGTCTTTAACGCCGACCTACCCGACCAATCTTTCTCATCTCGGCCACCGGGGATTCAGCTCCCTTTGTCTATCTATATTGATGCACTCTCCTATGCCGGCCTGCACACAGAGATCGCAATGGTTTGGCGCGACTTATACAAAAAAGGACAGCGATTTGATTCTCATAATTGGAATCATTTTGCAATCGCATTGATCCGTGCTGGCCAACTGTTACCTGCTTTTGAAATTATAGACAAGGTCCTACTTCGATATTTAGAAGCCACCACTGGCGATGCTGAAGCTCCTGTGGAAGAACGCGATAAAAATCCTACATCACCTCTTTCTGACCCCACAGATCAAGGCGAAGTCATTGCTGGCGTGCCGCTACAACGTACGCTCCAGAGCATTTCACAATTGCGAATGCACGGTAATGAGCAGAGAGTGCGCGCAATGGAAAAGGATAGCGGTCCAATGTCAGCGGAACTTTTGCTCGAAGAAGCTCCTGATGCCGACTTCATACATCCCCTTCAATTGTTACAAAAAATCACGCCTTCCTGGAACGTATGGCGCCCGCACTTCAGCGTTCTGCGGACATTTTTGGTGGCTTATTTGCTTTTAGAAAGAGGTTATGTCATCAGACCTGTTCATCGAGGCGAATTGACACGAGATAATATTGCCGAAGTAGATTTCAATCTGCGGGACGACAATGCAGCCAGAGGTATCTTGAAAAACCTGAGAGAAAATTGTTCGGACGCCGTTGCCTTGATCAAGGATTTCCAGTCTGAAGAAGAGAAGAGACTGGGCGTTATCGCGTTCGAGAGGATGTATTCATGGCGTTAAATAGGTATCTATCTACAATTATTGGGTAACAGGACAACAAGGGACGGATCAATAAAACAGTGCGAGAAGTTGAAGGCACGGATATATTCTCTTCAACCATCCGAATCGTCTTCCGACCCGGAATCACCTCGTCTTTGGCGCTTGCTAGAGCCATGACGATTTCGCTGCAATGTCAGGTCTAGTTAGTTTGGTTATTACGGTTCGAGAGTAATAACCATACCAAAGGGAGCTTTTGTCCCTGGTTGCCGAACGCTATGGAAAGGGCAGTAGTATCTGAAAAGAGGAAAGATGATAAGTACTATAGTATCTATAATGCTCAAAACTTAATATATACCTGGAACACCCGGGAATCTTTTGGCCGAATAGACCATGAATTGTTCAGTAAATGCTTGAGCAAGAATAGGCGATACATCCGTATGAATTCGAATAGCTCCCGTTTCCGGTGCAGGGGGTCTGATTTAGAGGTAAGGTTATTTTTGAAAACAATACTTATGTTTTCGTATTCATGACGAAAGGACACTTACGCTCCCACATTCATGAGACGCATTCTCAGCCGAAAAGCTCCTAAGCCGCGGATGTAAATTAAACATACTTATTATGAGGGAATTATGAGATTTACCTTCTGTACGAACAGACAAGTCTTGGAATAAGAAAAAGATTCCAGGCTTTCGATGTTCATCCAAAAGACGACATGCGTTTGCGGAGAGTGGACCCACTAATGTGCGGGTGTATGTATGTCGTGGAAGCGGCGGTACGGTAGCAGGTGTCACTAGCGTTGACGGAGGCGGAGAACCAGAAATTGACGGAGGATATTGTGCGTATGCAGGTTGGTGGGCTTGTGAATGGTAGGCCGCTGGTCCATAATTCCCTTGCTCCAATTCAGGGTTTGAGAGGGAAGGAATGCCAAAATTGTTCGATTGATTCCATGCAGAATTATCGTATGGGGTTCCTGGGCTAGAAGGTGCCTGTAATGCAGGGTCAAGTTCCTGATTAGCATAAGGAACGGGTGCGTAAGCCGTATCTGTATTCCATGCACGATACGGTAAAACTTCAAGCTCGGGGCGGGCAGCGGGCAGAGCAGAAGGAGGGAAACCGGTGCTGCGGTCTGCGGGGGCGATTGGAGGAGAATAGCCCCAACCAGCGGAAGGGTCGGGTGGTAGAGGCCCATATGGCACTCCTGGAGGATAGCTAATGTTATCGTGTGGTTGGGGCATATAGTAACCTTGATTCCCATAAGGTGCATGAGCGCTTATGGAGGGTGTAGAGACCGTGGTCTAATAAAAACTATGAGATTGATTACGGAACAAGACAAACTCTTCTTTACCTCGCTTGGACGATAGTGGGAAGGCGTGGGGGTGGAGTGTCCTGCTGGCGTCGGACGATGGTTTGTAGCGGAGGTACTGGTACCTCTCCTTTTCGACTTGGAAGATGAATGAGGCGCATAGCGTTCGGTAGATGAGGGGTGTAAGACGAGATTCATCTCATGTTGTCCATCAGCGGACCATAAGTCAACAGTGACTAAAAAGAACGAGCAATCCAGGTCACTGAAATTTGACCCAAGTTATTGGTAAGTTCAAAATATAATTAATGTCACTTACTCCACATCCACAATAGAGTCGTCTTCTCGACGGACAACCATTTTTGCTACAGCAGCTGGCGCCAGTGGTCTACGATCCTAAGTTTTTGAGGATGGATCAAAAGAAATGAAAGATTGGGGTCTGAAAAAGAAAAATACCTTATCGCCAAAACCGCACATTCGAGCACGGAGAGGCTGCTGGACAACTTCAAGGGAGTAATGTCTTATCGAGAAAATGATGAGGGAAAAGCTCAAAAGTCATGGTGTATACAACTGACTTCCTTCCTGACCATTGACCCCAAACTTCCGGACCAGCTTGGCGCACGTGAACGCTTGTCTGTTGAATCATGGACAAGGAGGACTTTTTAGCGGTGGTGGTGGTGGTATTGAAGAAAGACGGGTGTCCCTGTGGTGATAATCCGAGTCGCGGTCAACCGGTTGAGAACCGGCGGGACGAGTTCTCACGTAAAACGACGTTGGAAAAGTCTACGGTATAAACCGAGCTTGTTAAGATGCTTGACTTGACCCTGCGCAGCTTGCAATAAGTACCGACGATTTGGTAACAGGAAATACACAGGTCACGTGTAATAAACCTTTTAGTATTACAACCATCATAATCAATGGCAGACCAAGTCGCCGCAAAGAAATCTCTCAGCCAACTCTCCAAACGTGAAGATCTCAATAATAAAATATGTTGCGATTGCTCAAATCCAAATCCTCAGTGGGCTTCTCTCAGGTATCAACACTTGAATCTTATTATATCCCCAATTAATCGTCGGACAGTTTTGCTATCTTCATATGTTTACAGTGTGCTGGAGTACATCGCGGTTTTGGCGTGCATATCAGGCTAGCTTGTCTTCGCTCACCCAATTCCGTGTTTTTCATGTTTATCTAGTTTTGTCCGATCAATCTCGATGGATACCTGGCAAGATGACCAAGTTAAACGTATGCAGGTAAAATTGGTGTCATGCCTCTTGAACTCGTTCTAATTCTTCGGAGTTTAGCTGGGGGGAAACCTTCCTTTCAAAGAGTTCATGCAATCATACCAACCCGTTGATCAAGGAGGATTCAAGGAGGGGGCCAGTCCATATGACACGTATCATTGTTGGGCAGCAACTCAGTACCGAGAAAAGGTTTGCAGGATCTCCTCATTATCACTTTTTGCTCAATATATCTTAAGCTCGATGCAGCCTTGGCAGGCAGAGATTGGTCAACTTCCGCTCCTCCCGCTAATTTTCGGGCAGGTTCCCGGACGTCTTCCCCTGCTCCTTCCACTCAAGGTCTCCGGAAATCTCGGGCTTCAACTCGCACATTCAATACCCGTAGTGATTCTCCATCACCATCACCTTTCCGCAATTCCCCAAATGGAACTCCTAGTTTAGCTGCTACAGACCAGAAATCACTCAACGAAAACTATTTCACAAACCTTGGAAAGTTGAATGACTCCCGGCCAGATGATCTTCCACCCTCTCAAGGAGGCCGGTACACGGGATTTGGAAGTACACCTCCACCTCCACCTAATCAACATCCTTCTTATGGACTCTCATCTGCAAATGCTCCAAGTTTGACTGAACTTCAGCAAAATCCAGTTGCAGCTATCAGCAAAGGATGGTCCTTATTTACAGCAGCCGTCGCTGGCGCTTCTAAAGTAGTTTCCGAAAATGTCATCCAGCCAGGTATGGAGAAAGTCACCGACCCCAACTTCCAAGCGAGCGTAAAGGGCTACGTGAGTGAAGCTCAAAAGAGAGCTCTTATGGTCGGGAGCACTGCCAATGAATGGTCAAAGAATTCACTGGGCGTAGATGTAGCCGACACTGTTGGAGGAGTTGTTGGAACTGTGAGAGATCACGTTGGTGGTGGGCCCACAAGATCGGGCTATGGCGCAGTTGCACTCCAGAGCCCCAATGACCATGATGAGAGATCAGGACTTTACGACGCGGATGACGATGATCTCTTTACGGAATATCATGACAAAGGTCAATCAACCCAAACGTCAGGCTTAGGCGGAGGAGATACAGTTGCTAGAAAAGAAACTGGCAAAACGACAACAACATCTACCAAGAAAAGCGATTGGGACGATGACTGGAAAGACTTTTAGTAGATTTGCTTGTAATATAGACTCTTTATTTGTTTGCACTTAACAGGAAGGTCCGGCCGCGGAACTCTTGATCACAATGACCTCTCATTCTGACCATAACAGCCAGGTTGACTACTTGGAACGTCTTGTTCATGTTCAACAATGCGTTCTTTATTACAACGTTCTTTATGGAGGTCACTATCATATCACCAGCACCGAGCGTACCATGGAGCAGTCCTGAGTTCTCTTGTGCCAACCTCCTCACCTGAATTTATAGCCAAAGCCAAAGCTATGGATGAATTGGTGAAAGATTTAGAGGCGAAGATGGCAACGGCGCGTCAGGGAGGCGGGCAAAAGGCTGCTGAACGGATGAGGGCTAAAAGCAAAAAGTTGCCTCGCGAACGGTTTGGAAATTCAACCATCCTTCCAATATTGCCTGATTCACTGTGACATATCACAGATTAAGCCTTATACTTGATCATGGTTCTCCCTTTCTCGAATTGTCCCCTCTGGCTGCCGAAGGAGTTTATCCGGGACAGAGCATCCCAGGTGCAGGTATCATCACAGGAATTGGCCGCATCTTTGGCCGTGAATGTGTCATTGTCGTGAATGACGCAACAGTCAAGGGTGGATCATATTACCCACTCACAGTGAAGAAACACCTACGAGCTCAAGAAATTGCACGCGAGAATGGGCTACCTTGTGTTTATATTGGTACGCCTTTCATTATGGAGCGTGTTATGAATGATAAGACTCGGTGCTGAGAGCGCGTCTCCTTTTATTAGTGGAATCTGGAGGTGCTGCACTTCCATACCAAGCCAATGTTTTCCCAGATAAAGAACATTTCGGACGGATTTTCTATAATATGGTAAGCTCCACAAATCCATCCAAGAAACGAAAGCGACTCATTGGCGTGTAAAGGCTCAAATGTCTGCATTGGGGATCCCTCAGATAGCTGTCGTACATGGCATTTCCGTCGCAGGTTGGTGTTGACGACAATCGCAAATTTTACCTTGTTTCTCACCCCACTCTCTTCCAGGCGGCGCCTACGTTCCTGCCATGGCAGACGAGAACATTATTGTACAAAATCAGGGTCATATCTTCCTTGCCGGTCCCCCTTTAGTCAAAGCTGCGACAGGAGAAATAGTTGATGAAGAGACCCTAGGTGGCGGTCTGATGCATTCCAGCGAGAGTGGCGTTACCGACCATCTGGCTCGTGACGACGAACACGCAATTGCTATCGCGAGAAGCATTGTCGGCGATCTTGGAAGTGCTAGTAGGATGCCTTGCCCTGTAATGTTAATGCTATTTCGAAGAAGGCCTTCACTAATTTTTCTTTAGCCTGTAGGACATCCTGAAGATCCTCTATACCCGGCTTCAGAACTTCACGGTATCGTTGGAACAGACGTTCGTCAGCCATTTGATATGCGCGATGTAATCGCTCGTATCGTCGATGGAAGCAGATTTAGAGAATTCAAGAAAGAATATGGGACAACCATGATTACTGTTCGTCTGATTATTCTTGCATTTTCTCCCTGGCTTAATTTGTATCCTCAGGGTTTCGCCAATATCCACGGTTATGAAGTTGGAATTGTTGCCAACAATGGGATCCTATTTTCCCCTTCTGCTTTGAAAGCTACCCACTTCATCCAACTGTGTTCGCAGCGGCAAATACCGTTATTGTTCCTTGTCAATGTGACAGGTATGCAGCAATGCCCTTATTGTAACTTACTTCTCATCCTTTCATAGGATATATGGTGGGTTCAAAGGCTGAGAAAGGTGGTATCGCAAAGGATGGTCAGTTACCCCAAAGATATCGTTCACACCCCACTTAATGATTTACAGGAGCAAAAATGGTCCGCGCTGTCGCATGTGCTGATGTACCAAAGCTGACCGTCATTGTGGGCGGTAGCTTCGGTGCTGGCAACTATGGTACCTTACTTCTTGATGGAAACGAGGTCAAACTGACGTAGACCTTTCTTTCCAGGCATGGCTGGTCGTGCTGTATGTAATCGGTTGATTCTATTTCCTGCGACTGTTGACTAATAATCTATAGTATTCACCTCGTTTCCTGTGGATGTGGCCTGTATGCACATTCTCGCCTCCCTGATCCTCAGAAATGCTGACTCATACTTCCAGAATGCCAGAGTATCAGTCATGGGCTCTGCTCAACTATCACAGGTCATGACCACAGTGTCAAAGTACGGAACAGAATTCGTTTAGCTCTTATATCTAAAACTCATCATGATTAATCAGGGACCCTTCACAACATGCTTCACTGCAGACTGAAATTGAAGATCAATCGACAGCACTGTATTCGACAGCCCGACTATGGGATGACGGAATCATTAAGCCAACTGACACAAGAGATGTTGTTGGACTGGGACTTGCTTTGGCATCCCGTAGAAATCAACATGGAACGCATAATAATAAATATTCAACGACTTGGGATGGGAACGGGAAGGGTTTTGGCGTCTTTCGGATGTAATATTTGCAGGGGTCATAAAGTTATTTCGTTTGGACTGTCTTATCCTCAGCATACATCAGCAACACGCTGAAAATCCTTCCAGTGTAGTGTACATAAATCGTTCACCGTTCAACATTTCAAAAGTGAAATATTGTCATTTGCTCTTGTGTCTCTGCTCTAGATGTTACTTATACTGCAGTGCTCAATACGCCTATGTTCAGTATAGTCGCAGATGACCCCAAGTTTGGACGTAAAATTTTATTAGAGTTACGGGCCCTTCATCTGGGGATATCCTTTTGTCCCCGACAAATAGGGATTGGATTAAGTCTGATGCAGACGAGTCATGAAATACAGGTATACTTTCACCACCGTGGGTGCATATGAAAACCGTGGAACTTGTGGAACAGCTTCCTATCCCATGGTCCCTAAAAATACTCTACCCAGCGACAGCTGGTTCTGATTAGTCGTTTCCGTTGCTTTTACGTCAAGGATGCTGCTATTTGTTGACCTCGTACCCATGTCGTGGTCCGACTCGTGGATGATGTATGCTTCTGTGTCGAATAGTTCGATTATTCGATACAGAGAGTTCTTCATTGGGAAACATGAACTTGAAATCCTTTGATCCGCCGCCGCCAGTTGAACTTCCATAATACCTATGTATATATCATAGTTTCCACGCATAGCCACAGTTCGATATTCACTCATTGTCTTGAGAAATACATCTTTAGAGCATATCCAGGAAGCCACACTTTTTTGGCCTCATAGCACTTAACTATTGCGCAGTGCACAATCCACTAAAGTTCCCGTTCTGGGATAGCCCACATTGAAAATTTGTTGCACAGCGCACCACTGACCAGGAGATACTAATTTTGACTTTCTGGACCGGAACAAGTTTTTGGATGTAATGTTTAGGGTATATAGAAGGAGCGATATAAAATTATCTTGATAGGCTCAATATGGGCGCTTCTGCGCTGTCACGCAATTTGATCGTGCCGAGCTTCCGAATCTGAACAAGTTGAAAGTGACCAATGACTTGGCGCTTCGTCTCAAATTCTTTGATGATGCTTGGGAGCTAAATGACGACTCGAAAATGCCTGAATCCCAATCTGAGATTGAACGACTTGCTCCATCGACGCAGGCCAAGCTTCGTTCAACACAAATTCTCACTTCTCTGCCCCAAATTGTATCTGAACTTATACAGAACTCTCTTGATGCAAAACCATCACAAATTCATGTCGGTCTAGATTGCAAGGAATGGATGTGCTGGGTTCAAGACGACGGACATGGTATCTCTAAGGAGGACCTCGAAAAACTGGGACAAGGGGAAGATGGAGGCCGCTATAGTAAGTCTGGCTGGTTACTCAACCCATTGGAGCATTGTTTAAAGTTTTTTTTTAGAAACCTCCAAAACGTACTTGCTCAACTCTTCCAACCTGAATCCCGTCCCTACTTTTGGTTTTCGGGGTGAAGGTACCTCCTCTAAGAAGTTCTAATTTGTCTCATTCATTGTTCATTAATTTGTCTCAGCACTTGCCTCTGCTGCCGATATGTCATGCTTGGAGATATGCTCTCGTACCACAAAGTCGCGAAACACGTGGTCAATTATTCTTAAGGTTCGGATTTTCTGGTCTAAACTTTTGTGAAACTTTACACCTTGGAAAGGGTGGCAAGTCACTGTACATTGGACCTGCCGTTCGTTGGAAACGTGAACGTTCCGGAACTGTAGTATGCATACGAGATGCCTTCTATAACGTAAGGTTCGGAGATGATATGATCGACTACATCTAACTTTCAGCCTCAGTTACCTGTTCGCCGGTTGTCGCACCTATCTCCGGCAAGGACATGGGATCTTGTTCGTCAAGAACTTGAGACATATTCTCTTGTCTTCCCGTCTGTCGCTTTCATTCTCGAAGACTTGAGTCATGCACAAAATGCTTCTCATCGCAAGGAACGCATTGTTAGAATTCCCAAGGTTCGCGCCAAGAAAACACTATAGCTTTCTAACTCCAACTTGTGTTACCCTCCCTACCCAGAGTCATTCAACTCTTGCCCGGTTTCGGCATTTATTCGGTCATGCATTGACAGAGGTATTTGCAAATTATACTGAGTGAATGCTTTATGGACTCTTTGCATACAGCACATCGAGGAATTTGACACATCGTCGGACTCTATGAAAATACAAGGTTTTATCAGCCTGATAGGCTCTTCTTCTAAGGTGGGATTTCACATATGAAGTGATAAAAGTTATAAATTACTCATATGGTTCCTAGATGTATCAATTTCTTTGTGTGTTGGTTCTTTTCTGCTATTCAGACTACTAAAATTGAACTTCAGTTATCAACCATCATCTGATATCTAATTGCGATCTTCATCGAGTTATTGACTCACTTTTCATGTCGAGCTCATTTTCAAAAAATGTGCATATATACATTGTTCAGTTGCACAAGCATGCTGATAACGTCTAGGCACTGGATGAGGATGGAGAAAAAGGCCTCCCACGTTCAAGTATGTCCAATACTCCCTGATGTATACTCATTCCTCACTTTGACACTGCGTAGCTGCGAGACGCTCTCCACGCAAAATAGAAAAGAAGCCTATATATGTTATCAATATCTCGACCCCACCGGAAGATGTGGATAATTGCATAGACCCAACCAAAAGCGTGGTTCATCTCCGAGTCAGTAACGGTTCAGATACAGCTGGTTTGCCCAAGAAAACTTAATACCACCGATCAGAATAAAGACAGCATTGTCTCCTTTCTATCTTCAGTACTTCAGCGTTTTCTGGTCAAACATGGTTTTTTATTCCCAAAAGAATCACTCATGCAACCCCGTGGTTCATCACCCTCCCCTCGGAAACGGAAGAAATCGGAAAGACACCAGTTCGATGATTCTGGTTATGCAGAATCAACGTCGATTGGGGAAATGTCAACTTGGCCTTTAGAGGATGAGCATCACATGCCGGTGCCAGATTTGTCTACAACTTTCTATACATCACCGGTCGGTCCCACGTCCTCAGCTGATTGTACAGATCTGTAGTTTTGATCATTCAATAGGATGCTCCCTCAGAGGAGATTATGTGGACTGATGCTTCGACAGGAGAAAGGTTTTTTATAGACTCGCGAACTGGACACTCTTATCGTCAATCAGAATACCTACCCGAGCATGTGGAAACCACAACATTGAGTCGTGAAGGAAGACGTACTTTTACTCTACCGAAAATCGATAGCTTGGTTCCAACAAAGAGGGATTCCGAGGTGGGGGCCGGACTCATCCCCGCGTGGCTGGAACATGCTTTTAAAGTCTATTTACCCTTCGTTCTTGTACTCGAAACCTCCTGACCTCAAATCCGCAGAAGAACCAGGCATACACCTTGACGGAAAGCAGGATACCCTCTGTTAAATCTTCTCATTCCCATATTGCGCCAGCTTCTGGTCATTTCCCTGACAAACATGGATGTCACATATCACAAAAACTCGGAGTAGGACATGATAATTCAACGCTTCGGTTTACCAGGGAAGATCTCCGCTGTGCCGAAATTATCAGTCAGGTCGACAAGAAGTTTATTGCTTGCCGTATTACCAAGCGCAGTTGTCGAGAGCCATATCCGGACTCTCCCATCCTCGTCCTTGTCGACCAGCATGCCGCAGACGAACGTGTCCGTGTAGAGCGCTTCCTCAAGGACCTCTGTTTGGGATTTTTACATTCCCAAGACCAAACTGACAATAACTCGGCATCCAAATATGTTTTCACCAGAGAGCTAATACCTTCTCGTCCAGTGCTATTAACGCAGCATGAGGCTCTCACTATTAGTCATTCACAGGCTATTCAAGAAACGTTCCAAAAATGGGGTGTTCGATTCGCGGAACTTTGGAAGGTTATATCTGGCTCCGATGGTGCTTCGGAATCCGGGAGTAATAATGGGTATTTGCAACTTTATGTCAGTGCCATTCCTGAAATTGTTGGAGATAAAGTATGTCTTTGGCAACCTACCTATTTGGCCATCTTTGTTGACTTGGTTCGTTATAGCTTTTACAAGGAGATGAACTGCGGGATTTCATCAAAGGATTCCTCAGTCAGATCCAACATGGAGAGCTACTTTTGGAATTTCCTTTGGATTTTCCTTCTGAGAAAGACCAAACCGGAGAAGACCTCGACGAATATTTGTGGTTGAAGGCTGTACGGAAGTGCCCAAAAGGTTTACTCGACCTGGTAAATTCCAAGGCATGTCGAGGTATATAAATCCCTGTTAGGTTTGCACCAGATTCACGGGCATACACGCCACTGGTTGCTTTTAGGTGCTATTATGTTTAATGACTCACTTTCGGTTCCTCAATGTGCCAAACTTGTGAAGCAACTCTCCGAGACGGCATTTCCCTTCCAATGTGCCCATGGAAGGTTTGTTGGCCTCGGTTCTTTGAATCTCAGGCTCCAAACTGACATATAACATAGACCGTCCCTTGTACCTTTGGTTGACACTGGCACACTCCTAACACTGACGAATAAGCGGAAAAGGCCCCAAAACGATTGGGAAAGGTTAAAGACAATAGAGAAATAAAGTTAATTGTGCAGACAAAGGGTGTTTGGGGGGCTTTGAGATTTAGCTGTCCCAATTTGTCGAGCTAGGACAGTGTGCCAAGTTCCAATGGTTCATGTTAAATTTTTATTGTGACGGACGAAATAAAATCTTAGCCTCCCCAAATATTTACAGCTCGAAAATATAAATCTTTTGTTCAGAATTTCTAGGAGCCTCTCTCTCTATATATATGCATAACTTAGGCAGGAGTCACATGATAGACGCGACACAAGAACACGTGCATGCCGCTCCCCGGCAATCGTCAAAAATAGCCAACTAGGACAAGATGTCGGTGTCCTTTTCAGCCGAGCTGCATTGACAACTCTCATGATTCAGAGTCGATGCAGGACCACCTCATCTCACCGTCTTCAGAACAGCCTGAAAGTCAGCCTCTACTGATTGAATCGTCTCTGGATGAACGGAAGCAGGAACAATGGACTACTTATCCGAACCAATCTGACTACACACGGTCAACACTATCGACGGGGACATTGCTACTTGTCGCTGGAGCTACCATCCTATCAATCTTGGCGGCAGTCTCTTTCTTTGTATTTACTGGCACTTTGGACAGGCATTCAGCCCAAACGACAGTACAATTCGCACCCTTTCAAATTCAACATTCTTGGGGAGCCTACACTCCTTACTTTCCAGTCAAACCCTACATTCCTCCTCCATCCCACTGTCATATAACCCAAGTTTGTTTCATTTATTCATTTTCTTACTGTTTCTCAACATTGATTTCGGAAAGGTCAATATCGTAGGTGTGCCATTCGAAAGCCTCATTAGGTGATGTTCACCACATCGTAATGCCATTACCAGATTCAACGACACGGTGCACGTTTTCCCACCCTTGGTGCAGCTGCACGTATCGTCACCTCCATCATAAAATTACAATCCGCGACCCATTATACCGATCCTCGGTTAACATTTCTTACCAACTATACCTACGCCCTCGGAGCAAACGACTTGGTTCCATTCGGCGCTTCTCAGTTCGTACTTGATTCTTTTCTATCCTTTCAGGTAGTGATTCCGAACAGATCTCAAGAAGCCGGCCAAGAGACTTTCCAAAGATACTCTTGTCTTATTTCAAAAACCAATCTTCCCTTTGTTCGATCGTCTGGTGGAACTCGTGTAGTTGAATCCGCTACTAATTGGACTTTGGGTGCGTATTTTTCTGTCCCCAGCCTGAGACTGTTGTAATTTATTTCTCAGGTTTCTCTGTCGCCAGTCGTTATGCGTATAATCCAGTCCTTTCAGTAATCTTGCCAGAACACGTAAATATTCTCCTAGAGCGACTTCGAAACAAACAAATTCACTGTCTTCATTTTTCGACAGCTGAATGATACCCTCGATGACAAAATGTGCCCAAACGCTGGTTCATCCGTTGCCCAGACCCATCTTTGGAGCTCTATATACGGCGCTCCCGTTGCTGATCGTTTGAACGCCCAAGCACCCGGTGCCAGCCTTTCCGCAGAAGATATACCCAACTTGATCCAACTATGTGCATTAGAAACAGTTGCAACAGGCACTTTGAGCCCTTTCTGCGCCATATTCACACAAGCAGAATTCGCTCAATTTGAATATTGGGCCGATCTAGAAAAATATTATAGAACTGGGTACGTTTTTCATCTCACCACCGTCCTTATCCAGACGCACATATGTCCTCTATACAGATACGGACAGGCTCTTGGTCCAGTTCAAGGTGTAGGCTACATCAACGAACTTCTCGCAAGGCTCACAGGACTACCGGTCAAAGACAATACCCAGACCAATCGAACTTTAGATTCTTCACCCCTCACTTTCCCACTAAATCGCACTCTATACGTAGATTTCTCACACGACAACGAGATGATAGCCATTTACGCGGCTCTGGGTCTCTTCAAGCAACCGGTCCCTCTTGACCCCACGAAACCTGATCCCGAAAGAACTTGGATTACCAGTCATTTGACCCCGTTCAGTGGACGTATGGTCACGGAGCGTTTATCGTGTCGTATACCAGGCAGTCGAAGAACCCGTATGGAAGCCAATGTTTATGTTAGGATTTTGGTTGACGATGCTCTACAACCCCTGGAGTTTTGTGGTGCGAATAAAGATGGGATGTGTGAATTGGATGCTTTTGTTGAAAGCCAGGCTTATGCTAGGAATGATGGTGAAGGCGACTTTGAGAAATGCTACGCTTGAGTTGCTGAAGTTATATTCGGCATCCAGCATTGACGATTGAAATAGAATATGTATGATATATGGCTACACTTATTAATTTGTTTTATCATGATTTTGATCTCCACATCCAATCCTCCGAGTCACGAATATGAATCATTTGAACAAAACAGGATTACCTAGAGTCATATAACATTTGAAATTGGTGTACCGACCAAGGGGGAACATATGGTCCTGGTGATTCGGCGCTTACCGGGCGCTTACTAACTCATATTCATGCTCCATCCGAGCGAACTTTATTTCATACAGTAGTATACTGTAAAACCAAGTAGTACATTATTAGTAGTTACTGTACATAGGTATATAAACCGTTGAGTCGACAGTTGACAATTTAACTTAATTCCTCGATTTTTCAGTTTCAGTTTCCTCCGTTTGATCATGGAATCAATTAACCTCGGTAATATTGCTTGAATAGGGTATTCCCAACCTCAAGTTCTCCCTGCCGTCCTCAAATGATCAAAAACGCGCGCGAAGGAGATCTGGACACGATGAATACACAACTTGACCACACGGGTCATTCATTCCAGTTTAAAACCACAGAAATACAGAGGAAAGATAACAGAGGAACTAAATGGCAAAAGGAGGTCGTAAGGAAAGGGCGAAAAAAGTGATATACAAAAACCGGCACGCGACAGGTTAGGAGACATCGAAAAATATATGAAGAGAAGGAAGAGCATATTGGGCAAAACGACATTCAGAATTTCGAGATGAAACAATGGCTGTAAGCTCGTCGACAGTGGAAAATATAATTGAACTAAGTGAAATAGTAGGTTAGGAGGCTCGGGTCCCTTGGGTCTACGCTAGAAGAGGAAGCATGTCCAATCGCAATCTACAAGGGTTACAGTAACCATCTTTGTCAAAAGAAAACATGAGCCAGAGAAGTAATCGCTCACATCATTGGTTGGGTTTAACGTCTGGATCGTAATCGAACCAGTCTTAAACCAAAAGGAGAGCCACCTACAATACACATATCATGGTAAGCAACAGCTTCTCTGGGTCGAGGAGGTTGTGACCTACGTGCTCATCCCTTCAGTAGCGGTGACATTAATCGTGTTCAATCCCCAATCTTGACCAGCGACACCGTCCCAATTTACAGAAGTTATAGGGGCCAAAGACGAGGTGGCCATGGTTTTGAAGGGCGAGCCCGACAGTATATTATTAGTCTCGATCTGGCTCACGCAAGCCTGGAGGAGTTGCACACCCGTCTGAGAAATTCGAGGGGTTAGTACCGTCGACCGTCAGGAACTGACGGCTTACCAGAGGCAGGTTCGGGTCTGGCTGGGCATTCTCTGTTTGGCCCTGGACTAGCTGGGTGATCCATGCGGTAATGGCGATGACGAGCTGCGCAACGCCAATGGCGGTTGGCACAACTGGTTGCACTTGACGAGCATCGACTCGGAGAGAGGTGTGGCTTTCGTCGGTAGTAACGATACGCTTGTCGTCTTCATGCCGTTTCCAAGAACTGTTAGGGATCGAGCCCGCGATGATGGCCGACACCGAGGCCAAAACAAAGAATATGGTGTGGATGGCAGCAAATTTCATTGTAGTTGAGTCAATAGTTGTTGGGAGGTTTGTTGAGGAGCAAGGGAGAATTATGGCCATATTTATAATCCACACATAGTACTTGCTGATTCTTTGAATGGTTAGCTTTTACTCTCTGCTCATATTTCCGTGGAAATTTCCGTATTTCATTTCTGACATGTGGACAACGAAGCGGGCCAGCGGTCCGTCTATGTCGCCGAGATATACGCACTTGGAAAGTTTCACTAGGGAGATTCCAGGAGATTTGGTCTTCCGCTCTCCTTGTGAGGGCTTCATTCATCTTAGTGCTCTGTCAATTTCTGTCAAATGGTGGGAAAACCCAAGTAAAAGGCATACTCAACAATTGGGAGTTGATGAAATTCCGACAGCTTCCTGTTCGAATAATAACTAGTGGTTTTATGAATGGAAGAAGGAAGGAAAATACAAGGAGAACGTCTTGTATTTAGTTTCAAGAAGCTGGATGTAGGAGGGATTTTCTTCTTCTGCATTGAATTCTGAGGAGAGATTTTTGGGGCTGTTCTTTAAAAAGGACTTTATTGGGAGGTAAATATATAATCAACAGGTGGATGGGCGTACAGAACTTGAATAATTCACGCTTACCGCCATGAGTCCCCAGAAGGCAAGGACTACTGGGCTTGGAGCTGATTTTACTGATAGGATACATAACTTCTATGGCACTGCCAATAGATAATGGCTAGGTGAGCGGACAAGGACGAAACATCGAAAGAAATTAACCGAAAACGCGGAGAACATCCGAATCAATGACTAACCCCAGGTTCTCACAAAAGACGTTGCACAGAATTTGACTCCATGTTACTAGTATCGGCCAAGAGGGATTTAACTGCGCCAACCCAACAGGCAAACGATAGCCTGGGATGTTCAAGTACTAAGCGATTTTGGGGTTGTCAAACGCTATGCTTTACTCCGAAGTTCCTACTACTGGCTGAACATGCGAATAGACCTAGAAGAGGCCTACCTTCCTGCGTCCAATGTCAATGTCCAGAGAAGCCCGTGAACATCGTCTTGTCGAGTTGACGGCTATGAGCTAAGAAGCTCGTTACGTTTGGCCACGGTCAATCATCGCCTGTTGTCAACTTAATAACGTCAGGGGAAAAACCCACGTACTGACAGTCAACAGACAATCACTTTATATACCGAAACGTTCAGAGTGGGAGGGTCGAATGGGTCTTTATACGGTGATGAAGAGGCTGGGAAGGACAAATCTTGATTCAAGAGGAGTTATTGCTTCCCCTCGGAGCCCATACTCAACCAGATACGCCCAAGCGAAGCCAAGTTCCGCCATGAGTCATGACGGGGGAGAATCCAGTCGAATTGAATTGTGATTCTGATTTTCCGACGTTGCTGAGAGATGTTGGTTCTAGTTGATGACGTGAACACTGGTGGATGTATAGAAGATATAAGCCAGGCCTTCCTGCATAGAAGTTGACATTGACGATTCGCCTTGAGAATAACTTGACAGATTAGCGTATAATGTTGTCACGATTGGATTCGTGACATCCCGTGATGTTGGATCAACCCGGCAACGGCCGTTCCCCCAGAGACGTCATTGAATTTGGTATCACTCCTCTTCATCGTTTCTTACTCGACCACAGCACTCACTTTACAATATAACATGTCCCCATCTTTGACAAAAGTTGTCTACAAACCCGATTCTCAGTCAACAGATGAGTTCATGATCATTGTGAACCCACAAGAGGTTAGTAAAGTTATCTTCTATCGCCATTTTTAACGTCCTGATCCGTGGTTTATAGTTAAAGAAATGGAAAGATGGAGGTGAGCAAATATCAATAGATCACTCTGATCGTTTATCAACTGACGCGTATTTCTTCCTAGACACGTAAATACTTTTTCATCTTCTCTTTAATGCCTTCAATTTTGACATGATCATTCAGAACAATTCCTCTAGCTGACGTTGTAGATTGTAGGTGAAGATCTTTTTTTTCATGCCGCCTTTCATTCATTTTGTCTCTATACAAAGCTTTCACCGTTTTCCACTCTGGCCAAGGGTCCCAAGGCATTCTCCGCCAACCATCGAAACAGCAACTCGATACCGTTTTCGGAACTCACAAAGATGTTGACGTTGTCACTTTTATTCTGAACAATGGGAAGGAGCAGCATGGTGACGCGATCGGATCTTCCGGAACTTTGAATATCTCCCGTGGAAGTGCCACCGTGGATAGTCGCAGCAAGGGATTGAGTGGGATTTGATTTGTCATGTGGTTCAACGGACTATCATCATCATCATCATCAATATCATCAGTATCGTCATCCAAGAGCCGTATGTACAAATAGCAATACAGTTTTCAAGCAGGGAGAATAAAGGGGCTCTGAAATCGAAATGTATATTACCTTACTGTCTACAACATGTGCTCTGGGTCGTGTGACTCATTGAAAGAGATTTCGAGAATGGTGGCGCACATTCATCGTAATGTACAAAAGGGGAACTTATTATGTACAAAGGCTATCATCTGCCCGGCTTTGAAGGAGGCCAAAAAAGCTTAGATCAGAATCTGTGTGGTATAGATTTAACTCTGTTGACGCGAAGGAGAAACGACCTCCAATGGGACAATACTGAGCTCATACTGTGAGAGGCTGATTCGATGTCAGCGGAAGTTGCGGACATACAGTGAGCCTATCTACATCATTCCAAGAGTTGGAAAGAATGAGGTATGGTATGGTACTACTTGCACATATATACGATATTTATGTGATAATCCCAAGTCAGACCATCATTTTATTGAGCAATCTAGACGGATCTCAGCAAATAGTATACCCTAAAGAACAGATGAGTTTCCCTGAGCTATTATGCCTACTGATAGCTGCATAGTCAGGTGTGTCACTGAACAGAGTATCCGTTGAAGACTCGGAAGAGGAACAAGTTGAAATCTTGACTCTGCATAATCGCGTGTCACGCGCCACTTTGTTCAAAATCAAGTTGACATGACATTTCTCGACTCACTAAAAGTATCTGGCTGATTTCACGAGACGAAAGATCTGCCCCACTTTATCACCCCGCGAAAAATAGGGATTTCCGCGAGCCCTTATTCGTGTAGTCTGCGCATGATGCAGCGCACCCATTCGTCATGTTTGTCGATTTAAAACTCTGCTTGCAATCTTTTTCAAGGCACCGAGGGTTACATTCTCTCATGGAATGGATCGCTCAGGCTGAGCGACTGCCGTTCTATCTATAACTCCAGCCAGATCAAGGTGATCATGAGCTCTATTTCCCTGACAATGTTACTCGCTGGCATGCCACTGTCAGTCACGATTTGGAGCACAGCTGCTTGGTTGCCAGCTGTTTCGTATATTGTCTAGGCCAGCATTGTGACGCCAGCATATACCCATCCAATTGGTCATCCTGACTGGGCTCTGTGCCTGATACTATATGCATATCAAGCATCCCAGATTCCCCAAATCCTAACCGTCTGACGTATCCCCTGTTTCTGGTTTCTGGCACAATGTTGGCACAATCCCCAAACTTTGGCCCAGTGGTTCTCCGGGCGCTGTTTTTTGGGTGTCATCATTCATGGAGCAGTTCTCACTGCCTGGAAGTGTTAATTCTGCTTACGGAGCGAGCAATGCTGAGTTATGTATGACCTTTCTGCTTGCAGTCCTTTTCTAGGCACCTTGATTGTCACTCATGTTGACGAGTGGCTTCTATTTACATGCCACCAATCGACGTCACAGTGGTTTCTCTAAGTATTTTTCTTTCAAGATTAATCACCGGGATACTAATATTCTACTCTTCTCGATTTTAAATTCGAGGTCTCGCAGCATGTTCCGCCTTGTGCTCCATATTATCCTAATCAACGTCTCAGAATCATGGCCTGCAGATTAGACTTTATACCGCTGCGCTTGAATGGTGTCACCCCACTTCAAAATAACTCCCATAATCAATTGGCACCCCACATTTTCATGGCCTCGGCTTCATTTCGTCCAAAGATGCATGTTTGAAAATGACGATAAGACATTACTAAGGATGCCACGAAAAAAGGATAAAGTTGGCAGCCTTTGAGAAATGTTCTCCATTCGATCAGTTGCAACTCAAGTACCCCAATCCCAAAAAAACTCAAACAGCCTTTCTCGTTACTCTTGCGGTTGCCACTCGCACTCGTCGCAGCCTGCTAGCCAATGTAACGATAATAGTTTCCAATGTTGTAACAGGGCCCAGGCTGTTAACCGTCCCGCCGCCGCCGATCTTTGTCTCAAGCGCTATTGGTCTCACTTCTCACTTGCTCGCCTTATGGTTTTCGGTCTTTCCGGCACCTCACGGTAAGATTGTTTTCCAAATTCCGGTTTTTCTGACAAGCAAGAATAGCTCCTCGCACGCTGTTTTGCTCCTCAACTTTCAAGGGATTCCCTCAGTGAGCTTTACTATAACTTTCGCCGTCCAACAGATGGAGTCGTCGCTCTCGGTTGTGTCCGGTCAGTATCAACAGAATTTTTTTAATTCATTAATGGACTTGTAGTTTCGAACAAACGTACTCATCTATATATGCTCTCATATTCATCTGTCCTCATCAGTTTCTAAATATATACCCACTGGTATACATATGGTGTGAGGATAGACTTCTTCCAATCTAACAATAAGGTTGAATTAGTTCTCGAGTTCAAAAAGTGTAAATTACCCGGACAATTTACGGAAACGTTCTGCGAGCTTGTAAGCGGTACAAGCCTGTACAGGGCCGTAATCAATGACTGTCATTGTTGGGAATCCTATGTAAATATATTATATATGAAAGTACGGTATAAATAAATCCTGTGGAAAAATGAATCCTCTAGGGAATAGTCAAACGGTCGCAGTGCGAGAGCACAAAATATAACTATCCAAGAGTTCCTTCTAAGCTATTAGTGCTGACTTGTTGTCTCGGCCCACTCTCTGCTGCCCATCTGTACTAGACGAGAACAAGCTCGTGCGAACGCAAAGACCTCTTCTTCGCCTGTAAATAAAGAACTGCTGCCAACTACATCGAGGCCCTATCCGAGCAGATATAGTCAGAAACACAAGTCGAGTTATGCTGAAGTAAAGGAAAGGATAATCACAAGATCATCCATAACACTGCGCATGTGATCTGACATCGGCTTCGTCCCGCTCGACGGGTCGTCAGAAAATAACTGAAAAACAGGAACCTCGGAGGTGACGAAAAGCTTTGTCTAGACACATAAGACCATCAACACGAGTGAGATTGGCAGGTTAAGTATGACCGTACTCTGCTCTCGTAACAAGCTAAAGTTGTGTGTAATCAAGTAGAGTTTTAATATGTGAGAAAGGTGAAAGCGAGAGTGCTTGATTTACACGCACCATCAATAAAAGTGATAAATCTCCTTGCCTGCGGTTCAGAGATTAAAGGATGCCAGTTATCAAGGAAGGGCGGCGTACCATATCCTTCTGGCCTAAATCCATCTTTGGCACATTCAACAGGAAAACGGTGGCAAAATTCTTGGTAACCTCAAGGTAGTCTGCAGCGCTCAAAGGCTGACCACAAAGATCTTCAAAATCAAATTTTGCAACCTTGGTTGTGCTTTCTGGAACAAGGAGGGTTCGACCCCATATGTTTAATTTACGGTTGCGAATCGGAGGGTCAGATGGGTCTTCTGAAGTTAAAGACTTGAAAATTTTGTTGATCGCCAAGTCATGCTCGGGTGTAATTGGATCGAAGTACACATGAGATAAGGCTCGAGGTATTCGGCGATAATCTATAATAAAAGCAACAGAAGACGTTCGGATCTACTGAACCGAAAAGAAGACTTGGGAATCTTACCAGTTCCTGAGTCAAGATCCGTGACCTTGAACTGTGAATTTAAGAGGTCTATAGCGGGAAGGAAACTTGAGCGTTGGATTCCATTCTTATAGAGATCGTCAGGGTGTCGACTATCAGCGGGTCAGTTAAGCGCAGTCGCCAACAGATACTATTGACCTACTTGGAAGTCATCACACAAACCACGCCATAATTAACCAGAGACTCCAATAATCGGCGCAAGATCATCGCGTCAGCGATATCAGTCACCTGAAATTCGTCGAAACACAAGACACATGCACTTCGGGCCAGATCCCGTGCGACTGGGATAACTGGGTCACCACCTTTGAGTCCCATAGCGATCTTAGCCGCATGCAAGCGTTTATGGACGTCGATCATAAAGGCGTGAAAATGGACACGTCGTTTGCGTTTAATAGATGGGGGAAGGGTCTCGTAAAACAGATCCATAAGCATAGTTTTTCCAGTTCCAACATCGCCATAAAGATAGAGACCTTTTGGAGCAGATTCAGGAGGGGATACGGGTATAGGAGAGTCACGGTTGAAGAGACGTGACAACTGGACAGGTTAAAAATTCAATTTAAGTGAACAAAAAGGATCAAATGGACTTGCAAGTGAATTTTCTGAGGACGGGTAGGGTATCACCGGTGGGTCATAGTTCAAAAGTTCGTCGTGTAAATCCTGTAACTTTTGGATGATTCGAGTCTGATAGTCGTCTCCTTGCAGTACGCCAGAGTCTATGAGCTTTCGATACTGCCGTAGAGGCGTCAGCGTGTCTGAGGTACAAGGGTGAGAGACTGAACCTGGAGAGCCTGGAGCAAATGTTTACCATTCTGAGTAGGATCTCTGTCAGGGGAATGATTGGACGGCGTATTAGCAGAGCCTTTCGAAAAGTTATTCTCGACATTGCTGAGGCCAGAATTAATAGCCAAGGATGAATTGGGTGCGCGTCCACGAAGCTTGGAGTAGTCCGACGGGGCCGAGACCGATGATATACAGGCGCGTCGACTTATTGATAGAGATAGACGACGAGGTGATAGACGAGGAGAAACCAAGATCCTGCATGGTACTCTCATTTCTGAACTCAACAAGCGGATAGCTATGTACTATGTAGATGAGCAACAAAATTCGGACTGTTGGCCTCGGATCATTATACCGCACGTGAGCGGAACCTAGTCTAGTTCACTGTTGGCAGGGTCACCGGGTTCCTTCGGTGTTAAAGGAGCCAGAATTCCGATCGGCTTTTACGATTCTAGATCACATGTACTAAACACGTGAGCTGATTCTGAGATCAACGATAATGTATTTCAAGTCCAATCCCTCAATCTCTGCTCCATTTTCATGGCTCAGCTCCAAAGGAAAATTGATGATACACGAGATTATCCAAAAACGGATCCCCCCGTGGTTCACTATGCAAACGAAACAGTGAAAGATGTGCCTCGCGCTGATATTATTGTATTTCTCACGTGACTTTGCCAGGGTCACTGTCACAACTTGTTTTGCAGGCCATCTTCGAAGCGTTGCTGCACCCTCAATTCTACGTATAATGCCTTGAAACTTCGTATATAGTCTTAGATATGCATTGTCTTTGTGCTCCGACCACCATGAGCTCTATTTATTTATTTTTTATTTTCCGATTTTTATGGTGTGATCAAACATACCTACCGTGATCAATCACCCTCCCATATGAGTTTGAACGTGTATCATATCCTAAAAATATTTGTGTACACTCTATAGTATGTAATAAGGATGCATAGATGTTTTTGGGATAATCAGCACTATGGCTGGATGTAGAATGACATTTTGGTATGGGTTGACATCATTTCTGGGAGTATCTGCACACTTACAGCTTGTTGTACCACGGAAATAATCTTAAGCACAGCATCATACTCCAGAAAAAAGAAAATAAATTTGTTTGATTGGCGAAGTGAAGAACTAAAACAATTCTATCCCCAAATTCGTGCTAAAATATCCATAATTTCACTCAAAATCCCATGTTCGAGGACCAGAATGAGTTGGAATGGGATCCATTGCAAACTTACCATCTCTAACTAATGCCATATCCTCTCCGGCATATTGAATAATCAAATCTGCTGTACCCTTCCCAATCTGAAGCCAATTTGAAAGATTTTCTACCGACACCCGAGACCCAGTCAGCTGATCAATTGTTCAATAACCCTGCTTGGTGAATTTGTACGCAAGTGAAGAAAAGTTCTCGCCCTTGCGGTCACAATACTCAAGCCACTCGGAAATTTTTGGCCCTTTGACAGGTCCTGTGGGCGCAGTTGGATTTGGCTGTGGAGCCCCAAATGCTTGCGAGCTGGGAGGTTGCTGGAAACCAGCCCATTGTGGCATAGGGAAATAAGATGGTGGGTAAAATCCATATGGCATGTGCAGAGGCGGTGGTGGTACATTATTCTGATTTGAAGAGGAACCGTGACGGCAAGGCACATTGTTCAGGAGATTGAGGTGTAGTGGCTTTTCTTCAACTGAGTAGACAGTAGGGTCCTGGGCCTGAAATAACAGATTATTCTGGTTAGAAAATTCATTCACGCGTACAACTGCTCAGTAACTTACGACACACAAAGCCCAGAAATTGATGTTTGATTGGGTGATGGGATAACATCAGGAAAAATGACTTGTGCCCTAGGCCATCCTGAAATGTCCTGGGGTGCCCCAGGCAGCTCAGGGCGCTCAGGTCAAGAGGTCGCCCTGGGGTGCAAGTTACCTATGTATGAAAAGTCTTAGGCTGTCCTGGGGCAACCTGAGGCAACCTGAGAGCGTCCTGAGGCAACCTGAGGCAACCTGAGAGCATCCTGAGGCAGCCTTAGTCCCTTTGGATCTGATGCTAGAAAACATATATAAACCAGATATTTGAGTGGTCTCACACAACAGAATAATAATAACAATAAAATTGTATTCAATTATTCTAAACATCATATATAGTACTAGTAATAAAATAATAATAAAATAGTGATACATAAATATACTAGTATAATAATACTGGGGAAGTAGGGAATAAGAAAACAAAATTGTAGGTGGTTTATATATCTTTTGGATGGCGCACAGACCATTGGTCACATGATCACAGATAAGCATGATTTCAAGCATATGGTGCTGGGTCAGGGTAGATTACATAAATTCCAAAAAAGGAAATTTTTTAAAGATGGTAGAGAATTGTTTTAGGACCCTGAATATGTTTAAATTATATTAATAGCAGCTCTCCTTATTGAGAAAACTGCAAAATACTTTCCTGGACACGGCAGTTAAAGATTTTCTAGCAAAATTCATAAATTCTAAGGGACTCCCAGGGCCTCCTGATGTGATTTAATCCAGATGGTCAATGCACCAGGATACACTAAAGGTGTCCTGAGAAAATGGGTGACACTCAAAATTTTACCTGTGCTGCTCTAGGATGTCCTGAGGTGTCCTTGGGTGTCCTGGGGTGTCCTGGGATGTCCTGAGTAGTGATGTGATACTAACAAATTACCCAAGGCTACCTAGGGCCAAAATCATTTTTCCTGATGAACAATTACCATGTGGCCGCTGCTCAATCAGAATCCAACACAATGCTGGTTTGTCTGGGAGCAAATGAATATCACATTGCCAACGCTGTGTGAGTCGTTTGATAACTTCTTTTTTTTTTTCAAAGAGTTCATCCTGGGCTGTTGGGATACTGGCATTGGCGGGTTTGGCCAACTTCTGTGTCACGAAATATAGGTAAATAACTTATCATTGAAGCGATGGTGATCTACTCACCTTCACACCTTTCCCACCAGCCTGAGGCCCGGGTATGTCATCTCCTTCCTTGTTAAATAATTGCACTGTGACCAGCTTCCTAGCACTTTTTGAAGGCTTGCTGTTTGCCAAGATCTTCGGAACAACAAACGGCTTGAGTTGATCTTGCATTTTGATGTAGTCGTTGTGGGAACTGAGGTTGAATGGGAGTGTGTTGTTTTTTTCATTCGAGAAACGGTACTGGAGTTTTAGAGATTCTGGGTGGATATTGAGGGCTTGTGCTATCTTGTCCCGCAGAACGCTCCAAGGGGTCAAGGATGATAGGGTGAGGTTTTTGCATGATCCTCTAACTTTGTCATTGATCTCGAATGTCATCTCAAAGGTTTCTGTCAATACATATCAGTCTCTAGAGTTAAAATCTAACTTGCTGGATCGGACTTACCAAATTCATCGGTATCGGTATTGCTAGATTCCTCCGCTTTGATGACTTGGATCTTTGAGGCTCTCTTTTGTACTTCACGCGATGCAGATGATGCTCCAGCAAGGCCCTTCCCTTGCCGTATTCCTATCCCTATATCACTACCTTCAACCAATTCCACCTCTGACAAACTCTCACTTTCATCACCACCAATTGTTCCGCCATCCCCATCCTCCAATCCCATATCTTCGTCATCAAATTCACTGTCTGGATTCTCTTCAAAATCGGAGCTTTTGGCTTCATCAAGCTGTAATTTCTGGAGTAAGACCTTAGCTGCAATGGTGGCTGAGCGATGTGGGTGTGTCTCGATACTTTCATTGAGGTTGGCTGATGCAGTTTTTTTACCAGAGACAGCTGCCGGGACACTGTGTAAGCAGGTAGAGCGACGAGTGGAGCCTGTAGAGGGTACACGAGGCAGCTTGTTCTGCGGAGCCGCCCTTGGTTTTTTGGATTGGTTGGAGAGTTTGGCGCCAGATGAAGTTGGCTCAGTAGAGGTGGGATCTTCCGCAGGCTGTATTGCCTTCTCAGTGTCTTTTTTGGCCTTACAAGTTGCTTTTGCTTCTGCTGCACATTTTTTCTTTGCTGCCCCACCCATGGTTGATGAACGAGAGGTACAATAAGGGTCCCATGTACATAACCAACCTTTTCAATTTGAATTGAATTTGAATTTCACAAATTGGCACCTTTCTGCTCCATTATATTGATACAAATCTATATATGTGCATACCTAGGCTCTACTAGTAGCATATACAACAAAAAAGGAGCTGTTGAAAAGGGTGGATGAGGTTGATGAGAGTGCGAAGACGACAAAATGGGTTCAATGTTGATCAAGCATATTGGGATGGTTGACAAGTAGGGTGGGTTGGAAATCGTCTAGTTGGATGTTGGTGAATAGCATTCCGTGGAGGAGGACAAAGAGATCTGAGGCTTTGGTGTTGGGTATGGAGCGACATGCTTGGGCAGCGTGTGACCAGATGGGAAGGATAGATTTGCGAGATGTAGAGAATGGATGTAGGGTCGTCATACAGGCAAGAACAGGAGTAAATCAGTGGTGATAGATTGCAGATTAATTCTAAAACAACGTACCTTTTAATGAAATGATGCACTCCTCGTAACTCTTCACCTTCCACCTCTCTTGACAGCAGACCCAGTTGATGATGCAACTTGCCCGTACCGGGTTGCTCAGCTATCCCAGCGGCATACCAATCTCTAGCGATATTTCTCCATTGTTCTTTCTCAGGTTCCACCTCCAACAAATGCGCGGCCACAACCCCGATACTTGGAGATGGACTATCATCAATTCTTGCAGCAGGAGCATCGCTCACTGATTTTGCAGAACCAGGAGGCAATTTCCCGGCGTCCTTCCCCTTCTCTGAAGGCTCGGCTGCAGTAGCTTCTGACACAGCCTTAATGGTAAGCCCACCTTTACCGCCAGTATCACCATACTCGCCGAATCCGATGCTCAACATCAGCCAACTTGTTGCCGCCCGTCCAGTTGACATATTCAGTTTGTAAAGTTTTAGGCAAATGATGGAGGTGGGGAGAAGCGAGTTGGATAAGTGACGGATGATGTTTTTCAAGGTAGAGATTGAGAGAATTCAGGATCAATTCAGAGCACTGGTTAGGAGAAGGTTGAAGGGGTAGTTAATGGGCTCTGATGCCATGGGAGTCAAAGGTTGCAGATTCATAGTGGATAGTTTAGTTGATGGTAAAATGGGCATCAGATGCCCACGAGCAGAACTAATATTGGCTAGTAGAGTTCGAGTAGTCTCTTGAAAATTGGGATCTAAAATCAACGATGAGAGACGAACATGAAGAGAAATAGATAAATCAACTCAAAACTCACCGAATAAAACATCAGCTTCGTCAACGACAACCCATTCGACGTTAGCCAACCCTAATTCAGGTTTACTCTTCCACTTTCCAACCACAACCATTTCATCTCATCCCATCCTTGGTTTCTTCATGGGATGAGAGGATTTTGCAACCTGGAACTCACCCAAAGGACCACCAGAGGTATCTGAGAACTTTGAAGACATCTCACTTGAAGTCGAGTCGCGCCGACTGGTGCCCTTTTCGCTAGCCTGACTGGTGCCGCAAAGAACTCGAAGCTTGATTTCGTGAAGGTGGGACTTCGCAAAACCAGAAAGCTGCCGAGAGAGCTCGTGAGTTGGTGCTAGGATAAGTCCACGAGGGTTATACGGCCTTTGCAAGCTGGGCTGTGATGAAAGAGACGCGTCCTTAGAAACGAACTCTGCTTCTTTGAGATTTTGTAGAAGGGGAAGGAGGTAGGCGATGGATTTTCCTGAACCAGTCTCAGAAGCTAGTAAGAACTGTTGCCACCGTCCGGGCCCCGTATCAACATTTGGCAATTGAGCACCAGGATGCGCAAGTAGCCATTTTAGACTCAAAGATTGAATTGGGGTTGGTCTGGCGTCGCTACCAATCATCTCATTGGGTTCTTCAAGAAGACCTTTATAGAATGTGTAGCTGTGCGTAATATATGAATTCTTGAAGATGTTCGAAAGCCAATGGGGAAGCAAAAACAGCATCACAGAGGGATTTGAGTAGTTTGTGGAAAGCATAAGTCCATAGACGAACAATGATGTTATACTTGGTGGGTCGTCTCTGTGATTTGATGGTGGGGGGGGAGGACGGGAAGCTTGTGGGGTGCCTATGGACACTGATATGGATTCTGGTTCAGCTATTTGTCTTATAGGAATTGGGTCGGTGTCTGGATTGAAAAGCTTTCTAGCTTTATGTGAATTAGTAGACTGTGTAAGGCCTTGGAGAGGGAGAGGAAGAGATCCCGAGTCTGCGGGAGAAATCTTCTGGATCAGCCTCTGGAATTGGACGAGAGATAACGACATGAGGAGACGAAGGGGATTGACGAGGGGGGACTGATGGTAAGGCAGTCGACTTTGGAGAATGTTCTATCGGAGGATGACTTGATACTGCATTCGCACCACTTTATCTCTAGGATGCATTGAACTGAAATCAAGGATTTATAAGAGATGTGAAGAAGAGAGAGAGTTAAAAGTAGTGCTGACCACGTTGTTCTTCTACGAAGCGCTGCGAGTTTCTCATCGAGATCTGTTGGCTGTAGATCTCTTTGAGGTAGTTCCTTTCCTTTCCTATGTTTGTGTTCAGAGTCGACCTGCATTGTGAATGAGAAGATGATACAGAGACTGCGAGCAGATGGAGGCACAGGGATGATACAGAGAAACATTTGTTGGAATTGTGACAAGTGACTCGATTATTTCAAACAACAAACAGGTATACAGAGGTCTGGTACATAAGAGCTGCACTGATTTGATCTACTTGGTGTAAGAAAGTAGACATGCCCAAGAAATAAATACATTGTAGTTACCAGGCATCACAAACAACAAAAATCATACATAACCACAATGCCTATACCAACCAAAGGTATCTTGTTGAGTGACGTCGCAGACTGCTTCGGTAAGGGTGGAATGGATCTCCGTTTCCGATAACTCATTCATAGCAAAGCAAACATAAATGCTGTTGCGTTGGAGGCGGTATTTCATGGCAGAGAAGAGCAGCTCGATCGGGTTGTAATCTGGAGAATATGGTGGTAAGAATTTGCAGCGCATCCCCCTAACATAACATTAGTATTGGAAATATATGAAGATATATGAAAGCAATGACAGTTACTGAGATTCAATGAGATCTTGTATATCTGAATGTTTGTGAATATGGCAGTTGTCCATCACAATCACAGAGTTAGGGGCTGGAAAGGGTTGCATATGGTTGAGGGTACGCTCAATGAATTTGTAGAAATTTGCTGTGTCAAAAGCGCCTTCAATGATGTCACAATGAAGAACACCTTCTTCGAGAGATAGCGCTGTCGCGCACCAATACTGATTGGTAGCGTGAGAAGAAAGCTTAAAAGTTGCCATCATGAAAATAAGCGGACTTTGAATTTGCTTACCTATTTTGGAAGCGGCCCTGAATCGCGTTCCTGGTCAACAAAACCATTCGTTCAACGATAACCTCCTCATCGCTCATCATATCCTCAATGTCTTCCACTATGTTGTCTATCATTTACACTATCAACATGCTCCTTAACATCTACCATCCGTTTGTCCCTTGGCTAGTGATACAACAAAGCGATCAATCTACTATTCGCATCGGTCATCGGCTCGCGTTTGATCGTATCTTTGGCCCATCATTTCAAGAACGGCCCGTTTATGGACGCATCAGCTACATCTCCCATTATGTCAAAGGCTTTGTCATTGTTGTTGTGGCTATGGACCCACAAGTCTTCGCCTCAGCTATCTATCTTGCCATACCTCGCTCCTGGATCTCACTCAGTCCCCTATCCTCACTCATCTACCTCTTATCTTATCATTCACTGCCAAAACCATCATTCACGCGGTACCTGAAGCCTTCCCACCCTCTTTATGACAATTTAGGAAGTCCAGGAGGATCACGACTAAGCAGGAATTGCAGATGAATCAGCAGCAGAGGATTATTCTCGCAGAGTGTCAAGTGTTATCAAGGCTGCGCGACATGGGATCATGGGCAAGTAGTGTTTTCTCGGGAACAAGGCTGCGCCTTTCAAGTGTTGACTCAGGACCTTTCACATTTTTGACATGACCACACGCCTATGGAGTCGATATATTTTTGCTATTGGACTATGTACACTGCCTTCTCTTCTTTTCTCTCGCACTTTGACACTTTACAGATTTTTTTATTGTTCCTTTTTCTTTTCCATTGTTCTTTTCTTCTCGCAGCTGTCCTCTCTTTATCTTTCTTCCTTTGACAGCGCGTACTTCTTTCTTTTTTATTGTTCTACATAGCCTCATCCTTAGGGTATAAATACTGCTCTTTTGTACCAGGATAGGTAGTTCAGTTCAATTCATTCTTACCCCCCACTTTCATCATCTCAGTGGAATTCCAGTGAATTCCTCCCTCAAGTTCGCTTTTCCAACCCCTTATCTGTCAATCTATCCCCTATCCCTCAACCGCTATAGTCTTACTAAAGACTCTCTCTTGCTCATCCTCATCCTCGTCCTACACCCTCATTCATCTTCCAAGACCTTCATCCTCATCCTCCTCACCTCTACTCTTGCTCCCTAACCTCTGTGTAATAAAAGTCAAGGTTACACCTTCCCTAAACGAACAACAGGGAGTCTCTTGACCTAAGGTCTGGTCCACTGCTCTCTGGTTGGTGTTTATATACAACCTAACCTAAGAATGCGCTACCGCGCTATAAATCGTTGTTGTTGTTGTATATAAACACCAACCAGAGAGCAGTGGACCAGACCTTAGGTCAAGAGACTCCCTGTCGTTCGTTTAGGGAAGGTATAACCTTGACTTTTAACACACAGAGGTAAGAGGAAAGAATAGAGAAGAGAAGGAGGAGGATGAAGGTCTTGGAAGATGAATGAGGTATAAGACGAGGATGAGGATGAGCAAGAGAGAGTCGTCAGTAAGACTATAGCGGTTGAGGGATAGGGGATAGATTGACAGTAAGGGGCAAGAAAAGCGAACTTAAGGGAGGAATTCACTGGAATTCCACTGAGATGATGATGAAGTGGAGGGGGTAAGAATGAATTGAACTGAACTACCTATCCTGGTACAAAAGAGCAGTATTTATACCCTAAGGATGAGGCTATGTAAAACAATAAAAAGAAACAAGTACGCGCTGTCAAAGGAAGAAAGATAAAGAGAGGACAGCTGCGAGAAGAAAAGAACAATGGAAAAGAAGAAGGAACAATAAAAAAATCTGTAAAGTGTCAAAGTGCGAGAGAAAAGAAAAGAAGGCAGTGTACATAGTCCAATAGCAAAAATATATCGACTCCATAGGCGTGTGGTCATGTCAAAAATGTGAAAGGTCCTGAGTCAACACTTGAAAGGCGCAGCCTTGTTCCCGAGAAAACACTACTTGCCCATGATCCCATGTCGCGCAGCCTTGATAACACTTGACACACTGCGAGAATAATCCTCTGCTGCTGATTCATCTGCAATTCCTGCTTAGTCGTGATCCTCCTGGACTTCCTAAATTGTCATAAAGAGGGTGGGAAGGCTTCAGGTACCGCGTGAATGATGGTTTTGGCAGTGAATGATAAGATAAGAGGTAGATGAGTGAGGATAGGGGACTGAGTGAGATCCAGGAGCGAGGTATGGCAAGATAGATAGCTGAGGCGAAGACTTGTGGGTCCATAGCCACAACAACGATGACAAAGCCTTTGACATAATGGGAGATGTAGCTGATGCATCCATAAACGGGCCATTCTTGAAATGATGGACCAAAGATACGATCAAACGCGAGCCGATGACCGATGCGAATAGTAGATTGATCGCTTTGTTGTATCACTAGCCAAGGGACAAACGGATGGTAGATGTTAAGGAGCATGTTGATAGTGTAAATGATAGACAACATAGTGGAAGACATTGAGGATATGATGAGCGATGAGGAGGTTATCGTTGAACGAATGGTTTTGTTGACCAGGAACGTGATTCAGGGCCGCTTCCAAAATAGGTAAGCAAATTCAAAGTCCGCTTATTTTCATGATGGCAACTTTTAAGCTTTCTTCTCACGCTACCAATCAGTATTGGTGCGCGACAGCAGGCAGTACAGAATACCTTGAAAAAGAATAGGTGAGTCTCCACCATATCTAGTTTTGCTTGCTTTCACTTACCTCTTGCCATGGCAAAAAAAGGCTTTCCTTGTCGCCTTTCGACCATGTATAGCCCAGGCCTGTCCACGGTATGTTGTGCAGCGATCAACGGCACTCTCATCCACAAAGACGAGTTGGTCGCTATTGTAAGTACCTATGCAAGCTGCGAAATTAGCTCGTTTCTCAGCGCTTCGCTCAATTGCAACATGAGAGAGCTATTCAGCAGTGTAGCACTGCACCTGCCAGGGCATGATTGTTACGCACCTTCTTCATAGTATAGCCCCCCTTTCTGAGTGTCCTCCAGATTGTCGATATAGAAACTGACACCCCATGTCTTTCTTGAAGTTCCAACCGCAGCTCATCCAAATACAGATCCGGGGAAGTATCAATAGTGTTGAAAAGATGCTTTAAAGCATAGTCAGTGTAGTTTAAATAAATAAATAACATGTAGCAAATTATGTATACCTGAATGTCCTCATCTTGAAGTGATTTGTGAAGGGTTGGTTGTTCGCGCTTTGAGGCCTTGATGCCTCCCGTTTTCTTGAAATGAGCAAGGATATCTCGGATTTTACGAGTGCTGATATCAGTGTACCCAGATATTTCATCAGTTGGTATCGTTGTACTAAGCTGGATGATTATCCACTGAATAGCTTCTGGGACAGCTTGACCTTGAGGCATAGTGGTGGTGAGAGAGTTTCATTTTCAACCATGTCTGCTTATGGTAATAGTCTGCTGAAAAATGTATCTTTTCAACCAAGTTGCAGGTTGAGATCCAGCCATAGTTCCAACTGCTTTGAAAATATTTATACACCTTTATTACATACTATAGAGTGTACACAAATATTTTTAGGATATGATACACGTTCAAACTCATATGGGAGGGCGATTGATCATGGTAGGTATGTTTGATCACACCATAAAAATCGGAAAATAAAAAATGAATAAATAGAGCTCATGGTGGTCGGAGCACAAAGACAATGCATATCTAAGACTATATACGAAGTTTCAAGGCATTATACGTAGAATTGAGGGTGCAGCAACGCTTCGAAGATGGCCTGCAAAACAAGTTGTGACAGTGACCCTGGCAAAGTCACGTGAGAAATACAATAATAAGATTAGACATACCACGTGATGTTCAAAATATGTTGATTTTTGACCGAGAACGCCAAATCAACCCACCCACCAAAGGGCCGTCGAATTGGGATATATATAGTGATCGATTGTCATCACTTTATCACTAGCGGTCGACTTCGTCGACAAATTACCTTGCTGACGGTTCACTTTTAACTTTTTTTTTTTGTTACAAAGAAATACTATTTAAATAAATAAGG